>JABYQU010000011.1:0-600000 GCA_022264855.1 Lenzites betulinus
GGAACCTATCACGGCTCTCCCCGGCATACACTCTGTATCGGAGGTGGTCAATGTACCCCCTCCCCAATCCCTAAACATAGCGGCGACACCCACGTCGACCGCTACCAACGAGGCTCCGGCCGCTAACCCCGCTCCTCCCCCTCCAGCTCACGCGTCGAACGACAACATGGAGGTCGAGGAGGGCGAGGCTGCGCCCACCACCACGGCCCCGGTCACCGAAATGGGTGACGCAGGGGCTCGTCAAGAGACTCAAGGAGAGCCGGGAGGCGATGCTCCCCCTCCTTACGACGATGCTACGTCCATGGCGTCGTGAACCTATGTGGTTCACCGCCCATGATACTATCACCGCGCAGGTGCCTGCCCCACCTGCGTCGACTACTATTGGCTAATCAACAATCATAACCCCACCGAAATTGGTGGACGAGTATATTATCGGGCATGCCGCCTCTTACCGTCAGCCTCGTCGAGCACGGTTCGTACACCCAGACGCAGGGTCACCTATCGGTGACCCCTACCATGAACCGTCGGACGCCACGACGACTTCTGTGTATCATAGGCGTAATGGCCACTGCTATTTGTGGCCCTCAAAAAATATATACTATTTATATTCTTTACTATACAGCTGTAGACCTGGGATCAGGTCTAGTGGGGGAGAGTGTAAGGAGCGCGTATCCTGCGCTCCTACAGGATCCTTTAGTTGTGCGAAACGCACAACTAAAATATACGGAATCGGACCATACGTACACGCGCGCATATTAGCGCGCGGATAGCCACATGTATGTAATGCCACCGCGTACGGTGTCCCGAGTATTCGGAACTCGGGCGCCTGGTGGAGGGTAAGTCCTTACTACCCTCCACCATCCCTACGAGTACGCCGAGCTCAAATACGAGCCCGGACCAGAGTACCCAAGGGATAGGAGCCCAGTAAGGCACCTACCCCGTCATTCTTACAGACCCGCACGCTCCATCCTGACTGGTTATCGCTCCAAGGACGTTCCCAATCAGGCCGTAGGTATCTCTGCGCATCATCTACGGCCGTCCCTGCCATGTTCATCTCGTAGATGCGTTCCCAGTAGGTCCCGGTGCTAGCACACGGTCGGGGAAGGGGCCCTCCAAACGCGATTCCCATCATGCAGCAAAGACACTTGCGTACCGCGTCCTAGCAGAACCGTCAGTATCCTAATTATGAACACATCATTTGATAGCTTACCTGCAGACAGTTATCCCGCTCCTTCTCTCCCTTCACCCGTCGCACGGGTGCCTCCGATTCCCCGTCGCTCGCCGCTTTTGCGTCGCTGGTGTCCTGAACCTTGGCTAATGCGGTCTCCAAGCGGCCCTCAAGACTCGCAATGCGCTCTTCGTGGTTGAGGACCCCGTTCAAAGTGGTACGTAGCTCCTTCGTGTGGCCCCCCACTGTAGCGTCGATGGATTCCAGCTCACCAATGGCAGCGTGCAGCTGGTGCTTCACATCCTCGAGCGAGGCGTCTTGCTTCCGTATGTCCTGAGCCATATCTTCTAGCTTTGTGCGAATACTCATGAACTGATCACCCATTCTCTTCGCAGAGAACAAAGCCGCGGCGCCACCACCTTCGTGACATAGGGATATACTCATAAGCTACGTAGGCGGCCGTCGTTCATCTCAAGCACTCACCGATGTAGTCTGCACCCCCTCGTGAGCCGCCTGGATCGCTTGCTTCACTGTCTTTCCCAGAATCCCGACCGCTACTGGCAGCAGCGAGCCGTGCAAGTGCTCCGATCACGTTGGCCTTCGTACCTTGGCCCTGGCTTCTCCCGGCTCCCGGATCCTTGAACCGCTTAGCCTTAGCACTGACTTCTGCGCGCTCGTCTGCACCCCGGCCCCCAGAGGACTGCGTCGTCTCGGATGTCCTCGCGAATGGGTTCACGTATGGTGAGCTCGAGCGAGTGTTGCCTGAGCCTGACGCTGTCGTGCGCCGATCAGGGGATACACTTGAGCGCGTTGCGAGCCGTGCCTTCTTAGCTAAGGGCAGCTGTGTGTCCAGCTGCTCGTCTGAGTCCTCAGCGCTGTTGTAGCGCGTTGCTTTCCCTGCCGCACAGTGAGCACGTCTAGTTGCAATCACTGAATGTTCGCTGACCTTTGCCCTTGCCAGCATGTTTGGCCATCGTGACTGTGCTACCCCGGAATTTTTGGCCTCGCAGGCCGACAGGAGAATCGCAGGGGATCACAGAGAGACTCCACGTCCCGGAATGTTCGAGCACGGCTTATTAGGCACGTTTCACGCACAACCTTCTCTCTTGCCTGCTCAATCAGAATGCATGACAGCTCCGGAACTCCGCAACTGGCCTGCCGGGTGCTGGTCAATCCGCGCTGCCTGTTCCTCTAGGTATGCCTGCCTGCTCGTTCTTGTATGAATGTGCGTTGTTTCCAGTTACCTACTCATCGTACAGTGTTCCGCACAGGAGCCTGAGGCCTGAGGCCCCGTGGTCCTTCCACCGTCTCGAGGGCCGTCGGCGTAAATGGGCATCAACGTGTCCCTTATGGCTACCAAGCTGCCCTCTTCGTCCACGCCAAGCATATTGCGTCAACAGACCGGTTACATCTGCGGCGTGCGGCGGCGCAGATCCTGGCGCTCTCCGCGTGCTCACTGTCAGTACGGTAGGCAGGGAACAGGGCAGCGAGTGTGCTCCCGCCGGCCGGCATAGGATATTTGTTCTGATAGTACGTTCCCCCGGATCGTGCGCTGCCCGGCGTCGCGAGGTCGGGTGTGCGATAGATAGTCATTCATCGTTTAACGTTCAACTGCTAGCTCTCGATGTCCGAGCGCGAACCCGGGGCCGCGGCGAGCTTGGCGAGGCCGAATATAATAAAACGCAGGCTGGAACCGCGCCCTATCAAAACAAGCGCCTGCACTAAATGTCATACAAACATGCGGAAAACGGTATATATTGTGTGACTTTGAAGCCGCTTTGTTAGTAACATATGTTTGGAATATGTACAGTATACACGGACTTTGACCAACATATTCCCCTAGCAAATGTGGGCTGACGCCCAGTGATAGTCTCATGTTCAATATATATCTTGTGCCGGCCGCATATGATAGCTGTGGCTTGTTTGAGTGCCATGTAAGCGCCAACGCGTGAAGAGCCAGGCTACGTCATTTGAGATAGGCGCCAAATTCTAAAAAACATCGAGGAAAACTAGCGGAAAACGGTATATATTGTGTGCGTTTGCTCAGGGTTTGCTGCGAAGTAACGTCAGGAAAATATCCATCATACTCTGACTTTGACTGACATTTTTCGGTAGCAAATGTCGGGCGACGCCCAGTGCACGAAAGAGAGACCGACCTGTGCTTATTTGAAGACTATGTCAGGCTCACCTTCCACCCAGTTGATATGATCGCAGCCGTGTGCTTCGGTCAATTTAACCTCGAAGTGGTCCAAGGGTGGTCCTCAGCTATCGAAAAGCGAGGAATTGAGTGAGGCTGCGACGGTCGTGCGGGATGACTGAAATGTTGGGCGGGGGCGGAGGGCAGGGGAGGTTCGGGGGGAGAGCGAAAGGTTTCGACGGTGCAAAAGAGCTAGTAGTACTCCTCTGCCTTTATACAAGCAATAAGAGTGTGATCGATCGAAGGCCCTCAGCTACGTGGAAATCGAAAGAACCCGGTTGATGTCGAGAGCTCGAATAAGCGACTTATAAGTGGCGGCTGCCAGCTTCTGTGCCATCGCGTTCTGAATCGGGATGAATTACTGGCAGCTGCAGAAGATGACGTTGAGTCCAACTGACGCGTCGTGTCCGGCCAGGGTTCAAGCTAACCTCGAGTTAGCAGGCACGCCCAATGGCAAGGCATATTCATACAGAGACGTCGAGGTGCTGCAAACGGTTGGCATTCGTTGGTATCGAATACATTCATTGATGGCCCCAAGTTTCTAAAAGTTGGATGTCCAGGGGGACATCACGACGTGAAGGGTTTTTGGCGTCTCACTCAATAAGGTTCCGAATAGAAGTACTGCGTGCAGCCTGGGTCTGCTTCAGCGAATGGTGGTGGTGGTGTTGCAAAAGCGTCTGGATGACGCAAATATACCGACTATATCCCTGGCAAATATTGGGAGAGGCGCCAGCGGCCCGCTGGGCCGCTCTCACGGAGGTTACGGTGTCGACGACGGGCGGCTGTTTTGATCGTCGCCGCCCGCGACCGCGAGCTCACCATCCCCAATCACCCCCTCGCCGTCCCACACGGCGTCCGTTATCCATCCCAGCGTGCGGACGCATCTTTGCTGACTAGGCTCCCCACCCATCACCAGGTGGACCGCGGACAGTCAAGATAACGCGCGCGGTATTTTTGTCCTCGTCTAGCCCGGGCCCGCTCTTCTCTCCGTCCCACTACCACACGTCGTCCACCTCCACGATGGCGGTATGCAACGGTGCGAGTTTAGGCCTGCTCTCCGACACGTGCGTCCGCGGTTTCTGGGCTGCAGTAGTTCCGTTCACCATCGTTGGTCTTGTCCTCCTCTCTGCCACCCCGCCCGCTCGTATCGTGCTGCGCGTCGCACGCAAGCCGTTCACCAACTTCCTCACCATCCGCGAAGCCGAAGCGTTGATATCCGGCGATGAAAATGTAGCAGAGAAGGAAGAACCCGCTGCACCGCTCTGGCGCACGCTTGTTCTCTCTACAGTCTCCTTGGTCGAGTCCCTGCTCTGGGTTGCACTCGGATGCTATAGCCTCATCGTCGACCCCGACAACACCTGGAATGGCATTCGCGACCTGCTCGTGGCGACTACCTGGTTATATGCAGCTCTTCGCCTCATCATCAAACCCACGGCGACTGCCCCACGCGACCTCTTCGTCCTCTTCGGAGCGCACTTGGTTTTGGGGCTCATCGTGTTATTTGGGCATTTCTACGACACCTATGTCTACGCCGTACCGCTCCCCGGCACCCTGCGTCTTACCACGGAGATTGTCAACTTGGTCGCCGTGGGGGGACTGTTCATTGTGGTCTTGAACATGCCCCTCGGGATTCCGAGCAAACAGGTCAAGAAGGAGGATATTGTGAGTCACCGGCGTTCGACAACAACTGCGCATGTCTAAAGCTTGACGCCGCGCAGGGCAAAACGATCTCCCCCGAAGACTACACGACCGTGTGGGGATGGGTCTCATTCCGCTGGGTGCTGCCACTGCTCGAGCTCGGGACGCACAACACCCTGAACGAGGTGGACGTATGGTCCCTCAGCCCGACCATGCAGTCTCGCCCGCTGCACATCAAGTTCTCGCGCTCTACGGGCAAGCTGCTCAAGCGCATCTGGGCGACGAACTCCCTGGACCTGATGCTCGACTTTATCCTGACCTTCGTCAGCATCGTGTTCAACTACGCCGGGCCGTTCTTCCTGAAGCGCATCTTGGACTCGCTGGCGGTGAACGGCCGGAACCCCGAGAAGCGCGCACTCGCCTTCGTCTACGCGTTCATGGCCTTCATCAGCTCTCTCTGCAAGGTATGTTTCGCCCCACATGCAGTCGCCCTCTCTGAGCTGACCCCATCTAATCTAGGCGCAAGCGGATGTGCAACATCTGTGGATAGGGCGCCGCGCGTGTACCCGTATCCGCTCGGAGCTCATGGCGTCCATCTATGACAAGGCATTGAAGCGTAAGGACTTTTCTGGCATCGTGGACAAGGATGCTGCTACGAAGGCCGCGGACGCCAAGGATCCCTCGAAGAAGGCAGACCCGAAGGCGGACGATCCGAAGGCTGGTGCGGATATTGGGAAGATCGTGAACCTGATGGCGGGCGACGCGAACAGGATCTCGATGACCGTGTCGGCGATGTACTTCATTTATGGAGCACCGTTCGAGATTATCATTGCGAGCGTCTTCCTATACCAGTATGTACTTTCAGTCTTGTGCCCTACTTCCTCTGCTTACATTGTTTGCAGACTCCTCGGGTTGTCCGCATTTACCGGATTCTTCGTCCTTCTTCTCACCTGGCCGTTGAACAACTTCGTTGCGCGCCGCTCCGTCCGCATTCAAAAGGGCGTGTCGACTGCGCGTGACAAGCGTATGGGCGTTCTCAGTGAGCTCATTGGCGCGGTGAAGTTCATCAAGTTCTTCGCGTGGGAGGACCGCTGGATCCAGCGTGCTCTGGACGCGCGTGAAGTCGAGATGAAGTGGATGATCAAAGGTGTGTAAGCCCAGTGTGCATCAGAGTCCTATGCTCATCTCCTTCGTAGCGCGTATCAACAGTATCTGCTTCTCGCTCATTTGGACATGTGCGCCTATCCTTGTGTCGGTTTCGGCATTCTTCGTGTATGTCGCACAAGGGAATGAGCTGTCCGTCGGTACGGCTTTTACGGTATGTGACATTTCCGCCACTCGCAGGTTGCTTCTGCTCACAGCGTTGGTCAGGCTATCGCTTTGTTCCAGATGATCCGCCTTCCCTTGAACGTCATCCCCGCATGGATCGTACAAATCCTTCAGGTTGGTGTATCGCTTGCTATATCTATGTGACTGCGAAGCTTACTGTGGGCGGGTACAGTCGAAAGTCGCACTCGACCGTATCGCGACATACCTCGAGGAGGAGGAAGTCGACGAGCAAGTGTCCACCCTCAAGAAAGGCCATGTCCCGCCCTCCGACGATACCAGCACCGGGTTGGGCATCGTCAACGGTACCTTCAAGTGGAATGAGGTCGAGGAGAAGAAGGAAGACGACAAGGACAAAGGCAAGGGCAAGGACGCCCCCAAGAAGGCCAACGGATCGAATGGCGTGAACGGATCCTCCCCCGAGCCCTCCGATGGCGCCGGGCCCTCGGACGACACGTCTACGATCGCGGACAGCGCATCCGTCCTCGGCGCGAACAACGGCGACCACCGCTTTGAGCTCAAGGACATCACCGTGCTCTTCCCCGAGGGCCAGCTCACCGTCGTCACCGGGCCGACGGCGAGCGGAAAGACGGCGCTCCTCATGGCGCTCCTCGGCGAGCTCACGACCCTCTCGGGCCACATCGTGATGTCGAAGAACACGGCAAAGGTGGACGAACACGGGCTGGCGCAGGCGATCTCGTACGCTGCGCAGTCGCCGTGGCTCCGGCACCAGTCGATCAAGGACAACATCTTGTTCGGATATCCGTGGGATGAGGAACGGTACAACGCGGTTGTGGAGTGCTGTGCCCTGGGTCCAGACTTGGAGATTCTGGAGGACGGCGATTCGACGGAGATTGGCGCGAGGTCAGCAAGTGTTGCTTGTACGCTCGGCGAACATAAACTGATTTAGTGGCGCGTAGGGGTGTAAGTTTGTCTGGTGGCCAAAAGGCTCGGTATGTGTTTCCTCACACGTGCCGGCGTAAGGCTGACTGACATTTCTCCTCAGTGTGGCTCTCGCTCGCGCGGTATATGCTGTAGGTCTGGGCGGTGCTGATATTTCGTGGCGAGCTAACTTTCGCTTTGTAGCCCACCAAATACGTCCTTCTCGACGACCCTCTCAGCGCAGTGGTGCGTATTAATGTGCCGGTGCTGGCATACAGATTCTCACGATTATTACAGGATAGCCACACTGCCCGATTCCTGTACGAGAAACTGTTCAAGGGACCCCTGCTTGCCAACCGCACCGTGGTAAGGGTCCTTATGCCCCGTACCGCGACGGCATGCTCACGGTTCTTCGTAGATTCTTGTCACCCACCATGTGGAACTCGTCCTCCCAGGCGCGCACTACATCGTTCGCATGCTCGACGGACGTATCGACACCCAGGGCACAGTGAAAGACCTCCGCGAGAGCGGCGTTCTCGACGATATCGCGCAGACAGAGGAGGTCGAAGCGCACAAGGAGGAGCAGGCCGTCGAGGCCGCCAAGGAGGTCGAGGAGGCGGACGTAGAGGTTGACGCAGGTGCGAACGGGGATACTGCGAAGAAAACGAAGAAGCCGAGGAAGCTCATCGAGGAGGAGCACCGCGAGGCGGGTGGCGTGAAGTGGCGCATCTACAACACCTACCTCCAGGCTTCGTACGTGGCATTCTTGGCCTATGAGATGCGGGGAACTTATACCTTGACAGGTCGTACTGGACGTGGGCGATTTTGTTCGGCCTGATCATCCTTACCCAGGTGCTTGGTGTCGGCGAGAAGTTTTGGATCAAGGTTAGTTATCGCCGGTGGCTATACAGCTGTTGTACTCACGTGCTGAATCCTGCTCTCCCGTGCAGATCTGGGGCGACGCATACGGCGACACCGGGGACGCGTCCTCGCACTTCGGCGCATACTCCTTCCGACACTACAGCGAGCAGCAGCAGGTCTTGGACGACGGCTTCGCGCACCTCCACCATACCGCCACGGCGCACGGCGCGCATGCCCACTTCAGCCCAAGCACGACACAGGGCAGGTTCCCGCCCGCGCGGGAGCACCCGTACTTTTACATTGGGATCTATGCGGCGATCACACTGTCGTCGGGAATGGTGAACATCGCAGGTGTGATCGCGCAGTACACTGGCGCGCTCCGGGCATCCAGGATCCTGTTCGACCGGCTGTTGAGGACAGTGGTGCGGGCGACTATGCGGTGGCATGATGTGACGCCCCAGGGCCGTATGCTCAACAGGTTTAGCAAGGTTTGCCACGATCTTCTGACGTTGACTGCCGGTGTACTGAAAGATGCTATAGGATGTTGAGACGGTCGACACCTCTCTCGCCGGGTCTTTGCAGCTGGTCAACCAGTCGCTCGCCCTGTTCGTGGTGTCGATGTTCACTGTCATGTAAGAGCCTCTGCGTTGCCTCACCTCAAAACGTTTGCTTACTGTCATCCCAGTGGCGTCTTCCCGCTCTTCATCTTCCCAGCCGCGATCCTTGGCTTCTTCTACCGCCGCGCTGCTATTGCGTACCTCAACACGGGACGCGACATCCGTCGCATGGAGTCCAACACGCGCAGTCCCATCTTCGCGAACTTCAGCGAGCTGCTCGAGGGCATCGTCACCGTGCGTGCGTTCGGCGCCGAGCAGCGCTTCCTCAACGACCTGTACACCAAGATCGACCTGACGACGCGGATGTGGTACACGTTCTGGATGACGAACCGCTGGCTGCTCCTGACGTTCGACGCGCTCGGCGCGGTCGGCGTTCTGTCGACGTCCCTGTTCGCGCTGTCGGGATACGTCGACGCCGGTCTGGCCGGTGTTTGTATCACTTCGGCGATGTCGTTCACGAACAGTGTGTACTGGGCGTGCCGGTCCTGGACTGCCTTGGAGCTTGATCTCAAGTACGTAGCCATCCGTATTATCCGCTCTCAGCTGCCGACACTAATTTTCTCTGGATAGCTCCGTCGAACGTGTCGTGGAGTACCTCGACCTCCCGCAGGAACCTCCGGCGGTCATCGAGGCCAACCGTCCGCCCGCCTACTGGCCGTCTTCCACGAGCACGAACAAGGACAGCATGCTCGTTGTGGACGACCTCGTCATCAAGTATGCCCCGGAGTTGCCTGCGGTCATTCACGGCATCTCGTTCGCCCTCAAGGCGAGGGAGCGTGTCGGCCTGCTGGGTCGTACGGGCAGCGGCAAGTCGACGCTTGCTATGAGTCTGTTACGATTCGTAAGTGGTAGCGCTCATGAAGGGAGATGGTCGCTGATGCGGCGGTTGCTGGTTCGCATAGGTCGACCCTAGTAGCGGCCGTATCATCATAGATGGTATCGATGTAGGCACTATTGGTCTGCACGACTTGCGATCGCGCATAGTGAGTGGTTCTTGAGTTTTCCCAAGCTTTCTCTGTGTACTGACATTGTTACAAGACTTTCATTCCACAAGTAAGTGTACATGTTAGGGTAATGTTTCTTATCTAACAAGTCATGCAGGACGCTACACTGTTCTCCGGCACGCTGCGTGACAATCTTGACCCTTTCGGTCCGTGCGCTTTCGCCGCTTCCCCGAGATGTCACTGACCTGTTTCCCGTTATCAGCCGAGCACACGGACGCGGAATGCCTCGACGTGCTCTTCCGCGTACAAATGATCACCGACAGCCAACACGCCTCCCAACGCACCTCCCGCGAGGCCTCTCGCGCCGCCTCAGTCCACGAGGCCGAGGGCGTCGAGCCTGCGCCGACCATCGCGTCATTCTCGACCACCCCGACGGAGACGGAGAGCAAGACGGTCATCACGCTCGACACGCAGGTCTCCCCCGGCGGCACGAACTTCTCGCAGGGGCAAAGGCAGCTGATCGCGATGGCGCGTGCGCTGCTCCGGCGTAGCGCGATCATCATCCTTGACGAGGCGACAAGCAGCATTGACTTTGCGACGGACGCGAAGATCCAGGCCACGATCCGGGAGGAGTTTGGCAACTCCCTTTTGTTGACGGGTACGTCCTCATAGTTACATTTACATGTCTCGTGCGGGAGCTGATAGCCTGTCCTCTGTGTAGTCGCGCATCGTCTGCGCACGGTTATCGATTATGACCGGCTGCTCGTCCTCGACAAGGGCGAGCTGGCAGAGTTCGACACCCCGCTGAACCTGATCCAAAAAGAGGGCGGCATCTTCAGGAGCATGTGCCTGAAGAGCGGCACCTTCACAGAGCTGGAGGCGGCCGCGAAGGCGAAGGCCGAGAGCGACAAAAAGGAGTCCGCTCAGGAGTAGAAGGCTTCAAGCCTGGTCTCTTTGGACACTTTCAACCTGGTTATGGGTCCGGGTGCTCGGACGATAGGTTCTGTAAATTATCATCATGTATAGGGATGCTGTGGATAATAGAAATCGAGTGGTTTCTCGGATTATGTGGCTGGGAAGCTAGGATCTGTGCTAGCACCACTCACAATCATCACGCCTACTGTATCTCAAGCTCTCACTAGTGACTAGCACTAACTACAGATGCGCCGCGAGTTCGAGCAGGAGTTGCTCGGGGTAACGGTGTAGGCGCTTATTGGCATACCATCACAATAAGCAAAAACCTTGAGCATAACGACTCTGTACATGAACCACCACCACTCTATTGACTTGTTTTCTTACCTTCGTATATGAACTCGGACGCTGGGGAGTAACGAATGTTGCTCCCTGGAGGGTTTCTTTGGAGAGGGATCGTAAGGAAAGAAACGGCGGTAAATTAATACAGCAACAGCGGCACTGATTCCCACTGAATCGGAGCACACCTTGAAGCTTGAAGCTTGAAGAACGGAATATTCGGTGTGAATCACGGCCGCCAGATATAAAGTGAGTTACAAATACTCTCAAGTACGTGTTACGTATACAACTCAGTCATATAGTCAACCTTTGGCTCTTAGTATCATTATGTACTAGGAGCAACGCCTTCGAATGGACAACTTCAAGTGTGCCAGCCCTCCGAGCTACGAGATTTTGTGGATTGTAGACTCTGCGACAATACTCTACCTCGTCGGACCGCGGCGCAATGAATTACAGACGATGTCAGGTAAGCACGAGCACGGTAGGAATTCATTATGTATCTCCTCAAAACAGAATTGTTTGGCAAGGCAACCGCGCACTCACAGGCTCAGCGAGGCTCAGCAAGCTCAAGTTTTCATCGGCGTAACTGCGAACAGACCCTCTCCTTTGTCGACAATGATGCCTCTCCACGACAGCTGTATCACATCAAAACGCTAATGCGAAGTTATTCTTAGCTATTGCTCCCTTCGGTTTTTGAAATGACGAGGTGGCTACGTTCGGATCGTCCTAAAACTGAACATCAAGTCCTCAGATACTCCCAGAGCTCTTACCACAGAGTGCTAGCCTCATGGTTACTAGGATCCCACGTCCGTCAGCCATATGACTGCGAGGATAGGACGTGAATTGAGGTATTTTTAGAGGTCGACGGAACAACCTGGGCTCCTTTATCCATCTCCCCCGGCTGCCACATCGCCTCTATCCTACACCGCGACGTTGCCCATCGGGATGGTGGTGTGCAACAGCACAAGTTTGGTCTCTCTTGGCGATACATGTGTGCGCGAGCTATGGGCAGGTGTTGTTCCGTTCGCCTTTGTTGGCATCGTCTTGGTATCCACAACACCTCCCGCTCGCTTCCTTCTCCGCACCATCACAAAGCCATTCACCAACTTCTTAACCATACGCGAAGCCGAGGCCTTGATATCTGGAAACGAAAACATCTCAGAAGAGGACCGGGAGAACGCGGTTCCGCTTTGGCGCACCCTCGTACTCTCAACTGTGTCGCTGGTTGAATCTCTATTCTGGATTGGGTTTGGATGCTACAACTTGATCTTACACTCAGAAGATGTCTGGGGCGGAATTCGTGACTTTCTCGTGGCGATAACTTGGTTCTATGCCGCACTCCGACTTATCATCAAACCCACTGCGACTGTTCCACACGACTTGCTGGTGTTGATCGGCACGCATCTTGTTTTCGGCATCATCATCTTCTTTGGGCATCTGTACGACAGTTATGCCTATGCGCTGCCACCCCCTAACGCCTTTCGTCTCACCGCCGAGATTGTCAACCTGCTTGCGGTGACCGGGATGTACTTCGTCATACTCAACATGCCGCTGGACATTCCAAGCAAGCAGGTCGAGAAGAATAACATTGTAAGTTATGGCCGGTCATCATAAGATGCTGAAAGCTTACATCTATATCTATCAGGGCACGTCCGTCTCTCCCGAGGACTACACGACCGTGTGGGGATGGATGTCGTTCCGTTGGTTGATGCCCTTGCTGGAACTCGGGGCGAATACTACCCTGAAGGAGAAGGATGTATGGTCGCTAAGCCCCACTATGCAATCCCGCCCGTTGCACATCAAGTTCTCGCGTTCCACAGGTAGACTCCTAAAGCGACTTTGGTCGACCAATTCCCGTGATCTCATATTGGGCTTCGTTCTGACATACGTCAGCATTGTGTTCAATTATGCCGGCCCGTTCTTCTTGAAGCGCATCTTAGACTCCCTTGCCGACGACGGCCGTAGCCCGGAAAAGAGGGCGCTCGCGTTTGTGTATGCCTTTCTCGCGTTCTTCAGCACCCTCTGCAAGGTAAGCCGCAACATTCTCATCGTACTCGTATGTGCTCATGCGTGCAATATAGGCGCAAGCGGATCTTCAGCAACTCTGGTACGGCAGACGCGCGTGCACGCGTATCCGTTCCGAGCTTATGGCGTCCATCTACGACAAAGCGCTTAAGCGTAAAGACTTCTCTGGCGTCGTCGACAAGGATGCAGCGAAAAGTGCGAAAGCGCCTGCTGCGAAGGTTGATGCGAAGGCGGACGAGCCTAAGGCGGGCGCGGACATCGGGAAGATCGTGAACCTAATGGCGGGCGACGCAAGTCGCGTCTCTATCACCGCCGCTACAATGTACTTTATATATGGCGGTGAGTCGAAAACATATCAAGACCCAATCCATAGCACTCACCATGCTCTGCAGCACCATTTGAGATCGTGATCGCAAGTGTGTTCCTGTACCAGTAAGTGACTATCTGTATGTCAGTTGAACCTTATTACAGTCAGTTGAGTAGTCTGCCCCCAGGTTGCTCGGGCTCTCTGCTTTTACAGGATTTTTCGTACTGCTCCTGAGTTGGCCGCTCAATAACTTCGTTGCAAAGCGAGCTGTGCGCATCCAGAAAGGCATATCGACTGCCCGCGACAAGCGCATGGGCGTGCTGAATGAGCTAATCAGCGCGGTGTGTACCCAAATCCATATTGCAAGTGCACCTCCTCAATCATGTATCATTACACAGGTCAAGTTTATCAAGTTCTTCGCGTGGGAGGACCGCTGGATTGGCAAAGTGATGAACGCCCGTGAGGTTGAGATGCAATGGATGATCAAAAGTGCGTCACTCGAAGTAGCTAAACCCGCTATGCTCACCCCCTCTTGTCTCCAGGTCGAATCAACTCTGTCTGCTTTACTCTCATTTGGACCTGCGCGTCAATCCTTGTCTCTGTCTCTGCGTTCTTCGCATATGTTGCCCAGGGTAATGAGTTAACCATAGGTACTGCGTTCACAGTACGTGTTTACTCGCTGTCTTGAGTATGCCTACTAAAGTACAACTGTCCCAAGGCTATAGCTCTGTTCCAGATGGTCCGCGCTCCTCTGAATGTTATACCGTCTTGGGTTGTTTCAATCCTCCAGGTATATATTACAGCCCCATGTTAAGAATATCTACTTACCCAGGCCGTAGGCGAAAGTCGCCCTGGATCGTATCGCTACTTACCTTGACGAAGAGGAGGTCGACGAGCAAGTGTCTACTTTGAAGAAAGGCCGGGTGCCACCCTCCGAGGAAAGCGATACCGGCTTGGGGATCATCCACGGAACATTCAGGTGGAATGAAGTTGGGGAGAAAAGGAAGGAGGACGGGACCGCAGGAAACGAGCCTTCCAAGAAGGCTAAGACATCCAATAGCGCAGACGATCTGCATTCGTCCCCGACCACCGATCCTCCCGAGGTGGCGTCCACGATGGACGACACGGCGTCTACTATAGCAGACAGCACGGGAGACCGTCGATTCGAACTGAAAGATATCTCTGTCATGTTCCCCGAAGGCCAGCTCACCGTCGTGACTGGCCCGACAGCGAGCGGGAAGACGGCACTCCTCATGGCGCTCCTCGGCGAGCTCACGACACTCGAGGGGAAGATCATCATGTCTAAAAACGCATCAAAGGTAGACGAGCATGGACTGGCATACACGATCTCGTACGCTGCACAGTCGCCATGGTTGAGGCACCAGTCGATCAAGGATAATATTCTGTTCGGCAATCCTTTGGATGAGGAACGGTACGCCGCCGTCCTGGAGTGTTGTGCGCTCAAGCCGGACCTGGATATCCTGGAGGACGGCGACGCCACGGAAATCGGTGTACGGTATGTGAGATTGTTCTCGTTAGTGTGGAGGGTGCGCTGAGAATACGGTTACATAGCGGAGTGAGCTTGTCTGGCGGTCAGAAGGCTCGGTACGTGTTGGTACTACGCTCGTTGGCGCTAGCTTAATGGCTGACTTGATGTCTTCAGCGTCGCCCTGGCTCGTGCGGTCTATGCAGTGAGTTGCTGGTCCCAAGATTTGCCAGTGCCTCGCTTACCCCAATTCAAAGCGTTCCAAATACGTCCTCCTCGACGATCCACTCAGCGCAGTGGTATTTGCTTTTCCTCCGTGAAAGGGTGTTCATATTATGTTCCTGACATCTTTACAGGATAGCCACACGGCACGGTTTTTATACGAAAGATTGTTCAGAGGACCCTTGCTCGCGGACCGTACCGTCGTAAGTAGGCTCCCTCTTCCTTGCGCTTGATATACTGTGGTTAAGACGATGCTCGCCGTCATCTAGATATTAGTAACCCATCACGTCGAGCTCGTCCTCCCCGGAGCGCACTACTTGGTACGCATGCTCGACGGCCGGATTGATACGCAAGGGACTGTGGAAGACCTTCGCAATCTTGGGGTGCTAGACATGATCGTACACGTTGAAGAGGCCGAGGCTCAGAAAGACGAACAGCTTGCTGCGGCCGTGGGGGAAGCAGATTCGCATGCAGACATAGACGTCGAAGCGGTCGTTGAACACGCCCAACCTACTAAGGACCGGGCGAAGGTCAGGAAGCTTGTAGAGGAAGAACACCGGGAAACCGGAAACGTCAAGTGGCACATCTACAGCACCTATCTCAAGGCTTCGTGGGTCGCGCCCTGCTACACCAGTATTGCGGGAAGACCTGACGTTGATGCAGCTCATATTGGACATGGGGTATTCTTTTTTCTTTGATCATCCTCGTGCAAGTCCTCGGCGTCGGGGAGAAGTTCTGGATCAAGGTAGGTATCTCGCCTCTTTCCAATTCATTCGTTCTCATGTCGGACATCGTACCTACAGATCTGGGGCGAAGCGTACAGTGACAATCAAGATATACCCGCGCACCTCAGTATATACTCACAGTACGCTGAGCATCAACAGGTTCTGGAGGATGGACTCTCGCACTTGCACCACACCGCCATTTTGCACAACCCGAGCGCCGGGTTCAATGTTACCCAGGTCAACTTCCCGCCCGCCCAAGAGCACCCATACTTTTACGTTGGCATATACGCCGCGATCGCGTTGCTCGGGGGCTTCATGAACATCGCCAGTGCGATGACCCAGTACACGGGCGCCTTGCGGGCATCAAGGATCCTCTTTGGCAGGCTCTTGCGCACAGTGGTAAGGGCAACAATGCGATGGCACGATGTGACACCCCAGGGTCGCATCCTCAACCGCTTCAGCAAAGTGAGTTTATCAATCTGATGACGTATGATGTCTCGCTCACTCTCCTGCGTGTCAGGATATCGAGACGGTCGACACTTCGCTCGCCAGCAGCTTGCAGTCGGTCAACCAGTCGCTGACCCTTTTCGCGGTATCGATATTCACAGTCGTGTGTGTAAAACTCATTTTCGTGTTAGTCCCTCACTCTGACCAACGTACAGCGTCGTGTTCCCTCTGTTCATCTTCCCTGCTCTTATCCTGGGCTTCTTCTACCGGCGCGTTGCTATAGCTTACCTCAACACCGGCCGCGACGTTCGGCGCATGGAGTCAAACACACGTAGCCCAATCTTCGCGAACTTTAGTGAACTGCTCGACGGGATTGTCACCGTGCGCGCATTTGGAGTAGAGCAACGCTTCCTGGACGACGTTTACACCAAAATCGACTTGACCACGAAGATGTGGTACACGTTCTGGATGACAAACCGATGGCTGCTGCTAACGTTCGATACCCTCGGTGCAACCGGGATCCTCGCGACGACACTCTTCGCGCTGTTGGGGTATGTCGATGCGGGGTTGGCAGGTGTGTGCATCACCTCCGCGATATCGTTCATGAACAGCGTGTATTGGACTTGTCGATTCTGGACAACCCTGGAGCTCAACCTCAAGTAAGTACTTTTTCTCGCGGCCTTCGATCCGTTGCTGAACCGTGTGATTAGCTCCGTCGAACGTGTCGTGGAGTATCTTGACCTTCCCCAGGAACCGCCAGCGGTTATAGAGTCGAACCGCCCTCCAGCATATTGGCCCTCGTCTACCAGTGCGAACAAGGACAGCTTACTTGTCGTCAATGACCTCACTGTCAAGTACGCGCCCGATTTGCCGGCTGTAGTTCGCGGAGTCTCGTTCTCCCTGAGGGCGAAGGAGCGCGTTGGCCTCCTGGGCAGGACGGGCAGCGGAAAGTCGACACTTGCCATGAGTCTCCTGCGTTTCGTGAGTTCCGCAAATATGTCCCAACGTGAAAGAACGGTTGCTGAACGATGGCCACGTCTTCCAGGTCGACCCTGCTAGTGGTCATGTCATCATCGACGGCATAGATATCAAAACCATCGGTCTGCATGACCTGCGTTCACGGATTGTGAGTGCATTATTACATTGTGCGGACTACTCACAGATGCTGACAATCCTCAAAGACATTCATACCACAAGTGGGAGCCATTTTGATATCGATGTCGTTATGTGTACTAACGGCTGCACCAGGATGCAACGCTCTTCTCGGGAACACTCCGTGACAACCTCGATCCTTTCGGTATGCGCAGTTGAAGACCTATATTATACCCCGAGACTCATAGTACCTTTACAGATGAACACTCGGACGCAGAATGCCTTGACGTCCTGCACCGTGTGCACATGCTCTCTGACGGCCAACACATCTCCAACGAAGCATCTCGCGCCGCTTCGGTCCTTGAGCCGGAAGGCAGCGAGCCCGCGTCAACCATCGTGTCCGTCTCAACCTCAACACCCACGGAGATCGAGAGCAAAACGGTCATTACGCTCGACTCGCAGGTCTCCCCTGGCGGCACGAACTTCTCGCAGGGGCAAAGGCAACTGATCGCGATGGCGCGTGCACTGCTCCGCCGTAGCGCGATCATCATCCTGGACGAGGCGACAAGCAGCATCGACTTTGCGACGGACGCGAAGATCCAGGCGACGATTCGGGAGGAATTTGGCGGCTCTCTGCTGCTCACTGGTGCGTTTGTGTCCCTTCCGTCGGGCGGATATCTACAAACGGATGGCTTACGTCTGGACAGTGGCTCACCGTCTGCGCACGATTATCGATTACGACAGGCTAATTGTGCTTGACAAGGGAGAGGTGGCGGAGTTTGACACCCCGCTGAACTTGATACGCAAGGACGACGGGATCTTCAGGAGCATGTGCCTCAAGAGCGGTACCTTTGCAGAACTGGAGGCGGCTGCGAAAGCGAAAACTGGACCTTAGGTTCAGAGTGCTTCATCTGCCTGCAGATCTAGTCACATAGTATAGCGCATCTGCATGTTCATAACGCCGCGTATACTCAAAGGAATGGATTTTCTTTCGTGCTGCCAATTTCTGAAGCAAAGTAGGAACAGTTGAGAGTTATGGGCGTCTACCGATATCTGGTCCGCCACCGCAGGTCTCGCGACGCGTGCGCCGTAAGTGCATAACTATAGTCCACCACCACCACCCTGGGCTCGTTGCTCGCCGTCGATCTGCCCTGCCTTGAGACCTATACAACATGGATGTTGATAGCCTCGAACACAATTATGTGCACCAGACCGTACTTCCCAACTTGCAGCCGGCAGCCGGCAAGCGACCACTACTCAGGCTCGCCGTGGACGAAGCGCATCCGTTCGAGCTTGAGGCGTACATCAGCAGCTACTCAGGTCAGTCTACGCGTGCCACTGATGCTCTGCCTGTCTGAACCCATCATGAGGACAGGACGGACGTACATCGAGCGGCTGCTGCACATCATGCCCTTGTGCCCGCCGCTCGCGCCACAGGCCCTGCAGCTCGCGATCGCGGAGGCCCTGAAAGGGCGGGACACCCACCTCTACCGCCTCATCTTCCACACCTACGAGCGCGTGCGGCAGGATGCCACGGACGAGCTCCCGGAGCTGAGCGCGCTCGCGACGGTGGACCAGGCGTGGCTGGACGAGACGGCGGCGCGGAACCTCGCGGAGCGCACGAAGCTCGAGGTTGAGCTCAAGACGTACTCGAGCAACATGATCAAGGAGAGCATCCGGGTGCGTCCCCCCGTCTCTCTCTCCGATTCCTCGCTTGCTGATACGATACGTGCGCACAAGATGGCGCACCGCGACCTGGGCGACTTCTATCGCGCCGATGGCGAATCCAGCGCCGCGCTAAAGCACTACACGAAGTCGCGCGAGTTCTGCACGACGAGCCAGCATGTGCTCGACATGTGCTTGTCCGTCATTGAGGTGCGTCCCGTGTGTGCCCGCCGATCCGGATCCGGAATACCGATCTGCTTTTGTTCATGTTTGCAGCTTCTCATCGAGCAGTGCAACTACTCGCACATCGCGACGTACGTGTTCAAGGCGGAGGCCGCGCTCGACTCGGCGTCGACCGTGCGCACGAACACCGGGCCAGAGGCCCCCGCGGGATCGGCGCAGGCGAGCAAGGAAAAGCGGACGGCGGAGCGCGAGAGGGTGCAGACAAAGCTCGACGTCGCTGCAGCGTTGTCGCACCTCGGGCAGGGCAGCTACGAGAAGGCCGCGCACACCTTCCTCAAAGCCGGGCCCGTCAAGGGTCTGGACGAATGGTCTGGCAAGGTACGTCGAGAACGCTATGTTTGGGGAACTGACCGGCTCACGGGCACTGCCCATCCAGATCATCGCGCCGGGGGATATCGCGATATATGCGATCTTGTGTGCACTCGCGACGTTCACCCGCCCCGCTATCCGCACGCACATCTTGGACAACGACAACTTCGGGATGTACATCGAGCAAGAGCCGTACGTGCGCGAGCTCGTCGAGTCGTACATGAGCAACCGATTTAAGAACGTCCTCGACATCCTCGAGAGATACTCCGTACGTCCACCCACCTACAATCTCACATTTTGGCGCCTCGAACTCACCGACTCACTGGCACATCTGCACAGACCCGGCACTCCGTCGACATCCACCTCCTGCCGCACGTCACGAGCCTGACGAACCTGATCCGGAACGAGACGCTCGTACTCTACTTCCAGCCGTTCTCGTCCATCCGGCTCGACCGCATGGGCCAGGCGTTCGGGTGGACCGTGGACGAGATCGAGCAGCAGGTCGTCACGCTCATCCAGTCCGGGCACATCAAGGCGCGCGTGGACCGGCAAAACAAGGTCCGTTCTACATGCGCATGTGCGTCTTCCCTGAGGGCCGGTTGCTGACATCTGTCGCTCGTCGTCCGCGTAGATATTGAAAGCGAAGGAGACGGACGAGCGCGCGGCGCTGTTCGCGAAGGCGATCAAGTCAGGACAGGAGAGGCAAGCGGCGGACCGCAAGCTCCTGCTCCGTATGCGGCTGTGCGTGCTATATTTCTCTTCTTGTCGACGAAGAGACTGAATCGCGCGCGTTGTGTACAGGCAACAAGCAGATCTGATCGTGAAACAGCCCAAGGGCCAGCAGCAGCAACAGCAGCAAGTCCACGGCTATGGCGGCAATTCACATCCCTTGGACCTGTTGAGCGGCGAGTATTGAGTGCGGAGCGTGGACAAGCAAGCTGATGGCAAACTGGAGAAATTCATCGTGTAGAGTATGGTGGCGGCGGAGCGTTGTGGTCGCGTTGTGTTGTGTTTCTGTTCGACCCATGTGTAACAACAGTGCTCTGAATCATGCATAGCTGTCGCGTGAATCCTGTAACTCCTGAAGTGTAAGATGATGTCTGTTGACCTACACTTTGAGTAATCCTAGTACAAGTTGTTTTAGGAGGAACGGTTATGCCTGCCTTCCAATTTCATGAAGATCTCCAGCTGCCACTGCAACCTACAGCTTCCCGCAATCTCCGATCCACACAGGCACGGCCGGCCGGCCGTCTGTTCCCCCACCCACTGTGTCCAGGCGCGCGAGGACGTCCCACCCCTCGACGAGTTGCCCAAAGACGACGTACGTGCCGTGGAGCTTGGCGAGCGCGGCGGGCTCGTCGGTGAGCACGACGAAGAACTGGGACGAGTTCGTGTTCTTGCCCGCGTTCGCCATCGCGAGCGCGCCGCGCGCGGCCCTCACCTTCAGCCCCGCCTTCTCGTCGTTGAACTTCCCGCCGTAGATCGACTACGCCCCGGCGTGAGCGGTCCTGCCTTACCCGGCGCAGATGCACAGCAAGACCGCGACGCACCTCGCCGCCGCTACCGTCCCCGCGCGTAACGTCTCCGCCCTGGGCGACGAAGCCGCGCACGATGCGGTGCACGGGGCAGTCGCGGTAGTGCAGCCGCTTGTTCGGCGCGTTCTTGCACGCGCCCTTCTCGCCCGTGCAGAGCGCGAGGAAGTTCGCGGTCGTCTTCGCGAGGCCCGGACCCGCGTCGAGCGCGAAGACCATGCGCCCCGCCAGCAGCGGCTCGGGCGGGGCGAAGCGCAGCACGAGGGTGCTCTATCGATATCGGCGTCGCAGTCGCGCGGAGGGTTTCGGCGTTGAGGTAGACGCAAAGTCGAAGGTTGTAAGGGCGCAGATAAATGAGAACTTCAGCGCAGAGCACGCGGGCAAGGAGGGCGGGGATGTACGTCGAGTTCCTGAAGGATGTCTTGCTGCTCCTCCGAGAGCGCGGCGGGGGAGGTCGGGAGCGCGTAGATCGCAGCGTTCTTGGCGAGGAGGGCGGCGGTCGCGTCGTACGCGGACTGGGCGCGGTCGTGCTCGTCCTTGTCGCCCATGTAGATGTCAAGATATGCGCGCATTGTCGTGGTGGTAGAGTGAGGAGAAGCAGGTCCTGGGCCCTGGCAGGAGGAAGTAGCATCGATATTGTTCAAACCCTGCTTCCACTGTCGGGCATTTGGCACGTGGTAGCGCGCACGCTTCGCATGCGTGAGGCCTTGAGGTCCAGGGTTCAACGTTCAACGTTCAACGTTCAATCCCCTGAATGTCCATAGCGACTCCGGATCATTTTTGTTGGACCACCAGCCATATTTAAAACTCAATCACCGGTGCGCAAGAAATGACATATGTTTCAACATCTTATACATGGGTCCAAACACATATATACCTAGATATGTTTGGGTCATATCCATCGCAGTATCTAGTTTACCAAGCAGCTGGTGTCGGCTGCAGAGAAGAAGTGTGTTAGGAAATGGCCGCACACAACTGGTACGCCGAAGCGGCGTGACTGGGTACGTACATCCGCTCTGGACCGTAATGGGTGCTGATTGAGCACTAGCACCTGTGCTGTCCGTTACCACGAGGTCCACAGTAGTAACATCTGGAATGGGAGTTGGATGTGAGCAAGTCTCTGTGTGCGAGGTGGTGTCTCAATCGAAGTACCAGCTACATAGATGTTGAAAATCCAAAAGAAGGAATTAGTAGCGATGTTGGTGAACTCCTGCAGAGCGGCGGCGTCGCCGGTCTCTCCCGTGGGTATGACGCTGCCACAAATATCAGGGGGGCACATATGCTGTGAAGTGAGCAGTGACTTACGTCTAATGAGAAAAGAAAATCGATCCCAGTGAGATACGGGCACTGATAAATGCATTTGACTGGGCTCACCAAAGAGAAGGGCGCTGTTGACAAGTGAAAATCAGCCTGGTTGCCGGCGACAAATATATAATGAACATACCGGAACCGCCAGTCCAGGTTATCTCTGTCTCGACACACTCGGTGACAGGCTGGGTACTGGGAAATAGTCAGGATTTCAAGAGGCTGCAGTGAGATGGGGGTCGGCCACGTACGGCGCGTTGATCTGGATCTGGGCCTGGGCCGCACCAACGAGGAAGGCAACAGAGATGAGGGAGGCAGAGAAGAACTTCATTCTGACGAAAGATTCAGGTCACGGGTGAAGAGTGGGCAAGAGAAAGCTGTGGCTGGTGGAAAGGCGTAGGTGAGTGAGAGAGAGCTGGGGTGAAAGACGTGTATATATACCAGTATGCGTCGCCGCCCGATGATTGTTTGCTTTGCCACCGCAGGCAGGGTATCAGCGGACTGTATGCGGGTCCATCTAATTCTGCACAGAATTCAGCGATGACTTCAGCGTACGACTGTCAGAGCGGACACCTGAAATAGGGCAAAACTGGCATGAGGGTATAGAACCGAGGCCTGCGAGCGCATCATCGCAGCATTGTACGGTTAGCACAATATAGCGCATTAGGCCCAGCCCAGATGTCCACGACGGATCTTGTCGCACGCCCGCTGCAGCCTGATACAGATGGAGACTATTCACAGCGGGAGTCATCGGTCAGCCGGTATGTTTGCGTGACGATACCAAAGTGGTGCTGTTTATAGCCTTGAGCGCATCAAGTCCTCCTTCCAATGAGCGAGGGCGAAGACCTGTCTTGCCTGGTCCGTGCCTACGCTTGCCATTGACTTCCGGACAGAATGTATCCCCGGCCAAGGTTGCTGCAGCGAGTGCCCAGTAATAGACCCTGCGTCAGAACATATCGAAGAATTCGGATTCTGTAGATATTTTACACACCTGTACGTATGCAATGACAGGGTCCGGGTCTGCGAAGCTGAGTGCCACGGCGTAGATACTGACCGTGCGGCCATATTTACCATGACCTTGGTTTGAATTTTGCTGGACTCGGAGCTGTTTTCATGCTCGCGTGACCGCGACCTCCAAAGGTGGCAGAGCGCCTCATAGGGCCCAGTACGGGAGATAGTACTTGGGATTCCAATGGGTATTCACATGGACGTAGACCGTTGTGCAAGGACGTTGAATCGAGATCAAGATGAACGCTGTGGGTCCGCCGGATAAGTCCGAGCCGGGGCCTGGAAATATTGGTCTGCGTGGCGTCCTTGAGCGCTTGTGCGGGCATCCAGCTTGCATCCCTGGCTGATTGAGTGAATGAGTGAGTGCTTTATTTGATCGCTCGACTACGTACAACCACAGGTTATTCAATGCGGAAGAGATGCGCAGCTGCACTCATCCGAGTCCGAGGTGCCCGCAATCACAGCGCCGTATATTATCATTATGATGCAAGACCCAGCTCACATACTAATAGCACTGGGATAATCATAGCAGGACGCAGTATTATTGCCCGCTGAGTTCATTTTTGTATCAGCCCGGGGAGGCTCGGAAACTTCACGGCGGTGAGCACTGAGCTGGACTTACATTGGCGTGCTCGAGCACTGCTGACCTGGTAGATAGAAGATGCTGACCTCCGAGTCAGTACAGATCCTCTTCGGCATCTCCATCTCGGCGACAATGTCAGTGGTCACCGGTTAGAGTCTCCGCCGACGGGGGTATGGTGTTATATTTGCAGCGGCCAGCTGGTACACGCTCTCGGAGAAGAATGACACGTCCGAGCGGTAGTCGACCAAATCTGACGCCTTTGTTCTCGGATATCCGTGTTGTAGACTGACTTGTCAAGAGGCGTTTGTCTAAACATTTCCTCGCATAATCTTGTTTTGGACGAACCCGCCCAGGTCCCCCCCCCCGGGCTGGCTACGAGACGAACTGTACACGCATGGGTTTGACACAGCATACACATTAATTGCCTTCTTGAGCAGCCTGAGGCTGCACCAACGCCATCGAACGCAGTATAATTACTCGTCCGCGACGATCACGACGCTCTTCCCGAAGTTGTTGCCCCGGAGGACGTCGACGAGCGCGTCCCCGGCGCGCTCGAGGCCCTGCACGCGGTCCTCCTTGTAGCGGATCTCGCCGCTCGCGACGCGCGCGGGGAACGTCTGGTAGAACTCGGCGACGTACTTCGGCCGCAGCGTGCCGACGATGAAGCCGTGCACGGACAGCTCCTGCGCGACGATCTTCATCAGGTTCTTCACGTAGTACGGCGCGGTGTTGTACTGCGAGATCATGCCGCATTCCTGAGCGCACGGTGGCGGATCGTCAGTACTGAGTGCTCGCCACTGGGCAACGGTAGTGCGGGAGGGGTGGGGACGTACGATGAAGCGGGCGTGCCTGTTGGCGTGGTCGAGTGCCGCCTCGAGCGTCTCGCCGCCGACGTTGTCCCAGAAGCTAGGCGGAATGTCAACATCCTGTTCACATGCGGGAGGGCCGGGTACACGTACACGTCGATCGGGCCCTCCTTCTCGAGGAGCTCGTGGGTGTTCTGCGTCTTGTAGTTGAAGGCGACGTCGGCGCCGAGGGAGCGGACAAAGTCGACCTTCTCGTCGGATCCTGCGGAGGCGATGACCTTCATACCTGCGGCCTTCGCAATCTGGACGACCGTACTATGGGACGCGCGTCAGCACATATAAAACCCTGGAAGGTCGCGCGCGGAGTTGACGTACGCTCCGACCGGTCCTAAGAGCGGGAGAAAGCATCAGTGCACTGTTGTAACAAACGGTGTGCGGGGAGCACGTACCTGATGCAGAAGTGACGAACGCGACCTCGCCCTGCGGGTACGATTCAGTCAGTCCGCCGCTCTCTTCGCCTAACGGATTGTTGTTCGCACCTTCTTTGCCTTCGAAAACTCCTTCCACGCGTAATCGGCGGTCTCACCTGCAGTCCCATGAACACTTGCCTGCATCCATTCGCCGGGGTATTTCAAACTTACCAGGCATGCCGCATACACCGAGGTACACGGACCAAGGAAGACCCTCCTTGTTCTCAATCACCTTGTAGTGCGTCGGTTCGGCTGCAATGAAATATTGCTGGAACGCTTCAAGGGGTCGCACATCAAACTTAAGGCTGCCTATGGACAGCGCGGGAATGACATACCGAAGATGCCATAGATGTGCTGTCCCACCTTGATTGCAGGATTCTCCGAGCGCAGAACAACGCCGACGCCGAAGTTGGTGATTCTGCGGCACCAGGGTCAAATCAGCGTCAAGTCGGCTCACCGGGCATGAGCGGAGAAGACAAGAACGTACGGCTCGTGGAGCGGGAACGGGGGCTGTGTGCATTTATATTAGCAGCTGGCCTTAACACGACGCACGCACGCGCAACAAGACATACCGAGTAGCTTTTCACGCTCGCGTCCCGCATCCTCCCGCGCAGGTACGGGTCGATGGAGAGCACGAGGGTCTTCACGAGGAAGCCGCCGTTCAAGGGCGCGCTCTCGAGGTCAATCGTCTGCGAGACATCGTACACGGTCGTCTTGCCCGCCACGGGGTAGCCTGCCCACAAATAACACCCAAAGCCCGCTGTGTCAGAACCGCACTCGTCTTGATTTACCGGGTCGTGCACGCACCGACGGGAACCTCGTTGAAGAGGAGGCGTCCGTTCGTTACAGGGGCCATCACTGATAGGTTTGGGGTGAAATGTGAATGTGAGAGGAGAAGCGAGGTGGGGGATGTCAAAACGGTCGTCGCCCTCCCAGGCCCTTATATAGTGCCGAGCAGCTCAACGCGACGGGGTGTGGGCGCGGTGCTAGAAGTCGACCGAGAACGCATCGCGGACGTGCTTGGAGGTCATTGCGAATATTCTCTTGCGGGAGAACGGTTCCTGAGTCAGCAGACCTCCCTCCGGCAATGCTCGCTCCCTGGGCCGGTGAGTCCGAGTGTATCGGGATATGTTCAGTTCCCAATGTCCGCAAAAGCCACAGTTCCGTCAAACTTTTCATGGCCTTGATGATGGTGCGTGCAGTAGTAGCGAGAGAGTCACCGATAGACAGCAATCGCAGTGCAGTACAGCGATGAACGACTGAGTTCAAGCTCAGGTGGCCGCCGTCAGCCGCCGTCCACGCACTTTTCTGAGGACATGGGAGTAGCTCGTCGAGTGCATCATCGAGAACAGTATTTACTTGCATTGTTGCAATCTGGAACATGATATCAGGTCTCAGCTGATTATGTTTAAGACATACTGTACAACCGCGCACCGGCCCGAGGTTGGCAACGATGATAGGTGCTTTAAAAGCTGTGCACTCGGAACCTGTATTTTGCTACGAACCTCTTTGCCGCGCATCTACAGTACCACGAGGGCGTGTGAACTGTAGATGATATGTCGGAATGAGGCAGAGGGAGATGCTATTGTTGACTTGTAGGCTGGTATAAGTTAGCAGCCGGGCAGCGCAGCGGGTGCAGTCTCAGGCGGATGCCGCTTAATGCATAACTTAAACGAGACGGTAAGCTGCCGTTGAACTTCACTCCAGCTTGAAGAGCACTGCGACGTACCAGGAAACTACGCATGCGCTAGTCTGTAGGGATATTTGGAGGATTCTGGACGCCGACGGAGAACACACGAACCTAGCACATCTGACGTCTAGCGGATGGATGCACCACCCAGCGCATTCGTTCGCCTACTACCACGACAGAGACCTCCGAACACGTCCATTACCGCTGGGATCTATCGATTAATCTACCGCCATGCACAACGCCGAGTGGCCACAGTCCGTCGGGCTCTACCCACGTACCCGCCGCGCTCACGTCGAGAAGATGCCGATGATCTTGAATGGTGGCACGTTCCGGTCGTCCTCCTCGCCTAGAAGCATACACTCCACGTAATGCGTTCCGCGCGCGACGCGGTGGTCAATCATCCGCAGTCTAGAATGCGGTAAGCCATTAGTGAGCAGTTCGAATGTCAGCGAATGCATTGCAAAACTCACGTTGGCGTTGGCTCCCCAACGTCTGCCGCGTTCTCGATAACAACCGCGCCCGGGTAGTTGTCGTCCACCCAGCACTCCACCGCGCTCCCGTCCCCGACCTGTGCCGCTGCCTCCCGCACGTAGTACACCCCCACGTCTCCCGCGCCGACCTGCACATTCACGCGGAACTTGCTCGTCGGCAACGCCGAGTAGAAGTAGTGCGCGTGCGACGAGAGCTCGGCCGCGCCCGGCGGCGGGTGATACGCCGCCCAGCCCGAGCCCGCGAACATCGACAGCGGGAGCGGGTTCACGAGGTCGTTCGCGGACACGCAGTACGGCGCAACCTCCTCGAACGGCGTCGCCTCCAAGTCTGCCGGTCGGCTGTTGATCCGCACTGGCGGCACGCGCAACCGTGGGTCTTGCGCGGCGAGCGGAGGAATCCGTCCCGCGGCGTCGCGGTCGACGACCAAAGCGGGATTCATGCCCGCGCCTTCTTCGGCGACGACTCCTGCAGCAGCTCCCTTGCGTTGTGCAACACCGCCGAAAAGCCCGCGGGCGTCAGTGGGCTGCTTCGCTTGACCGTCAGCCCAGACCGGCGCGGCCGCAGAAGGGATCGCTTCGGAAGAGTGACCGGTGATTGCAGCCCAGGCGTTGCACGTTTGGGTTTGGAAGTAAGAGATGAGTACGTCCGCGATGACTTCGTGACCGGCAGAGTTCGCGAGTACAGGGTCTGTGAAGTATTTGTTGATGGAAGAGGGGTTCTCCATGTACTTCGGGTATAGTAGGGGCTTGACGCTGTATAGTACTTGAGCTATCGCGGATCCTGGAGCTGGATGCGTTCGTACCTGATATGCGGTACGTCGTAGAACTGCGCCACGAGACTGTGCCAGTGGTCAGCGCCCGCAAAGCCTCTTGTCTGGGCGATTTGGGGGCTAAAGTGGCCCAGGATAAGGATGGCCGGGGAGTCGGGCCGAAGCAGGATCGACCGAACCAAAAGTTCGAATTCGTCCATGGATGCCTCCGTGCTGCGTGTGTGCCAGTCAGAGGTTGTTTCGACTACACAGTGTGTTAGGAAAATACTTACTTGGCGTCATCAACGTCAAGCTCGATGATCACCAGGTCTGTGATGTCAGGGATGTGATGTGCGTTGCAGAAGGAAAAGTATGATGAGCTCGTTCGGCGCATGGCCCCGTTGGTGAGTTCTGACGCAGGGTGTGGGAATACGCTATTCCACCAGTTGAAGAATCGTGAGGGGTAACAGCTGGGCGAGAGCGGGTCGTCGCCTGAACCGTGGCAAGCGGATACTGTGACGACATGTCAGTATACATACAGCGGTAAGTGTAGCCATGGCGCGCCGTGAAGTCCGAGAGTTCAGTGAAGATAATCAGACCTTTGAACCTAACACATATGAAGTGAACGTAAGGCGCCAGCCGGACGGAGTCAATGCGACCCTCGTAACGTCATACCTCCAGGTACAATCCATAGGAAGCAGGAGCAAGGACATGTATGGCAGATGTTTACGAGGAACGTCGCCTTAAGTCCTCCGGCGGTGAACTATTTGAAGTGTGCCGGAGAGTGCACCATATGGTTGACAGAGAGCGTCACTGCGGCAGATACCACCAACGCCGCTATCACCATATGGCTTTCTCTGGATAGCTCGGAGGAGGAAGCGGAGAGTTGGGGATACCACGCAGCACCAGAAGAAAGTATACCGGATGGCGCTCACCTGAACCTCCGAGAATGCTGATCGTGACCGGGAGACCCGCGAGGGCCTTGTTAATGACACGCTGTATGCGCGCACCACTGCCCACGTGAAAGCGCGTCTGCGAGAGCGAGATGGGGTCGTATTTCGACGCGAGCTCATCGCTAGGGCTGAGTGCTGGGCAGAAGGGAAACGGATTGGCGTCGTCCGAGATGTTGAGGTAGTTCTTGGGCTTGAGGTCGGTGTGGAGGAGCCGGTGCCGAGGATTAGATGTTTCGGTAGGTAAGATAGAACGAGTGAATACAATAAGGGCGACGAAGGCAAGGAGGATGAGCCATATCCTGTTCGTGACCCCGAGGCTCTTCTGGTGAAGACGGGAGGGGGTCTTTTCCGAGTCGGAGCCCATGCCCCGGGGCGTGGAGGGTACGGAGATATGGGCGACTGTCTTGGCTGTCCGGCGTTGCATCCGCGCAATACACACCGCAGACGGCGGCTGGGGATGGAGAGGAGGGAGAGGGGAGGGGGAGGATGTGGTGGTCGAGGATCAAGGTGGCATCCCCATTCGGCGGGTCCCAAACCAGCGAAAATGGGCGTCTCCGGTCTCTCCTGTCCTCTCTCCTCCACCACCTTCCTCCGACTCCGCTGTGCTCTGCTGTGCCCCGACGGCGTGCTTATACCATATAGGCCTTTATATCCTTATTCTCTTATAATCTGGGCCGCACACGGACACCACCGCGTCCACGTCTCGAATTGCCGCGCTCAGGACAGTCACGTCGGAGGTAGCGCGTCGGAACACAAGCAGAACAGGAAGGATTCGAGACGTACGTCTTACTCACCGCTTCTGCGTTGTACAGCGATGGTCTCTTATCGCCAACTTAGAATCCGTTTACGAGCAATGCAGCCACGGGCCAAGCACCCCCTCCAGCGCATCCCGACATGGCTCGCACTCTCTGTTGGCATAGTGGTCGGCCTATTCATTTCCAAAATGTTCGCTACAGTGAGTGTCGTTTCCTTTTGGGAAACGGCCAGCAAGAGAACTGCGGCTTCTGCATCCAGTGGCCTCGGAGACTCTTCTCGTTCCCGAGCAACGATCCCGGTGTGTCCACATGTCTGGCACAGCAATATTCTCGCCATCACATCTGGGATTCATCATCTCCTCGGACCTCTAATTTATATGCGAACACGCTGCCCTTCCTGTGCTGTGTTTACCTCCCTAAATGCCCGGTTTGAATGGACTCCGTGCTGATGACTTTTGCAGTCCGCAAGCTCGGCCTGGAGAGGTGGACATGCCCCAGTGCTTCCCTCTTCACGTTCCCCGGCCAGGACACCACTCACACTGCCAACGCTTGAGCAACGACGGCGTGTCCTCGACCTTGTCACCCACCTCTCACCACACTACACAAAAGAATGCACACGTCCAGCTCAACCCATGTACAAGGAACAGGCACAAGAACGATACGCGTCATTAATTGGCCACCAATCTCCCGACTCGACGTCCTGGCTGGACTCGCTCGGCTTGGGCAGCAACGCTGATGGAGACTACGTGCCCTCCTCTCGACGATTCGGGCCTGACTCGCACAAATACTTCTTCGCAATCAACTTGTATAACTCGTTCGACATCATCCCGGACCTATTCGCGACACTCTTTCGCGTCGCAGCCATCCTCGGATACCACAACGTGTACGTGTCGATCTACGAGAATGGATCGACGGACCAGACGAAGGCGCTCCTGCGCATCTTCGACGCGATTTGCCGGAGTGTTGGTATGCGCGTTACGATCCGCACGTCGATGCGCACGCGTGGCGCGTTCAACCATCGTATCGAGTACCTCGCTGAGGTGCGCAATGCCGCGTTCGTGCCGCTGCACGAGCTCCGCGACGCGGAGAACGAGTACTTTGACTCGATCATTTTCATGAACGACATTCTCCCCTGCGTTGACGACCTGCTCGAGCTCATCTGGCAAAGCCGGCGAAACAACGCTGGTATCACCTGCGCTGCAGACTACATGTACCACGAGGAACTCGTACGTCCCCACGCGCCCCCGCATTCAACCTGACCTGACCTGACACCCTACCCCGCTACAGGGCTCACCCGTATTCTACGACAACTGGGTTGCGCGCGATATCAACGGCACCGCGCTCGAGAACGCGCCCTTCGAGGCGATCTTCCAACATGGGCCGTCACAGGAGCGCTTCATGCAGCACCTCCCGATCCAGGTGCAGTCGTGCTGGAACGGGATTGCCGTACTGGACCCGGCGCCGTTCTACGCGCCGCCACACGTGCGCTTCCGCATGGCGCGTATCACGGAGAACGAGTGCTCCGCGAGCGAGTGCTCGCTCATCTGCAACGACTACTGGGAGGCCGGCTACGGCCGCATCCTCATGGTGCCACGCGTGAAGCTCGCGTACGACCACGTACGTGTCCGACTCGTGCTCCTCGCCTGCGTTGTTGTGACAATGACTGACGGACTATTGTTATGCAGCGTGTGTGGGATATCATCCACCCCTCGCGCCGGAACCTGACCGCGATCCGTGGGTACGTCCGCCTCGGCGGGCTGCCCGACAACCCGCGCACAGACCCTCAGGACCGCGCGTGGTTCGGGCCGCACGACCGCCTCTTCACCGAGGAAGAGGGCGAGCCACTCCAATTCCAAGCCGGGCCCGAATACGGTGCGTCTTCTCCCTCGTTCCCTCTGTTCTTGCACTTCGATCCAAATCTCGCCCTTTTTCCGTTCGCCTCGTTCCCTTTCGTTGAATTCTCCTCTTGCCTTCCTCATCGTCTTCCCTCTCCGCTGTCCGCGCCCATATTCTCTTCCGCTTACGACGGTCACGCTGACGCATACATGCACACAGTATGGTGCTGGGGTTGGGACGGCGCGGGCGACCTCGACGGCCCGGACGTGGACCCCATCTGGGAGCGCATGCCGAACAAGTCTTCCCGCCCGGACGCCGTGCGCGTCCGCCACGACCGCAGCCTGCTCTACGTCTAACGCTCATGCACATTACTACAAGTGTGTGCGATAGCCAGACCACACAGCGGGAGATACACATAATTCGAGGAGGAGGGAGGAGAGGATGTGGGGACAGTTCATAGAACGCATCATCTGTACATAGGCTACCTGGCACCTGCAGAGTACTGCTCTTTTGCTGTCGCGCGCGTTGTGGCGCTCCGTCAGTGGGATGCATATTGCATAATGAAAGGAACTGGACGGCCGTCACCCGTCCCTTCATGGTTTTGCACGTTCGCATTTCTGTACGCACATATGCATACACGGCCGCATGATTGCATGTACTATCCGGCACTGGAAGCGCGCTGAGACAACCACCTCTTCACAAGTCAGTTTATAGCACGGTCAGTATTCGATAGATTGGCGTGGCTTCGCGAAATTCCATAGGGACCTCCATGAAATCTCCATCCCCATCGCTCATAATTCGCCCAGTACTAGGGGCCATAGTATGTCGAGATATGAAGGATGATGCCAGTGAGCGTGCTAGAGACGCAGTAGTAGAACTTGAAGCCAGATATTGTAGCAACCTCGGCGGAAGACACGAGTTTGATCCATGTGTGCGCGTATTGCATCCAGTGGAAGGCGTCACCCGAACACGTTGCGTAACCTGTATAAACTAATCGTACCAACCCTCCGCGCGGACGCCAAGAAAGCATATAGGGAATCACGTCAAAGGCTTTGAGACAGATTGCGCTCATCATTCTTGCGCTACTGAGTGGTGCACAGGAAACAGCAGCACTGAGCGTGAATATCATTCGCGCGCCAGGCACCTCCGCAAATAGCACACCATTCCCCCGCCCGCGGAGACTCTTACCAGTGACCACTGACATTGTCGCCGAGATGGAGATGCCGAAGAGGATCTGTACTGACTCGGAGGTCAGCATCTTCTATCTACCAGGTCAGCAGTGCTCGAGCACGCCAATGTAAGTCCAGCTCAGTGCTCACCGCCGTGAAGTTTCCGAGCCTCCCCGGGCTGATACAAAAATGAACTCAGCGGGCAATAATACTGCGTCCTGCTATGATTATCCCAGTGCTATTAGTATGTGAGCTGGGTCTTGCATCATAATGATAATATACGGCGCTGTGATTGCGGGCACCTCGGACTCGGATGAGTGCAGCTGCGCATCTCTTCCGCATTGAATAACCTGTGGTTGTACGTAGTCGAGCGATCAAATAAAGCACTCACTCATTCACTCAATCAGCCAGGGATGCAAGCTGGATGCCCGCACAAGCGCTCAAGGACGCCACGCAGACCAATATTTCCAGGCCCCGGCTCGGACTTATCCGGCGGACCCACAGCGTTCATCTTGATCTCGATTCAACGTCCTTGCACAACGGTCTACGTCCATGTGAATACCCATTGGAATCCCAAGTACTATCTCCCGTACTGGGCCCTATGAGGCGCTCTGCCACCTTTGGAGGTCGCGGTCACGCGAGCATGAAAACAGCTCCGAGTCCAGCAAAATTCAAACCAAGGTCATGGTAAATATGGCCGCACGGTCAGTATCTACGCCGTGGCACTCAGCTTCGCAGACCCGGACCCTGTCATTGCATACGTACAGGTGTGTAAAATATCTACAGAATCCGAATTCTTCGATATGTTCTGACGCAGGGTCTATTACTGGGCACTCGCTGCAGCAACCTTGGCCGGGGATACATTCTGTCCGGAAGTCAATGGCAAGCGTAGGCACGGACCAGGCAAGACAGGTCTTCGCCCTCGCTCATTGGAAGGAGGACTTGATGCGCTCAAGGCTATAAACAGCACCACTTTGGTATCGTCACGCAAACATACCGGCTGACCGATGACTCCCGCTGTGAATAGTCTCCATCTGTATCAGGCTGTAGTGGGCGTGCGACAAGATCCGTCGTGGACAGCTGGGCTGGGCTTCATGCGCTATATTGCACTAACCGTACAATGCTACGATGATGCGCTCGCAGGCCTCGGCTCTGTACCCTCATGCCAGTTTTGCCCTATTTCCGGTGTCCGCTCTGACAGTCGTACGCTGAAGCCATCGCTGAATTCTGTGCAGAATTAGATGGACTCGCATACAGTCTGCTGATACCCTGCCTGCGGTGGCAAAGCAAACAATCATCGGGCGGCGACGCATACTGGTATATATACACGTCTTTCACCCCAGCTCTCTCTCACTCACCTACGCCTTTCCACCAGCCACAGCTTTCTCTTGCCCACTCTTCACCCGTGACCTGAATCTTTCGTCAGAATGAAGTTCTTCTCTGCCTCCCTCATCTCTGTTGCCTTCCTCGTTGGTGCGGCCCAGGCCCAGATCCAGATCAACGCGCCGTACGTGGCCGACCCCATCTCACTGCAGCCTCTTGAAATCCTGACTATTTCCCAGTACCCAGCCTGTCACCGAGTGTGTCGAGACAGAGATAACCTGGACTGGCGGTTCCGGTATGTTCATTATATATTTGTCGCCGGCAACCAGGCTGATTTTCACTTGTCAACAGCGCCCTTCTCTTTGGTGAGCCCAGTCAAATGCATTTATCAGTGCCCGTATCTCACTGGGATCGATTTTCTTTTCTCATTAGACGTAAGTCACTGCTCACTTCACAGCATATGCGCCCCCCTGATATTTGTGGCAGCGTCATACCCACGGGAGAGACCGGCGACGCCGCCGCTCTGCAGGAGTTCACCAACATCGCTACTAATTCCTTCTTTTGGATTTTCAACATCTATGTAGCTGGTACTTCGATTGAGACACCACCTCGCACACAGAGACTTGCTCACATCCAACTCCCATTCCAGATGTTACTACTGTGGACCTCGTGGTAACGGACAGCACAGGTGCTAGTGCTCAATCAGCACCTATCACGATCCAGAGCGGATGTACGTACCCAGTCACGCCGCTGCGGCGTACCAGCTTTGTGCGGTCATTTCCTAACGCACTTCTTCTCTGCAGCCGACACCAGTTGCTTGGAGAACTAGATATACTGCTACGAATGACCCAAACGCATCCAGGTGTATATGTGTTTGGACCGGAGGCCCGCTGTATTGCTCGCGATGTATAAGATGTTGAAGTCCAATATGACATGTGTTGCGTATTCGGTATTTGGAAATTGGCTGCACACGACACCCGTGCATACTCGGGCTGTACATACATACACTGTTGAGCGGATGCCGACGCGAGTGCCGCATAATCTCCTTCCAAGCTGCTCAGCTACTACCGCTCATTGGCCACATTATAGGCCGAGAATACCTGATCGAGCCCCGCGTGCGAGGCGTGGGTCCCCCTAGTACATACTAGTAGAGTGTATGCTTCTGGGACAGGGCTTGGAGGACGGCTGGAACTTGTCTCGAACGATACAGAGTGGTACATAGAGCGATACGGGTCAGTTCTCCGTGATATCACGGCCGAGCCAACCTCCAGCATCGGTTGACTGCAACTCAGGACATTCGCTGCAGGGCCCGGGAGCGTGTACCAGCTGGATGCGAGATCCGGTTAGCGGGAGCACGAACATAGTAAACATTGATGACCACTGGAAACACGCACTCCTGCTACCAGACACCTGATAATCGCCGTTTCTACAGAACGAGAGGACCGCATGCACGTGGCGGCCGTCTGGAGTGGGGCCGGCTGGCACTAGTTCATGCGTCCAAGTCCTCCGAGTCGAGTGCATCAACCAGGTTGCTTGTGGCACTAGCATAGTACTAGCAGCCGCGATCATATTTATAAATCTCTCGCTCTTTATTGGTGTCGACGACGTTTGGCCGCAGGAGGTGATACACAATAGATGGGACGAGGTGCCCAACCATGCACTTCATCTTGAAGTTCTACCTGAGCACGGCACGCTGCGACTCTAGAGGGATGCGTGGCTGGCTAGACGGCGTTGACGTGCCGATGAAGGCTGGGCCAGGAGGAACGAGGTTTCGACCGATTGACGCTCCAAGTGCTAGCGCCAGATGTCTTGTAGCAGGCAAAGCAAAAAATCAACGCAAATCTCCCCGAGATTGAAACACAGAGTTTTCAGCACGGCCGAAGACGAGCAGCGCCACCTACCGGAGTATATTGTTCCACTTACTTCTCATGGATTGAAAACTGACCTGAACATGTGTCCGTCACACGCAGATCAAGAGGCGATGGCGGTGTGCGTTTTGGTTGCTCGACATAGCATATGGGGGCAGTAGCGCGTGGGCGGAGCGTACGTACGTATGGGCGTATGAGAAGGCATAATACAGCGGCGATCCTCCCTTCCCTCCGCGCCGGACGCCGCCTCGCCCGGGGGAGTATCGACACAAAGCAGCGAAAAAACAGCGTTTACTCGGCGTCGACGACAACCGTCTCGAGACCCTGGAAACGCACGCAGGAGGGTAAGCGGGGGATGGGGAGGAGACGAAAAGGGGAGAGACGTACCTTGAAAGACTCTACAGGGACGTAGCTCGCGTATGTGAAGAGCTTCTCCTTCGCGTTCTCCTCGTCATTACGCTTGCCTGTAACCCGCACAAGAGATCCATTAGCATCCGATGGCATGTACGACTCCTCTCCATCTGCCCAAGAGCGGTTCCACAGACGAGAGAAAAACACGCACGCTCAAGCTTCACGCGTATCCGGTGGGGAACGGACTTGATGCCCTGTGCCCAGAGCGCCTGGTTGAGCTTGGGGTCGAGGCGGACGTCGGAGGTGCCCATCGCCTTGTGCGCGAAGTCGACGACAGACTTGACGGCCCAGGGTGCGCGCTTCTTGAAGGAACGGCCGTGGACACGCTTGTGGAGGTGGATGGTGTATTCGCGGGTCACGACATCCTGGAGCGCCGAGCGTTGCTTGCCGGCCTAGGTTCGCAAGTGCAAGACAGGAACATACGAGGGAGGACAGAGGCAGAGGGGTCCAGAGAGTTGAAGAGCACACGAAGATGATGAGGTTGTGTTCTGCTATGTTCAGTCAATATGCGCACCTTTTTGGTGGTCTTAGCGGAAGGGGCCTGGGGGATCTGCGTCAGCACGTCGTACAGCGGGCGTGGGGGCAGAACGGCGACGTACCATGTCTTGAGGATGTCGGGGTCGGTGCGCTTGGGACTTTCGGTATGTGGACCACGGACGGGCAGCGACTCGGGCCCTTTGGCGTTGTTTGCGTGCGGTGGCGGGCGACAAATAAGGTTCGGTGGCTGGCCCGGTGCTAGCTAGTTCTTGGGCCGCGCCGGCAGCCGAAAGGAGGACAACGCCGGTCGCGGGGCGGGGCGGGCCGGGGAGGCCAGGCACAGGGGATTGCCGAAAGCGGGCGGCGTTGTTTGTGTGAGCGTGAATTTGTAGGCGAGAGCAGCCGCCAATGGCAGTCCCTTTCATGCATCCATCGGGCAGCCCGCGCAGGGCGTGCGCCAAGCGAGGCCTTTGTGTTCTACACGGCGCTATTGTCCGACAGACCGTCTCCAGCTCGCGTCGGTGTTTGCACACAGCATGCGCCCACAGGTGTACAAGCAGTCAGGGACGCGGCTAGGGCGCGAGAAGCAGCCCGCACGCGGACGCGTCCGCGCCGCCTACCTGCATTCGGCCATCTGTTTGTTGATCTCTCCCAAGACCTTTGGCTGATCGTCTGGGAACGCGGCCAGCGGTGCGCTATAAAGCGTCCCTTGTCCGCCCTCCTCCTCCCCAGCAACTCACCGAGTTTCTTCGCTACCGCACCCTCCTCATCCTCATCCCGCCCTTCCCACCGCTCCCACACGCCCGCCATGCGCTGCTTCGCCATCCTCGCCCTCGCCGCCGCCGTCTCCGCCGCCAACCTCTCCCGCAGGCAGGCCGCCTACCCCGGTACGTCCCCACGCACGCTATCAGCACGCGTCGATCCTGACCAGTGACCCCCCGCGCAGCCTGCTCGCTGCCCTGCCTCGCCAGCGCGGACTTCGGCTCCTGCGACCCCTCCGACGACAACTGCCTCTGCCACTCCGCGGCCTTCATCAACTCCACCACCACCTGCATCACCTCCTCCTGCAGCGGCGACGACCTCAAGACCGCCGAGGCTGCCGCGCAGAGCGCCTGCTTGTCTGTCGTACGTGACCGTCCCCCTGCCCCTCTCGCTCCCGTGGGACACGCTCGCTGACGCCCGTGTTCGTATCCAGGGCGTGACCCTCAGCAGCACGCCCTCCGCGTCCCAGACCGCGCCCGCGTCGAGCGCCGCGACCTCTGCGTCGGCCTCGGCGTCGTCCCCTGCGTCCTCCGCATCCACCACCCCCAACTCCGCCGCCTCGCGCGGCGCGAACGCGCTCGTGGCGCTCGCCGCCGTCGGCGCCGCGGCCTTCGTGCTTTAGACGCCTCCTCCCTCCTATTCACCATCCCCCCGTTCGGCTTCCCCCCACCCCTTACACGCCCGCCTGGTGCATCGCAGTCCCCCGCGCTCCCCGGAGAGCACGAACCCTGGCCCGCGCTAAATTTATATAGTTCGCTATTCGCCGCCCCCACCCCTTCCCCCGCACAGCTCCGCTGCCGCTGCTGCTATCTTGTATATATCAACCCGCACGCTCGTTTGGGTCCCGCTCCTCGCTCGTGGTTCTGGCTCGGTCGTGTAGCATGGTCTGGCTCGCATATAACCCCCTCTAGTACGCAATATACCTTCGTCGCTTCCGCGCTCGCTGTGTGCCGCGTTTGCGTTTGCGTTCGGGCTCCGGGACAGCGACAGCGTGAGTGTGTGCGCGCGCGGGCGTAGAGCGCGCGGCGGCGAGGCACTCGTGGTGCTCAGTTTGTGCAGTGCTTCTGCTTCTCTGCCCGCGCGGGGGTTCCCTGTGCCTCGCTCTTCCGCCCAGGCCCCTTCTCACATGCACAGGTCACTCGTCCCTGCGCCAGACGTCCCTCCTCGCACGCGCGCACGCACGCATGCGGTGGACAGGCATCTCCTACCTACTCGCGCCCCCGCCTGAATCAGAACTCATGTCAGAATCACTAGCCTCCAGTGATCGTATGCTTGAATTCGAAGGCGGGCTGGATGTATGCGCTGGCGCTGGGTGCGCACGCGAACGTTAACTCTGAGTTTCTGCGACACTGTTCCAAATCCTGGTGATTCGAATTCTCCGCGCGGTGCCTGGCCCGCCGGGAGCTTGAGTGCTCAGGCCTCAGGGCGCGTACGGACCCGGAGTACTACCACTAGTGAGGAATACAAGGCCGCACCGCGAACGGTGGCTCTGGACTCGACTGCAGTAGCTACAGACTGGGACAGCGACTTGTGGTGAGACTCGGGCGCGGACTCTGGCTGCAGTGAGACGGCAGAGACCGGGCTATAGGGAGACCTCGGGGGCCCCTTGTTCCCGCTTGAGTTCAAGGCGCGGCCGTTCGGTAGGTTGAGGCAGGCTCCCGGCGTTCGCGCGGGTGCCAGTACTGTACGTATACTGTGCAACCGTGCACACGCTAAGTCCGCAACTCGAACAAGGCCCGCCGGGATGGAACTGTAGTCTGATTCTGTTCGCGCTGGATCATGCATGACCAGGCTAAGCTTCTGAGAGGAATGACGAGGGCTTGAACTGGGTTTGATCAGTGCCACGACAGGCCCGTCGCGTGGGCGACTGAATGCCCTCTCCAATTTCAACCTGACGATGCAATACATATTATTATCTGCTCAGTGCTCTGCTCGTTCGCTCACCCTGGGTCCTGGGATCAAGAACACCCGACAGGGTCAGTATCACTGTGATCGCAGGGGAGAAGGCGCGAAGCTGATGGTGCCTCCTGCGAGTCCTTCAGCCGGTCATGCATGGGTCCTCAGGCCTCAGACTTCGGATCCGGAATTCTGCTGAGTCCGCGGCCGCTGCAACGGGAGGCGCGGGCGATTTCGCAAACGCGCTCTTAGCTTGTATTTCCGCATTGGGGTGGTGCCGGCCTGGGGTGGGATTTAGCGGAGACGCCGCAGTGCGTTAGTACTATGCATAATGTAGAGATCGCTCTCAAGTGGACGAAGGCTACGAGTGGGTGCGTAAATCGGGTGGACCGCCGCGGCCTGAGGCCTGGGCCTGAGGACTGAGTCGAATTCGCGCTCGACGCACTGGCACCCCAGACATCCCGCCGCAACGTTAACACCCGGCAGCACGCGATCCGCGGTCCGACGTCCCCGCTAACCCACTCGTCCACCTTACCCACCGAGAACGGCAATCCCGCATCGTCCCCGCAGAGCGCAGCGTGCGCACGAACCACATCGAACAATTGGCAGATGCGCGAACGAACGAAGCACGGATGCGCGGATGGACGCGCGACTCCTGCCAAGGTGCCAAGATGGAGCGCACTTCGACGACTTCGACAGGCTCGACCAGCACACGTTCGCCGAGCCCCGAAGTGAACGCGAGCCCGAACGCGGGCGGTTGAACGCTCATGGGCGGCGAGAAGGGGGGCGTGGCAGACGCGGAGGCGGTGGGCCGGCGGAGAGGGCGCGAAAGCTTAACCTTCTCGGCTGGCATTCGTGGCCCTGGTCATGGCCAATGTCCGGGGGCAGGCGGTGCCCTCGCCTGCCTCGTAGACGCGGAGGAACTTCGAAGGGGGAAAGCGCTGCCTTCGTCGCGATGCTGGCCCTCGGGAGACTGAAGCCACGGACCATATCCAGCGTCTCGGTGGCGACGCGGACGGCGTCTTAAATCGAAGCATGATGAGGTTGGGAGCATGGTCTGCTAGACACGTGCATATCAGCACCGTACCGCCTCCGAAGCGTTATGTGGACTTACTGCGGCACGGCGACTGGCTGGCTGTCTTGAAGGGCTGTGAGTGATCATAGGAAGGCCGCGCGAAGGTAAGCTCAAACGTATCGGTGTGGTATAGGCCACCCCGGGCGGGACGAGGAGATCTCAACTGCCATATGTCATGAGGATGCGGACGAGTGGGGTAGCTTTTGATACATACGCTGTCGAGAAGTTGATCGAGGACGAGGCAGATCACTGGCACGGCGAAGATACGTCGAGGGCACAGGTCTTGTTCAGTTCTGATCTCAAAAACACCCGTCACTGCGAGATTCGGAGGTATTTTGGATATCTTGAGTGAACGGTGCTCACGATATAGTTATGGGTACTGTTCAACTGCCCAGAGTAAGAGGTTGGTATACCTCGCTTCGGGCGTGCGTCAAGTTGCGATAGCAGAGTGCCAGTCACGGTAAATAACGAAGTTCATGGCTATCCTTCACGGACACGGCGTCCGCCGAAGGTTTAGTCGCCCAAGCGCGCGAGTGCAAGTACGAGCTTTACTCACCTGCGATTCCACCGCACTGAAGTTGAGGCGGTCTCAGCCGGGAGGTACAAGTCGGTCGGAAACAATCGGCAGACAGGGTGTGGGCGCGCACGCCAGCATCGAAGGCCCGGGGGTGCTTCTGTGTCTGTTCGCCCTACCCCGTTTGGTGAGCGTGGATCTTATGATTACCCACGCACTTGATTTGCACACAGTCATATACAGCGTCGAGGAACAGCAGCCTTACAGCGCCTGCAGTTCATCTAATTTGTCAAAGGAAGCAGGGGGCGGTAGGCGAGATGTCGAATCGTCGTGGCCGTCGGAACGCGATGTGTGCGCGGCTGTCTTGGCTAGGTGTAACTCGGGCGCCTCCCGACGCGGCCGTGCGGGAGCAGGCGCGTGTGCGGGGGAAGCGCCCATGCTAGCATTTTCCGTAACGAAACGCTACATGAAGTTCGTAGTAACTGAAAATAAACGAAAGGTATAGGGGGGGAAGGTGGGTAACCAAAAAACCCGCGCTGGCAGCGATGAGGAGAAAAGACCTGTGATAAGTACAGGGTACCCGCGCGAGGGACGAACGACGCTTACCTGGCAGCGATGAGGAGAAAAGAGTGGGGTACTCTTTTTCCTCGGCTGGCCAGGTAAAGGCCCTCTGCGCGGCACAACGCCGGAAACGGCGCCCGGAAAGGCAATCCGGGCGCGGCTCGCTGCTTTCAGCGCGAGACGTCGGAGGTAGGTAGGCCGGCGCTGGGCGGTGCGCCCAGGCGCGGTTCGCTGCCGAGCGCGGCGCGAGACGTGCGCCTCTCCGATTCGACTTGTGTAAACACTACTTTAAACTCGATTACTGCCAGCGATCAAGCCCATTGAATACCTGACGAGCGATTGTACTGATAGATGCCAAGATTCCGTGTCGTGCTGCTCGTGCACATAGCATGCGCGGGTTGCCGGAGGACCAATTGATTGCAGATGCTAGCTTCCGTGTTTATCCGAGGCCCGGTCACCGAAAGCTGAGGGCTGCCAAAGCTTGGAGCTCAAGGAATTTTTACTGGGAGAAACACTCACCTTTCAACGCGACTCAAAGTGATTTGAGCCCACATGTGCATGCCCGTGCAAGACAGGACACAGAGCCCTCGCGTCGGCAAATCTACATGTTTGCTTCTGCGCGACGTCGACGAGTACGTGAAGTAGCTCGCGGTGAGTGCTCCGGTACCGAGTATGCCCCGTGGCCGAAGAGGAGATGATTACCTGCGAAGTTCAAAAGACCAATTTGGGCGGCGTTAAGAGCACGGCTGATCGCACCCGCGGACGTCATCGCTAAGTGCTAGTAGATTCGGCGTAGCATTTCGAGCTGCGTGTGGTAGCACGGTGGTGTTGAGGGCTTCGGGAGGTACGATCGAGAGACTTCCTACTCCGATGTATCGCGCGATCATCGAACTGCTGTTCAAGCGATTCGAAGTTTACTGTTGAAGATTTTCGTCACAGTGTGAGACCAGCACTTTCTGCAGTAGAGATGGCTTCGTCTTGAGCTGGCATAGATGTCGCCCTAAGTCTGTGACATACTCGTCACCTCGAAAATGAGACAGCATCGAGAGCTGGGATGCTCACCTTACTGTCGAGGAACTCGTACCCCCGAAGCCTACTAGCGGGCAATCGCTCTCTTGCGTACCAGTTTACCTTACACATACATCTCGTGTTCAGGTGCCTGGGCGGGTTTGCGCGTGTCAGTGGTGTGCAGCAGACCTACTGTGCCGTGTGTCCAAGGCTTTCAGATCCTGTGCCGGCCCTCGATACCTACATCCGACGTTCTGCGAGTGTCAGTGCGGCGCTCAGAACGTGGCGGATATCTTGAACGCCGTACTGGACATCTGCAAGGCCGACGTGCGTGCTGTGTGTCCTGGATGTTGTGAGCGGAGTGCTGACGCTATGGGGGCTGTGACTTACATTTGCAGGGTATCACGGTCATTTTGACGGACCCGCTTGCGCCGCCGCCCCTACGGCGACGGCGTAGGAATGGGCTGCAACTAGGGATGTAAACCTTGCGATGGAGCAGACACCTCTCGTATGAATGGATAAGTGGCTGAAGCAGTCATGTTGTGTTCACGGTGGAAAGAGAATGTTACCGCAATGCATACCTCTGAACGTTATCCACAATGTGGCTGCGCGGTGCGAATGACGCGTGCAGACTATGCAGCAAAAGCAAATTAGTGACATTCGGGCGCCGATACAGGTCGCGATAGTAGTCAATATAGTCAGGTTCCAAGTCTGGCGGTACCATACGATATAGCAGGGTGCAAATCTACTCAAGAACATCCAAGCAAGCTGTAAACACCATCAGCATACACAGAAGTCTATGTCTGTCACTGACTGAAATACTAACCGGAATCACAACACACCTAAACGTGGTACGCAGGCGCAGTATGCGCCTCGGGCTGCTTCCGCGGCTCATCGAAGTCCGCGAAAGGATCGTCGAACTTCGTCGACTCGCTTGCGTCGTCGCGGAACCCGCCATCCGCCGCGTCCTTCACGTCCCTGCTCTCTGCTGCCATCCCTACGCCGTAGCCCATGTCGGTGGGCGGCGGGCCCGGTGGCGGTGGGTACGCGGGCGCGTCGTAAGGCGCATATGGCTCCGGGTCGTACGGGGGGTTGTAATGGTCGGGATGCCCGCCAACGTTGGTTGTGGGAACGGGCGCGCGAGAGACGTTGGCGGCGGAGGTGGGGTCAAGCACTTGTTGATAGTAGGCGAATGCGATCACCGTGAAGAAGATGGAGAAGACTGTAGATAGTAAGAGCGTGGTGAGTAGATGGAGCGAAAGGGACAGGAATGGCGAGGGGACGCACTGATTTCGAAGATGAGGAAGATGATTTCGCGAAGGGAGTCGCGGTTCCACGCGTCATCGCAGACTGTGAGGCCGTTTCTCGTGAGCTTAAGCCTGTGGCGCAATGGTAGGTAACTAGGGGCGTACAGCTCTTAGCCTCATCAGCGGTAAGCTTCTCCTTAAAGTGGTGGAACCAGATGCCGAAACGCTACAAAGAGGTGAATATCACGTCCAATATCCGGGAGTTCGTCATTGACTTACAACTTCGATACCCTGCCCTTGAGCAATCTGCTCGCATTCAGCTAGCAATCCGCTCTGCACGGAACACGATGAGTACCTCGCGAACAAAGAGCTCAGCCTAATTCATACCTTGTACACGAAGTGGATGACCACACGCAGGAATCCGGCACCAATCATACCCAGGGAGCCCACGACCGAGAGCAGCGCATAGATCCGTACCAACGTCAGCCGTTGCTACGCGGCGAGCGTGTTAACACCGTAACATACATCGACACGGAGTAGTCGAGCTACGTACCACAGCTGCAGCAATGACACCAAACACTTCAATAGCGCATGCTACCGCATAGAGCGTCCCAAGTACGATGTCGAATATGGCGAACTTGGGCTGTCCAGCTAAAGCGGTGGTGAGTATACGGCGGAGTGCAGTGAGATTCGCGCCGCTCACCCGATTTATCTTCGCTGATATCTTGGAAGCTTGGGATCTGTACGCGTAGTTTAGGAACCCGAAATACACGCGCGAAGCGTGATACTTACGGCCCTGAAAGACAATATCGATTGCGTTGAGCCGAGGCGTCCTCATATATAGGCAGCAAGTCGAGCTCACCATATAAGACTCCATATTGCGACCAGACTTCCAACTGGTACATAATTAGGGTCTAAAACTGATGAAAGAATGACGTGGGGCACTCACTGACTATGACTACAGGTCGAAGGCTGTTACTATACACACGGTTGACCATTCTGTATGCGGGAGGACGTTGCTCCCCTACGCGATAACTCTGTTAGCATCGTACAAAACACAGGTCCATTCGACGCGCGTTGAAGCACGCGTAAGCAGGCCGCAACGCTCACCTCTGAACGGTGGTGGTCTGAAGCTCATGGTGCTGAGAGGTATTTATAGGCTACACGAGACAACCGAGAGCAGGAACAAGTAGAAGCTCGAGTGATCAGCCGAGCAAGTACAGAGGAGACACGGATTCGTGAGCTAGGCAAACGCGGAACGAGAGGGTGTAGTGCCAGGTGGGAGGAGGAAGGAGGAGCAAGAGCTCGAGGTCTTGTCTCGTTCTGGTAAGCGCCCATGCCTGTGCACCCGCCAAAACTTAGTCTCCGTTGCCGCCTGTAATAGATATAACTATTGGCACTCACTCTTGCCTCACACTGCCACCCAACTGCCACCATCCCCGGGCTCCCCTCATCCAATCGTATTCCACTATTCGAAGAGTCGGCCCTGCGCAATGGAGGGTCCAACGCCTCACTGGAGTCCGCTCGATTCACCTGAAGCATACTCTCGGCCACCTCTCGGCTACATCAACGCACAATGCGTCTCTAGAAGAACCTTGCCTTCTGGATGAACAGACCTACACAAGATGCGCGCTTGCAGAGTACTAAGGTGGTCGTTCTACAGTCGCCCGACCTCCTGATCCCTTGACCCCCACGTGGGCAGGGAGGGCATAGGTTATGGGGTGAGGCCGGCGTGTCACCGCGTGCTAGTCTGCACAGCGTCGCCTGTGGCACGCAGGCCTTCTCCGTATCGTGACGCATACGCGATGGGACAGCATACCTAAGGCTGTACTTAGGATTACAGAACGTCCGGCAGGGCGTGAGCACGTTGCTACGCCACACCGGAAAGCGCAAGGTCGCATTGTGTAAGTACGTATGTGTCGCGCGGTCGCCAGGAGATACTAATACTTAATAATTGCGCATGGCCAGTGAACTTAGTGCCTGCGAAGAGACCCGTCTATTGACCACGGTCCCGCTGCCGCCGTAGAACATCATGACCTAGCCACCTCTCCCCTGCCCGAGGTATCACACGCAATTCAAATATGTCGTGTCCAGCCGCGATCGCCCGCACTGGCAGAACGGTATGCAAACCGACTCGCACCCGAACCCCCAGTGTTTCAGCCATCGGGCAATGTTCCTTCGGCCACTTGCTGCCCACATGCAAGCCCGCTCGTTCCTAGCAAGCCGCCACGACTGCAAGTCGTTAACTCGTCTGCCTTTGCCGGTGCTGAGCTGGATTTTTCGATTATATGTGCGCCCTCCGGAGTACTAGTTCCTGGCCCCTACACTACACGTTTAACGTTCCGCCTGGTAGAATATCAAACTCCACACATAATGCTACGCCTAGCATTGGCCCCGCCGGTCAGCTTGCCGCCTCGGCACGCGCGCGATAGTCTGCCTTCAGCATACTTATAGAACACCTCCCTCTGATTCAAACTCTTTCGACGCAACGTACAAATCTCGCTTAACGTCTGGCGATGAGTAGCAGAGTGGTAACGCAAAGTGTCACCAGCTGTTATGTTCGCATGACAGGACAGCGAGTAGATGGACGAGATGCGGCCGCATGTAGTAGCCACAGGATGTGCCTTTATCATTTTCGCGCGCACACTGCTGTTTAGACCGATGAGCGACTTGTACTTAACCTTGAAATATCGTCGGGCTCCCGCTGTTCGTAGGCTGCGCAGCACCGTCAGGAAGGCATCAGTCGCACCCGAGACGATCGAAACGAGTAGCTTCGCGGTGACACGCAACCAGTCCCGCCGCACGCTCATGTGATAAGCTGCGCCCGCCCAAAGCAGACCACGATGTTGCTAGCCCAGCACTTCAAGCTTCAGAAGTGCGAATGATGATGACCGGAGGCAAACAGAAGAAACCGTGTCGAGAACATACATCCAAATATACATTTTCAACGGTGTAGGACGCGGCGTGAAGAACAGACCAGTTATCACATATAGACCCGGACCTTTCATTCTCTCTCTGCCCAAGAACACCCATGGTTCGTTCCAAGGCGACCGCGCCTCCGAGTCCTTCCACGACAGCCTATTCGACGGTGAAATCGGCATCCATCCTGGGTTCGACCGCAGTCTGCAGGAGTGCCATTATCTTGGCGTGGGTGAACGCCTTGGACACCGGGAAAGTGGGAAGTGCATCCTCGTCGGGTTCCTCTTGGCCCTCCGTGGTAGCGCGGGGGCGACCGCTCGGGATGTCGTACAAACGGGCGCGCTCAAATCCTCCAGTATACTTTGGAGTGAAACAGTTATGTGTTTATGGACAAAAGCGTTGCTGCTGAGGGTCCAAGCGATGGGGCCTATGGTCATCCGTTGATAGAATATGCTTGCAATTCGTGTTTGACCAAACATATCGGCGAACAACTTGCAGACCGTCGCCTTACGCTCCAACTCCTGGGCCCCCTGGTCTTCTACCGCAATGGTGGTGAGCTTCCGGAAGACTGCATAGAGCAAAACCCAGAAGAAGGATTCGACGTCATCCCCGGGCTCGCTCTGAATCGACGTTTTGTCCGCGCAAAGATGCGACAAGAGACGGCGGGACATAAACTGGAGTGTGTCCTGTGCGTCTATAGGTCAATAAAGTCTTGCTTCCCGAGCTTCATGGATGTAATTCATACCGACTCGGGGGTCGTAGCTGGGCCCCACAGGCTCCTGAACGGCACAGATGTGGTCGTGGGGTGATCCATCGTTTGGGCGTGCTCAAGATCGATGAGAAACCCCCGCGCACCTTGCTCATGCGGATATGCGGAGAGCAGTATGTTCCCCGCATTGATGTTACGATGCAATATGTTCTGGTCTATGAGCCATTTGTGTCCTGAGGTTCAAATGAGTGATCGTCCCTCACGTTACGGAGCGAGACTGGCATACCAGTCAGGGCATCTAATATACCTCCGACAAGCTCTTCATCAGTTCCGTACTCCCATATCGGCCTCCCTTCAGACGCGAGTACGAGACGGTGGAGGATCAATGTTTCTTCTCCCGGGGGAAGTATTGCTTCACGAAGCCGATGGACGGTGATGGGCAATCCGGCGCGATCGCCCCACCGTTCCGAGTCGACAGGGAACGTAGCATCTCCCCCTGTGACGAATTTCGCCAGGCCAGGATGGCCCCCGGCAGCGCTGACGATCCTGTAGATGTCCGCCTCGGAGCGGCATTTGCTGGAGCGCCATGAGGATTTCAAGACGAAGACGGCCCCTTCTTTCTTGTCGGATTTGCGTTCTCCAACGTCCTCACAGACCTTCCACACTGTGGTTGCGCGACCGAATAGAAAAAACGAGGACCACAATGGTTTCTCGCCACTGAGCAGCCACTGTGCTGGGTCTTCCCCAACTCGGCTCACTGCCCCGAAGACCGCCGTACTGTGCTCCTGCACGGGGAATAAGGTGACCGAAGGATCATGCCCCAGCTGCTCCTCAGTCAGGAGGTGAGTCATGCTGTACACGATGCGGATGAAGATGTCCAAGTCCGCCCACATATTGTATTGCGAGGAGAACTGAGCGCCCAGACGGTCGAACATGCCGACACAGAACTTGTCTCCATGGATCACGATCCCGACAGAAAAGACGGTGAAGGGAGGGGCAGATAGATGCACGCGTGCGTAGTTAGCGACTTGGGTGAGCAGGGGAGTGGCCTCGTGGTTCTCGTCGACGAAAGGCTGCTTCTCAGACGCTGCCTTCACTGCGATAAACGCGACGTGGTTCCGCGCATGGCGCCGACGTCTGTCATTTCTGGGCAAACGTTCGAGCATATCGCTGTCGTTGAAAAGTGTGAACGCCGGTGTGACACGCCGAGGGAAACCGAAGCATAGTGTATGGTATTGGTCTCCAATAAGGTCCGTGGTCTGGTTGACGAAGCACCGGTTGAAACTCGCGTTGCTTGCAGTGCTCTGGGCAGTCCGCGGCGGTATGTAGTCATATCGGCGGATGTGCTCGAGAATCGTGCGCTTTGCGACGAGTGTTAGCGATGCTGTAGCTTCTCTGTAGATACTCACCAACGGCCCATGCATCTCCCTCTCACGTTTGGTTCCTCTTGCCGCATTCTCATCGGCGTGCATCACCCAATCGATATCCACAAACTCCGGCGCCTGTATGTCTTCAGCCCAGCTGGATAGTAGATATTTAATGGGTGGAAGAACGCGCAGATATCACGCGGCGCTGCCAGTACTGACAGCAGCGTAGTGGCTGTGCAACTCATGCCCATTAAGGGAGGTGATCTAATCTGTGTCGGCAGGTGTGCTGGTGCTTTGATATTAGTTGAAGGAACGCGGCTGTGCTCATATTCATGAGGATTGTGAGATTACCAGGAAAACTTCTGGAATGACTTGAAGACGCAGACTGTTCAAAGTGTTGTTGCCTTCCAGTCTTTGACCACCTCACAGATACCTTTTTCTTCCTCTTTTTTCATTTATAAAAAAAAAGAGAAAAAAAAAAGGGACCAGAAAGGTGGTACATGATCCAAAGGACATGCGACCATGCATACCCACAGCGTACACGCCATGGTATCACATCCTTCCCAACACCTTTTTCCCCTTTTCCTAACTACGTTAAGAAAAGAAAAAAAAGGAACCGGGAAGGCAGTCGCAAAGTCAAAGCCAATGAACAGACGAAATACAGTAGACAAGATCTGGAGACTCGGTAGGGCGCACTATGGGTAGTCTAAGGGCATCCTGTAACATACAAATCCGTCAATAACAGTCCTCCGAACTAGCCCTCCAACAAAGCGACGATGCCATATGCCGCGGCTGCGGCTGCACCGCCGACCAATAGCGTGCTGAACGCGCCCCAGATGTAGCCACCCGCGCCTGCGCCCGCGCCGGTGACCCGCGCCTTCACCGCACCGAAGATGAGGAGCACGAGGCCGGTCAGGATGCACGAGTAGATCAACGCGATATGCGCGATAGGTTCGAAGAAGTATGGCATGAGGGGAATGAGGCCGCCGACGAGGTACCCCAGGCCGATCGTGAACGCGGACGCGTACATGCGCGCCGTCGACACGTCCTCGAGGCCTTCCCCGAACTTGAGCAGGAACGCGGTGAGCCCGACCTCCTTCGCCCACCGCAGCTCCCCGCCCTCCTCCGCGGTCAGGGTCGCGTCGCTCGCCGTGCTCGCCCGCGCGAGCCGTGACGACGACGAGGACGACGTGCCCTCGTCCGCGGGGCCCATGCTGAACTCGACGTCGCGCAGGCAGGACGCGACCTGCCGCGACACCTTCTCGTTGACGCCCACCGGCCCGAGCACGGCGTGCACCTCACGCTCCATCTCGCCGTCGCATGAGCGCACGACGCGCGCGGAGGTGACCTTGCGCAGGTAGCGATAGTGGTCGCGCTCGGCCTGTGTTGCGAGGAAGCCGCCAATGCCCATTGAGATCGCGCCGGCGATGAGCTCCGCAATGCCGCCGAGAATGACGAGCTTCGACTCGCCAAGGGACGAGAGGCCGGCGGTGAGTGCAAATGGCACGGTGAGGCCGTCGGAGAGGCCAATCACGCTGCAGGGATTGCGTGGTCAGTTACGCTCCGTATAACGCGGAATACGAGAGACGCCAGGGGCAGTATGATCGGCACGCAGTATCAGTTTATCGCAAATGAACACAGTAACTGGACGCGTCCGATTGGACAGAACGCGGAAGGCTAAGAGCTCAACACCACAAAACTGAGGGTGAAGGGAGACGGGAAGACACGGCCGAGGGGCAGAGACAGCCTGCCCTGTCAACAGCGCGAGGTTGAACGAGGGCATATGCAAGAGAAAGCGCGAGGGTGAGTTCGCGTCGCTCGCTCGTAGTGTCTCGGACGTTGCATATGAGCCCCACACCTTCGAGCCGCCGCAAGACTGAAGGAGGGGATGTGATGCGCGATCGAGGCCTCCTCAAATGAAGAGGCTTCGCTGCCGCAGCACGGGAGGACATGGGTACGGGAGTACAAACCCCGACTCTCTACGAACGTGTGTATGCGAGGGTTGCCCTCGCGTGTACTCGTGAGCCTGTTCCCCAACGAGCACCCGCGAAAATACCACCCCCGCGATTCCGGGCTAACGCGAACCGGAACGGGCGCAAAGAATCGCACTCACACGTCCCGGACCACGTCGGGGTCAATCAGTGTGCGCTCGTCGTCGCCCTTGAGCTCTTTACAGCACACGCCTGAGCGTACAGGTTCGTGCCGGTCGCATTTTGCAGGGAGAGGGGCGGGTTGTGGGCAGGCGGATTGGTTGATGGACCAGACGGGCGGCTTGTTGCTCGCGAGGGCGTCTGAGCCTCTCCGGTGGGGCAGGGGGACGGCGGGAGCGGACATTGTGGATAGTGTGGATGTGAAAGGGATGGTTGAGGAAGATATATGTGAGTTGCGTGAGGAGGAAGAGGATGGAGGAGGATGGAGGAGAATGGAGGGAGGAGGGAGAGTGCAAGGGAGTACTTGGCGGGTTATTTCCTGGAGCTCCGAAGGACGTCACGTAAGCGTCTTCCTATTGGATGCGATCGAGAAGTGCCGCCGGTCCGTGTGGACCACTCCGGCCTGCCGTCCTAAATATGTCTCCTACATCCATGTTCTCCTACTTTTTGAGCTCATGTCTAGTCTGGTGGGATCGATTCTCTTCAAGGGCGTCCACTGGCACCAACCAAGCTCACTCCTTGCTTGTATTCCGATTCGCAGCCCACACCACAACTTGTACGCCTGAGATGCTTCCTGTTCTGCCAGCGATATCTGCCGAGTCTGTTCCCCAAATATCCCGCCGAAGCATTCGAAAGGTCCTTGATATCGGCACGTGTACGCGTACGCGGCGTATTCCCTGGCCATCGTGCGTCGGCTGCGGAGGAAGCATACAAATGGTTAGTGTCTTGCTCTATCCGACATGTCGCTAGTCAGCTGCTGCGAGCCGCGACGCACGCCACCGATGTTCCCCGCACTCCACCCGCCCTGCACTTAACAGCGTATTTGATACCGACACGGCTGCCTTCCCGCGCGACAATTGTTGTATTGCACGAAGAGAACAGGTGGTATCTCCTGCCAGTGACTTGTATCGCGTTTGCCATCAATGTTAAGCTGGGTGAGTTGTGCAAGCATGCATTTACGTCATCGGGCAATTGGCACAGTGGTAGCGCGCACGCTTCGCATGCGTGAGGTCCAGGGTTCAATCCCCTGATTGTCCATTTTGCACAGCGAGCACATGCGATGCGGAAATGATAAAGAGCTGTGAGGTCCTGACATACTGACACTAAATTGTAGCGGGAACTGGGAGGATGCAAGCCTGCTCGGTTCCAAGTACTTAAGTCATATATAAGGAAACAGTTCGCATGAGAAATACCAGAGGAGATTCCATTATAACGGGCGTTTGGCACAGTGGTAGCGCGCACGCTTTGCATGCGTGAGGTCGAGGGTTCAAACCCCTCAATGTCCACATTTTTAACCGGAAGATGGCATGCATATTATATCATGGTGGACGTCGGTGCACTGTGCGCAACGTATACTTAGATATGTGCATGAAATTGTTCGAATCGTGCTTGACTCCGGTACTGCAGCAGATGGAGCCGCCCATGCGGTACAAGGATAGCGACTAAGGGACGGGGGACAGCTCGAGGGTGCAGGGTCGTCATAAGCACACCCCTGATGTATAGGAAGTCAAGAGCACACAATAAAGCCACCATCATTACAGCACATATATGATACAAACCACCTAGAGAGAGTAGAGGCCAGCGAACATCACCGGGCTCACTTCTCCTCTTCCCCGAAGTACTCCTCGACCAGTGCCTTCTTCCTCAGCTCGAGCAGGAACTTCTCCATCTCCTCTCGCGTGGGCAGTTTAGGTGGCATGAGGATCTCGGCAGACAGCACAGGGATGTACGCTGCCGTGCGCTGCGCGTGGGCGAGCATCTCCGCGTCCGAGGGCGCGTTCGCGTCTGTTCCTGCCGCGGCTGTCACGGGTTTTGACGACTTGCGCGGGCGTTTTGCAGCTTCTGACGGGGCGGTGGCGTCGGCGTTTACCTCCACGTCCCCGTCGGTGTCCCCGTCTGGCGCCTTCCGCTTTGTTTCTGGAGTGCCTATTTGGCTCGCCTCTGTGAGCAACACGGAGAGCGGTTTTACGGGGCGAGGAATTGGGGGATGGGGTCGTCTATCGAGAGGCCGAGCACGGTGCGGATGTGGTTGTACGCGTCCGCCCACTCTGTACACGAAAAGCCCCCGTGAGCGAGCAACGTCAGAAAGACAGCGGCAGCCCAGACGCACCCTCGTCCTCCGCGCGCGTCTCGAACTCGAGCAGCGACCCGTCCGCCTCGTCGAGGTCGCCAAAGTAACCCGGGCCCTGGTTCATGAACTTCTTGTAGAAGCCGTGCACCTTGTTCTCTTCGTCCTCCTCCGTCTTCTTGCTCGAGAAGAGCTCCTTCACCCCGGGCAGCTCTTTCGCGCGCCCAAAGTACTTGTAGCCCTTCGTGCCGGGCACCTCCTTCCCGTCGTCGTCGACCATCGCGACATTCCGCCGGTAGTTCGCGCCGCCGAGCGCGACGATCTGGTTCTCCCAGTGTCGCTTCTCGCGTAGGAGCCGGTTGATCTCGTCGTTCAGGTCGCGCACCTCGTAGTCCGTCAGCCCCGCTGCATCGTCCCATAGATGCACAAATACAATGTCAGTCGCTGCACGTCGGGCGCGAGGGGAAAGAGGGATGGGGAGGGGGACGTGACGCACAGTCCTGGATTTTCGACACCTTGCGGCTGATCTCGCGCAGGATCTCTCCTCGCCACCGCTCGCACTCGCGCAGGCTCTTGCACGCGCTCGCCATGCGCGGCCTGCGGTCGCTCCGCGTCCCCAGCCCGAGCTCGGCGGCTTGCGCCTCGCGGAACCGGTAGAGCATCGACTGCGCCTTCTCCTCATTACGAGCCTGTGCGTGGGGGGGTGCTCAGTGAGCGAGCCCATGGTGGCTTTGTGTAGTTGTGCGTACCATTTTTCAACAGGCGTGGTGGGATTTGTGAGGTGAGTGGGTGGTGGACTGGTGGATGGCGTTGGCGAGACCCAAGTTCACTGGCGCGCTTGCTTCGAGTGCGGCGTGATTCTGTAACGCGCATCGTCACACTTACCGTGGAGGCGCTTGCACAACGCCTGCCCCCAGATCTCTCGCCGCCGTCATCTCCCCCACTCAATTGTCTTTTGCGCTCCTATGCTGCTCGATATCTTGCCCTCGGCTCATCTACGATGTACTGGGCTCTCTTCTGCACCGAGTCAACAGAATACTTCAACATTCAACGGTTCATCCATGGTCCAACGCCGGGCAGCGTTCAATCTCATACAGGATCTCTTGCGAGCGCACTCGTCGCCGGTCGGACAGTGGCGTTCCAGCTGTGACTGTTTCATAAGCTGTTCTCATCAAAGCCTGAGCTTCTTTGGTATGCTGGAGGCGAGGGTTGGCTGGACCGTGTTGGCCTATGGCCTACGACGGGAGATGAGGCCTTCAGGCCTAGGGTGAGGAGCTTCCTGCCGTCTTTCTCTCTCCCCAGAACTTTACTGCCCACATCCCCCTGCCCCTCTGCTACCGTCTCCCTGCAACATACCTTTCAATCCCACACCCTCTTCTTTATTCTGCCACCTGCTCTTTGCCGTACTGCACGCACACCCCATGACGTGTCCCACCACACTGTCCACCGCGCTATGGTCCGCACATCCGTTAGGAAGCCCCCAACGTGTAGTGCCACCCGGTGTCTATCATACGCATTCGACAGACCCGTCTCAATGCTTCTGCATCTACTGACATCCCGCCTTGAACCCCTACCAAAAATCTTTCTCTCGTGCCACACGCTCGCTGCCGTTAATCTTCGTCAAGGCGGATTGTGTCCTGCTCTTCTTCGTCAAGCACAATCTAGTGCCTGCTGCGTGTTTGCAGCATGTCGGTCTTCCTTCCTACGCAATCGAGTGGCACTAGGAACTACGTGCGAAAGATGAGTGCATCGGGACCACGCCCGGAAGGTGTGGAAGGCCAAAGGATCTCAACAGGTGAACGAGACAGAGGTAACGAGCAAGTCGGGTGGTGTCAGGATTCTACGAGTCGAAGCATCCGACATACCGGTGTGCTTCATTATGACATACACGCGATTGTTTGGGCACCAGGGCATGGCTGGCAGTGGACGCTGGGGACTCGGAGGAAGGCGTGTTCTTGATCGATCGGGGACAGTCTGAATATTTGTGGGATCCTGTGTGAGCGTGTCAACATCTGTACGTTGAGATTCCAACGATGACTTCACAGTGACAACCTGTCGAGCCCGTGAGCACCTCATTGTTCTAGTGCGTTGACCAGATGACCTCAGAGCTATAATCCGTTAGATTGATGACTTCAGAGCTCGCTCAGCATAACGAGCTCGGGTCCATGACGTTGGAACAGACGATATAAGTGCCCAGAGTGATTGATCGTCCGCGTGACTGGAACCGAACCTGCGGAACCCATAAGGTAGGCCCAACGTAGATTCGACCACTATCACATGACAAGCACGTGATTTTTTCCATCACGCTGGGAGGGATTTTGAGTGATAAGGACCAAATATTCAAATTGAGAATAAAATTATGGAGGAAGAAGGACATCGCGCGCACAGTGTTCGACGATACTCTACGGCTCAATAACTTCTACATTCATTACACCCTTGAAAAGAACTCAGACTACTTGCTTGGGAGCTCTGATGAGCTCGACGCGCAAGCAGGGCTTGTCGCAGTCCTTATCGGACTTGGGCAGAGTAATCCGCCGGCGAGTCACAGGCTTTGTGCCCAGCCTTGCCGGGAGGTTGGGAGGAGAACAGCAGAACACTGACAAAGAGAATGTGCGTTCAGCTCACAAAAATTAACAGACTGAGCTGTCAGAACTCACCAATGGTCACCAATCTTGAAGGTCCCAGTCCTTCCAGTAGTTCCACGAGCACAGAGCATGGCCCCAGAAAGCAGCCGTGCTGCTGCCAGTACTACACCGTCAGGGTCGCCGCCACCGGGGCATCTTGCTGCGCTAGTCCAGCTTCATGTCAGCTCAACATTCTCGGAAGTCACCACACCCACATGGTCTCCCTCTCCGTCCCCATCTCCCTCTCCTGTCACTCGGACCCTTCTGCGGTCGCACTCGGTCAACTCGTTCTTGAGCCGCTTCAGTATCGACTCGGAAACCGACCTCGCATGCGCCCGGTCCGCGTTTCGCCCAGTCACTGCAGCAGTTGTCGAGGGAAGCATTAGTGAGAGCGAGGACGAGTCAGGTTCACGGCCGGGAAGCCCTGTCTTACCGGTTGAAGATTCTCTTGCCACACCATCTGGAGAACCGTCTGCGGAGCAGTCACAACGTCAAGCCCGTCCTTGGTGTGGTCCCCCGCTAGTCTTGGAGGCACAACTAGCAATCGACGACCTCCATGCTCTGTTGCATCCACGGGACAAGTCAGGCAAGCGGCGGGTCGTGTTCAAGGGCGGGGACATTCTCCACGAGCGCATGGAGATGATGCGGCTCATGCTCTGGCACTACACACATGGGACAGGCTGGATCGAATCGTCTGAGCTCGTCGCGGAGATGCATGACAAGGGGCCATACTTTGCAAAGCGGCTCCGCACCTGGGTTCGAGCATTCATCGCTGATCGCCATGACCTTCCTATCAGCTTTTCAAACACCTGGAATCGGTCAGCCCTGGAGAACGAGGACTTGGAGCTCGCGGTTATGGAACACCTACAAAGTGTTGGGAAGTATGTGCGTGCCATGGACATTGTCGAATTCCTCTCGGATCCCGCAGTTCAGCAGCAGTTTGGCCTAAATGACACCATCGCACTGTCGACTGCACAAGGCTGGATGCACGAGCTGGGATACCGCTGGAAGAAGGTCTCAAATGGTCAGTACGTCGACGGGCATGAACGGGAGGAGGTCGTGAAGTACCGCCAGGATTTCTATCTCCCTGCACTCAATTCCCTCTGCCCACGTCTTCATCAGTACACGGATCAAGGAAGCGAAGTCATCAACACACCCAGCCTGAGCCTCGCTGCGCCACATGTATCAACCTATGGTCCACGACAGGGACATGTCCGCATCCTGTGGCATGACGAGTCTATCTTCTATGCACACGATCGCCGCACTGTTCGCTGGGTCCACAATCGCGAGAAGTCAGTTCCACGTGCAAAGGGCGAGGGTGCATCACTCATGGTGTCGGACCTGTTCTGTGCTGAGGACAGCTGGGTGGAGTCGGAGGACGGGAAGAAGAAAGCACGACGGCTATTCAAGCCAGGCAAGAACCGGTGATACGCTCCACAGACGTTCCAAGCCAGAAAACCCCCTTTTCCGTCCTCGCGCGCGCACGCCAGCCACAGCGCGCGCGGAGCTCACCGCACACCTTGGTACCCCCTACGTCGCGTGCACAGTGCGCGAAGCACATCGAGCGCAACGTCAAGATGCGCGCGGGGCACTCCACCACAGCGCGCGCACTGCCTGTCGCTATCCAGAGCCCTCTGCCCTAGCCGCTCGCGCGCGCAGGTCCGCTGGGCGCATCAGTGGCGCGCGCACGAGGCGGGCGAGGAGTCGTATCGCGCGCGGCGGGGCGCCCGGCGCGCGAGGCGTCCCGGGCCCGGTTTCCGCTTATCTTCAGCATGGTAGCACGTGTTTTGATTCAGCCTGCGGGTATTCTTGTACATAGTCATTTCGGGGCATTCGAACCCCCCAGACAATCCACCCCTTACACTCTCAACTGCTGGGAACGTGTCCCTCGCGCTTCTCGACGTGCAACAACTTCCCCGGTCAAGGCAGGGCAACTGGAGACCTCTCCGCTGTGACAGCGTACTGTCAATTGCGTATACTGCGTTATTTCTGTGTCCCCGACGTGTCACTGCGTGCGTACTGCGTTGCGAAGCCTCGAGGCTAACTGCGAGCGTTACGATTATTCCCGCGCGCGTTGCGTTACTAGGCCTATCCCCGCGCGCGCCCTCTTCTAACACAAGTACGCGCGCGATCCCGCCCTGTGTGCGAGAGGCATCCCTCCTGTCGCGCGCGAATAACACACGGCCAGGCCTACGAGCGGACCTAGGGAGCTCGAGACCTTACTCCCCTTCATCACACATCTAGACATCCTCTACCTCCCGGCTATCGGCCGTCAGAGCACTTCTTACCGTATCATTTTGGAGCCCACCGCGAGGGGGTTTCAGATCTCGACCTACACCTTTGGAACACATCCTAGAGCCAACTGCGCGCGCGCTGCTACCACGGCGTCCGACCTAGCTGCGGAACTGCTCGATAGTGCCTTGCGCGAGCTGCTCGCCATTGGATACAGCCAGTGCACCCCTCAAGACCTCCACACCGTCGTTGAATCCCTTTCCCTCTTCCTCAGCTACAGCGCTCGGCGCCTTCGCTCGAATCCCACCACCACGTGGTTCCAAGAGTTGGCCCAGGCCCTCCCTAGAGAAGATTCGGCGCCTTCCTCACCAGAGGTTCCCCCATCGCCACCCTCGGACTTCGACTTCCCTACGAATCTACGTCATTCGCGCCGTACCATCTCCACTACCGCGCTACCAGCATCTTCAGAGCGGGACATTCTCGAATCCGCCGTCCCTACACCACTAAGCACCTCCGAAAGCGCGCGCTCCCCTAGCCCCCAGCGCGCGATATGGCCGACGAACAGCATCCGGAACCGCTCGCGCAGCACGCGCGCGCAGCCATGCCCGCACGCGGACATAGCACTGCACCTGTTTTCGACCCCGCGAACCCGCGAACGCTCCGCCGCTTCTTCCAGGATCTGGAGTTCTTGTTCGAGCGCACAGCGACCCATGGCGACGCGGAGCGCAAGAGCTGGGTCGTCCGGTACCTTCCCATCGACGTTGCAGACTTGGCGGAGGCTTTGCCCGAGTCAGAGGGGGTGGCCACATACGTCGAATTCAAGGCCGCACTCATCCAACTCTACCCGGGCGCCGGAGTCGTTAAGGCCTACTTCGTGCGAGATGCTCAAGCGCTTGCGCTCCGACGCGGCGCGTCCGTCATCAACTCTATCGCAGAGATGGCCGAGTATCATCGCGAGTTCAAGGCGATCACTGCAAGCCTCATCAAGTCCGGAGTCTACAGCCTCACCGAGCGCGACCGGCTCTTCATTGAAGGCATCAGCGAGCCCCTTCGCGCGCAGGTCAGGAACCGTTTGCAGCTCAAGTTCCCGGATCAGCCAGCCGACCAGCCGTACGACCCAGATAAGGTCCTCAGCGCGGCCGAGTATGTCTTGACAGGGGCGATGGTCAATCTACCGGCAGCAGCAGCCCCCGCGCCGCAGGCCCTTCAGAATTCGGGCGCGCGCGCAGCCGATCTGAAGGTAGAGGACCTCGCGCCGCTCCTCAAGCTTCTCGCGAAGTCCATGGTCGAGCAGAGCGGGCCCAGCAGCAGTTCCCAGGGCGTCAACCCCGTGGCGATGACTTCCGCACAGCGCGCGGCCGCGGGTGGCCCTATCGGGGGTCAGAACCAGTACGACTACCGGCCTAACAGTGGTTACTGCCACTACTGCGGCGACGCGGGCTGTCAGGTGCGCTTCTGCAGGCATGCCGAAGAAGATATCAAGGAAGGGCGTATCGCGCGTAATGGAGAAGGCAGGATCGTCCTAGCTAATGGAAGTTTCGTCCCGCGCAACCTTCCTGGGCTCACAATGCGCGACGGGTCTTCGAGTGGTACCGCCGCTATCCTATGGCGTCGGGTGGGGCCCCTCCGGCCCCCGCTGCCCAGATGGTCCTCCAGGTCGTGCCGAGCGCGCCCATCGATGTGTCGACGTTCCAACTGTCCACCGGCGCGCGCATCGACCAGTTGGAGCGCGAGCTGTACGCGCTGCGAGGCAAGCAGGCCTTTGACGGAGTCGAGATCACTTCTAGGCCCCCACGTATCTTCCAGAGGCGGCCGGTGGCTCCCACAAACGCTCCACAACCGGACGCGGGCCCAGCGCCCCCTGTATACCCGGACACAGCTGGTGGCGAGGCCGCGCGCACAGCGCGCGAGGCTGCTAAGCCGGACCTCCCCGCGCGCGATCCGCCGCCGCACCAGCGCGCGCCGATAGCCGCGCACACCTCTCCGACCCCTGAACCCTCGCGCGAACACCCCTTTGCGAAAGCGCGCGATGCAACGTATGCGCCTCCGCGCGTGCGCAACTTCGGTGCGCCGCCTGTACCACCGAAGGACAAGGACACCGCCTACAAGACCCAAGTTCCGATTCACCGTGCGAGCTGTGCTGAGGACATCTTCGAGCGCTCCATGAAGACCCCTACGCTCACCCTGACACCGGAGGAGCTCCTGTCCATTTCCCCTGAGGTCCGCGCGCGCTATCACGAGGCAGTTGCGCCGAGACGTGTCCCTACCGATTCGCGCGCGCGACCGACGCGCGCGGTAGCAACGAGGGACGCGCGCCGGATGATACGCGCGTGATTGCGATGGCGTCTTGCACTACCATCGAGGAGGTCTTGGAGGAATACACCGACGACCCTGCCCTATTCTCCTGTAGTGGCGACCCGTTGCTCCCGGAGGGCGTGGTGGTGCCTGACCCCTACAAAGTCTACCTCAAGCGGCTCGAGCCAGGTAGCGACCCTGATGTCCTGACGGTCGCCAAGGAGTCTCACGCGTTACGCTCCATCGTCGGATTGGTGGACAACAAGGAGTTTGTCGAGGCAATCATCGACCCGGGCTCTCAGATCGTAGCCATGTCCGAGGACGTCTGCCATGCTCTTCGGCTCGCCTACGACCCGACCATCGTCCTTAACATGCAGTCCGCCAATGGGGATGTGGACCGGTCGCTCGGCTTGGTACGGAACGTGCCTTTCGCAGTGGCGGACATTGTCTTGTACCTGCAGGTGCACGTCATTCGTCATGCAGCCTACGACATCCTTCTGGGTCGGCCCTTCGACGTCTTAACCAAGAGCGTCGTCAAGAATTTCACTAATGAGGAGCAGACCCTGACCATCGTGTGTCCGAACACGGGGACAATCGCGACCTGTGCCCACCATAGCGCGCGGGCGCGCGCGCTTTCGTGCCTCTGACGCCGGACATCCCCTTGGACAGCCAGCCCTTGCTTGAGGTCCCAGATGGCGAGTCGCATGCGTAATCACTGTAGAAGATGGCGTGCCGCGCATCACGTCGTATACCCCGACTCCGGACCCTCTCTGCCTCTTTCCGCGCTCTATTTCTCCGCCTGTGACGCACTACCTGTCGAAGTGCTCTCTCTGCTCGATAAACTTGAAAAACCACATGGGACGCATCGCGCGCAACCCCTTCTCCCTCTACGCCCCTAAAACCCCATGAAGACGCCTATAGCGCGCAATCACCGCATGTCTTTGTCTCGTCTAGGTCCAGTTCCACTCCGTTCGCGTCTATGTCTCCTCTAGGTTCCTCTCAGGCTCAAGGGCTCCCACGGCCCCTCTTTGGCCAAGGCGGGCTCAACCCCAGCCACCAATACCCCCGCGCGCGACCCAGTGTCATTGCGCGCGGAAACTCCATGTGCTCGACTCCATCGCGCGCTACCCTTCGCGCGCGCATCCAACGCGCGCGCCCGCCAAGGCCAAGCTGGCCTACACATCGCGCGACCCCTCCCCACCACCGACATGGACTTACCGCGCGAAGCCAATACGGTCGGGCGTACTTACCGAGGCGTACATATCGGCCAAAAAGAAGTACAAGCCGGTCGCGCGCAAGGTCCGCCCGGTCCTCGGCACGTCGCCTGAACACTTCCGCATCGAGCGCAACATCACAGGCGATCCCTCTCGCGAGCATGCCGTCGCTCAGTCCTCACCCACCCGCGTTTGTACCGACGGGTCGCTATACGCAGGAGCGTATGGAGGCGGTCGACAAGGCTCACGGCGACGGTTCCTCTGGCCAGAAGAACAGAAGTTACTCCACACTTCTTTAGCCAGCAGAATGAGGCCTTCGCGTGGAACGACGACGAGCGCGGGTGCTTCAAACCCGAGTTCTTCCCTCCTGTGGAGTTTCCGGTGGTCCCGCACACGCCCTGGGTTGAGCGCAACATCCCCATTCCCCCAGGACTCTACAAGGAGGTCTGCGACATCATCAAGAAGAAGATCGCGGCCGGCGTGTACGAGCCATCCAACTCCTCCTACCGCTCGCGCTGGTTCTGCGTCCTGAAGAAGGACAAACACTCCCTCCGTATCGTCCACAGCCTGGAGCCGCTCAACAAAGTCACTATCCAGCATAGCGGGGTGCCTCCTACGCCCGACCACCTCGCGGAGCAATTCGGAGGGCGCCCGTGTGGTTCCATCTTCGATCTCTATGTCGGCTATGACGAACGGCTCATCTCAGTCACTTCGCGCGACCTCACCACCTTCCAGACTCCCTTCGGCGCGCTGCGCCATCGTACCCTGCCTATGGGGTGGTGTAATTCGGTTCCTATCTTCCATGACGACGTCACGTACATCCTGCGCCTCGAAATCCCTCATCTCACCATTCCTTACATCGACGACGTACCGGTCAAAGGTCCCGCGACAGACTACAAGCGCGCGGATGGCACCTACAAGACCATTTCCGCAAACCCCGGTATCCGCCGCTTCGTGTGGGAACACTTCCAAGACGTCAATCGCGTTACGCAGCGCATGAAGTACGCGGGAGGCACTTTCTCAGGGACCAAGTCGATGGTCTGCCGGCGAGAGATTATGGTCGTCGGGCACCGTTGTACACCCGAAGGACGTCTCCCCGAGGAGTCGCGCGTCGAGATCGTCAAGAATTGGGGCCCATGCAAAGACCTTTCCGAAGTGCGCGCGTTCCTGGGCACCATCGGGGTCGCGCGCATCTTCATTCGCAACTTCGCGCAGCGCGCGCACGCGCTGGTCCACCTGACGCGCAAGGACGTACCCTTCGAGTTCGGCGAGCCGCAGCGCGCGGCCCAGCGCGACCTGATCGACGCGCTACTGGCCTCTCCAGCTTTGCGCGCGCTCGACTACGAGTCCGAAGCACCAGTGATCCTAGCGGTGGACACGTCCTACATCGCAGCGGGCTTCCATCTATGCCAGTGCGACGAGGAGGACCCGCGAAAGCGCTACTACGCGCGCTTTGGATCGATCACGCTTAACGAGCGCGAGGCACGCTTCTCCCAGCCCAAACTCGAGATCTACGGACTGTATCGCGCGCTGCGTGCGCTCAAGCTGTACCTGATTGGCGTGCGCAACCTGATCATCGAGGTCGACGCGCGCTACATCAAAGGAATGCTTAACAACCCGGATATCTCACCCAGCGCTGATACGGTAAGAGGTGCTCTGACGGCCGATAGCCGAGGGGTAGAGGACGTCTAGGTGTGTGATGAAGGGGAGTAAGGTCTCGAGCTCCCTAGGTTCGCTAGTAGGCCGGCCCGCGTACTGTTCGCGCGCTAGCAGAAGGGAAGCCTCTCGCGCACAAGGCAAGAGCGCGCGCGGACTCGCGCTGTAGAAGGGCGCGCGCGGAGGTAAGCTCGGTAACGCAACGCGCGCAGGAATAACGCAACGCTCGCAGTCAGCCGCGGGGCTTCGCAACGCAGTACGCCCGCAGTAAAACGCAGGAGAAACGGAATAGACGCAATATACGCAACTGACGGTACGCTGTCACAGCGGAGAGGTCTCCAGTCGTCCTGCCTTGAAGGGGAAGCTGTTGCTCGTCAAGAAGCGTGAGGGACACGTTCCCAGCAGTTGAGAGAGTGAGGGGTGGATTGTCTGGGGGGTTCGAATGCCCCGAAATGACTATGTACAAGAATGCCCGCAGGCTGAATCAAAAACACGTGCTACCACACGGAAGATAAGCGGAAACCGGGCCCGGGATGCCTCGCGCGCCGGGCGCACTCGCCGCGCGCGATCCGACTCTTCGCGCGCCTCGTGCGCGCGCCACTGATGCGCCCAGCGGACCCGCGCGCGCGAGCAGCTAGGGCAGAGGGCTCTGGATAGCGACAGGCATCGCGCGTGCCGTGGTGAAGTGCCCCGCGCGCATCTTGACCTTGCGCGCGATGGGCTACGCGCACTGCGCGCGCGACGTAGGGGGTACCGAAGTGTGCGGTGGGCTCTGCGCGCGCTGTGGTTGGCGTGCGCGCGCAAGGGGGAAAAGGAGGGTTTCTGGCCTGGAACGCCTGTGGAGCGTATCATCTCCCCCCCACTAAAATCTTGACCGCCCTCGGTCAACGCGATCGATGCCGGGGGTCCTTGGAAGTATAAAAGGGGGGTGGGGTATAGGATAGAGGCCGACCCTGCCGCCACCATGAGCATGACCCTAGAACAACTCTTGCAAGTCGGCGTCGAGCTGCGCAGCCTTCATCCTGACGCCACCCTGCCTAGGATCGACCGCGCGACCAATGCACTGCGTCGGGTCGTTGAGGGAGGACGTGGTTCGGAGGAGGACTTGCGCGCGCGCATAGCTGCCGTGGTGCGCGCCTTTGTGAGTCGCGCGCGCTGCCTCCGCGCGCTGTTGCTGACCGCGCGCGCAGGAGGCCCACTATATCGTCTACCCGCGCGGGGCCACGCTTGCGGAGCGCGTAGAGACCGTCGAGGGGATCGTCGCGGCCATTCCGCCCGAACTTGGGCTTGCGCGCGTCTTTGAGGACGAGTTCTACGCCATGCGCACCAGAGTCGCGCCGATGATCTTCAATCAGTGGCTGCCGGTCCTCGCGCTGCTAGAACACCGCGCGCGCGAGTATCGCGACGCTCTGGTAGGCCTGCGCGCGCTGGATCCAATGAACGCGCCAGCTCCGTCGACCTTGGTCCGCGTTGAAGGCCACTTGCAGGACATCCAGGACTTGAAGCGCGAGCTCATCAACGCGCAGTTCGCCTACGGGGAGGGGACTTGGACGTCTTGGAGAGTAATGACGCTCATGGGGACGCGCGCACGGTTCCGCGGACCGCGGAGATGTAGCGGGCCGCGCGCGCTATAGGGAGGAATGACCGCGCGCGACTGTAGGGCACCGGGGACGCGGACTTGGAGAAATAAACAACGTCTGTGACGTCATCCTTGCGCTGAGTGCTTCAGATCCTCGGATTTCCGTCCCGGAATGGCGGGTGCATTGTCTTCGCGTCGTTCCCAAAGTCCGGCAAGTCCGTCAGGGTCGCCCACGGGGCAGGCGCGCGCTTGAACCCGTCGCGCGCGCGGCTCCGCGGACCTCGCGCATTGCCGTGCGCGTAGCGCCTAAGCGCGCGCTCATGCAGGGTCGCGCGCGAGGTCGCCGCGCTATTGTCCTCGCCTCAGAAAAGGCCTGACCGCCCTTCGTCGTCTTTCGCCTCCTTCCTCCTTCGCCCCCGCCTTACTCGCTGCACTCCTCCCTCCTGTCGACCTCCGCTATGCCTGCCCCGCCCGCATCCACTCAAACCTGGGGAGGGAAGGACGAGCAACTCGTCCGCGCGCTGGAGACCGCGATGGCGCCGGTGTGGAATGGGGAGCCCGGGGACGACGCGACGGACAGCGAGCGCCGCAAGTGGGCCCGCCGCGCCGCGCGCATCCTAGTACGTCCGCGCGCTCTGCTTCCTGTGTTGCTCGCTGACCGATTTCGTCGTAGGACTCGGCGGGGGAGGCGCTCTGCCCGCCGTTTGTCCTCAACTCCCACGCCGACGCAGTGTGGACGCGCGCGTCCGAGGCCTTCGCGGCTGACGACTCTGAGTGGCCGGAGTGGGCGCGCGGACAGCTCCTCGCCGCGCGCAAGCGTCGCGCCGCCGCCGAGGCTGAGCGCAAACGCCGCGCCGCCGCCGCCGAAGACCCCGACCCCTTCGCTGCCGCGCTACGCGACATCCAGGCCGCCACGCCGCCTCCTCGCACTCCGTCCGCGCGCAGCGGTCGCTCGCGCGCAAGCGTCCCCTCCGTCATCATCAGCTCGCGCGGCTCCAGGGCCTCCAAGAAGCGCGCTCGCAGCCCCTCCGTCGAGCTCATCTCGCGCGACACGGAGTCGTTCCATCCGGACGACGAGGAGGAGACCGACGACGTCGAGATCGTCGATGGCCCCGCGGCCGATGACGAGGACGATCACGCCAGCGACGACGACGCCGCCATGAGCGTGGACCGCGCCCCCTCGACCGCCTCAACACGCGAGCTTCGTCCGCGCGCGCCTCGCGCGAATCCCCCGCCGCCCAAGAAGAAGGCCAAGATGATGGTCCCGCGCGCCGCACAAGCCGCCGAGCCCATGCTCGGGAAGAACTGGCGGGTACGTCTCCTTCCGCGCGCTTTCTGTGTCGCAGTCGCGCTGACTCTCTCTTAGCAATACGAGCGCTGCAACAACTGCCGCAAGTCGGCCCTCCTCTGCGTCCTGGGCGAAGGGGCCACCAAGTGCCACCGGTGCGCGCGCCGGCGCCAGAAGTGCGCCACCCAAGCGGACGAGGACTATGCCGAGTGGTACGACGAGCAGGGTTTCGAGCGCGGTAGGTCATCCACGCTAAACACCCGCGCGCGCGACTGACGTCCCCTTTTGCAGCGCGCGTCATTCTCGACTCCGCCGGGAATGTCGCTGGCGCGGACTTCATCGGTCCCGCCCCCGCCGGCTTCGTCCCCGCGACCTCGGAGCCGTCCACGCCGCGAAAGGGAAAGAAGAAGGCCACCGCGACCACTGCCTCGCCCGTCCAGCCTGCCGCGCGCGCATCCAAGCCCGCGACGCCTGCCTCGGCGCAGGCCGCAGCTCCCGCGCGCCCGGTCGCTTCTTCGTCCAGGCCCACCGCGTCCACCTCCGCGCCCATCGCCTCGTCGTCCAGGACCGCCCCGGCCGCGCGTCAAACGCCGGCGTCGACCCCGGCTGACTCACCCGCGGGCAAGAGCGCTGCCCCCGCCGTCGCGCGCGCTCCGCCCCAGCCTCGTCCTGTCACCTGTGGCTTCCCCCATTGTATTACAATGGGCCCACGTACCTGCTAAAACCTGTGTGTATTCAGTGGTCACCTGGAGTTATTGTTAATCTGGCCCCCAGGTGTTGTACAAAGCCATTAATGGTTGTTAAACTGTACAGTGTTGTTATTGATTGTTAAATAGAGCGCATTTATACAATGGACCCCAGGATTGTCAAATGATGTTAATCATTGTTAAAAGCTGCTTTGGATGTTGTTAATGGTTGTAAAATGAGCCCTGAGATTGTTTAATATTGTTAAAGGCTGCTTGGGATGTTGTTAATGATTGTAAAATGAGTGCCTGCTTGTAGGTCCCTGTTTACCGCTTAATGGGCGCTTTTTTGGCTTCCTAATAGGGTAGGCATACCAAATGACCGCATTTGGGCGCTTTTTTGGCTTCCAAATGGGGCAGGGGCCTACTACCACCCCCTGGGGGCTCCCTTTTGGCCCCCCTGGGCGCATTATTGCCCCAGTTTGTGCCCTATGTATATGTGGTGATTATGATACATACTAGGGTGTTCTGTAGGGGCCAAAAACCGACCAAAAGCAGTCAAAAATGCGAACCCAGGGCAGGGGTCAGCAGGTCCTGGTAGGTGCATGCAGCATATAATTGGTTCCTCTGGGCCCATTACATTTATCAATATATCATTTGAAAGCTATAGCTCAGGGCTTTCTGGGACAGCTATTTGCATAACCCACGATGCTGTATTGATGAAGATATGGCCTTTCGCATTTTCGCAAAAAGCAGCCATTTTGTTTACCCAATAGCTCCTGATCCAGGGCACCTATAAATCCACACAATACACCGTTGGATTTGTATTTAGCAGACCTTTAAAACGGGCTTACTCTCAGGATATTCCATCCACATGTATTCTGCCCCTCCTCCTGCCTCCCTGCCAATAGATCACCCTCCAGGGCCCTCAGTTCCTAATAGATTCCCTTTAAAGCCTTTGCAGTGTGTACTGGCAATATATCCATACATATTTCCAGCTTGGCATGATTTAGAACAGCCTACCCCTTCCGTGCCCCCTTGCTGTACATTTGGTGCACTTCTAGCTTGTTTGCTCCATAATATTATACCCTGTGTAGATATGGCCCTGCTCTCTTTTGCATGTTGTCTGTGTATACTATAGCTACCAATAAATATGCTCAAAAGTGTTATCGGACATCTGGATCTCTTATAGGATTCTTATCAGTAGCCCACAGAGTAGCCCAATCTGTCGCATTTTGGGGGCATATTATTTAGATCAGACAGCACAGCTGTACTGGCATGGTATTCAGGATTACGTTGCACTAAACATCATGAGATTTGGTGGAGAAGTGACGGAGGTATGGGCAGAATATCCCAAACGGTGGTCTACATGCACAAGCACAGCTTACAGCAGTGCATTCATGTATTCTTCACCAACTGCATCAGAGGGCTGTTTTGAGGTGTTCCCTCCATACCTCCGTCACTTCTCCACCAAATCTCATGATGTTTAGTGCAACGTAATCCTGGGCTCCAAAATGATACGGTAAGAGGTGCTCTGACGGCCGATAGCCGAGGGGTAGAGGACGTCTAGGTGTGTGATGAAGGGGAGTAAGGTCTCGAGCTCCCTAGGTTCGCTAGTAGGCCGGCCCGCGTACTGTTCGCGCGCTAGCAGAAGGGAAGCCTCTCGCGCACAAGGCAAGAGCGCGCGCGGACTCGCGCTGTAGAAGGGCGCGCGCGGAGGTAAGCTCGGTAACGCAACGCGCGCAGGAATAACGCAACGCTCGCAGTCAGCCGCGGGGCTTCGCAACGCAGTACGCCCGCAGTAAAACGCAGGAGAAACGGAATAGACGCAATATACGCAACTGACGGTACGCTGTCACAGCGGAGAGGTCTCCAGTCGTCCTGCCTTGAAGGGGAAGCTGTTGCTCGTCAAGAAGCGTGAGGGACACGTTCCCAGCAGTTGAGAGAGTGAGGGGTGGATTGTCTGGGGGGTTCGAATGCCCCGAAATGACTATGTACAAGAATGCCCGCAGGCTGAATCAAAAACACGTGCTACCACACGGAAGATAAGCGGAAACCGGGCCCGGGATGCCTCGCGCGCCGGGCGCACTCGCCGCGCGCGATCCGACTCTTCGCGCGCCTCGTGCGCGCGCCACTGATGCGCCCAGCGGACCCGCGCGCGCGAGCAGCTAGGGCAGAGGGCTCTGGATAGCGACAGGCATCGCGCGTGCCGTGGTGAAGTGCCCCGCGCGCATCTTGACCTTGCGCGCGATGGGCTACGCGCACTGCGCGCGCGACGTAGGGGGTACCGAAGTGTGCGGTGGGCTCTGCGCGCGCTGTGGTTGGCGTGCGCGCGCAAGGGCGGAAAAGGAGGGTTTCTGGCCTGGAACGCCTGTGGAGCGTATCATCTCCCCCCCACTAAAATCTTGACCGCCCTCGGTCAACGCGATCGATGCCGGGGGTCCTTGGAAGTATAAAAGGGGGGTGGGGTATAGGATAGAGGCCGACCCTGCCGCCACCATGAGCATGACCCTAGAACAACTCTTGCAAGTCGGCGTCGAGCTGCGCAGCCTTCATCCTGACGCCACCCTGCCTAGGATCGACCGCGCGACCAATGCACTGCGTCGGGTCGTTGAGGGAGGACGTGGTTCGGAGGAGGACTTGCGCGCGCGCATAGCTGCCGTGGTGCGCGCCTTTGTGAGTCGCGCGCGCTGCCTCCGCGCGCTGTTGCTGACCGCGCGCGCAGGAGGCCCACTATATCGTCTACCCGCGCGGGGCCACGCTTGCGGAGCGCGTAGAGACCGTCGAGGGGATCGTCGCGGCCATTCCGCCCGAACTTGGGCTTGCGCGCGTCTTTGAGGACGAGTTCTACGCCATGCGCACCAGAGTCGCGCCGATGATCTTCAATCAGTGGCTGCCGGTCCTCGCGCTGCTAGAACACCGCGCGCGCGAGTATCGCGACGCTCTGGTAGGCCTGCGCGCGCTGGATCCAATGAACGCGCCAGCTCCGTCGACCTTGGTCCGCGTCGAAGGCCACTTGCAGGACATCCAGGACTTGAAGCGCGAGCTCATCAACGCACAGTTCGCCTATGGGGAGGGGGACTTGGACATCTTGGAGAGTAACGACGACCATGGGGACGCGCGCACAGTTCCGCGGACCGCGGAAATGTAGAGGGCTGCGCGCGCTATAGGGAGGCACGGCCGCGCGCGACTGTAGGGCACCGGGGACGCGGACTTGGAGAAATAAACAATGTTTGTGACGTCATCCTCGCGCTGAGTGCTTCAGATCCTCGGATTTGCGTCCCGGAATGGCGGTTGCATTGTCTGCGCGTCGTTCCCAAAGTCCGGTAGGTCCGTCAGGGTCGCCCACGGGGCAGGCGCGCGCTTGAGCCCGTCGCGCGCGCGGCTCCGCGGAGCTCGCGCATTGCCGCGCGCGTAGCGCCTAAGCGCGCGCTCATGCAGGGTCGCGCGCGAGGTCGCCGCGCTATTGTCCTGGCCTCAGAAAAGGCCTGACCGCCCTTCGCCGTTTTTCGCCTCCTTCCTTCTTCGCCCCCATCCTACTCGCTTCACTCCCCCGCCCACTCACTGCCGCTATGCCCGCTCCATCTGCTTCTACTCAAACCTGGGGTGGAAAGGACGAACAACTCGTCCGCGCCCTGGAGACTTCGATGGCGCCGGTATGGGAGGTGGAGCCTGCGGACGACGCGACAGGGAGCGAGTGCCGCAAGTGGGCCCGCCGTGCTGCGCGTGTACTGGTACGCCCGCGCGTTCTGCCTTCTCTCTCGCACGCTGACCATCATTCCCCCATAGGACGCGGCGGAGAAAGCGTGCTGCCCTCCGTTTGTCCTCGACAGCCACGCCAACGCGGTCTGGGAGCGCGTGGAGGACGCCTTCGCGTTCGCCGACGCCGAATGGCCCGAGTGGGCGCGCGGGCAGATCCTCGCTGCGCGCGACCGTCGCGTTGCCGCGCGCGAACGGCGCGCCGCTGCCCGCGCGGCTGAGCGCGAAGACTCCGATCCCTTCGGCGCCGCCCTGCGCGAGATCCAGGCCGCGACCCCGCCACCTCGTACCCCGTCCGCGCGCAGTGGCCGCTCGCGCGCCAGCGCCCCCTCCGTCGTCATCAGCTCACGCGGCTCGAAGGCCTCCAAGAAGCGCGCGCGCAGCCCGTCGGTCGAGATCGTGTCGCGCGACACGGCATCCTTCAAGCCGGATGACGACGACGACGAGACAGACGATGTCGAAATCGTCGACAACCCCGCCGCGGCCGAAGACGACGGCCCTGCTAGCGGCGACGACGGCGCAAACGCCATGGCGGTCGACCACGCGCCCTCCACGGCCTCGACACGCGAACTTCGCCCGCGCGCGCCTCGCGCGAACCCACCGCCGAGGAAGAGGACGAAGATGATGGTGCCGCGCGCCGCGCAGGCCGCCGAGCCCATGCTCGGAAAGCATTGGCGGGTGAGTACCTCCTCGCGCGCTTCCCTTCGTCGCGGTCCGCTGACTTGTCCATAGCAACATGAGCGTTGCAACAATTGCCGCAAGTCGGCCCTGCTTTGCATCCTGGGCGAAGGGGCCACGAAGTGCCACCGGTGCCACCGTCGGCGCCAGAAATGCAACACCCAGGCGGAGGAGGACTACGCGGAGTGGTACGACGAGCAGGGCTTCGAGCGCGGTACGTCCTCCGTGCCAAACGTCTGCGCGCGCGACTGACCTTCCGTTTCCTAGCGCGCGTCATCCTCGATCCCGACGGAAACGTCGTCGGCGCGGACTTCAGGGGTCCCGCCCCCGCCGACTTTGTTCCCGCGGCCTTGGAACCTTCCACGCCGCGCAAGGGGAAGAAGAAGGCCACCGCCGCGACCGTGTCGCCCGCACAACCCGCCGCGCGCGCGTCCAAGCCTGCCACCCCGGCTTCCGCGCAGACCTCGGCCGACGCGCCCGTGGTCCAAACCGCGACCTCCACCGTCGCGCGCGCTCCGCCCCAACCTCGCCCTGTCGCGCGCCCTTCGCGCACGGTCTCCGCGCCGGTCTCAACCGCGGGCTTCATGCCGCCGGCCGCCCCACCGGATTCCTGCTCGGCGCACAGGCTGCGGTACGGCCTCGGGACCGTCTCGTCAACCCCAACGACCCCGCGGACATGTCGCGCGGCCGGCGCGCGGCGCTGCAAGTCGCGCGCACCGAGCTCGAAGTCTTGGTCATGCGGCGCAACGGGCTCGTCGGGCTCACCCAGTTCCTCGAGGACTGGGTGGCGCGCATCCTGGCCGACCCGACTAACGAGACGGTGCCCGCGTTGTGGACCCCGCCGACGCGCGAGTAGAGTAGCGCGCGCGCGCATTAGACCTGTAGATACTTGTAGATAGGCCTGCAGTCTTGCGCTTGTACATAGTATACTCGGCTTGGGAATTGAGTCCGCGCGCGCATGTGCGTGTGGCGGTTTTTCTTGGCCTCCATGTGGTGTGAACTGTAACGACTGACTAGAGTTAACTTGAATGGAAAGAAAAGGGTATCGAGCGCGCGCGCGCTTTGCACGTTGAAGTACTGTTGACTCTCCCGCGCACGCCTACTCCGCGATGTCCTCGTCTTCCGCGCCGTCGTCTTCGGAGTGCACCAGCTCCGCTAAACGCTTGTCTGAGATGTCCGCGAAGTTCGGGGGAAGCGCAATGTGCTGACGCGCGAAATAGGGGATGAGTCGGAATGCCCCAATGGGGCGGTGGAACACTGTGCCGTCCAGCTCGCAGACCACATACGCGCCTCCGCGGTTACGTGAGACTACTACGACGGGTCCTGTGTACCGCGCGCGCATCTTGCGGTTGAGTGACTTCTCGATTTGGGTGTGTCGTACCAAGACGAGCGCGCCGGCCCCGAAGTCGAAGTCGCGCATAGTGTGCCGATGATCACGCTCGAACTTCTGAGCCGCGCGCACGCGCGCGCTGTAGACCGTAGAGCGCAGTCGCGCGACGTCCTCCGCGCGGCGTTGTAGTGCTACGGCTCTGCGCGCGATGAGCTCCGTGGTGGATATAAGTCCCTGTGGCGCGGGCATGAGGTAGGTAGCTTCGGAGATGTCGAAAGGGAGAATCGGGTGGCAGCCCATGACTGCAAAGTAGGGGGAACAGCCCATGCGGCGACGTATAGTGATGCGCTCTGACCAAAAGACGAGTGCGCGACCTGCGACCACTTGGCCTGGTCTCCATCCGCGGCCTTGAACAGGGCCTGGCGGACGTCAAAGTGGGGGCGCTCCACCAGCCGTTCGCGCGCGAGTTGTAGCCACTGATACGAACGTGGTGGACCCCATGCTGTTTCTCGATCCTCCGCATGGCTTTCACAAAGGCTGCACCGTTGTCCGTGATGATCTCCATGACCCCGCCCCAGCGGCAGAGGATGTCCTGGTAGATGAAGTCGGCTAAAGTCTTCTCGGTCTCGCGACGCAGCATACGCCACTCCACATAGGCCGTGAGAGCGCAGTGCGCCTGGACGATAAGCTTGAACCCGCCTGAGACGGGCATGAACATGGTGTCGATGTAGATGCGCGCGAAGACGGAGGCTGGCATCGCGACCGTCGGGGGGATGACGATGTGCCGCACCTGACGCAGTTGGCAGAGGTGACATGTCCTGACAAACCAAGTCACGTCATCGCGTAGGGTAGGCCACCAGAAACGTTCTGAGATGGTCTGGAGCATCGCGTAGCGTCCACGGTGTCCTAGGGAGTCATGCGCGACCCGGAGCACCTCGTAGCGGCAGTCGTAATGTACGACTAGCTTGTGCGCACCGTGAGGGTCCTTACGCCAGAGCCGCCCGTCATGCAGGAAGAACTGCTGCGCGTACTTGATGAACCGCGCGTAGGTCTCGTCTGAGATGTCCAAAGGCCGGTGGAGAGTCCCAAGCCAGTCCTTGACGTCCGATAGCCTCTCGTCGCCGCGAATCGTGTGCTTGGACTTGGGGATAGCTGGTGGAGGCTCCTGCGCGTCCTCGTCTTCGGCTGGTGTGTGTGCGCGCTCGGACCTGTCGTCGCTCGTGGCCTCGACCTCGTGCGCGCTGATACGCTCCACAGGCGTTCCAGGCCAGAAACCCGCCTTTTCCGCCCTTGCGCGCGCACGCCAACCACAGCGCGCGCAGAGCCCACCGCACACCTTGGTGCTCCCTACGTCGTGCGCGCAGTGCGCGTAGCCCATCGCGCACAAGGTCAAGATGTGTGCGGGGCACTTCATCACAGCGCGCGCGATGCCTGTCGCTATCCAGAGCCCTCTGCCCTAGCTGTTTGTGCGCGCGGGTCCGCTGGGCGCATCAGTGGCGCGCGCGCGAGGCACGCGAAGAGTCGTATCGCGCGCGGCGCGTGTGCCCGGCGCGCGAGGCATCCCAGACCCGGTTTCCGCTTATCTTCCGTATAGTAGCACGTGTTTTTGATTCAGCCTGCGGGCATTCTTGTACATAATCATTTCGGGGCATTCGAACCCCCCAGACAATCCACCCCTCACTCTCTCAACTGCTGGGAACGTGTCCCTCGCGCTTCTCGACGTGCAACAGCTTCCCCTTCAAGGCAGGACGACTGGAGACCTCTCCGCTGTGACAGCGTACCGTCAGTTGCGTATATTGCGTCTATTCCGTTTCTCCTGCGTTTTACTGCGTGCGTACTGCGTTGCGAAGCCCCGCGGCTGACTGCGAGCGTTGCGTTATTTCTGCGCGCGTTGCGTTACTGAGTTTACCTCCGCGCGCGCCCTTCTACAGCGCGAGTCCGCGCGCGCTCCCGCCCTGTGCGTGAGAGGCATCCTTCCTGCTTGCGCGCGAACAGTACACGGGCCGGCCTACCAGCGAACCTAGGGAGCTCGAGACCTTACTCCCCTTCATCACACACCTAGACGTCCTCTACCCCTCGGCTATCGGCCGTCAGAGCACCTCTTACCGTATCATTTTGGAGCCCACTGCGAGGGGGTTTCAGATCTCGACCTACACCTTCGGAATGCACCCTAGAGCCGACTGCGCACGCGCGCTGCTACCACGGCGTCCGACCTAGCTGCGGAACTGCTCAATAGTGCCTTGCGCGAGCTGCTCGCCATTGGATACAGCCAGTGCACCCCTCAAGACCTCCACACCGTCGTCGAATCCCTTTCCCTCTTCCTCAGCTACAGCGCTCGGCGCCTTCGCTCGAATCCCACCACCACGTGGTTCCAAGAGTTGGCCCAGGCCCTCCCTAGAGAAGATTCGGCGCCTTCCTCACCAGAGGTTCCCCCATCGCCACCCTCGGACTTCGACTTCCCTACGAATCTACGTCATTCGCGCCGTACCATCTCCACTACCGCGCTACCAGCATCTTCAGAGCGGGACATTCTCGAATCCGCCGTCCCTACACCACTAAGCACCTCCGAAAGCGCGCGCTCCCCTAGCCCCCAGCGCGCGATATGGCCGACGAACAGCATCCGGAACCGCTCGCGCAGCACGCGCGCGCAGCCATGCCCGCACGCGGACATAGCACTGCACCTGTTTTCGACCCCGCGAACCCGCGAACGCTCCGCCGCTTCTTCCAGGATCTGGAGTTCTTGTTCGAGCGCACAGCGACCCATGGCGACGCGGAGCGCAAGAGCTGGGTCGTCCGGTACCTTCCCATCGACGTTGCAGACTTGGCGGAGGCTTTGCCCGAGTCAGAGGGGGTGGCCACATACGTCGAATTCAAGGCCGCACTCATCCAACTCTACCCGGGCGCCGGAGTCGTTAAGGCCTACTTCGTGCGAGATGCTCAAGCGCTTGCGCTCCGACGCGGCGCGTCCGTCATCAACTCTATCGCAGAGATGGCCGAGTATCATCGCGAGTTCAAGGCGATCACTGCAAGCCTCATCAAGTCCGGAGTCTACAGCCTCACCGAGCGCGACCGGCTCTTCATTGAAGGCATCAGCGAGCCCCTTCGCGCGCAGGTCAGGAACCGTTTGCAGCTCAAGTTCCCGGATCAGCCAGCCGACCAGCCGTACGACCCAGATAAGGTCCTCAGCGCGGCCGAGTATGTCTTGACAGGGGCGATGGTCAATCTACCGGCAGCAGCAGCCCCCGCGCCGCAGGCCCTTCAGAATTCGGGCGCGCGCGCAGCCGATCTGAAGGTAGAGGACCTCGCGCCGCTCCTCAAGCTTCTCGCGAAGTCCATGGTCGAGCAGAGCGGGCCCAGCAGCAGTTCCCAGGGCGTCAACCCCGCGGCGATGACTTCCGCACAGCGCGGGCCGCGGGTGGCCCTATCGGCGGTCAGAACCAGTACGACTACCGGCCTAACAGTGGTTACTGCCACTACTGCGGCGACGCGGGCTGTCAGGTGCGCTTCTGCAGGCATGCCGAAGAAGATATCAAGGAAGGGCGTATCGCGCGTAATGGAGAAGGCAGGATCGTCCTAGCTAATGGAAGTTTCGTCCCGCGCAACCTTCCTGGGCTCACAATGCGCGACCGGGTCTTCGAGTGGTACCGCCGCTATCCTATGGCGTCGGGTGGGGCCCCTCCGGCCCCCGCTGCCCAGATGGTCCTCCAGGTCGTGCCGAGCGCGCCCATCGATGTGTCGACGTTCCAACTGTCCACCGGCGCGCGCATCGACCAGTTGGAGCGCGAGCTGTACGCGCTGCGAGGCAAGCAGGCCTTTGACGGAGTCGAGATCACTTCTAGGCCCCCACGTATCTTCCAGAGGCGGCCGGTGGCTCCCACAAACGCTCCACAACCGGACGCGGGCCCAGCGCCCCCTGTATACCCGGACACAGCTGGTGGCGAGGCCGCGCGCACAGCGCGCGAGGCTGCTAAGCCGGACCTCCCCGCGCGCGATCCGCCGCCGCACCAGCGCGCGCCGATAGCCGCGCACACCTCTCCAACCCCTGAACCCTCGCGCGAACACCCCTTTGCGACAGCGCGCGATGCAACGTATGCGCCTCCGCGCGTGCGCAACTTCGGTGCGCCGCCCGTACCGCCGAAGGACAAGGACACCGCCTACAAGACCCAAGTGCCGGTCTACCGCGCGAGCTTTGCGGAGGACATCTTCGAGCGCTCCATGAAGGCCCCTACGCTCACCCTGACACCGGAGGAGCTTCTGTCCATTTCCCCTGAGGTTCGCGCGCGCTATCGCGAGGCAGTCACGCCGAAACGCGTCCCTACCGATTCGCGCGCGCCAGCCGACGCGCGCGGTAGCAACGAGGGACGCGCGCCGGATGATACGCGCGTAATTGCGATGGCGTCTTGCACTACCATCGAGGAGGTCTTGGAGGAATACACCGACGACCCTGCCCTATTCTCCTGTAGTGGCGACCCGCTGCTCCCGGAGGGCGTGGTGGTGCCTGACCCCTACGAAGTCTACCTCAAGCAGTGATACGGTAAGAGGTGCTCTGACGGCCAATAGCCGAGGGGTAGAGGACGTCTAGGTGTGTGATGAAGGGGAGTAAGGTCTCGAGCTCCCTAGGTTCGCTGGTAGGCCGGCCCGTGTACTGTTCGCGCGCAAGCAGGAAGGATGCCTCTCACGCACAGGGCGGGAGCGCGCGCGGACTCGCGCTGTAGAAGGGCGCGCGCGGAGGTAAACTCAGTAACGCAACGCGCGCAGAAATAACGCAACGCTCGCAGTCAGCCGCGGGGCTTCGCAACGCAGTACGCACGCAGTAAAACGCAGGAGAAACGGAATAGACGCAATATACGCAACTGACGGTACGCTGTCACAGCGGAGAGGTCTCCAGTCGTCCTGCCTTGAAGGGGAAGCTGTTGCACGTCGAGAAGCGCGAGGGACACGTTCCCAGCAGTTGAGAGAGTGAGGGGTGGATTGTCTGGGGGGTTCGAATGCCCCGAAATGATTATGTACAAGAATGCCCGCAGGCTGAATCAAAAACACGTGCTACCATGCTGAAGATAAGCGGAAACCGGGCCCGGGACGCCTCGCGCGCCGGGCGCCCCCGCCGCGCGCGATACGACTCCTCGCCCGCCTCGTGCGCGCGCCACTGATGCGCCCAGCGGACCCGCGCGCACAAACAGCTAGGGCAGAGGGCTCTGGATAGCGACAGGCATCGCGCGCGCTGTGATGAAGTGCCCCGCACACATCTTGACCTTGTGCGCGATGGGCTACGCGCACTGCGCGCACGACGTAGGGAGCACCAAGGTGTGCGGTGGGCTCTGCGCGCGCTGTGGTTGGCGTGCGCGCGCAAGGGCGGAAAAGGCGGGTTTCTGGCCTGGAACGCCTGTGGAGCGTATCAGCGGCTCGAGCCAGGTAGCGACCCCGATGTCCTGACTGTCGCCAAGGAGTCTCACGCGTTACGCTCCATCGTCGGCTTGGTGGACAACAAGGAGTTTGTCGAGGCAATCATCGACCCGGGCTCTCAGATCGTAGCCATGTCCGAGGACGTCTGCCATGCTCTTCGGCTCGCCTATGACCCGACCATCATCCTTAACATGCAGTCCGCCAACGGAGATGTGGATCGGTCGCTTGGCTTGGTGCGGAACGTGCCTTTCGCAGTGGCGGACATTGTCTTGTACCTGCAGGTGCACGTCATTCGTCATGCAGCCTACGACATCCTTCTGGGTCGGCCCTTCGACGTTTTGACCAAGAGCGTCGTCAAGAACTTCACTAACGAGGAGCAGACCCTGACCATCGTGTGTCTGAACACGGGGACGATCGCGACCGTGCCCACCATCGCGCGCGGGCGCGCGCGCTTTCGCGCTTCCGACGCCGGACATCCCCTTGGACAGCCAGCCCTTGCTTGAGGTCCCAGATGGCGAGATCGCATGCGTAATCACTGTAGAAGATGGCGTGCCACGCATCACGTCGTATACCCCGACTCCTGACCCATCTCTGCCTCTTTCCGCGCTCTATTTCTCTGCCTGCGACGCACTACCTATAGAGGTGCTATCTCTGCTCGACAAACTTGAAAAACCACATGGAGACGCACCGCGCGCAACCCCTTCTCCCTCTACGCCCCTAAAACCCCATGAAGACGCCTATAGCGCGCGCCCGCCTCACGTCTTTGTGCCGTCTATGTCCAGTTCCACTCCTCCGGTCGTGTCTATGTCTCCTCTAGGTTCCTCTCAGTCTCAAGGGCTCCCTAGCCCCTCTACTCCCAAGGCGGGCGCAACCCCAGCCACCAATACCTCCGCGCGCGACCCAGTGTTATTGCGCGCGGAAGACACCGCGCGCTCGACTCCCATCGCGCGCGGCCCCTTGCGCGCGCATCCCACGCGCGCGCCCGCCAAGGCCAAACTGGCCTACGCATCGCGCGACCCCTCCCCACCACCGACATGGACTTACCGCGCGAAGCCAATACGGTCGGGCGTACTTACCGAGGCGTACATATCGGCCAAAAAGAAGTACAAGCCGGTCGCGCGCAAGGTCCGCCCGGTCCTCGGCACGTCGCCTGAACACTTCCGCATCGAGCGCAACATCACAGGCGATCCTCTCGCGAGCATGCCGTCGCTCAGTCCTCACCCACCCGCGTTTGTACCGACGGGTCGCTATACGCAGGAGCGTATGGAGGCGGTCGACAAGGCTCACGGCGACGGTTTCCTCTGGCCAGAAGAACAGAAGTTACTCCACCACTTCTTTAGCCAGCAGAATGAGGCCTTCGCGTGGAACGACGACGAGCGCGGGTGCTTCAAACCCGAGTTCTTCCCTCCTGTGGAGTTTCCGGTGGTCCCGCACACGCCCTGGGTTGAGCGCAACATCCCCATTCCCCCAGGACTCTACAAGGAGGTCTGCGACATCATCAAGAAGAAGATCGCGGCCGGCGTGTACGAGCCATCCAACTCCTCCTACCGCTCGCGCTGGTTCTGCGTCCTGAAGAAGGACAAACACTCCCTCCGTATTGTCCACAGCCTGGAGCCGCTCAACAAAGTCACTATCCAGCATAGCGGGGTGCCTCCTACGCCCGACCACCTCGCGGAGCAATTTGGAGGGCGCCCGTGTGGTTCCATCTTCGATCTCTATGTTGGCTATGACGAAAGGCTCATCTCAGTCACTTCGTGCGACCTTACCACCTTCCAGACTCCCTTCGGAGCGCTGCGCCATCGTACCCTGCCTATGGGGTGGTGTAATTCGGTCCCTATCTTCCATGACGACGTCACGTACATCCTGCGCCTCGAAATCCCTCATCTCACCATTCCTTACATCGACGACGTACCGGTCAAAGGTCCCGCGACAGACTACAAGCGCGCGGATGGCACCTACAAGACCATTTCCGCAAACCCCGGTATCCGCCGCTTCGTGTGGGAACACTTCCAAGACGTCAATCGCGTTACGCAGCGCATGAAGTACGCGGGAGGCACTTTCTCAGGGACCAAGTCGATGGTCTGCCGGCGAGAGATTATGGTCGTCGGGCACCGTTGTACACCCGAAGGACGTCTCCCCGAGGAGTCGCGCGTCGAGATCGTCAAGAATTGGGGCCCATGCAAAGACCTTTCCGAAGTGCGCGCGTTCCTGGGCACCATCGGGGTCGCGCGCATCTTCATTCGCAACTTCGCGCAGCGCGCGCACGTGCTGGTCCACCTGACGCGCAAGGACGTACCCTTCGAGTTCGGCGAGCCGCAGCGCGCGGCCCAGCGCGACCTGATCGACGCGCTACTGGCCTCTCCAGCTTTGCGCGCGCTCGACTACGAGTCCGAAGCGCCAGTGATCCTAGCGGTAGACACGTCCTATATCGCAGCGGGCTTCCATCTATGCCAGTGCGACGAGGAGGACCCGCGAAAGCGCTACTACGCGCGCTTTGGATCGATCACGCTTAACGAGCGCGAGGCACGCTTCTCCCAGCCCAAACTTGAGATCTACGGACTGTATCGCGCGCTGCGTGCGCTCAAGCTGTACCTGATTGGCGTGCGCAACCTGATCATCGAGGTCGACGCGCGCTACATCAAAGGAATGCTTAACAACCCGGATATCTCACCCAGCGCGAGCATCAATCGCTGGATCGTCTCCATCCTCACCTTCCACTTCGAGCTCGTACATGTTCCAGGGACGTCTCACGGCCCTGACGGGCTCTCGCGACGGCCTCGACACCCAGGGGACCCCGAGCCTGTCGATGACGAAGACGACTTCGAGGATTGGATCGACAACCTACACGGGTTTATCCACCACATCCTTCCATCGGCAGCTCTCCACCGCGCTCCAACCCTTTCCTTCACCACACCGTTGTTTGCGCTGGGCCTGCCTGCACTGGCCGAGGACGGCACAGATTTCAGTGGGGGGAGGAGCTAGAGCTCGGAGAGAAGTCAACAGCGCGCGCGATCAGACCCAGCGCGCGCACCTGCACCGCGCGCGCGGACACACCCACACCGGAGCAACGCGCTGATACGGTAAGAGGTGCTCTGACGGCCGATAGCCGAGGGGTAGAGGACGTCTAGGTGTGTGATGAAGGGGAGTAAGGTCTCGAGCTCCCTAGGTTCGCTGGTAGGCCGGCCCGTGTACTGTTCGCGCGCAAGCAGGAAGGATGCCTCTCACGCACAGGGCGGGAGCGCGCGCGGACTCGCGCTGTAGAAGGGCGCGCGCGGAGGTAAACTCAGTAACGCAACGCGCGCAGAAATAACGCAACGCTCGCAGTCAGCCGCGGGGCTTCGCAACGCAGTACGCACGCAGTAAAACGCAGGAGAAACGGAATAGACGCAATATACGCAACTGACGGTACGCTGTCACAGCGGAGAGGTCTCCAGTCGTCCTGCCTTGAAGGGGAAGCTGTTGCACGTCGAGAAGCGCGAGGGACACGTTCCCAGCAGTTGAGAGAGTGAGGGGTGGATTGTCTGGGGGGTTCGAATGCCCCGAAATGATTATGTACAAGAATGCCCGCAGGCTGAATCAAAAACACGTGCTACTATACGGAAGATAAGCGGAAACCGGGTCTGGGATGCCTCGCGCGCCGGGCACACGCGCCGCGCGCGATACGACTCTTCGCGTGCCTCGCGCGCGCGCCACTGATGCGCCCAGCGGACCCGCGCGCACAAACAGCTAGGGCAGAGGGCTCTGGATAGCGACAGGCATCGCGCGCGCTGTGATGAAGTGCCCCGCACACATCTTGACCTTGTGCGCGATGGGCTACGCGCACTGCGCGCACGACGTAGGGAGCACCAAGGTGTGCGGTGGGCTCTGCGCGCGCTGTGGTTGGCGTGCGCGCGCAAGGGCGGAAAAGGCGGGTTTCTGGCCTGGAACGCCTGTGGAGCGTATCAGCGCGCACGAGGTCGAGGCCACGAGCGACGACAGGTCCGAGCGCGCACACACACCAGCCGAAGACGAGGACGCGCAGGAGCCTCCACCAGCTATCCCCAAGTCCAAGCACACGATTCGCGGCGACGAGAGGCTATCGGACGTCAAGGACTGGCTTGGGACTCTCCACCGGCCTTTGGACATCTCAGACGAGACCTACGCGCGGTTCATCAAGTACGCGCAGCAGTTCTTCCTGCATGACGGGCGGCTCTGGCGTAAGGACCCTCACGGTGCGCACAAGCTAGTCGTACATTACGACTGCCGCTACGAGGTGCTCCGGGTCGCGCATGACTCCCTAGGACACCGTGGACGCTACGCGATGCTCCAGACCATCTCAGAACGTTTCTGGTGGCCTACCCTACGCGATGACGTGACTTGGTTTGTCAGGACATGTCACCTCTGCCAACTGCGTCAGGTGCGGCACATCGTCATCCCCCCGACGGTCGCGATGCCAGCCTCCGTCTTCGCGCGCATCTACATCGACACCATGTTCATGCCCGTCTCAGGCGGGTTCAAGCTTATCGTCCAGGCGCACTGCGCTCTCACGGCCTATGTGGAGTGGCGTATGCTGCGTCGCGAGACCGAGAAGACTTTAGCCGACTTCATCTACCAGGACATCCTCTGCCGCTGGGGCGGGGTCATGGAGATCATCACGGACAACGGTGCAGCCTTTGTGAAAGCCATGCGGAGGATCGAGAAACAGCATGGGGTCCACCACGTTCGTATCAGTGGCTACAACTCGCGCGCGAACGGGCTGGTGGAGCGCCCCCACTTTGACGTCCGCCAGGCCCTGTTCAAGGCCGCGGATGGAGACCAGGCCAAGTGGTCGCAGGTCGCGCACTCGGTCTTTTGGTCAGAGCGCATCACTATACGTCGCCGCATGGGCTGTTCCCCCTACTTTGCAGTCATGGGCTGCCACCCGATTCTCCCTTTCGACATCTCCGAAGCTACCTACCTCATGCCCGCGCCACAGGGACTTATATCCACCACGGAGCTCATCGCGCGCAGAGCCGTAGCACTACAACGCCGCGCGGAGGACGTCGCGCGACTGCGCTCTACGGTCTACAGCGCGCGCGTGCGCGCGGCTCAGAAGTTCGAGCGTGATCATCGGCACACTATGCGCGACTTCGACTTCGGGGCCGGCGCGCTCGTCTTGGTACGACACACCCAAATCGAGAAGTCACTCAACCGCAAGATGCGCGCGCGGTACACAGGACCCGTCGTAGTAGTCTCACGTAACCGCGGAGGCGCGTATGTGGTCTGCGAGCTGGACGGCACAGTGTTCCACCGCCCCATTGGGGCATTCCGACTCATCCCCTATTTCGCGCGTCAGCACATTGCGCTTCCCCCGAACTTCGCGGACATCTCAGACAAGCGTTTAGCGGAGCTGGTGCACTCCGAAGACGACGGCGCGGAAGACGAGGACATCGCGGAGTAGGCGTGCGCGGGAGAGTCAACAGTACTTCAACGTGCAAAGCGCGCGCGCGCTCGATACCCTTTTCTTTCCATTCAAGTTAACTCTAGTCAGTCGTTACAGTTCACACCACATGGAGGCCAAGAAAAACCGCCACACGCACATGCGCGCGCGGACTCAATTCCCAAGCCGAGTATACTATGTACAAGCGCAAGACTGCAGGCCTATCTACAAGTATCTACAGGTCTAATGCGCGCGCGCGCTACTCTACTCGCGCGTCGGCGGGGTCCACAACGCGGGCACCGTCTCGTTAGTCGGGTCGGCCAGGATGCGCGCCACCCAGTCCTCGAGGAACTGGGTGAGCCCGACGAGCCCGTTGCGCCGCATGACCAAGACTTCGAGCTCGGCACGCGCAACTTGCAGTGCCGCGCGCCGGCTGCGCGAGAGGTTCGCGGGGTCGTTGGGGTTGACGAGGCGGTCCCGGGGGCGTACAACGGCCGGCGCACCGAGTGGGAAACCAGTCGGGGCGGCCGGGGGCCGGACGGCCGCGGTCGAGACCGGCGCGGAGACGGTGCGGGAAGGGCGCGCGACAGGACGAGGTTGGGGCGGGGCGCGCGCGACGGCGGGGGCAGTGGTCTTGCCCACGGGTGAGTCGGCCGGTGTCGACGCGGGCGTTGGACGCACAGCCGGGGCGGTCCTGGACGACGAGGCGATGGCCGTGGTCGGAGCGGAGGCGGAGGCGGTGGGCCTGGACGACGAAGTGGCCGGGCGCGCGGGAACCGCGGTCTGCGCGGAGACAGGCGTCGCGGGCTAGGATGCGCGCGGCGCGGCGGGCCCACTTGCGGCACTCGCTGCCGATCGCGTCGTCCCCGGGCTCCCCATCCCACACAGGCGCCATCGCAGTCTCCAGCGCGCGGACGAGTTGCTCGTCTTTGCCTCCCCAGGTTTGGGTGGATACGGGTGGGGCGGGCATAGGGGCGGTCGGCAGGCGGGTGAGCGAAGCGAGCGAGGCGGGGGCAAAGAGGAAAAGAGGCGAAAAGGCGAAGAAGGACGGTCAGGCCTTTTCTGAGGCCAGGACAATAGCGCGGCGACCTCGCGCGCGACCCTGCATGAGCGCGCGTTTAGGCGCTACGCGCGCGGCAATACGCGCGCTCCTCGGAGTCGCGCGCGGGAGGCCCTCAAGCGCGCGCCTGACTCGTGGGCGACCCTGACGGACTTACCGGACCTCGGGAACGGCGCGCAGACAATGCAGCAGCCATCCCGGGATGCAAATCCTAGGATCTGCAGCCCTCAGCGCCAGGATGACGTCACAAACGTTGCTTATTTCCCCAAGTCCGCATTCTCGGTGTCCTACAGTTGCGCGCGGCCATTCCTCCCTATACCGCGCGCAGCCCTCTACATTTCCGCGGTCCGCGGAACCGTGCGCGCGTCCCCATGAGCGTCATTACTCTCCAAGACGTCCAAGTTCCCCTCCCCGTAGGCGAACTGCGCGTTGATGAGCTCGCGCTTCAAGTCCTGGATGTCCTGCAAGTGTCCTTCGACACGAACCAAGGTCGACGGGGTTGGCGCGTTCATCGGGTCCAGCGCGCGCAGACCTACAAGAGCATTGCGATACTCGCGCGCGCGGTGCTCTAGCAGCGCGAGAACCGGCAGCCACTGGTTGAAGATCATCGGTGCGACTCTGGTGCGCATGGCGTAGAACTCGTCCTCAAAGACGCGCGCGAGCCCAAATTCGGGCGGAATGGCCGCGACGATACCCTCGGCGGCCTCTACGCGCTCCGCAAGCGTGGCCCCGCGCGGGTAGACAATATAGTGGGCCTCCTGCGCGCGTGGTCAGCAACAGCGCGCGGAGGCAACGCGAGGCGACTCACAAAGGCGCGCACCACTGCAACTATGCCCGCGCGCAAGCCCTCCTCCGATCCGCGTCCTCCCTCAACAACCCGGCGCAGTGCGTTGGTCGCGCGGTCAATCCTAGGCAGGGTGGCATTGGGATGAAGGCTGCGCAGCTCGACACCGACTTGCAAAAGCTGTTCTAGTGTCATGCTCATGGTAGTGGCGAGGTCGGCCCCTATCCTCTACCCCATCTCCCTTTTATACTCCCGTGGGCCTCTAGCATCGATCGCGTTGACCGAGGACGGTCAAGATTTTAGTGGGGGGGAGATGATACGCTCCACAGACGTTCCAAGCCAGAAAACCCCCTTTTCCGTCCTCGCGCGCGCACGCCAGCCACAGCGCGCGCGGAGCTCACCGCACACCTTGGTACCCCCTACGTCGCGTGCACAGTGCGCGAAGCACATCGAGCGCAACGTCAAGATGCGCGCGGGGCACTCCACCACAGCGCGCGCACTGCCTGTCGCTATCCAGAGCCCTCTGCCCTAGCCGCTCGCGCGCGCAGGTCCGCTGGGCGCATCAGTGGCGCGCGCACGAGGCGGGCGAGGAGTCGTATCGCGCGCGGCGGGGGCGCCCGGCGCGCGAGGCGTCCCGGGCCCGGTTTCCGCTTATCTTCAGCATGGTAGCACGTGTTTTGATTCAGCCTGCGGGTATTCTTGTACATAGTCATTTCGGGGCATTCGAACCCCCCAGACAATCCACCCCTTACACTCTCAACTGCTGGGAACGTGTCCCTCGCGCTTCTCGACGTGCAACAACTTCCCCCGGTCAAGGCAGGGCAACTGGAGACCTCTCCGCTGTGACAGCGTACTGTCAATTGCGTATACTGCGTTATTTCTGTGTCCCCGACGTGTCACTGCGTGCGTACTGCGTTGCGAAGCCTCGAGGCTAACTGCGAGCGTTACGATTATTCCCGCGCGCGTTGCGTTACTAGGCCTATCCCCGCGCGCGCCCTCTTCTAACACAAGTACGCGCGCGATCCCGCCCTGTGTGCGAGAGGCATCCCTCCTGTCCGCGCGCGAATAACACACGGCCAGGCCTACGAGCGGACCTAGGGAGCTCGAGACCTTACTCCCCTTCATCACACATCTAGACATCCTCTACCTCCCGGCTATCGGCCGTCAGAGCACTTCTTACCGTATCACCGGGATGGCTACTTCACCAATGAAGATGTTCTTGAGCAGTTCCATGCGACTGTCAACATTGCCGAAGAACGTTGGCCAGAGGACGAGCTCGTCATTGCGGTCGACAATGCACCCACCCATCAGAAGCGACCACCCGGATCCCTTTCAGCTCGTCATATGACAAAGAACCCGTCAAAGACGTTCGGTGTGGAGGTGACCGTGATGAACGAGAATGGGAAGCCTGTTTATGGCAGTGATGGCAAGCTTCTGAAGAAGCACATCCGCATGGCTGATGGCACCCTTTCTGACGGCACTTCCCAGCCTCTCTATTTCCCTAATGACCATCCGGACCCTCAGCTACGCGGTGTATTCAAAGGCATGGCCATTCTACTCAAGGAACGCGGATACGCGGTTGCCGGCAGCCTGCGTGCACAATGCGACGGCTTCAAGTGTCCTCCTCCTCCTCCTGGTATCGCACCTCTGGATCACTACACTGCCCACCCATGCTGCTGTCGTCGCTAGCTGTATGAGCAGCCTGACTTCCGCGCTGTCAAGTCATGCTTGGAGATCGAGATGGAAGCCCGCGGCGTCAAGGTTCTCTTTCTCCCGAAGTTCCACTGCGAGCTCAATCCGATTGAGCAATGCTGGGGATTTGCGAAACGAGAGTGTTGTGAGAATCCAGACTCTTCAAAGGAGGCAGACCTTGAGAGGAATGTGATCGCTGCGGTCGATGGAGTGCCCCTCAAGTCCATGCGGCGGTAAGTGCTCTACTGGGCCCGGCCTTTCACATATATCATGCTGACTATGAAATTGCAGGTTCTACACCCGCTCGCTGCGTTTCGCTGATGCTTACTCCAAGGGTCTGTCTGGCAAGCAGGCTGCATGGGCAACGAAAAAGTACCGCGGCCATCGGGTTATTCCTGACACAATTTTCGATGAACTCACACATGCTAATGTTACCCCTGAGTAGATACAAGTTTGCTCTTAACTTACACTCTTTTAGTTCATGCTACGTACCATAGCACTTGTCATTCCTTTTGTCTTCCTCCTCGCACCCCTTATCCTACCGTTATATCACATAATTTTGAAGTGCGCGCGTGAGCGCCCGGGTTACTCCTGTTATGTCACGCGTGACGAGAGTGGTCGAATCTACGTTGGGCCTACCTTACGACATGATTGCGTGTGATCTGAGATGGCCTCGCTTGGACATTGGCGCTTACCGATCGATCGGCAAACGACGCGAATTGGGGACAGGCTGGACAGACGCGCGCCGTCGCGAATGCGATCTCTAGCTACCCACCGTCCGCCCCCTGCCTGCACTGAACATGTTTCCCCTTTCATCCCCTTCGCTGGCTGACAATTTCGACGTCGATTTCGAACAATGCAACGGGCCCCGTGGGGCAGACACCCTACAACGTGCCGCAAGGCAATAGCAATTCGCACGAACCACCGTCCTCATGTTTTCGGTGGCACACACAATTGCAAGCTGCCCGCAGTTCAGAATTGTCGAAGTCCGTACGCAGTACTCTCTGTAGGGTTCTCCATGTTTCCAATAAACTCAACTGAGTACGTTCCTCGCAGGATATAAGCTGATATAAGACCCCTGAGTGTCTTCGATCCTCATCGTCGATCGCTCAAAACCCTTAGCGGCCCACTCCTGCCGGTGAGACCATTCCCCGAAAATACTCTTCCGCTCTCGCAGAGTATCCTCCGCTACCGTCGTTACCATCCACGATACCGCTTTGTCTCCGTCTGCTACCACCACGTCGCCGACATGCAACAGCCGCAGAAGTCCTCCCAGCGCCCTCCCAGCCGCCAGACGCCTCGCACCCATGGTGTCTCCGGCACATGCACTGTAGACGGGGTGACCGAGTTTTCTTTGAGCAGCTTGCCGACGAGGCCCGACGATTTCACCATGCGCATCGTGAGTGCCCACATACCCCCTCCGTGTTCTTTGTCCTCACCATCACGCTCTGCAGGACTGGGAGGCCCACACGACCGCTGTCACACTCACCTACCATCATGGCCCCGACGGAGCCACCTTACCCGGTGCGCGCACCACAGCACCCATCCTGCGCAACCTCTCCTCCGTCAACGACACCGCCGCCCCCTCCGTCCTCGCGAGCCTCATCAACCAAGGCGCAGCTGCGTGCGCTTGCGGCTGCGTCGACCGCCCTCCCAGTGCCCAGGACACTGCTGCGGCCGCCCACCAGGTCCCTCTTCCCCGCCTGACCACCGTTATCTCTAGCAGGAGAGTCCCTCTCCCGCGTCGCAACGTCGTTTCGACCACTGTACGGGCTGAGTTGGCTCCTGTCGATACGACTGCAGAGGCTGCCCCTGTTCCCCAACCTGTCATTCAGTCGTCCCAGACGGCTCCCCCGATACCTTGCACAAAGACTGTCGCGCAAGCTATTCGCTCTGCAGCGCCGATACCCGCCCCCGAGGTCAAGACCGAGAAGACAAGCAGCGATGCCCATGACGCCTCCCCCGCGCCCAAGCGCAAGAAGTACGTTCGCCTCCCTACCCCCTTCTTTCAAGTTTCCTCTTGTGACGACGTTACTGACGGCCCCCTCCCCGCGCACAGGAAATTTCACCCGGAACACGGCTCGCACAAGATCCGGGGCACAAAGAAGTGGACGTGCTGGTACGGCCCGACGCAGACGCGCCGCCCGCTCGCCGCGCCACCATTGTTCCTCTCCCCAACGCGCACAGCGGTGTACGTGCACCTGCACGACCAGGGCGCGCAGATGTGGATGTTCGCAGGTCCGCGGCGCTCACGCCTCTCTGGGCTCTTTGTCCCCGGCGCTTCTTTGTCCTCCTCCCCGTCCTCCTCTGACGCCGCCGCCATCACTGGTGCAGTCGAAGGCAAGGGAGACAGCGCGCAGGCGCAGGCACAGGAGGAGGGGTGGCAGCTCGTGCACCCGGGGTACGAGCACCCGGACCTAGAGGGGTACGTGCTACACCTGCGGAACAACAACACACCCAACTGGGTGAAGGCGGACTCGATGAAGTCGTACGTGAGCGGGCGGCGCAAGCGGCTGCGCATGGGGGCCATATCTGAATCGCGTGCAGGTGTGCGGGTTGGTGCCAATGGGAATAGGGGTTCGAGGGGGCGGGTGAGGGCTGCATGCATGTGCGATTCAACTCGTGCTGTGAGGGGGCGTTGTGATTTTTGTTGTTCTCCGTGACCTGTACGTGTAACTTGCTCCATATAAACGCATGCAGATTGTTTATTGCATCCACTGCTCTTGAATCTAATATGTGGATGCCCGCAGCCTGCTTTGTGGCAATGTCTTCGGCTCCGACGGCTGAGCTAGCACTAGTGGATATTCATGTGGGAGAGGTTGTCTCCAATTATGCCGACGTCTACGCATGGGACAACCGCTGATACTTTTCTGGAGACTAAACTGTCCCTCATTTTCGGAGATCAAACCATCTCCAATAATGGAGACGTCTCTCAAATGGGGGACATCTCCTACGACTCACGTGTGTTTTCTAAACGCGCATTAGGTCTCCGGAAGAGGGGATATCACTCATTAGCAATTATTCCCTAAGACGTCGCTACTAACGGAGACGTTTGCGTGCACATAGGACATGTCATCAATACTTGAAGATTGAACCGCCTCCAAAAACGAAGACGTCTCCTATTAGTATCAGATCGCTCTTTGCCGTCAGGTTAGCCCGCAGTCTCGACGCTTGCTGGTGAACGACATCAGCAAGCACCAAAACAGTATAGAGGCCTTTGCCTCGCAACGCGCCCACCTCGGGTAGTGCATGGTCCTAGAGGCAAGGAGAAGTCGATGCTCATGCCGTCAGGATGTGTATTAAAGCTTGAGGTGGACGTACAGAGTTCCCCAGACCCCGCATCCCGCAGGGTCCCCATTGTCATTCTTCACCGCCTTCTTTGCATCTGTACGTTCCCGCAACGTAGCTTGTCATGCTGTCTTGGCAAGGCACCCCTCTCCCATTGTACTCGTTGAGCAGCTCCCCTCCGGTCACTGCTGCGCCTTCTTACATGTCCAGCGGCGTCGAGAACCAACCCTACTATGTCAGTTGTTAGCTCATCCAACACAGCTGTCTCTCACACCATCCAATGTAGTATACCCTGCCCGGCTCTGCATACGGCCCTCCACTGCTGCCGATGCTTCTGTGAGCCGCTACTCATGCATATCCCGCACTATCACTTATGACCTTTATTCTGATAGTATGATACCTTCCGGTGCCAGAGCGTTCAGCATAACCTTCGAGCCTAAGGAGCTGGCAAGCAGCAGCGCCTTCAACCGAGCGGCCCTCGTCGACTTCTCCGCCAACGGATCTGGCGTGTCCCCAAGGCGCCCCGACTCCTACCCCACGCAAAATCCCAATGGACAGCGCAGTCAGACTACGCCCCATCACCCGACCATAACCCCTACTCAGCGTCCGCCATCGCCTGCCCACAGCGCTCGCAGCAACCTCAGTTAGTACGCGAACGCGTCCCAAAATTCGACCGAGTCAAAGAGTCGCACGACGGGCGACACCCCTACAACTACCAACACTTCAACAGCAGACTCTAACCCACCCGCCCCAGTTCCACCCACTACTAACACCGGCTCCAACGCACCCCCCACCAGAACCAAACGGTGTGTAAACTCGCCGTGCGCGCATGTGTCAGTGCGCTCGCATGCTGACTCAGACATCCCCTCGCAGGAAAACGTTCTACTCATCCGAGCTGCACAGAGTGAAGATGTACAGCATCAAGCGCGAGTTCATGGAGTGGTACGAATCGCACGGCGAGCAAGCGCACCCTGCGCCGCCCGCCCCGATCCGCAAGCTCATTGCGAGCTGCCCGCACGCCGTGCGCACGGGGCGGCTGCACCTCCACCGGCACGACGGCGGCGTGCAGGCGTGGATGTGGGTTGTGCTGGCACCAGAGTGCAAGCGCGGGTGGGTGAAGAGGGAGCGCGGTGAGGCGCGGTGGGTGGAGGTGGAGGCAGGGGAGACGCACCCCCGGATGGAGGGCCATGTGCTGCATTTTTTGGACAACGGGGAGACGCGGTGGGTTAAGGAGCTCACGGCGTCACAGTATGCGGCGCAGGCTGGAAGGCGGAAGCGGGCGCGTGCCGCAGTGGGGAGGGGGACTGAGCCCGACCGTGAGTGTCCACTTTGGAGGGTTGGCATGGATGATGCTGTCGGATGGGTGAGCGGTTCTTTGCCTCTGGATTTGTCTCTGGTGCTGACCGCGATGTTAAGTCAGATATTCCACTGCTCTATATGTCACCATACGCTCATCTTCCTGTATGCTCTCTTTATGCACTGTGTATGTAATGCAACTGCTGTAGATTGCCTTTGTGCACTTTGATGATGTTTCGCGCAATGATCTCAAAAGGTTGACAGAATCAGACAGATGAGCTTCAACAACTTGAAACACCGGTACGGTACTCTAGGCTCTTCACCATGATACTAGGAGTTTCTAGGGTGTTCTAGTGGCACCGGAGTTTTCTGGGGCGTGCTAGTGGTACCAGGGTTTCCTAGGTTGTGCTAGTGGCACCAGGGTTTTCTAGGTTGTGCTAGTGGTACTATCCTAGGTTGTGCTAGTGGTACTATCATGGACCGGGTGTTCGGACGGCCTGAAGGTATCTCTCAGTGCACAATGTATATCTCCTTTCCCTCCCCACCGATAATCTTGAAACCTCGCATGATGATTCTTCATATGTGCCTCTACCGCTGTACACATTTTTGAAGAGGATGTATGAGGATTCACGCAAACTAGAGCCTGACAAGTGAGAGGGTACCAGTGTTCGGACATTTTGATGCAGTTGAGTAACGCAAAGTCACGGTGCTAGCTGTTGCCGAATTGATACCCCGATGCACCCAAACCATCGAACCCGCTGGGACCCAACCGGTCCCAAATTCCCCGGGAGTCCCAGAACTCACGTGATGAGCCAAACAAGACACGCATCATGCCCATATCCGGTGACTCATCATATCTCAGCGCTCAGCGCTAACGATTATCACAAATTATCACTAGTCATCGGCTACCGTACGACTCCGACTCGTCGTTGAGTGCATCAACGTTAACGTTCAACTAGTGAGAGGGAAGTACATTGTACTGTAGATCCGAGTACATTTGTGTGCCGACATACTGAGCATATATTGGGAACCTATGCTATGTATCCGAGTCTACACGAAAGGGGAAACTTACCTAATTGCATTCAAACCGATGATTTGATAGAGAAATGCATTGACACTTGTACTATCCGGAGGGCGGAGCACTGTGATAGTATGCGCAAATAGACCTTAGTTTGTCAACCGGATAGTTGCGGTGATAGCGGCACGGACAAGCTATGGAACGGCCAATACAGCTGATTTTATCCATGAAGATATAGTAAGCGTACCGTGACGGTGTAGCGATGTTGTATGAACAGGTAGCGCGCCGTCATGGAGGGTGAACAAGGTACCACGGTAGGAGGTAGGTTCCGTCAATGTCATAACATCGTCGTTCTGACGGTAGTACTAGTTTGGGCACTCTGGGCGGAGGCAAACCCGTGTGTGAGGGGAGGGAGAAAATATTGCCATAACTTAGCATGTCCAGATAGATGTTTGATAGATGAATAAGGGGACACTTAACATACCACGCTGGAGGCCATGCTCCGGGAACATATACACATCCTCCCTCAGCGGCGCTATTGGTCCAGATTGCATTCTTGAGCACGTACCAGTAGCAATTAGCCTCAATCAAGCTCTTTTGAAACAAATCTCCGATAAATTTAAGAACATGGGCGGAAGGAGAGGAGGAGGAGGCCTTTTGTCGAGCAGAGAGTGCTCGAAGTGTTGGCGCAGAAGCTTGGTGAGTCGAATGAAGCCAGTGGCATGTTCCACAGGGATGTCACCCAGGTGACACGTTATGAAGGTCAACTCAGAGATGTCCCTTAGAGTGAGCATAAGGTGCACAACGGTGGATAGAACTCAGGGGATAATCAATGTGAAGTGCCATGCGCGCTGGGGAATGATGATTACAAGTATCTAATCTAACGCTTTATTGAAGTGCTCGTGGGAGTCCCTGGGAGTCCCAGGGAAGTTGGGTCCCAGCGGGTCCGATGTTCTCAATGCACCGAACGCCCTCCTCAGCCGGGCTGTCCTAGGACCCCTGACAATAGTAGGCGAACCCAGTAGGTGTTTCCGGACAAAATTTGGATCTCAGGACCCCCAATGCATCATGTTTTCCGGACAAAAACAGGCCATTTTTGACCCCTACCATGTTCTTTTTTCTGGACATTTTCGCGTTTGGGACGGCCAGATGGAGGAGCGGGCGCGAAGCGCCCAGAAAGGAGAGCCACGTGAAGCCACATGCTTGATTTCCGGCCAAATTTACCCCTTTTAAGGGCGGCCAAGGCCCATTTTTTCCGGACATTTAGGGTCGAAAATGGCCAAAAATCTGCGGACATTTTTGCCAAATTTCAGGATGTTCGCATGTGGGTTCCCCTACCATTGTCAGGGGTCCTGCCATCCTTCGCGTGCATAGTCGGAGTTAGAAAATAGCAATAGCGGCAGTGCAAATGTCACGCTTTGTACGGTCCACCCCTTCGCCACTCAATTATCCATCCGTCTAGCAGCCGGAAAACGTCGGAGAATTATGTATGACACTATTGAAGCTACTTGTTACACGCCCAGACAATTTGGCAGGTACCGCTGAAGGGGTATCGGAGAACGCCCGTGTGCGCACGTCCAGAAACCCCACCTCATCGCTTTGTCTGCTGAAGATCGTACCCTTCCCGTAACCCAAACCTCTCGAGATTTTTAGAGGTGGTACATGAGACACATATGCATCATACTGCAAAAGGAAGTGGTACTTTAAGTGGAATGTCCGAACACTGGGTCCCGTCCGAACTCCCGGTCCATGATAGTACCAGGGTTTTCTACACTCGTCAAGCATCCTTCGTCCAGTTGTACACTGCTAGACACTATTTCAGTGGGATCCAGGCGGGTTGCCCCACTGATGGAATTCAGATAGTGACACAGTGAGACTCCAAGTGAGAGCCAGCGATATCCACGAGTGCGGCAGGCCACCAAAATACAGGTGGGCTGCCAGTTAGAATCCAGGTGGAAAGCCACCAGCGCCGCTCCCTCAGTGTGGATTTGGCTGGCTTACCTTAGACGCCTGATGCCCATCAGCGCGCTCTACCGCCGGCGTGCCGGGCGGCTGGGAATGGACTTGAACGTTTGAACATGCTCCCATCCTCTACTACAGTTGCTCTAAGTCACTTCCTGCGCTTCCTGCTCATCTCCCCTTACTAGCCTGGGTCCCACCGCTGTGCTACAAGTCTCCACGGAACAGTTACAAAGGTACTCTTCCTCCGCTGTGAACTTTCAGAGCAAACAAGTTGTTGGCCGGGCCTATCGATGTGCCACGTCAGTCTGTGGACACGGGCACTGTATGTCGAACATCCGACCGGTATGTCTCTTGTCTTCTAATTGACTGGAGGTCCCGCGGACGCAGGGAGGCTCGATGGGCGCGCCGGACGGTGGGTATGTAGGTCGCGCATGTGGGGCAGACCTGTCGGGGGTCCCCCATACTGAGCTCATCTTAACGACGCTCTGTCCCGTTTCCCCCTCTTCGCTTGCAATATGTCATGTGTGCCGCCAGCCATGTACAGTATCCTAGTAAATATATTCAATCATGTGTGCTAGCATCCCGACCCCGTGCATGAGCCCAGGGAGTGCAGCTGCCAGCTCGCCAGCAGCCTGCCTGCCGGCGGTTATGGCTTCCTGGGGCCCATGGCAAGCCACCTTGATTTCGACAGCAAGCCACCTTGATTTCGACAGCAAGCCACCTGGATTTAGGTGGCCTGCCGCACTCATGGATACCACTTCAAGTTGGTCCGGCGCTGGTTTTCCGTGTCTCGTGATGCCACCTGGATCCCGATAGATTCATGTACGGCGGTGTAGTCCTGGCAACTGAGGCATCATCTGACATAAGCCATATTATACGACATTGCTCTGCCATGCTGCGGGAGGGTACTGCCTTGCCCAGCCCCAGAATCATCTAGAGTCATCCTGAATGATCTGGAATCATATGATAGAAATGTATAAAAGTAGCCAGCCAGAGACAGTCCCGGCTCCCCCCACCTCTCCCATTTTCCCCGTCGCCCACATTTTTGCATTCATCACCGACGCGCAGCTCCCGCCGCACGTCGATCTTCGTCATAGTTATTACTCTTGTTCCTGTACTAGCTAGCGTTATTACCATCGCACATATAGAACATTCACCTTTTTCGTCAACCGTCGACTACGTCATGTCCGACAAGCCAATGCCTGAGGTCGTCCGCTCGCGCGAGACGACCGCAGGCCCTGTCAGCAGCAATGATGCGGGCGGTCTCATCCCTCAACACCCCGCCATGAAAGACCCATCCCCCGCCCCTCCGCCGGGGTGGCAACGCCGAAGGTTGTGCGCAACAGACCGACAAACATCGCATCGAATGCACACGGACCGTCATTGAAAGCGCCGACCTGGAGGGTGCCATTAAGATTGCCAACGACCTCATGTTTTGGCCATTGGAAATGTCAACGTGCTCCTCGAATGACATACCCTCTTCGTTGAGCTCACCTGCCCCTTCGCCTCCCCCGTCGTCGGCATCCAGCTCCACTAATGGAAGCATCTCTACCAACCATTGCGACCATTGTGTCACTGCGGACACGGCGGGCCAAGCGTCCTCACCCTTCGCCACTCTGGGCTCCCAACGCCCCTTCAAGTCACCCCGCAACAACCGTCGTCGTGGCGGTGGGGTGTCATATCCCGCCGTCGGAAACCCGCGTGGCCGCAGAACCAACACTGGCCGCAACCAGCAGCCTTCCCACCATGGACCAGACACAACCAGGACGAGGAAGACCGACGCCTCGGACGCCACGAGGGACCCTATTACTCGCCCTCGCGCCCATCGACCCGACATTGACGTCGCATGCAGCAAGCTGTGGAGTGACGAACTCAACACGCGCAAGATCCGCAACAACCCCGAGGAGAATACGGAGTGGTACGAGTCGCACGGGGAGACCATGCTTTCCTCGCCCCCCGCCGGCGTCCAAGAACTCCCTTTCGACCCGCGCGAGCAGCCCTTCCCCATCGGCCGCCTCCACGTCCACACACAACAGCTTCCTGAAAGCCCGGAGCGCACGGTGCAGGCGTGGATGTGGGCGCGGGATAAGGCAGGCCCTCATCGTCGAGAGCGATCGGGTGCTGGCACCCAGTGGATCGCGGTAGAACCGGGAGACATGCACCCACGTCTTCCCGGTTACGTGTTGCACTACACACCGGCAGGCAAGCCCAGTTGGATCCGCGAAGCATCGGCGCAGAGTTACGAACCGAAGGATAAGATGGAGGCGCGGATCGCCAGGATGGCGCGGAGGGGGTAGGGGCTGTAGGCCGACTCGGTCGTCAATACAACGGGCTATCGCCGAATGCGAACTCACCGGAAAGTCACCTCCTTCGTCTCGTATTTATTCAAGAGTCGGTCGCTTACGCCACTTCAAGCCCAGGTCGGTTTCTTCATAACGCTGGTCGTTATCGACGTCTTCCCTTTCCCATACCCTGGCGGTGAACGAGTCCGATATTTATTACGGCTGCTGTGCGGCCAGTAGGCATATATGCTCTACGGATGTCCCTGTAGTATTTATCTTTCGGACTGCTGAATATAGTTCTGAATTCCATACACATACTGTGAGACTCGGACGTACGTACCGTGAGTGTAGGTGCGTTATCATCTTAGGCCTTCGGGCCATAGTTGAGTTCAACGAGAGCCGGAAACGTTAAAAAGAGATGCCCTTGGTGCAGTGGGCGCGTTCGTTGTACGAGGACAACGAGCGTCCTGGCTATCCGCGTCATTGCTGCGCTCGAATCAGCACGGGACGGGCTCTCTCCACACATGGCTGCCCGCTTGACCTCTTGAGCGTCGTTTGCCCCCCCTTTTCCCCACCACCATGACCGCCGTCTCGCTTTTGCCGTCCTGAGCTGGCCTTGTGACCATCCCAGCGCATATCATGACAGCGATTCCAGCGAGCCTGAGTGAGTTGGTACGGGCCGATGTCCGCCGCCTGTCGCGGAAGATATGAGGAACGATGAAAGCAACATATACGCTGCGGCCGCCCGTAAAGACGGGATGGCCAGTAAGTGGTGACAAGGAACGTCGGTGTGCAAACCCGCGCGGCGCGGAGGAAGAGGCCGGGTAAACGAACTTGACGGTGAGCGCGACGGCAAAAACTCAGCTGGAGACCGAGAGCCTGCAGGAGCCTGCCGGCCGGGGAAATGCTTCTCCATCTTCTGATCAACGTTCTCGCGGCTGAGTCCGTCTGGGGTCGTCGCTCGCGTATTTATTCCGAGTCTCTCCTCCGACTGTCCAGCTGTTCGAAGATCTGGGGTCTGTTTGAGCCTGCTCGACGCCGTCGTCTGCACACATAAATCCGTCTTCGAGCGTGTCGCGACTTCCACTCAGGACCTCGCCTCAACCTCACAGCTGGCGACGGAAGGACAGAAAGAATATTCGGCGATGGACAGCGCCTCGAGTAGTTCCGAGAAAGGACGGGAGTCTGCCCAGGTGTGAGTCTCCGGCCTTCTGCTCTATATATGCGACAAAAAGGGCCGCCGAATCTTGCTCATGCTATCTTCCATCCAGCTACGAAGACATCGACGGCATAGCTGCTGCCGTGGCTGCCGGAGAGATCTCCGAGGCACTCGTAGTCGCAGAGGGTGAAGAGCGAACGACCTGGTTCGTGTGGCTTCTTGTCGCCTGCGCCAGTATCTCCGGATTACTCTTCGGTATGTGTGAACCACTGTCAGACGCTGCGCGATCAAAATCATTCAATATCGAGAACAGGCTATGACACTGGGGTGATCTCCGGAGCATTGGTGACCATCGGCGGAGACTTGGGTCCCGCAGAGCTCTCCTCCGGCCAGAAAGTGAGTTCGCGGAGCGTCCTGGTTTTGCAGGGATTCTCACGACGAGTACAGGAACTCATCACTTCCTCGACCACGCTCGGTGCGCTCCTGGGCGGGCTGGCCGCAGGCATGCTAAGTGACTTCCTTGGTCGGAGACCAGTGATGGGCATCGCGGACATCATCTTCATCGGCGGCGCCATTGGACAGTCTTTATCCCATACCGTCTGGGCCATGGTGAGTCTTTTGTACGCCCAGTATCGGCCGCGGAAAGCCCTGAAGTATAATAACAGATCGGCTGCCGTTTCCTCATCGGAGTTGGTGTCGGCGTCGCTGCGTGTGTCGCGCCCTTATACATCCAAGAGCTGTCCCCGACACGCCTGCGCGGTCGTATGGTGGTCGTGAACGTCGTCATGATCACTGGTGGACAGGTCGTCGCATATGGCATCGACGCCGCGTTCGCGAACGTACACGGAGGATGGCGCTGGATGGTAGGGCTTGGTGCGGTCCCCGCCGCGGCGCAGGCAATATTCCTGATCTTCCTTCCCGAGTCGCGTAAGTCGTAGTTTGCATGATGCGTGCGTTGTGTCGCCGCCGGAACTAACGTGAATCTATACAGCGCGTATCATGATTCGCAGGGATAACCTCGACGCTGCGCACGCAGTCATGACAAAGATATATGCCTACGCGACGCCGGCACAGGTCGACCTCAAGGTGCGTACGACATTCCAACGTATAGGGAAGCATTCCGCGACCTTCGAATACTCACGAGACCTCGATTTCGTAGGTGCGCACCCTGGTGGCGGCGGTGAAACTGAGTGTCGAGATTACAAACTCCACCACTCTCTGGCAACGGATACGGCTAATCCTCTCCGACCCCATTAACCGGAGAGCGCTGAGTAAGTGGGATTTTCGCCTAACGAGCATTCACACCCGAGGCTGACTATGCACGTATTAGTCGTGGGATGTGGTATGCAAGCCTTCCAACAACTTTGCGGTTTCAACACTGTAAGCAAGCTTTCTACAAACTAATCAGCTATTGCTGACATGCGTGGCCGTAGCTCATGTACTATAGCGGTAAGGGGAATCCTGAGCATGTGTCTAGTCAACACTGATGGACTTGGAATACAGCAACGCTATTCAAGGAGATCGGGTTCGACCAACCGACCGCAGTAGGACTGATCGTCTCGGGCACGAACTTCATCTTCACGCTCCTCGCATTGAAGTACATTGACATCATCGGCCGGCGCAAGATCATGCTCTGGTCCGCCCCAGGCATGGTCGTCGGTCTAGTCCTCGCCAGCATCGCCTTCCACTGTGCGTACTGTGCTCATCCTTCGTATTCACGACACCGGAAGTGCTGACAAGCGGGTTGCAGTCCTGACTAAGAAGACTGATGGGAACTTGGTTGACGGGACTCAGTACTCAACGACGTGGTCCGCGATTGTGCTCGTCGCGATGATTTTCTATGTTGCATCTTACGCGACCGGTCTCGGAAACGTCCCCTGGCAACAGGGCGAGCTCTTCGGCCTCGAAGGTCCGTCTTCCCCCTCTCGTTCCTTCAAGTCTTGCTAATGAATACTTGACTGTGAACAGTACGCGGAATCGGTACCTCGCTCGCGACGACGACTAACTGGGCCGGGAACCTGCTCATCGGGGCGACGTACCTCTCGCTCATGGACCGCATCACCCCCGCCGGGGCGTTCGGCTTCTACGCCGGGCTCTGCCTCCTCGGCTGGCTGTTCTGTATTTTCTGCTTCCCTGAGACGGCGGGCCTGAGCCTCGAGGAGGTTCGCCTCATCTTCCGGCATGGCTTCGGGATCAAGGAGAGCAAGCGTCTGCGCGAGGAGAAGCGCGCGCTGCGCGTAGGCGAGAAGCGCAGGAGGAAGGACGCGGCTGCCGCGACCAGGGAGCAAGAGCAGATCGACTCGAGCGAGAAGGTATAATACTGAGGTCGAGGCTTGCTGGCCTATACGACATGTAGGGAGGTGGATAGATGTGGTGGGGGTGCTCACTTGTTTGTTGTTTACTTGCTTGCTTGCTCATGCTCTGATACGACTGGAACGACTGTATTTTGTATACGAGCGTAATGGATATCCTGATGTACGGACGACAAAAAGTGGTGGATACAACCTGAGCCCTCCCCAGGCTGTGTGTGATGCACTGGATAAGTGAGATTATTGGAATGGCGAGCTAGGCCTGGGGAGGATAGATATACGATGCACTAGGGATAGGGATGTGGGTGGGTACAAACATGAGCACAGTAACATAGCTACATAACTTCCTCCAAGTGAGTGATGATGACAGATAATGAAGATGATGGGGGCATATATTCCGTACGGTATTCAACGTGGCGTGATTAGCGGAGGTCGACAATTTCGAGGGGCATGTCTTTCATTTGTACATGGCAGTTATCGCAATCCTGATGACCGCCGAGGTGATACTGTTAATGAAAGGCACGTAGAGAGGGTATCACGGTACGCACGGTGTAGATGGGTACTTCGGGATGGGGGTGGAACGCTTCCTTCGCAGAGCACTCCAAGATGGTTTGCAGACCGCCAGGATCGGTAAGCCGGAAGATGCCAAACCTTCATAGACCGATGAGATTAAAGGCTGGAACCCAATAAAGCAGACTATTACTCACTGCGGGGTGGACGATGGTGCGCAGACAACTGCGAAGGACTCCGGAAGCATGCGCTGGAACCCAGAATGGGTGTGGAGATCAACCGAAGACATGAAACCTGCGAGGTTCTGCATGAGGATCGTTGCGGCGGGATCTGCGATTAGGAACTTACATGATTGCGTAGGGTGCGTATGAATCTACATAAAAGGCAATGGTCAATGCACCCCTCACCCGCGCAAGAAGCGAAAGAACGTACCCATCCGAGCGTTATCAAATGCCGCTCTTCGGTAAACTGCAGCACAAGCTCTTCCTCGTCCATCATGCATGTATCGCTTGTGGAATGTTGCTTCGGGATCAGCAGTGTCGTCACCACATATTTCGTCCCCCGGTCCTTGCCCAACAGAAGCCCGCAGGTCTCACGATTCTGCAGCGTGTTGATGCGCGCGATCGAGAGGAAGCGCGAGAGGCAATCGTGAGGCAGCTTGATCGTCCGCAGCTCCGGGACTTGTGCATCGCGCGAGTTGGCGGGCACAATGCGCCCCGCGCCCGACGTTGATGCGGTAGCCCGGTGGGTTGAGTCCTTGACGGGCGAAGGATACGGGGACGTACGGGAGCCGTTGGGCGAGGGTCCGCGCATGCTGGAATAGGACGAGGCATGCTGATGAGAGTAGGCGCTAGGAGGCGGTCGGTGTGGGTCTGGCATGGGCATATTCGGAGGGTATGGCGGAATGACTGGTGCGATGGGCGGTGGCTGGGAAGGAAGAATGTTGGAGTAGAGACCATTAGTCGCAGGAGGTTGCTTAGATTCGAAGAGTAATGAACTGTCGGTCCTCGGCGTTTCGGAGACAGAAAACATCGACTGCAGTGACGGTGCGTAGCCTTGCTTCAGCTGATGCTGTGACATGAGCGAGGGATACCTGATGCTGCCCATCTCTGGCGGTGCTGGAGAAGTCGTGGTCAAGAGAGATTGTGGCCTGGCACTGCAACGCGTATTCAGCATCTGACGGACAATGAACAATATGCCGACGCACCTGGGCACAATAGGCCTCCCTTTCGGAGTTTGATCGATATCCCGCGACCTCGACGATGGCTTACGCTGAACGCCTTCTCCTTCGTTAGACGAGTCGTCGTCGAACTTGTTCGGGCTCTCCAGGGGCATAATGGGGATACTACTGCCAGTGCCGTACGGATCGGTGAATGATGACTGCTGTGAGGGCGGGGGTGGCCGCGATGCCTGCGGGGCAAAGACATGCTGCGACGGATCCCGCAAGCCGACACCAGGATCCGGGGGGCGGTACGATGAGCCACCAGCGGGGGAAGGTGTAAGCCTTGCGATGTCTCTCCGCGCAGCCCGAGCTGCTGCCTCTGCTTCATGTTGCCGCCGAAGGATGCCATCTTGTTCTGCTTTCCGTTTTGAGCGTTCGTCTTCCCGCTTTGCCTCGTCGCCCTGTATGCGCCGCTGGTCGTCATCACGCCTTTGCCTATCTGTCGCCGGTGCCCGATCCGAGTCCCTTCCATCTGCCACCCGTCTCGCGCTGATGTCCTCTCTCCTCCCCTCCCCAGAATGCCGCCAAGCTAGCTCCGCGCGCGCTTGCCTTTCACGCTCCTCCGCTTGTCGCCGCACGTACTCCTCCTGTTTCCATACTTCCTCCCTGCGCGCAGCCTCTCGTGCTTCACGGGCGCGTTCCTCACCCTGCTCCTCCCGACGTCTCCGTGCGGCCTCTTCTCGGCTGAGCCCAGGGTCGGCCGATGAGGCGCGACTTGATCCCGGGGTTGTCCGTTGATTCGATTGCCACTGCTCGTACCGCTCCACGAGGATGGGCTTCAGTTGGCTCAAGCTGTCTAGTATATCTTGTCCATTCTGGGTAGGAAAGATGTAATGAGCACTGGCTTTTGCGAAGAGATAAGGCCAGAAATCCAAAAAACCACTTGCATCATCTGAAGCCGGTACCTATGCCGCCGGCGTGTGACATCTAGGCATAGCCCAGTTCCAGCTGAGCAATAGGAGTGGGAGGAAATGTGCGACGCCCTCGCATGGACCCCGTACGCCATCATAGAGTACGCCACCACAGAAAACATCCCCCCCACCGATCGTGCGGCGAGTGGTGGAAATGCTCGGGGTAGAGTATGCGCTGGCAGTAACAGGCACTGGCCCATTGCATTCCGCAGTATGTTCGTGACATGAGCTCAGCTGAGAGAATCGTTTAAACCTATTCACTGCGAGTCCCCTTGCGTACCAACAGAGGAAGTTGGACACGGTGTGATCAATCGCAACTGCAGCATCTGACGTAGTCGGGTTCTCAACTCAGCTGCATAAGATGGACACAGCCGTCACATCAGGAATGTGTTCGGCTGTGCCTCATAGTATGGTGGCGGAGCGAACGCGTAACTGCGAGAAATCCCAAATTACGATGCCCAACTAAAGTGCACCTCCAAAACCTTCCAAAGACTTCCGGGGCGATATGAAAGGGAACATGAGCTCACCATGCCAAGATTACTTCGCTGATCGGCATTGAGCAGCGTCTGATACTCCCTGTGCGTCGGGAGCTTCTCAAGGACGATCGTAGCAGCTTTCGCATATTCCACAAATGCAGACTCGTATTCGTGGGCTTGCGTGAGTGACTCCGCGGTCCTCCGAGCCTTCTCAGCAGTGCGTAACCAGTGCTTGAGACCGAGACTGGGATCCCAGAGGTTCTCCTGCGCTTGAGCGGCTAGCTCTGCGATAGTTGCTGGTCGATAATAGTTGCGAGGTCTGGAGTTACTAGGCCCTGCGCCAGTAGAGGTAGAATGTGGGTATATCGGAGACGACATGGTGGTAAAGAGCAGAGTTGAGCCGTTGCGAACCTATAACAAGCGGTAGTGTACCACCGCAGTCCACCTCACCTCATCCGTAGTTGAGGCGCCCAGATGCTGATATAAGCGCTTAGGCGCCAGTGTGGAAGGCAATTAATTAATCCAGATGCCCGACGGCGGAAAGCAGCGGCCTGACAGCGTGCCGTAGACTTTGTTCCTGACCTGCTTGTTGCCCCTCTTCCTCCCTCTCAACCAGTCCACTCGTTAACTACGCGACTCTTGTTGTCGACCCGGAGTCGCGACCGAAGTCAAGACGGGACGCCAAGGGTCACAACTGCGCCACGAGCTACCGCCAATATGTACGAAGGCCTCTCGGGCCAAAAGAAGGGCCTCCTCTTCCTCGCCGCTGTCGTTTTTGCGTTTATGCAAGGAGGGCTATGGGCGGCGCGGAGGAAGGACACAGACATCTTTCCCGACAATTCTCTAGTCGCGTCCACAACGCGTTACCTGCCCTTCGTCCGAGGGAACGCACGGCCAACAATCAAAGAACACCCGATACCCAAACTCATGGCCGAAGCAGAAACGAAGTTTAGGGAGGTCCTTGCGAGGCAGAGTCGGACACTGGAGGAGGCGGTGAAGGAGTATGAACGGCGGTATCGGCGAAAACCACCGCGCGGGTTCGATCGTTGGTGGAGGTTCGCACGGGATAACGGCGTGCTCATGATTGACGAGTATGACAACATTGACGAAGACCTCGCACCTTTCTGGGAGCTTCCTGGCGAGCAGCTGCGCTGGAGCGCCGCCCTGGTGAGTTGCTACAATCTCTTAACGCATATATACGCGATCCTGAAGTACAGCATCAGGCCGGGCATCTGCCGTTTGTCGACATTGTACGTGTACAGTCGGGGAACGCGTCCGCCGTAAACGTGTTGGACGGGTACGAGACGGAAGATGTGAGTGCGCGCGCGAAGGGCTTCCTGTCCATGATAGAGAAGTTCCAGGACCAGGTATGTGATGAACACAGCGCACTCACTTCAGAGTTCGTTTTGATGATATGGTAGCTTCCTGACCTGCAATTCCCTGTGAACGGAATGGCCGAGGGACGGATCCTGGTACCATGGGAGCGCAGGATAGGCTCCAACCTGACGATGCAGTCCAACATCGGTAGCCCCTGTTTTTTATATGAGCATGGTCGAAGCAGTACTAACCACGGCATTGGCTATAGATGCGGCTCGCAACGAGCTCAGCGGGATCCATCAGCCAGATTGGCATGGGGAGGGTAATGTCTGGGAGGCCTTCCGACGGACATGTGAGCCTGGGACTGCGGCTCGTCGCCTGTTTAGCGCATTCCGCGCGTCTTCGGCGCACAAGACTAGCCAGCTCTCTGCGCGTAGCGAAGAGTTCGTCTTTTCCGGTAACACGGCCGGCAACTACTCGTTTTGCACGAACCCGTGGGCGCACTATAATCAAGGGCACTTCTTCTCGGACTGGCGGACTATCCCCGCCACATTCCCGATTTTCTCACCTGCGAAGGCATCAGGGTACCTGGATATCCGGATACCGAGTCATTACTACTACGCGCAAACCCGGCGGTATACGTATGGTTGGGATTCTGTCAACCTCCAGCTCAAACCCGTGGACGACATGGAAACGCCCTGGGAAGAAAAGAGTGATAAGATATTCTGGCGTGGTGCCTCAACAGGTGGTGGCAGCTCGCCTCCCGGCTTCGCCGCCCAATACCAACGTCATAGGTACGTTCCACCCACAGCTCGCATGGGGTTTTTATGCGAGCCTGTTTCCCACCCACAGATTCGTCCGTCTCGCTAGCGACCAGTCCTCAGCTAACCGCACTGTCGTCTTCGCCGATCCTCCCGGGTCGACAAATTACATCTATGCCGATGTTCCCGCCGCGGCGCTCAACGATGAGGTCATTGACGCAGCCTTTGTGAAGGTGGTCGGAGCGGAGAACTTCCCCGGCGGCCACGATGCATTCGTGCAGCAGCACCGCGTTGACGATGGGGGTGTTAACTTAGGCGATCACTGGAAGCACAAGTACATCGTGGACCTCGACGGAATGGGCTACTCGGGCCGATTCTTCTCGTTCATGGAATCGGACAGCGCAGTGATGAAGGCCACTGTCTACCGGGAGTTCTTCTCAGACTGGATACAGCCATGGTGAGTCTTCTCCTAACGTGCCCCCATCGGTGACCGCTGCTGACACGCTGCAGGCTGCACTATATCCCCCTTTCACAAACGTATTCCGAGATCTACAACATCCACGCTTTCTTCTCCGGCGCGACAGAGTCCACCCTGCGCGCGGCGAACGCTACTGTGCTGTCCATGCCACCAGAAAAGCGCAAGACAGTAGACGGAGACAGGAGACTGCGACGGATAGCCCGGGCGGGCAAGCAGTGGAAGCGCACGCTTGGTCGGAGAGTGGATATGGAAGGTGCGTACCTTAGCTGCCTTCCGCTTACGACCCCTTCCGTGCTGCCTCGCGTTGTTCATCCGCTGACTGACACGTTCACTCCCCACAGCGTATGTCTATAGGCTGTGTCTGGAGTACGCGCGCGTGTGGTCGGATGACCGGGACGCGATGAGCTTCACGCTCTGAGATCTGGGCCCTTATTACCCCTTCACTTTGCCGAGTTGCGATCTCATTATGCCCTCCTCGCCAAGGTCGCCCCTCCTATCGGTCTTGACCTCTGACGCCTTGATCAGCTGCCTAGTTCCTTTTGCTCACAGGGTACGCGGGACGTTTCACATACTTAGAATTAGCATAGGATGTACCACCACTTCGCAGCGCTAACGCGTGTTGTCGCCGTAAATACTCGTAGAGCCGTTAGTAATCGCACACAGTATGGTTACGGGTGTTGTATGCGAGTGCGCACTGCGGGGCCCCAGGCTGACCCTGGACGTCGTTCGAAGCGACGTAGATCATCTGAAAACGCGCAGAACGTTGGTCCGAAGCGTAAGTTCAGGTGGGCGCTTGCAATTGCTCTCAGGGCAAGTCCCTTTCCCCTCTTCGTCGAACCTCAACAGCGCACCCAACGCACCCTCCACGACGTTACCACGAACTCGTTTCATGTCCCTCCTTCTACAAATCTGTGGCTCGACATCCACCATGCTTGTCAGCTGACGCTATTTGGCAGCTGCATGGCCCTAGTGCACCGGTATGCGGACAACATATCGGATATCCGGATGAACACATATGTGGCCAGAACCCGGTCTGTCTGGATGTTACAAATATTCTCCCGGAAGATAGGAAACACCAGGCATTTCTTCGGAGCAGGAACCAGCCTGTGCGACATGGGAACCACACCCTTCCCGCAGCTTCTGCGCGAACATGCCTTTGCCTCGTGGCCTTCGCGCGAGAGCGTGCTGTGGCCCTCCCCTGGGTGGCCCGAGCGTGGAGCGCTCCCAGATGACTGTACTGTGGCTAGAAGGCCTCGACTGCACGAATTTGCGAAGACAATGCGGATCGACTTGCGCGCGCAATTGTAAGCGAAATGCTCTCGTTATGCGGACGTACACACGCAGCATGCTGACTGCCCGCCAGAGGCGCCGTGGAACGGTCCCTCTGTACAGGCCCAGGCGATTTCAATCTCAGCCTCCCAGAGCCCGCGCCCATATGCTATCTGGCGATCACGCCCGCCGTACCGCCAGCTAGGATCGAATGTTCCGGGTGGTGATGTCCCATCTGAGAAAACACGTTGTACAAGCGTGTCTGCGAAGCTGTGATAGCGCCCTTTTTATGTTCTGCAGGCTGTCGTCATAAGACCCCCGCGCGACCACGGAGAGACGCTCTGATACCACCGGCCCAGCCGCGCTACCTTCGCTTTGCAGCGGATTATTATCCTTTGCAGGCCACCGCCTTCGCCTTCAGTCCCCTTTGTCTCCCCACCATCCCCCGACGACCATTGCTTGGGCCCAAGCTATCACAATGCCTCTGTCGACGATGTCAAATATGTCCTCACCTACTCCTAGTCGCTACCCCGATCTACCAGTCCCCCGCACCCAAAGTGTATCCGAGTTCCAGGTCGAGCACGCCATGTCCTCCAAAGCCCCCTTCTCCCCCAGCAAGCAGCGACGGCGCGGTTCCGACCCAGAATACGATACCCAGGCGGCGTATCGGGCAGCTCTGGCTGCGCTCGTCAACGCGAAAGCCCGTCCGTTTGCCACCGCAGGTCGAGCACCGATGGATCCGAGCAATCTTACGCTCTTCTTCAGGTCTCAGGTGCGTGCAACTGGTTATCTGCGGCGTGCAAGGACTGCGACTCACCTGCGGATGCGGCTGATCAGAGCGGAATCAGCCACTCGCTCGACTTTCCTATCGATGTGGAAGTTGATATGCCCCCCGCGCTCGACGTCCTCATCGCATCGTGCATCCCTCACCCCGCCGCTAGCGGCTACGCCGAAAACGAGAGCCTGTTCTACCCGCCCAGTCTCCCCTTGACCGCCACACTCGAGCTGGCGAACCACCCCATCCTCGAAGCTGTGCGGAATACCTTGTTCCCAGCGCTCCCTGTGGGCCACTACCTGACGGCCGTTCGTGATAAGCTCGAGATCTGGCCGAAAGGGAATGGGATCACTGTCCAGACCCGGCCGCTCGATAATCGAGTGGCCACCGTGATTGTTACGTTGCCGGTGAAGTTCCGCGGGGGCACCCTCGTGGTGCGAAGTCTGGACGGCATGGAGGAGAAGTTCTATGGGCGGGGCGGGAAGGGCGTCGACCTCGAGTGGGCCGCGTTTCTGTCCGACTGCGACTACGAGATCCAGCCTGTGCGGAGCGGCTGCCGTGTCACGATCTCGTATGCCGTGCAGGTCAAGTCGTTCGGCCCTGCGGGTGTCCAGCCGGACCCTTTGATCAACCCCAGTGACCAGTTCCTGGACCTGCTTTCTCCCGTACTCAATATGTCTCGCGGACGCCGCATTGCGTTCTACCTGACTGGGGAGTATGGTGTCAACCCCGGAGATGTCTTGGCGGAATCTCTCGTCCCGAATGTACGTGCACTCGCTTCGGGATTCGCGATTACTCTTCTGATCTTTCATATAGCTCAAGGGAGGCGATTCGATACTCTATCATGCGCTGAAACTGTACAAACTGGCCCCGGAGCTCCGCTGGACCGCAGGCGGCTACGTATGGGCTGTCGATCAGACCGTCGAGTTCGCGAACGAAGCTGCCGAGAGCCCAACGGCCTCGGTCGCTCGTCAGCCTCTCTCCGTGCTCAGCGGTGGCCGTCTGCCTCCCATACGCGGTCCCTTCAGCTCTGCCTCAGAGCCCGGTGAGGACGAGGTCGATGACCTGCGGCATCGTGTAGTCAAGAGCGGCGCAGTGCCAATCAACGACACCGACATTATGATCGTGTCCGACATCGTGACCTTCCCCGGAGTCATTGCGAAGGAACGGGTGCCGTTCGTGTCTGGTCTGGGCGAGATCGAGAAACTGGTGGTGAATGTGCTGTTGGTAGTGTATGTGCCGTGATTGTGTTGTTTCTCTGGTTGCGATTGCGCTCTGTTATTCCCTGGCTTGGTACTAGCACTATGGACATGTTGTATTAGTAGCGATGTATCATACGTCAGTAATCGCTATGCATTGCTTTACTCTCCAGCTCGTCGAGTATATGTGGCCTATACCCCAGTCGAGGAGCGATGGAGGCCGCGGCCCTCGGCAGAGACTCGGAAGCCAATGGGAGCGCGGGTAAAGTCGCACCAATCAGCGACGCGCGGTTGCAGCTCGGCCAAAGCCGGAGTTTGGTCACTGTGTTGGGCGACGAGCACGGCGTCTTTCACCCTCTCCTCGTCGTTGCGCACATCGCCGACGTGCGCATTCTCTACCGTCATACCCCTCTAGTTCTGCCCCGGCGACAGCCATGCTGCGGCTCGTTTCGTCGGCCTCCAAGCCCTCGGCGGCGGGCGTGCTCGCCAAGGCCATCGGAACTCCCTCGTCAACCCGCTCAAGTGCGCCTCGTTCCTCTGCAGACTGGTTTTCAATAGTTCATACTATGTCTTCCAATTTTATCAGGTCGCAGGACATTCTCTTCGACGCCGGCGAGGAAGGCGGACATCACCCTTACCGTCGACGGAAAGGAGGTGACGGTCCCCCAAGGTACGCGTTCATTACAGCTGGTCGGGTTGGCAGGGCGTCGTTTGACAGCGTCTTGCAGGCTCTGCTCTCATTCAGGCGTGTGAGGCTGCAGGAGCAACAATACCGAGGTGGGTCAGGTTTACTACGCCCGTTTATTCCTGTGATTGACCTTCGCGCAGATTTTGTTACCATGACCGACTGGCTATCGCGGGTAACTGCCGGTGAGCACTCCCGTATTTCGCGCACTCTCCGGGTCGAAGAAGGCTCATTCTTGCGAATAGTATGTGTTTGGTCGAAGTTGAACGATCCCCAAAACCCGTTGCCTCCTGGTAAGCCCGCTTCAGGCCTGTCATGTGCAACCTCTGACCTTGCGAAGCGCCATGCCTGCCATGCCCGGTGCAAAGGTGTGGACGAACACTCCTTTAGTTCATGAAGCTCGGTGCGTGTCCCCGAATTCCCCCAGACAGCGTGACATGCTCATCGGCGTAAAGCGAGGGCGTAATGGAATTCCTGCTGTCCAACCATCCACTCGACTGCCCCATCTGTGACCAGGGAGGCGAGTGTGATCTTCAAGACCAGTCGATGCGTTACGGTGCGGACCGAACACGCTTCCACGAGATTGCTGGGAAGCGTGCGGTTGAAGACAAGGACCTCGGTCCTCTGGTCAAGACCTCCATGAACCGTTGCATTCAGTGCACACGGTGCGTGCGGTTCGCCAACGAGGTTGCGGGAGTGGAGGAGCTCGGTACGACTGGCCGTGGAAACGACATGCAGATCGGCACGTACGTCGCGAAGACGATGAACTCCGAGTTGTCTGGGAACGTTGTCGACCTTTGCCCCGTCGGTGCATTGACGAGCAAGCCTTACGCGTTCCATGCCCGGTCATGGGAGCTCAAGCACACCGACTCCGTTGACGTCCTTGACGCTGTTGGCTCAAATATCCGCGTCGATTCCCGAGGTGTTGTCGTAATGCGCGTGCAGCCTCGCCCCAACGACGATGTCAACGAGGAATGGATTAGCGACAAGACCCGTTACGCTCACGACGGTCTCCGGTTCCAGCGTCTGACTGTTCCCCTCGTTAAGCAGGGCGACCGCTTCGTGACTGTGTCATGGGAGGACGCACTGACCGCGATCTCCGACGGTCTCGCTCGCTCTGGTGCCAAGGGCGATGAGATCAAGGCCGTTGCCGGCCACCTCGCCGACACGGAGTCGCTTGTCGCCCTCAAGGACCTCGTCAACCGCCTTGGCTCCGACAACACCGCTCTCGACCATGTAGGTGGCCACGCCGTGCCTGTCCATGCTGTGGACGTGCGGTCCAACTACCTCTTCAACTCGACCATTCCCGGTGTCGAGCAGGCAGACGCCATCCTCCTTGTCGGCACTAACCCTCGACATGAGGCAGCGGTTCTCAACTCGCGTATCCGGAAGAGCTGGTTGCACACCACCCTCGAGGTCGGCATGATCGGCGAGCGTGTTGACACCACGTACAGCTACGACTACCTTGGAGCGGACGCGAAGGCTGTTGCGGAGTTCGTCGCCGGGAAGGGCGAGTTCGCGAAGAAGTTCAAGGCGGCGAAGCGCCCCTTGATCATCGTTGGCAGCTCGTTGGTGGAGCATGTTGATGGCGCCGCCATCTACAACGCTCTGGCCAAGTTCGTGGACGCGAACAAGGACAAGCTTGTGACGCCTGAGTGGAACGGCTTCAGCGTGCTCCAGCGGGTTAGCACTGTGTCCCTCCATGAAACGTCCGCAGCGTACTTAACCTCACTCCACAGGTTGCTTCGCGCGCCGCAGCCTACGACATCGGCTTTGTCCCCTCAAAGAAGGCGTCGACGGCGAAGCCCAAGTTCCTTTACCTCCTGAACGCCGATGACGTGAACCCCAAGGATATCCCTGAAGATGCCTTTGTTGTGTACCAGGGTCACCACGGTGATCTTGGCGCACAGCTTGCTGACGTCGTCCTTCCCGGCTCCGCATACACCGAGAAGGGCATGACGTGGGTGAACACCGAGGGTCGTGCGCAGTTGGGTCGCGCCGCCGTTCCCCCTCCTGGCGCGTCGCGGGAGGACTGGAAGATCATCCGGTACGTAGACCATCTAGTTCGCCTCAGAGAATGTTCCTTATAGTCGTCCTGCAGTGCACTGTCGGAGATTGTTGGCTCGCCATTGCCCTACGACGACATACTCAGTCTTCGGGATCGCATGTGGGAGATCTCACCAACGCTGCTTCGTTACGACACCCTCGAGCCGACGTCCACCGACGTCGCCCTGACTGGTCTGAAGGCCCTCGCCAACGGCACCGCTGGCGCGAAGGTTACCGGTGAGCCGCTCAAGAAGCCCATCGACAACTTCTACCAGACCGACCCCATCTCGCGAGCGTAAGTCGATCCATCTCCCGCACGATTGAACTGCGTGCTGATACCTGTTGTGCTTGTAGGTCTGTCACGATGGCGCAGTGCACGCGTGCGTTTGTGAAGGGAGAGAACTACGGGTTTACTGAGCTGTCTAGTCCTGCGGAGGCTGCGTTTGCATGATGTTTTTAGATTCATGAAATGAGAACACCTCCTAGTTTCTTTCATCAGTAAACATCCATGGATTCCCGTACTCAGCGATAGTTTCCGGCGATGTTCTCGGTGGCTGGCTAGCTCGGAGAATTCCCTTTCGGGTATATGTTTAATGCCACGTGGAAGAGTAACACAAGTCATCCAGCGGTGGCTGCGGCAGTCATCCACTTCCTGTCGCCATAGACCTTCAAGATCGTCCCAGGAACGAGATGCCATTCAGTCAAACTGAAATTGAAGAAGAGCGCGTCCATTTTGCTAACGTTGTCGCGACGTTCCAGCAGTACGCCCCGTATGCTGTAAGACGCCGATTCCGTCTATCCGTGGTCAGTGAACGCGACACTCAAAGCCCTGCCTGCGCCGTCGCCGTCGCGTCTGCCAGCTGAACGCGAACAACCGCCGCAGGAAGGACATCTACATTATCCCGATCGAGGACCGCGAGCTGCTGGAGACCGTCGGGTACAAAGAGCGGATCTCGGCGACGGACAACGCGATACTGGCGAACGCGGAGTTCCTGCAGCTGCTCATTGCGAACCCCGAGATCTTCGGACAGGAACTTGAGCTGCAAGAGCACGAAGAGGCTGGCGACAAACCGGGGCCTTCTCGCGATCCTCGTCTTAATGCACGGCAGCGCTCGCATGATCATCACGGTCATGGTGCGTCAGGATTTTCTTCTTATTTTCAGAACGCTAGAGTACGAAAGCTGAGATTTACCGCAGAGCATTCTCATAATCATGGGGCTTCTCATGCTCACGGATCGCATACGCACTCGCATGACTCCTCTAACGACGCATCGAGTGGCATTAACAAAGGTCATGGCGGCAAACGGCCGTATAAGCCTACTGAGCACGACATGGACAAGTTGCGCAGCACACTGAAGCAGCTAGTCCGCGATTGGAGCGAGGAGGTATGGGACGACGCTGCATCTCATCTTATTGGACGCTGAAGGTTTTGTCCCCGTAGGGTCGCGCGGAGAGGGACCTGTGCTACGAGCCCATGAAGGAGGCATTGGTGCAGCACTTCGCTGACATCCCGGAAGAAGAGAGGTAGGTGTTGATAGTGTTTTTGCCCCTGCAGCGTGTTGATCTCGTCTGCAGGAGAAACTTCCGTGTCCTTGTCCCTGGGGCAGGTCTTGGACGGCTAGCATGGGACATAGCAAACTTAGGTACAAGCATCAAGATCATGCTCGTAGGGACGGTCACTAATATCCCCTCGCAGGCTTTGCATGCCAGGGGAACGAATTCTCGCATTATATGCTTCTCGCGTCCTACTACATGCTGAACAGGTATGTCCGGCTTCTTGATCTATACGTTAGAGAATTCAGTGTTGACTCGACCGCTTCCATCAAAGAACAGATGCAGTCAACAAACACACCATATACCCATACGTCCACTCGTTCTCTAACCTGCTGAACAACGAGGGCCTTCTACGGCCGATCCGCATACCGGACGTTCTACCTGCTTCCCTCCCTCCAGGATCAGATTTCTCCCTTGTCGCAGGTGAGACTATTCTCACTGGCTTATACTGACCACGTCTGACCGATCCCATGTTTCCCAGGGGACTTCGAGGAGATCTACGGCGCTGAGGAGGGGGACGATGCGGAATCGCAGGTTGGACAGTGGGACGCCGTCGTGACGTGCTTCTTCATCGACACGGTGTGTCTCACCCACCTCCTCGCCTACAACTCACCCTGTACATCTGCTCACGCATCTGGAACGACATACAGTCTAAGAACATCGTCAACTATCTCCGCATCATTCACCGCATACTCGCACCAGGCGGCGTCTGGATCAATCTCGGTATGGCGCCCTCGGGCCTCCCTCCCTACAGGAGCTGACGGTCGCTGAATGGGCACACCAGGACCGCTGCTGTGGCACTGGGAGAACAACTCGACGAACGACCCGTCCATCGAGCTCACGCTCGGAGAAGTCAAGGCACTCGCGCGCATGATCGGCTTCGAGTTCTCCGTAGGCATCCGACGTGGCTGCATCCCCGGACGTTGCGCTGACTCCTGTTTTTCAGAACGAGCGGACGGTGGACACGACGTACACGAACAACGCGCAGAGCATGCTGGGATACGTGTACCATGCCGCGTTCTGGACGGCGACAAAGAGAATATAACAGATACTAGCACTCGTATGATGCAAAGTAGTTGGCTGACAGACATAAATGCTTGTATTACGAAGGATGGCATATCCCTGCGCCTCGGCCGGGCACCTGTAGCAACTACGCTCGCCGTTGCATTCACCGTTCCACCAGCTTCAGCGGCCGACATCGCAGCGAAAATAGTTATAGCAAGCTTCTATTTCTTTTATCTGTGATACACAGCACTGAGTACGTATACGTATAATCCAGCAAGGCAGTAGATATCGTAGTGAGTTATCGTACACCGGGATGCGCAAGTTAAGATGATAAGATGATAAAAAGATGATGATGGTGATAAGTATGAGGATTACGGACGCGCTCTTCTAGTAAGTACCCCTTCGGCGAGTATATATGTAAGTAATATGTATCGTGGCCGTCGACCGTCCCTCTCGGGCCCCACGGCGTCGGCGGCGGGTTTCGGTTCCGGTGTTCAGGTTCAAGGTCGTGGCGCGGCGCGCGGAGGTGCAGCCGACTAGATGGGTGGTTCGTAGCCTACTCTAATAGGGAGGTGCGGCGGGAGAAGGATGCAGGGATCGGTCGTGGAGATGATGGGAGATGTATGAGACATTGAAGCAGGGAGATATGAACGAAACGAGAGACGAAAGTAGTCCGTGGGCGCGTACAAGTTACGCGGACGCCTTCGCGCGGCGGGCGGCGATGCGGCTCCTGAGCGAGCCGAAGAGGCTGCCGCTCCGCACGCGGAAGACGTACGTGAGCGCGAAGATCGCGGACAGCTGCGCGCTGCATCAGCATCGCGCTCCTCCGAAAAAAAAACACAAAGCGAGACGTGCGACTCACGTTGAAGAAGATGAAGGCGACGAAGATGCCGAGGTTGCGCCAGTGGTGCGAGTAAAAGATGTTGAAGCTCGTGCCGAGGAACGCGTCCGTCGTCGCGAACGAGCAGTACTCGCACGCGCTCGTCGCGTCCGGGTTCGTGATGTACCCGCCCGCGGCGGAGATGTAGGGGCCCATGTACTGCGCGCACGTCTGGCCGGACGGCGGCTGGATCGTCACGAGCTCGACCGCGGAGCACTTGATCTCCTGCTTTCCGAGGGCTGCGCGGGGGGATGTTAGGGCGTGGGTGGGGGACGGGGCGCGGGGGGTGCTTACCTTGGCCGAGGAGGGCTTCGATGAGGTAGGTGTACGGCGACAGGCGGTACATCCACTGCCACCACCCGAGCTGACTGTACGGCTGCATGACACCGTTACTAAAAGAAACGTCGACAATTAGCGGCACACTCGACACAAAACTACAAGGGGACACGCACAAAGTGAGCACGAAGCTGAACAGGAAGCTGAACAGCAGCGCCGCGATCTCCGCGTTGGGCGCCATGGCCGCGACGGCCTGGCCGATGGTGGTGTAGTAGAGCGGGAACCAGATGCCCATCATGAAGTACGTGAAGCCGGCGCGGTCGGTCGGGAAGCCGACGGTCCAGTACCAGCACAGGAAGTAGAGCGACGAGCCGAGGATGTTCCACGGGATCTCGATGAGGATCTGCGACGTGACGAGCGCGGTCCAGCTGTACATGCGGCTGTGCCGCTCGCGCACCTCGAACACGTTCCGCATCTCGATGAACGACACCTGCAGCTGGTTCGACAGCGGCACGCTGATGATGGTCGACATGAAGATCGCCTGCACCAGCCGTCAACACCTGTCTCTGCGCAGTCTACACGGACCACAGCGACTCACGAAAAGATGGTTCTGCGTGCCCTGGATGGTCCTGTTCGCCTTGAAGAACGTGAAGCCGATCAGCAACGCGCCCGCGATGTTCAGGCCCATCTTCGCCGCGAGGTACGTCGGGTCGCGCCAGTGCGCCTGCGCGTCGCGCCGGAGGAGCGTCGCGAGCTGGTAGCGCCACGACGTCGGGAACGAGCTCGTCAGGACGGCCTCGAGCGCGGGCCGGCTGCGGCCCTCCGCGTGGATGCGCTCGAGCTCCTCCATCGTCGCCGCCGCCTCCGCGGACCGCTTCCACGCGTCGTGCCAGTCGATGTCCGTCGTCGCCGTCGCGCCCGCGCCGATCGCGTCCAGGATGTACTCCGCGCTGTACCCCACACTGTCAGTTTTCTCTCCAAGGCGGGAGGCAAGAGCGGAGGGAGACGTACGGGTTCTCGTCGTCCGCACACGTGCGCGCGCCGTTCCGCTCAAAGTACTCGATGAGCGTCGTCGCGCGCGGCCCGATGTCGCCAAAGTAGACGGTCTGGCCGCCCTTGCGCAGGAGCAGCAGGCGGTCGAACACCTGGAAGAGCTCCGCGCTCGGCTGGTGGATGGTGCACACGATCGCCTGCCCGCTGTCCGCGAGGTCGCGCAGGAAGCTCGTGATCGCCCACGCGCTCTGCGAGTCGAGCCCGCTCGTCGGCTCGTCGAGGAAGATCAGGGAGGGCTTCGCGACGAGCTCGACGGCGATGGTGGTTCGTTTGCGGTGCTCGACGCCGAGCGAGCCGACGATCGCGTCTGCGTAGAGCTCGAGGCCGCACATCTTGAGTACAGTTTCGACGCTGCGCGGGAGGGTTAGCGGGGGGGAAGAGGGAGGGAGGGGGGGGGGGGGGACGTACTAGGCCTTCTTCTCTTCGAGGGGGACCGATTCGGGTTGGCGGAGGCACGCGGAGAACAGGAGTGCCTCGCGCACGCTCGCCGTCGGCAAGTGTGTGTCCATCTGCTGACAGTAACCGCTATATGCCCCACATCAGCCTCTATCCTTTAGATGTGTGGGGTTGAAGAAAAGACTCACGTATGCGCCTGGAAGTCCTCCGGCAACGGCTGCCCATTCATGAGCCGCTCCCCCGTAACGACGCCGCCCACCGTGCGCTCCGCGAGCACATTCAGCAGCGTCGTCTTCCCCGCGCCGGACTCGCCCATGAGCGCGGTGAGCCGCCCGGGCGGGACGTACCCCGACACGTTGTCGAGCAGCATGCGCTCCTTGCCGTGGCCCACGGGCACGACGTAGCGCAGCCCGCGGAACGAGAACACGTCCGTCACCGCGTGCGTCGCCGCGCGCAGCGCCTGCCTGTCCGTCTCGCCGTGCGCCGGGGGCACCGCGCCACTTGCGCCCTCGCCCGCCGCGCCCACGCGCTTCTCCTCGTCCGCGCCGTCGCCCAGGTCCTTCTCCGCCGCCGCGACCGGCCCCGCGCCGCTCCCGCGCCGGAACAGCATCACGCTGCTCTCCCCCGCGAGGCTCGTCACGTTCTCCGTCAGGATCAGCAGGATGACGATGAAGCCGACGCCGAACGCGCAGAGCACGCCGAAGTTGCGCCACAGGTTCGCATAGGCGTAGTTGTACGAGAGCGCGACGTAGCGCGAGCCCGCGACGGTGAGCTCCCCGGGGACGGAGCCGACGGTCGTGCACGCCTGGTTCGCGAGCACCGCGTTCTCGTAGCCCGCGCCTTGGGGCACGAGCACGGCGCAGTCGGCGTGGACTGTGTGGAATTCGTTCACCATGAGCGCTTCGAAGCCGTACCGGAGCGGCTGTGGGCGCGCGCAGAGTGAGTTAGCGGGTTATTTAGCGGGAGGGGGAGGATGGGGGAGGACGCACGTTGATCCAGGTGATCCAGCGCAGGGCGCCGATCATGTAGGGCTGGGGGATGCTGTAGCCGGTGTAGAGGACGAGGATGAGGGTACTGAGACCCGCGATGGCCTGCGCGGGCGCCGCGCTCTTGAACAGCGCCGCGAGCGAGCGGAACCACGCCTTCATCGTGATCGTCATCGTGAACACGAACAGCAAGAAAATACTGTGCGCGCTCCGTCAGCTCCGTTCCGCGACACAAGAGGGCAAGAGGGGACAGGGCAGGGGCGACTCACAAGAACTGCGCCGCGGTCTGCTCGAGCCCGACGAGGAAGTAGATGATGATCCCAAACACGACCATCGTGATGAACGTAATCGGCACATCCACGAGCGTGAGCGCGAGGCCCTCCACGAACGGATGGTACATCGCCGCGCGGCTCTGCCGATTCACGATCGGCCTTTGCCCAAACAGCGCCGGGATCTCCGCCATCGTGCTCAGCGCACTAAAAAGGAGCGAGAAAAAGAGCACGCCCCCGCGTGAAAAAAACGTGCTCGTGCTGTTCTTCAGCCTCAAGAACACGGTCCCGACGATGATGCCCTGCAGCACGAACGACGCGAGCTGGATGACCTGCGCCGCGACGCCCCCGCGGATGATCTGCACGCGCCGGCGCATGAGCGCGCGCGCCTGCATCGGGATGCTCGTGATGTACGGGCTCTTCTTGCTCGCGTGCTTGGCGTGCTCGGCCTTCACGCTCGCGCGGTACGCGCGCGCGCGCTCCGCCTTGCCGACGAACTCGGCGCGGTACGCGTCCATGTCCTCGTGGTTGTCGCGCGCGAACGCGGAGCGCTTGTAGTGCTCTGCGAACTCGCCCGCGGTGCGCGGGACGCGCCCCTCGAAGCCCGGGCGCACGATGCGGCCGTTCGGGTCCGTCACTGTCGTCATTCCCCATCAGCGTCCGTTCATACCAAGCGAGAGAGGAGAAGAGACGCGCGACGCACCGGCGACGAGGAAATCAGCCGTCGTCTGGCGGTTCGCGGGCTCGTAGCCCATGTCGATGAAGTACTGGCGCGCCTTGTCCGCGGGGCCGAAGAACACCTGCCGGCCCTCGTAGATGACGCACACCTTGTCGAAGTGGCGGTAGAGCGACTCGCCCGCCTGGTAGATGGCCACGACCGTCGACTGCCGCGCGATGTCCGTCGCGATCCGGAGCGCCTGCACGAACTCGAGCGCCGTCGACGCACTGCAAACAGGGGAGGGGTGCACAGCACAGCCGCACGTCAGCGTCCATCACACACAAGGTTCACACAAACGCGCGGGAGAAAGGGATGAGACGCACTCGAGACCGCGCGTGGAGTTGTCCCACGAATTAAACAGGCTGCGCGCAGCGAGCGCCTCCGCGATCGACACGCGCTTCTTCTCGCCGCCCGACACCCCGCGCACGCTCGCGTCGCCCACCAGCGTGTCCTTCACATGCCGCAGCCCAAACACGGTCTCGAGCACCTCGACCATGCGCGACACCTGCGTCTCGCGGCTCACGCTGCCGAGGCGCGCGCGCGGCGTGCGCGTCGTCGCCGCGAAGCGCAGCGTCTGGTCGACGGTGAGCGTGGGAAAGTGCACGTCGTCCTCCGGGCAGTACTGCACGTCGCCGCGGTAGTGCCGCTCGACCTGCTCCGAGGTGAGCGAGTCGTACGAGACGGTGCCGTGCACGGCGTGGTACTCGTGCCGCTGGTTCGCGAGCGTCTTGAGCAGCGTGCTGCAGCCGCTGCCGGGGCGCCCCAGCACGACTGCGGGTGCGCGTGTCAGTCGCATTATTACTATGACAGGGCGCGCGGGACGTACGGAGCATCTCGCCGGGGCGGACGACGCCGTCGAAGCCGGAGAGGATGTCGCGGGTGGCGGGGTGGAGGGCGGCCTGGACGCCGCGGATGGCGTTGATCGGGTTGAGCATGGAGCCGAACGTCGGCTGGAAGGACGCGGAGGCGCCGACGCCGACGACGCGCAGATCCTGGAACACGACCCCGAGCTCGCGCCGCTTGATGTCCGACTCGTTCAGTCTGCGGCAGGGAGGGGGAGGAGGAGGACAGGGTCAGTACTCAGTGCCAGGGGCGCGGGAGACGCCGGGGAAGCAGCGGCAGACCCCGGCGCCAGAACAGGAGAGGGACGCACTTCTTGATCAAATTCCTGAGCACCTTCTCAAAGTCGAAGCCCGCGCCGTCCGCGAGCGGGCCCGCGAGGGTGAGCTCGGAGGACGTGTTCGAGCCGGGCGCGGGCGGGGCGGCGGCGGCCTTCTCGCTGTGGTGCGTGGGCGCGCGCTGGAGCTGCTCGGCGGCGGCGCGCTGGGACTGGCGGGAGAGGGTGCGGCGGAGGTGCTCGACGCCCTCGGGGTCGAAGTGGCCGATGTCGACGTGCGAGGCGGCGCTGGGCGTGCGGTGGAGGGCGTGCCCGTGCGTGTAGGGCGCCTCCGCGATGGAGGGCGAGCGCGGGGGCGCGTCGGGGTGCGCCTGGGCGGGGCTGGCGGGGTGGTGCGCGCTGTGGGCGGCGGTGATCTGGGTCGGGGTCGGGAGCTCGGGCACGCGGTCCTGGCCCTCGAGGGACTCGAGCTGCGCGGGGTTTGCCATGGCTGGCGGCGCGGTCGGGTCGAAGGGGTGGGGTGGGGTAGGGAGGGAGAGAGGGACGGAAAATGAGGGCGGGACTCGGGAGTGCGGAGTGGGAGAGTGCGGAGAGGCTGACGGTGTATATATGTTGTGGGCGCGCGGGACGCGAGGTGCGAGCCGCGCGCCCCCGTCTGCGCCTCGAGAGGCTGCAGCCCAGCGACAGTGCGCGATCGGACGCGGCGTGCGCAGGCTGCTGGCCACAGGCGCCCGTGGACGCGCGATCCACTGCGATCCACCGCCAGCCGCCTTACCACATCCGCCTCCATGTGATACCGGGCCCCTCCCCCCGCTTACGAGGCTGCCCCTCGTCAGCTCCGCCCCGCTCGAGCCTGTGCCCCGTCGTCCGCCGTTTGAATGCTGCACACTCTCCCAAACATATGCATACGTCCCCACTCGCACACCGACCGAACCTGCCAGCCGCCAGTCGCTGCCCGCCCGTCCCGTCAGTTGTCGCCCTTTCACCCGCCCGTCAGCCCATCGCCCGCCCCCGCAAACCTGGATTCCGCTTGGCAGCCGCGCCCCCCGGGCAGGTTGACCAAGCCTGCCGGCATCCCTCGCAGCGTGCGTATTCCGAGTTTCTCGGGCCACGCTCGCGTCATCCGCTTGCCGAGGACGCGCACGCACGCCCCGCCAGCCCCGCCCCTTCATATTGCCTTCCGCCACGCCACATCTGGAATGGCGCAATCTAGATCGCGCGCCCCTCCTGCGAGGCTTCGACCGCACCCACCCCAGCTCGTGCTTACAACCTTTTCCCGCGCCCGCCCCACGCAAGCCCGTCCCGCCCGGGCGCCGCTGTGTGCCCCGTTTGAGCGATGAAGAAGCTGAGGTGGGTGCTCGGGCAGCGCGCCCGGCGCCCGAGTCGCTCGCTCGCGGGCATTGATGATTGAGCTGGGCGGGATGTGATGATTCGCGCGAGACGAGACGAGACTCGGAGGAGGGTACGCGGATGCGGTGCAGCGCCATCAGCCGCACCGCACGTATCTGCTCTATCTATCTCAGACCCTCCTTCCCCTTCTGGTGCGCATCACGCTTGTCCGGGTAGTTTCAGCTCTGCGACCTCAGGCTCAGCATCGATATCCGGTCTGCAGCTTCGGCGCCGTTCCTGCCCGAGCCTGAGCGCTGAGCGTCGAGGCGCATTTCAGACTCGAGCTCGAGGTTGTTGTTGCGCTGCGCACATCAGGGAGAGCACGCGACGGAGACCGCCTCGTTAAGATGTTTTCAAAGATCACGCTCGCGTAGCGTCGTCGTTGCTCGCCGACGCGCACCCCAACGGGCAACCGCCGCGACGCTACAGTGGTCGCGCGCGCCGTTGCCATTACGGGAGCTCGGGAATCGGTACGGTGCTACAAATCGGAATCCGCCCTCGTTCGATTGGACGGACGGGGATGGACACCCGTCTCCCCCGTCTCCTCTCCTGCCTCGAATATTCAATGTACCACATAGCGCTTCCACATCGCCGGCCTGAGCCAAGAACAACACCCACTCCCTGTCGCTGCACAACCATCACTGTAATCTGCACTTTCATTGTTACTGTTACTGCACGAACTGCATGATAATGATATCCCCGCCACCCAAATTCCCCAAATTCCCTCAAATTCCCCAAATTACATTCTACATTGCACGACATCCGAGCGTCGGCCTGACAGCCTCTCTCTCATCCCGGCTGACTCAGTGACTGTTGACGCCAACGCGCGCCAGCCGCGGGTGATCGCGATCGAGATCTGGCGGGCAGGGGGGGGACAGGGCACAGGGCGCACGCCGACGCCGGACGGACACACAAGCTGTGCTGCGCGCGCGGGGCCCGGGAGCTGCCAGGAGCTGCCTGCAAAATTGGGGCGATTGGTGGGCGGGTTACGTGGGGGGCGGGCGCAGGCTGAGGGGGGGTGAAGGTTGGTTCTGATAGCAAGTGCGGCGTACCGTGCAAGTAATACCTACTGTGGTCGGAGCCGGCCCGGAGTGAAGGAGGGATCCATGTCCAGCTGGCAGCTTCTCAGATCTCAACGTTCAACATTCAATGCATGCCGCCGAACGAGACACTATGCAAAGAAGCCCGCGCGCCGCGCGCCGGCCCCAAGTTGTTCATCGACATCAACGGAATTCGCGATAATTGAATATTGACCTCGTGTTCCCTTCTGGCCGCGTTACGCAGCCTGTGCACCATGTTGCTGCGTTGCTGTTGTATGCGCGTTCACGTTCGGGCCTGCGCCGCAACAACAACACCAACCGGCTGCGGCCAAGATGGGTCACCGGGACCATCGAGCCACGGATCCGACCATCACGCTCCCGCGCCCGCTGCCAGTGCCACCATCGACGAATCGATGCGCCCACCCACATTGTTGACAGGTATCGGTATTGGTATTGACAGGTTCTGACAGCGACGCGCACACCTTTGCCGGAAGACGCCGGCATTTGATTGTCTTCACCTACGGATGGCGAATGTGCGATGATCAATCCTAGCCCAAGCATGCGCATGGTCTAGCAGGGCGCCGCAGCGACTTGGCGAGCAGGTGCCAGGGGAGATCACCCGCAGCGACCTCGACGGCAGTGGCTGTTGTGCGATGTGTTCGCGGTGTGTGCGCTGCGGCGGTGCCGGGCGTACGCGTGCTTCTTGCCAGTAGCACTTGGTGAGTGGTCGTGGTGAGTGGGTTTCCTCCGCGGGCGCTGGGATGAGCTGATTGGGCGCGCCCGTGTGCTTGGCAGCTATAAGAAACTGATCTGAGTCGACGGTCGTCTATGTCTATTACAAACGGCAACGAAGATAGGTGTTCAATCAAATTTTGGCAGAGTATCGGCGTTTGACCTACTCGCTGAGGCTCCCAGACGGTTGGAACTTGACAGGCTTTCCTGGCCCGATCTTGAAACGGCTCGGCGGGCAACTTGATCATGAAGCCTAGTTGTGCGTCTTGCCAATGTGGCGACATCACACACAAGCCAAGGACCGCCCCCATCCGGCCGTGCTCACCCCTCCGGACCTCCGAGCCACCAAACGGCCAAGAGGACGTCGAAACGGCGCCGCCGTCCAGTGGCAACCACGTCGGCGCGAGTGTCACATCCCAGCACCCCTACTCCGAGTCCGACCCCGAGTCCAAGTCAGCCACCTCCGAGTCCGCTCTCAACCGGCCGGCGTTACCCATCCGTGGCGCACGACCGTCAAGCCACCGAGACGCAGCGCAGCCCGCGCTAGGGAGTTCACCGTCCGCGTTCGACGTCGGCGTCCCCCTAACTTTGATTGGGCCCGTCACGCTGCGGGGGTCTGGCGCTGCGCTGCGCGGGCGCGGAGGCGCGGGCGGATAACGGTATAGTAGAGCGTCGTGCGTCGCGCTCCGTATCATACCCCCTTCCCTCCCCGCCCGCGCTCGGTCTGCGCTCGTCCTGCACTGGAAGGCGCTCAGGTGAGTTCTCCAAGTCGAGTGCCGGTACTCTTCCGACACAAGCGACGTTCTGGCGCCGGCATGGAACTACGATCTTCGCGTCCTTGCAATCCTAGCACACTGGTGCTCAGCCCCCGGAGCGCGACCGTAGTCAGCCATGCCCACAAGACACCGACGAGTCCGGAGATGCAGTGGGTCAGACGCGCCTGCGCCTGAGTGAGTTCCCAGGGCCCGCCCGCGTACGTGGGACCGCACGTACACGCCGGACAGTGTTTGGTGACTGGCCGCGTCCGATAGTCGCTAACATGCCACGAGCTTCATAACGTCAGCTACATGGCAACTTGGACGCTGAAGCGAGGGTTGAGCGACTGAGAACGCCACATACCAGCGCAAACCCCGCCGCAGCGAGCAACATTTGGGTGGCCAACGTTAACCGTGGTCGATTCCGGACGCGGACGTGGGACGCGATCGGACGTTGCTGGTAGTCGACGTCCCCGTTCGCTCTCGGTGGCGGCACTATCGCCTTCGCCGCACCCCGCTGACCACGAGGCCGCCCGTCAAACGGGCATCGACAACTACGCTCTCCAGCGTCAAGAATCACGCTCCTTGGAAGCGAGGTACGCGGCGCCCGAGCTCGGTCATCGCGCCCCAAAATACACCGCCGTGGTCATAAGGGGTGAGTGCTGGTGGGTGCTAATCCCCAGGGTGTTTACGGTTCGTCCGCCCCAACGCCCCGGGGGCGTTAGTTCAAGATGGATATAGACGTCGGCATGGCGGGCGTTTGCACGGCGAGCTGCTCGTGGATCGTGTATGGTACCGCAAAGAACGAACGGATGACTGGCGGAGTTGTGCATCGACGTCGACCCACGCCGTGGTGCGCTGGATGCTGTTCAAGGTGCGGAAGTCGCGGCAGCAATCCTCGAGGCTCAACACGCGCCCGTGCCGACTCCAACTACAGGTCGCCGCCATCCCAAGGCAGGACTTGGAAGACACACAAAGTCGTCCATAACATCATAGCGCCAACCGCTGCTAATAAGGCCGTCACCCAAGCTGGAAGAAGCAGGGCTCATCTCCGCTTGCCGCGCAGGCGCAGCCGTGCGTGCCGTGGGCCGTGGAACTCGAAGCTGGCTGTCAAGTAAGCTTAGTACCGACGCCTACCCCGCGTGTATGCAGTGTAGAGTATTTCCGGAATACAGCTAGGGCATGACATACCTCCTCTGTGTTCGCTGATTTCTGAAGCGGAGGAGAACGTCCAAGCGATCCTATGTCATGCTGCGCAGCCGGGCGCTGGGGATACGTCAGTGCTCTCACGACACCTCCTGCGCCCAGGGGCGGCCGATATCACAATACTGACTCACCACCGCAAATGAAGCTGAGGCGCAGCACGATTCCCGGGCTCGTATCGACGCTCCCGGAGTCGCCCGCTTGGCATGGATGATGGGTTGCGTATCGTACGACTGCACCCTGCGTGGTCTTCATGCATCCTGCCAGGGCTGAGCGCACTGGCTCGGGCATGTGATAATGCTCGAGATCACAGCGCCGTCTATCGAGCACCGCCTGAGCAAGCCGCCGGCCCTCATATCTCGTCGGGGAAGCTATAACTGCATCGCTGAGCGCCCGGGGAGATGCTCGACGACTCGGATGCCTGCAAGTCTGGTGTGTGAATGTCGTATAGTCAGCGGAACGCCGGCGGCCGTCCTCTCACCAGCGCAGGATCTGCAGTGCGCTGCACTACAGATGCTTCCATTGATGATGCGGGCATACGTATTGTCGCCCATTTGTCGTGACGCAGCCCTGCGATAGAACAGATGCCCGAACACGTCGGGACGGGCAGTGGCGTCGACTTGGTTATCACATGCAGGAAACGCACGCTTCAAGTCGTGGACGAGTTGGCGGTTGCAGGCGAGGATGCGACTGGTTCGGCTTCATGCTTCATGTGATTTTTTGGAGAACTTGAGATGCGTGCGCGTCCGAGGAACTTTGTTTCTTCACGGAGGAGGAGGAGGAGAACAGTTGATGGGCGCCTAACCGGTGTCCGGATTTGACGTCACGCGTTGACGTAAGCGCGCCGGCGTCTGCTTGAATATTTGGCCTCTCGTCCATGACCGGTACTATGACCACGCTCAGGCTCGATACACGCTTAACAGGCTGTGAGCATTTGCTGTTGACAATTCAGGCACTGTGAATTATGCAGGACCGCGGGATGACCTCAGATGTAGGGCATGCCAGCTGAGCTCTGTTGAGTGCAGGCCTCGGATGCGCATAACCTCCGACTTCACCCATAAGGGGGCGTCAGGCTGCCGTTGGTTGGCAATTCCGGGGATATCTGACGAAATTCTGGCAGGCAGTACGCTTAATACGATATCTTTTCAATAGGCGGTTCAGTCGCGATGGGTCGCGACTCGCTGTGTCGCCGGCGGTTTATGCTCTATAGCCATGGGTTTGACCCATGTTCGAAAGGTGCGCACTTTGCCCGATATACCTGTTCCGCAAGAGTCTCATTGCAGCTATAGTCGTCTGAGACGATAGTATGAGGAGAACCACACATTCGCAGTGAATTGTCTGCCTACTAGGAAGATACACTTCCCCGCTCTACGCTGAGTTCGCATCCGGTGATACCAGGGGCGGGTCTCCCAAAGCGCCTTGCATTTATTTGAACGCGTCTACGGCACACGCAAGAGTTTCTGGTTTAACGTCAAGCTCTCCACAGCGACATACCCCCTGCGGATGCGCCAGCTTAGCGGCACGGACAGCGTTTGGTCAGCCAATCTCGTCGTCGTCGACAGCCCTTCCGCGGGATCGGCTGACTACCAGAGCCCTGTCCGGGGAGTCTGCGACGTGTCTGGCGCGTGAGTGACTGCGATAAGTGGTAATGCATAAGATGGGACCGTTGTCTCACTTGAAGTATGCATCGCTCTGTATGAAGGTGCGCTCTTCTATAATGATATTTTATTACGCTCATTATTGTGGAGCTGCCGGTGAAGTACGCCACGCATCCGCGGCGCCGTCGCCGAAACAAATTATACGAGTGGTCCGTCGTAAAACAGTCGAGAGTCTTATAGGGCGTATGAGAACAGACACGAGTGCAGTGGCGTCGAGGAACAGACTTGAAAGGCCATGGCCCCGACGAACAAACATACACGTATGCGCCACCGCCACTTACACGTACGCCGTCACCCTCTCCGCTGAATTCGAAACGCTGACAATGCCCATATAGTGCTCCTCTCTTCAGACACCACATGGGGATGAGGACACAGGAACACCAAGGTCGTTGCACAGGAGGGCAGACTAGGGTGGTGGCTGGGGAGGGGAGGGGCCGGGGGAGATGGATTGACCTCAGGCGACACGAATTACCCCCAAATTCAGACCGCGGGCACGGTGAGAAGAATCAAGAATCTCTCAACGAGCAGCTCCCGTTTCCGCTCCGTGGTTCCGGCACCAGCACCAACTTGAACAGGTAACTAGACCCCGGACTGCCTGCCAAAACAGGAGGAATCCTACCCCGGCACGAGGCGACCCTAATACAAGGGCGGAGAGGCTGCCGCTCGATCAGAACGCCACGGGGACATCTGGAAGAATATGTGCCTGGAAAAGACATGCGACCATGGCGGAGGCGGAGGGGCACACGGCCAGAACCCAGCGGAGTTGGCAGTGCCTACAGAGCCAAACACGTCCAAACTGACTACGGGGCTCTCGCGTAGGATTCGCGTCCGCCGTTCCTACAACGTCCCTCCTCCAGTGTGCGCTACCACGGTGAGTTTGCGGCTTTCTCTCCCAGCAAATAGAGTCTAATCATGCCTATTTGTGGGGGTATGTAGCAGGGGTAATCGACGACTCTAGCATGCTCGGTGTCTGTAGAGCCTGGCGCTTCAAACATATTTCGACTCCGACGAGGAGCTTCTTTATGATGCGCGTGCCCACGACGAGTCATACGCGATCTCCGTCGTGATTATCTGCGGAATCATCGTGGAAGAAGAAGTTATCCTCTATTGTCGTGTCCGCCATCCAGGCCGCAGAAGGCCCGCAGGAGTCGCGACACGGGTCGCCGTCGATGGCCCCGCCCCGGGGCGAGCGCGGCGGACGGAAGCCACGCCGCACGGAAGCCGCGTCCCGAGATGGCGAAGCCCTTGTTGAAGCCCACGCGGGTGGGCGCGATTTTTGGCCCGGCGACAGCCGATGCGGGCCTCCCAAACCGTATAAAAGAGGCTTGTGCAGCACCGTACTTTCCTCAGAGCCTTCATCGACTCGCCCCCCAAACTCGCCACCTCAAGACCCTCCGAGGACACTCACAGCGCGCGTCCGCCTTATGGCGCGCGTCGCCCTCGTGAGGGCTTGATTAGTAGGTGATCTCTCTGCATGTCTAGTCCGTCGCTGACGACCGTCGATCGGCCTTCCGACCGTAGAACCTCATCCGCCGTGCACACACGTACGTCGCGACCGTTTCTCTGATTTGAGCTCGACGGCTGACCACGTCTCGTAGTATCATGTCGCATACATCCGCGACCGCCGGCGATAGCCCACCTGGCGATGTGGGCCGAGCATACCACTATGCTTATCACCGTGAGTTTCATCTCTCCCCTGTTTATCTGCGATTCACGAGCTGATGTAGGCCATCCCAGTATGACCCGTTATGCGCTCCATCCCAGCTCGGATGTAGGCTCCAGGTTTTACGCCGGAGTCGACTCCCAGCGGGCTCCACACTCCTTCACCATGCCTATACCTACACACATGCCGATACTGCTCTCCGTACGCCCGGTTTCAGCACCGGCGCTGCGCCCCACACTGGCAGTCGCCAGGCTGAGGGTCCAATCCCGACGCCGGCACGCTCCGGCAGAGGTCCGACAAGACTTCCGCCGGAGCGCGCACAAAGAGCACTGTCGCGTCGTCGAGCCGAGGGTCCCCAAACCCAAAGCTCGCGCGCACCGTCCACGGTTCCCCCAGACTAAAGCCGAGGACCCCGCCCTACACGGGTGGTGTCGACGCCCGGACTCCTCACTCGGAGTCCGCGCGTTACGGAGGTCGTCAATGACACGACAGCCGAGCGGTGCACTTGGTGCACGCCCCTGACGGCGAGCAAGGATCGCTATAGGTCAGGTCAGCGCGGCCCGGGTCTAACGGCCTGGGTCTCGCGGTAAGGGTCGAAACTCGCTACACGGATCCCAGCGGGACGAGACCCAGGGGGAGCCTCACGGCCCCGCGCCCACAGGCGGCGGAGACGGCTCAAGAGCGTCTTTGAACGCGCCGCCCCGTCTGAGGGTCCAACGACAATGCCGCCAGCACCAGATCCCCTGGTCTGACGGCCGTCGGGTGCCGACGTCCTCACGGGCGAAGGCGCAGGGCTTTGCTCTGCAGCGTCGGATCTCCTGCCAGAAGCCTGCCTAATGCGATGCCGGTACGTCCTCTGGGCGTCCAATCGGGTCCCTCGCGGTGTGGAGGCAGGAGGACGGCGCAACCGCGGGCGCCGGCCACTCCTTGGTGAGTTTTCTCTTCTTCTTATGCATCGTGAAGCTCCTGTTGCTTACACTGGCCTTGCAGCGTGATTGCCGCGTCCGGGGGGTATGAAGGGTGTCAGTGGGGAGGTTGAGATTGGGTGGAACGAGATATTGAACGAGCCGCTGCAAGAGCTGGTGGCAGAAGATCCAAGATGTCCCCGTGATTCGGCTAACTTGATCCGCGGGCGGGGATGAAGACATTGAAGGCAGTGCCCTGAAGGAGCGACATACCAGGGACGAAGACCCCGGGGATGGGCGCAGGCCTCTACGTGGCCCCCGGGACTAGTACCCGCCGCGCTCGGCGGGGAAGCCAACTGCGCCTTCAAGTGGTGAGTCGTTCTTCTTTCCTTCGCTTTCTTTGTGCGGCGAGTGGCCTGCACTCAGGGCCCAGGTGACCGTACTGTCACTTAGGCAATGTGCTCGCGCTCAGCTTTGCGGTGGACGAACATGTAGCTGTCAGTGTGCGAGCGTTTGTCGAGGATGCATGTGTCGCTTTAGCATGTAGATCAGTGCAATATACAGATCTCTGTCGACATGTTCATTCGTGTTCATAAATGCGCGGCGTTAAAAAACCACTGTGCGCTGAAAGCCTCAGGCGAGTCACAACGGTAGGCACGAAGGTTCCTTCGATTGCGGAACGCAGTCGATGTCGTTTCAAAGCCTTCACTGAAATGACTGCACGACGACAGACACGGATCACGAAACAGACGTCGACGATGGCCGACAGACCATGACTATGTCACCGATGAGATTACGGCGCACTCTGCCACGCCCGCCATTATGTACTTGTCCAGATATTCGATTCCCGTCCGTCCGAGTTGGCCGCGACGTCGACGGAAACATGCTCTACTATAGGTGATACCGTTACGCGTAGCAAAGTACATGGGTGTGGTGTGATGGTGGTGCCGGCGCGACGGCGGGAGTGGTGCTGCAGACTGGGAATTATGCGAGCGAGAGAATGCCAGATGCGACGACGAGAGGAAGTCCGAGATGTCCATACTGCGATGAATCCGTAAGAAAGAAAGAAGAAATAGTAGAGCGAAGTGTACGAGGGCGTGGGGGAGGCGTGATACGAACTAAGCAGCGTCTGTCTGAACGAGCGTCCGGACTGCACGCGGCACGAGGGACATATAGGATACTACGACATAAGAGCACGTTCACGTACGGGGCTCAATTACCCTGCGCGCGCGAGAAGGACCCGGTCGATAGCGTCGTTGATCACCCGCTTCCGCCCCGAGAGGTCCATGCCGAAGTGCTCCTCGAGCCGTCGGCGGATCTCCCTTTTCGTGACCGTGGTGAGATCGGCATTGCGCAGATGCTCCTCGACGGCGTGCTCGAGCTCAGCGTCCGACGGGCCACCCATGAAGTCCTGGTCCTCTGGACTCCGCGTCGCAGGAATCTGGACGTCAAGGTAGTTGCTCACCGGCCGTGAGGGCATCGGCTGGTGCAAGACGTTCGGCATCATCACATGCGACAGCGGCGTGTTGCGACCAGACTGGTATCCAGGTGGAGGATACATCATCTGCGCTTGCGACGGTGCTGGGGAGTACGCGCGGTTCATGGGGTCGTAGATGGTCTCACGGCCGTAGACGGACGCGGTCGCTGACTCAGGGTAGCCCTCGTTGCGCATCTTCGTCGGCGGCACCCACGAGCCGATGCTGTGGTTAGACTCCTTGTCCCAGAGTTCATTCTCCTGCAAAGCAAAAGTAAATCAGTACGGCTCTACAGGCTCAATCGGCACAACGCACGTAGTCTGTCCAGGACTTGAGAGGAATAGACCGGGGATCAAACTTGCCCTCGTCCTGCAATAGTTGTGAGCATACTTGTACTCGAGCATAGCCCAAACAGCCTTACATGAACAATCATCTTCTTGCCCGCTTCACCCAAGACGACACGTGTCTGACCCCAGGAGAAGTCGTCCATGCGCCAGAACGAGTAGAGCGGGAGGAAGAACGAGAACGCGGGGATGGCCAGGATGTAGAACACCATCCAGCCAACCATGTCCCACTTGCGGCGCAAGATGAACACGAGCGCTTGAATACCGTAGACTGCGGCGATGAGGATAATCGACAGCGTCGGGATTTGCGAGTGAGCGCCGGCCGCGAGGTAGATGAGGTAGATGAGCTGCGCGGGGGTTAGCATGCGTCACGAGAATGTAAGAGAGGCACTCACGTAAGCGACGGTGACGGGTTGGATGATGGTGGACAGTAGATCGATCATGACAACGAAACGCATGGAGAAGCAGCAGAAACCACAAAGCTGGTCCAAGAAGACAAGCTCGCCCAGGTTGTGTACCGTCGAGTTAATCCAACGCCGACGCTGAGAGAGCAGGACCTTCCAGTCATCGGGAGCGACAGTGTAAGCGTGGGCGTCCCGTACGAACTGTGTCTTGTAGTTCGAGAAGTGCTTCAGGAGCAGCGTCGTCAAGTAACGATCCTCTCCGAGATGCAGCAGGTTCTTCATGTGCAACGTGTCGACACGATTTTCCTTGTAGTCGTCGAGGATGGAGTTGTTGATGAACAGGGGCTTGTGAGTGTCCGGGGTGCGGAGACGGTAGAGCGTGAAACAACCGGGCAAACAAGTGACGGAACCGAACAAGCTCTCGAACGCCTTCGCCATATGATGCGAGATGAAGTATTCGTAGACCTGCATCATCGTGATGAGCGACTGCTTCGCGTTGGCAAGTTCCGTTTCACCGCAAACACCGAGCAGCTTCTTGTCGTGAATCATGCTATCAAGGCGCTGATGTCAACGTCCGCGTTACGATGAGAATTGGTAGGTACTTACGCAGACACCAGACGGTTCAACGAGAGAGGGGCGACAGTGGTATCAGCGTCAACCATGAACACATACTCGTAGAACGCCGGGTTGACACCAATGACGTTCTTGATCTGGTGGTAGATCTCCAGCTCGAGCGGGTTCATGGGCGTGTTGTAGTGCACCTGCAATGAGCATGTAAGACATCATCCCAGAACGCGTACCGGTGAGAGACGTACCTTGTTCAAGAAGTTCATAAGAACCATCTGCGAGTCACGCTTACCACGGTTACCAGGGCGCGACTTCTCTCCGGGCTTGCCGCACTTAACTATGACGATATACGGGACGACGTGTCCGGCGGTCTCGTACAGACCCGAGAAGACCTTGCCCATGTTGTGCTGCTTCGCGCCCTCACCGAGCGACAGGAAGCTGAGCGGCTCCGCGTCGACGTTGGGGTTCGCGCCGAGCACGTCGAGAACGATACGCGGCGTGGGCTGGTCGTTACCGGAACCGACGACCATACCGTCACAGATGATGAACAGCAGCTTGCGCTTGTCGTCGTACTTCATCTGCGCGAGCGAGTCGATCGTCCTCTTGAGCGAAGCCTGGCCTTCCGTGTAACACGGCACCTGGCAGATGACGAACTTGTCGTGGTCCTCCGGCGCACGGGCCGCGCTGAAGTTGAGCGACGCGATGAACTTGAAGCCGATGACGCTGACCATCATGATCGACAGGGCGAGCAGGATGTAGGTGGCGAATAGACACTGTGGTGAGTTACGGGTGTCGAGCTTGCCGATCATGAACAAGTTGCGCATGCAGACGCGCTGCCTCTCCAGGACATCCGACCCGATGTTGAGACTGTCGAACTGCTTCGTCACATCTGAACCCGCGCTGTGCTGGAACACTTGGATGATGGACTGGTGCATGAATTGGGTGTCGATACCGCTAGGCGCGACCGCGTTGTTGGGCAATGTGGCCACAGAGGGCGGACTCGTCGTGTAGGTCGTGAAATCGTAGATGAACCCGCGGTAGATACCGACCGAGTTGCCCGCCGCCGCCATAGACTTGAGCTGCTTCGAGCTGTACGCAACGTAACCAACACGTGCCTGCCAGCGCATCTGCGTCATCGACTCGAAGTACCAATCGGGACGCGGATCGGTGGTCCAGGAGCGGAAGTCGTGGTATTGAGCATTGACGTCGGTGTTGTTGCTTGAGGTAAGAACGACGTAGGGGCTGACAGAGCCGGTGATACCGTTGCACAATGCGCTGACCTGCAACCTCCGTCAATACCTACATCAGAGCATGAGCCGTAATGACGTACCTGGACGGGGAAGATGTTGTCCGCATTGACACCACCGTACTTCAGGATAGACTTCGAGGGCACAACAGTGACAGTGCGCTCGTGGTCCGCCGCAATACTGGTCAGGTCGAAGACCTCGCCACGGATGGACGTGTACACATTGTTCGGGTTGTTCTGGACGGAGTGTTGGGCGAGCTCCTGGCTGTTGAAGATGTGCTCCGTAGGACAGATGAGGGGCGAGATGATGGCGATGACGAAGACCGCAGCGGCGCACACAAACCAGATCAGCATGTTGATCGCCAGCTTCTCGCGCCATGCCTGCCGGACATCGTCACGCTTCATGCGACCGATCTTGGTGAGGAGGATGTTCGGGATGAAGAACGTGAGCATCCAGCAGAGGGCGACCCATCTGCGGCGCGCGGACGACTCCTTGATCACCTCCGTCGTCTCACCCTCCTGAATCTCGCCAGCAATCGCCTCCTTGTCGAGGAGGCCCTTGCCGTCGGTGTTCTGGAACATGTTGCGCGAGGGAGCGTACGACTCAGTCCCGAAGTTTGACATGGAAGCGTCGTCGCGTTGGCTTGTGTAGGCGCTGCGCCCGTCGAAGTCGTCGCTGCGGAAGGACTTCCGCTCATCATAGTCATCATACATGTCCGCACGCTGGAAGGGAGAGGCATTTTGAACGAGAGGCAGCGCCTGGCTGGAGCCAGCGAAGGGGTTGTCGAAATCCCCTGCATAAGGAGATTCCGCGCCGGGCACCTGGTAGGGAGCGTAGGGATCGCCCAGGCCACGAGGGTCAAGACCAGCCTCAGCTTCGGCGTCGCGCATACGGTTGCGCTTCTGCTCCTCCGTGTCCTTCGAACGAAGGTCGTCCTCAAGCCGGTGGAATGCAGCTTGGGAGAGGAAGACCTGAGGAAACGTGAGAAAATATCCTAGCGATGAGACTGGCACCACGTACCATCGACAACCCGAGTACGATGTCGCGCTCCTGCAAGCCCAAAGCATCCCTGGACTGCTCAACTTGAGCCCGAGAGTCCCCCTCTGAGACACCAACGGACTGCAGAAGGCCGCCATAGCGCTGTACGAACTCATCGGGAGTCATCATCGCCTCGAAGATGTTCACGCAGCGGCGGGCGACCCCGGACAAACCGACACTCCGCACTTGCGCCTTCACAGAACGACCCTCCATCTGGTTCGGCAGTTGCGAGTCGTTGGGGTTGATGCAGAAGACATACCACGACTGGGTGTCCTCGAGCGTCTCGAACAAGACGTCCAGCGCCTGCCGGAACTCGCCAGCGACGCAAGGAGCGCCACCAGTGGTCGGGCCCTCGTCCTCCTCGCGGTCCTTCTCGTCGGGGTCGCCCTCCTTGAGCGTAGGCATCCGCTTGAGAGTGTTCTTGCGGCGAGTCGACGGAGCACGCATGGGCTTGACCGGCTGCTGGGCCGAGACGATGGTCTCCTCGTTGCGCGGGTGCGCCTGGGTCGCGATCGCCTTCGCCGAGAAAAGCCCACGGACGAAGGGGTTCATGGAACCAGTGCCATCAGCGGCAGGTGCGTCGGTGGTGCCGGCGCTCGTGCCACGGAGGAGCGAGACGAAGTCGGGGTTGATGGCATCCAGGTTCTTGTCGAGGAAGCCACTGGCGGAGTAGGTAACCGGCCCGCTGTAATGGTTGACGGTGAACGTGGGGAAGCCCTGACGATCCATGCCGCCCGCCTTGAACGAAGAGTGGTTGCCCCACCGCTTGACGAACGCCTCGACCATGGTGTGGTCCGTCTTCCGGGGCATCCTGCGCGCCTGGTCGTCCATGATGTGCAATAGACCGCCAGGACGGTGCTGGAGCAGACGCAGGCACTCCGAGTTGTCGAAGTAAGGAACATGGGGAACGAAGCGGGAGATGCCTTCGTTGTTGTACTCCTGTACGTGCGACTCAAAGAGTTTCCTCTGGATGAAGTTGAGCAGGCGTTCGTTGGCGAAGTTGACACAGAACTGGTCAAGAGAGTTGGGGCGGCTGGTCATATTCTGCGGGCCCGGGAGGTCGAAGAGCCCGATGAACGTCGTGAAGTCGTCCCGGCAGAGACGTTGGTTGATGTGCTCGTTCAGCCATGCAAAGAGGAGAGAGTACAGCGTCTTGGCGAGCTCATCCCTGTTGTCTGAGGCGCCATCTGGGTCGAGGAAAACAGTGCAGAGCTCCTTCTTGACCAGCTTCGTCTTGTAGGAGAGGGTGGCCTCGAGGGCGGCAGGCTGAACGCCAAGGAACTCGGAGACAATCTCGAGAATATCGAGATTTCGGACCACGGCGGCGTCCTCGTTCCGGTGACGGTCAATCGTGAACTCGAGGTTACCGAGATGGAGGATGGCGGCGATGAGTTGACAGGTCTGCGCTACGTGCCTTTTCGAGAACCCGACGTTCTTGAGAGCGACCTTAAGCTGGTCGAACCGTACACCGTCCTCGCTTTGGCTGGTCGGACCACGTCCTACAGTAGGCGCTCGCGCACCCAGATACCTATAGGTGGTCTTGTCTGACAGGTGCATATGTTGCCGCTCCTCGGGAGACGCGCCGGCGACGAGATAATAGAATATGTGGAAGTTGCGCTCGCCAGAGGGCGCACCAACGACCCTGTTCCGCTCCAGGTAGTAGTCCAGTGTCTTCGCTCCGCAAATCCGACCACGCTCCGTGAACTGAAGCTCGGTGTACTTGCCGAAATGCGACGCATTCGGGTTGAACAGCGTACGAGAGTTGCCGAACGCCTCGAGGACAAACTCTGCGGCAGGGACTTGGTTGCCAAGCTTCGACCCCTTCTTTCCCGGTTGGCTCACACTCAGCTCGAGGAGCGTCTTGATTGCAAGCCTGCGGTTTTCCGACTTCCCGCTGCCCGTCTCGCCACTGTGGATGCGATGAACATGGTGAGCAAACGTCGGCGTAACCCGGAGGGGAGGTAAAAATAAGCGTGATTTGGCCGAATATGAGCGTAGGAGAGTATTCTTGGATACTGGCAAGGGCTGAGCGCGCGGAATAAGGCGGGCGGTGGGTAATTTCGCTCCCCAACGGGAACAAGTCCGGTTTGCCCGTGTGAACCGCCCGCAGACGTTTCCCGGTAACGGATCTGCTCACCAACTCAACTGCCTTCATTGGTAGTGTTGATCGACGCTCCAATCAAGCCCTCCGCCAGCATCCAAACACGCCCTCTACGTGAATCAGGATGAAAGGACGTACGTGAAGAGTAGGGACTGGTCTTGCGCCGTTCTCCGCATGTGGTAGTACGCATTGTTCGCGAGCTGGAAGATGTGGGGTGGTAGTCGGTTCTTGTTCGGCGTGGTGTCGCGGTACTCGGCGGCATACTTGTGCAAGACGGCGTCCGAGTTACTTGGCACGTACTTGTGGGGGTTCACGGCGATGAGGCCAGCGGTCCCAACTGCCGTGTAGATGTTGTCGTTCATAAACCGCTCGCGGATGCATGACACGATGATGTCCTCCGAGACCGGCGAGAGCGTCGCAAGGTCCGTGACGGACTCGAGCTGTTGCGGCGGTAGCGTCGACTGCCGATTCATGGTGGAAGTGGTGTGCTGCAGCACCGAGCTGCTCCCCGGGGAGTGTTGAGGAGCTTCCTAGACGGTAGAAAGAGAGAAAAAGAGGGAGAGGAAGGGCGAACGTCGCGGCGCCGTTGGTATGGCAGTGTGCAAGCAGTGTGAGAGCGACGCCCAGCACCACGCCCGTGGCGGACTCTCAAATGTTGGGGCGGGATCCAGCCCCGCTCTGCTTCGGCATCTCCAAAATAAGACTCCGACCGTACCCCGACAAGCTCCGAAAATGACCCAAGTCGGATCGCCGACGCATGTTTCATCCATGATCCCCACTACACTTTTGGAAGGCTCGACCAGCACTGGTCAGTCAACGAGGATCTCCTTACACACTCCACTGTCCACAGGTCCCGCTATGTCCCTGGTTAAAGTCGACTGGCGTTACAGAAACTCATCCTTGTCCGTCCCCAATCCAGATTGGTCTAGACAGTCTCTCGAGCAATGCGTGCTGGGCCCTGCTTACGCATCGCACTCCACTGCTCAATCACGCGTATGATATACGCAGCCACGAGGGCACGACTGCGCCGCCGGCGCGTTGGACTGGCGTTGGCCGTGCGGAGGTGATCACAACAGTGAGCAAACCTGCGCGAATAGCTTGGGCGGCGTACGGCCTCCGCGACGGTAACACATGGCCGTGAGCGCATCCGTTCTCCCACAGACACCGATGCGTTCAGCAGACGAAGAAATGGGTTGTAAGCTCTATGTATACGATCCCCGAAGCCCACTGCCTGTTGCCGTCAGGAAGCAAGCCCTCGTCGAACCCCGCGAGCGCAGGCCGCGGGGCACTGTTGCATCATAAACCTGACAAATGCCACGATTGTTAGTGAGTGGTGGCAAATGATTATCCCATTCGGCCACCCGTCATCAGCCCTTAAGAACAGCCCGACATCGTTCCCCGTTGGGAACTGGACAACTAGCTGTCTATATCCACAACACTAGTGGCCCTTGCGCACTCCAAAGCGATGTGTTTGGACATATGTATGATATATAGTGACCGCATGTTGATTCCTTGTTCGTTGTATAAGCTACTCTCGCCAATTGTGAGAAAACAGGCGTCAGATTCGTCGAATACGAGGCTATGGCTCGAGAGGCCGGTACGTCTAGTTTAATCGGGAATGCACAGCCTCTGGCGGTGAGTACGGCGACGTGGGCGTCTAAAGTGCACACATCCCCACTTCGACGACGAAGGCATTTCTTCCCCAGCATGGTCCCATTCGGTACCTCCTGGTAACATTCACAAGCGAAAGTCACTCGTTGAATTGGTGCAGGACATGTAGTCATATCAGTGTGTGGTAAGCAATGAGGCTTGGATGACTTGACACTGGCATTTGTAACATCTAAACTTATCACTCCCTCACCAGTACTTGTCAAGCTATAGTTCGATGCCTTCAGGATGAATAGGTTGATATCGCGCCTGCCTCCCGCGACTTGGAGCTCGAAGCCCTCTAAAAGTAGCTTACATTCAGAGGACATGGCACGCGACCACATACCGGCAAAAGAGGCATATCAGCGAACATGAACGGCCGTGGGACGCACGTTCGCTCCGAAGCGCATGGTCCCCCGCGCCGCACTAGGCCGCACTCCTCCCGAACCCACGAAAAACGAGTCTTCCGTGCCTAGCTTCTCGACTCGACGCACGCGCTGATTGCTGATTCCCATTTCCTGCGCGCGAATCTTGATGCAGAGGCTCATCCGCGCCGAACCCGACCGCCTGGAGAGTCGATCGAGCGGGACGCGTCTGGGTGTCGTCGACCTAAATGCCGCGCGACTTTGCGTTCGGGCGCGTCCAAGGCTCCCTCGCCTCTCGTCCCTCCTCGCCACTGACAGTCGACTTGCCGAAGGATGTCTACCTCGGGAACCAGCTCGCCTGAGCACAAGGTCGCGCCACCTGGCGACCTGCATAACGCGAGTGCCCCGGGACAGAGGACGACGCGTTCGCGCCGCACACTCGTTCTTGGTTCCATCGCGGCCGTCGTTGTGGTGCTCGCGCTCGCACTGGGTTTGGGACTTGGGCTCGGGCTGCGTCACCACCACGACAACTCCGACTCCAGCGCGAGCGCAGGCGCGTCTTCGGGCGACGATGGGAATGGCATCCCGAGCTCGCTCGCGACAGCGGGCACTCCGGACTCGAGCGCGGCCTTCTTGTCTGCGGACATCATAAACGAGGCGCCCACGACGCGCACTTACCAGTTCATCGTCGCGGAGGGCAGGGGCGCCCCAGATGGCGTCGAGAAGCGTATGATTGTCGTCAATGGTAGGCGGTGGTGTCTCTGCAAGCATCATGAAGCATGCAGAAAGTGACGCTGTACGTGTTGCAGGGCAGTTCCCGGGGCCCACTATCGAGGCCAATACCGGCGATCGTATCGTCGTCAATGTCACTAACAACCTTCCTAACGCGACGTGAGTTTCGTACGCCTGGCTTCGGGTGGCAACTGGCGCTTACATTGGCTCTTACCAGGGCGATACATTGGCACGGACTCTTCCAGTAAGTTTTGCGCACCATTTGACGTTCGTGGTATCTTACCACAATCGCAGGCGGAACACTAACTTTTATGATGGAACTGCTGCCATCACACAGGTAGGTATTTTGTGAACTGATTTTCGTGGGATGCGCTATAACTTCTAGTACAGTGTGGTATACCTCCAGGAGAGTCCATGGTCTACAATTTCACGGTGCGTGGAAGACTATCATGGCGATTATTCCACGATATTGACTCCGCATACAGTTTGATGGTTGGATGGGCAGCACTTGGTGGCATGCCCGTAAGTACTGCCTGTTCTTCATCCTACTGAAGGCAAGGGCAGAATTTGACGAGTAATCCCACTATTCTCAGATGCTGGAACACAATACACGGACGGCGTGACTGGCGCCCGTAAGTGGTGACTTCCTGTTCATAGTTCGTTTCCTCATCCAGTGCGTACAGTAATCGTTCATGCGAAGAACGAGTCCGTCCCCACATACGACGGTGACCTCGCGATCCAGATGGCCGACCTATACCACGGGTTCTCGCCCGACCTCCTGGTTCTATACCACACTGTACGCCCTGTTTCCTCTCCCTACTTCACCCAAGCTAACGATCTTTCTTTCTTCACAGCCTGGCGGACTCGAAGGCACTCCCGGAAACGAGCCCGTACCCGACGGCGGCACGATCAACGGCGTCGGCCAATACGGGTCCGCGAATAGCTCGTTCTTCAACGTGACGCTCGCCCCGAACAAGACGTACCGCCTGCGGCTGATTAACACGGGCTCGTTCGTCGCGATGCGCTTCGCCGTCGACGGACATGTCCTCACCGTCATCGAGGCGGACGGCACCGCGGTCACCCCGTTCGACGTTTCGGCGGTCTCGGTCGCGGTCGCGCAGCGCTATAGCGTGCTGTTGCGTACGAACGGGACCGCCGGCGCGTATTGGATGCGGGCGGCGCTCGATCAGGATGCGTTCACTGTGAGCGATATGACACACGAGAATCTAGGAAGATAGCTGATGTTTTGAGTAGTATGATAACCCAGGTGTGCAGACCGAGGTGCGCGGCGTGCTGCGGTATGGCGTGGACAACGGTACGCTTCCGGATGTCGCACTCCTCGATAACCCGCCAAGCTTGCCCGACGGCTCTCCTGGGGACCTTGATGCGGACTCCCTCGTGCCCGTTGGCGGAGGGCCGGCCCCGAACGCTACCTTGTAAGTCAATACAACTTCGTTGACAAGAAGCCCCGAACGCCTGACACCCTATGCAGTAGCGTGTACTTTACTATCTCGATGCAGTACGCGGGTGGCCCGAACTACCTCTCGCAGTTCCTCTCCTTCATCAACAGCACGGTGGGTCTTGGTTCCCTGTCGAGTATGCACCCGCTTCTGACGCGACGTGCGACAGTCCTGGGAGCCGCTCCAGGGCACATCAAGCCTGTTCGCGCATCTCGGGAACGACACCACGGACGGCTCAGCGACGTACTCAGACACCCAGCTGGTGACGACGATCGACGAGCCGCATGTCGTAGAGTTCATCATCGACAACCTCGACGACGGCGACCACCCCTTCCATCTGCACGGTCACAAGGTCCGTCGCGTCTTCATCTTCGATGCCCCCTTCATTTTGAGCTGACAGCGGCGGCCCGTACACAGTTTTGGATCGTTGGCACCGGCGCGGGTCGGTACGAACAACAAGCCCTCGACAACACGGCGCCGATGCTGTAAGTCCCCTCCCGCCCCCGCCCTCAGAATAGCATGCTCACAGTCTGCGCCGCGCGCAGACGCGACACGCTCGTGATCCCCGCGTACACCTACACCATCCTCCGCTTCGTCGCCGACAACCCCGGCTTCTGGGCGTTCCATTGCCACATCCAGTGGCACATGGTAGGTCTTCCGCCGGTGCGAGTAATAGCAGCGTGCTGATTGGTCGGGGCTGGGTTTTGCAGGCCGCGGGGCTGCTGTTCCAGGTGAACGTCCTCCCGTCGGAGAGCGCGAAGTTCGACGTGCCTCAGTACATGCTCGACCAGTGCGCGCGTGCGGTCAACCAGTAGGCGGCGGCGGGGCGCACGCCTGTGCTTGGCGTGTTTCGCATTGCGCGAGCGCAGATTGGAGGAACGTTCTTGGACGCGCGATGTATTCAACATCGACCGCTGGAGACCGAGGGCGGCGGAAAAACGGCGCGCCACAAGCCACAAGCACTAGGACTGAGACAGTATGGCTGTGACAAAAATAACACCGAGTGCTGGTTGAAAGATCCGCATGTGAGCGGCGGCGGTTGTGGGTTTTGCAGGCGGTCGATCGAGCACTTAATGCGAGCGGTGCAGCACGCGCGATCGAGGGCGCACTCGCGCGTGCTAGCGTCGGGACGCGAATACACAACGAGCAGAACGCACAGAACGTGTCCCGGTGCGCCGTCGCTCGCGGACTCTCCATTACCGCTCTGCGCCCGAGCTCGTCGTATCAGTGTCTGCGCCTTCCTAGTACACACGCACGTTCGTCGCGCTGCACATGCTGCCCCACGCGCCGGCAGCCTTCCGTAATTCCTCCGGAGCGTATACTGGCACGCGACTCGCCCGGGCTGGATGCGAAGCTCTCCAACTTACGGGAACGCAATGTCTCTCCAGAGTCCAGGTACCAGCTCATCAGCTTCGGAAGATTGACGATTGCGCTCCGAGCTGCGAACGTTGGCTCGTGGCCGTCTCGCCCCTCGACGTGCCGGACCCATGGCCCGGCCGCGATAAAACCTCGTCGAGCGTAATACGAGAAGGCGCGCCCTCCCTACGGTTGACGCGTCCGCATCTCCAGCACGCCCTCCTCGGTCCGCAGGACGACATTCCCGGTCACGATGCACGTCTCGTCCTCGGTGCTCACCATCGCGTCCGCGCTCGCGCTCGCCTCGCCCGCGTTTGCGGCGATCGCGCAAAGCTTCGCGCCACCCGCAGCGTCGCCCGAAGAGTCCTCCGCGAACTACACCGGTCAGACGAACGGGACGATCGCTAACTCTCTGCTCGTTAAGGGGAAGTCCTTCGACCGCTTCATCCAGATTTGGATCGAGAACACGGACTGTACGTGCCAGTTGCGATGGTGCAGCCCGGAACGACTTGCTTACTATGCAGCCCCACAGACAATACGGCTGCGTCCTCAGCAGCGTTCCAGAACCTGAGCAAGCAGGGCGTGCTGTTTGATCAGTTCTACGCGGTCACGCATCCTTCGGAGCCCAATTACCTCGCTGCTGTCGGTGGTGATTTCTTTGGCGCAGGAGATGATGACTTCTGTGAGCAACATTGTCAAACCGTCTGCGCATCGTAATTGATGGCGACTGCTATAGACCATATTCCCCAAAATGTGTCTACCATTGTAGATCTTCTGGAGGCCAAGAACATCTCTTGGGCGTCTTGTGAGCTACTCTTCCGATTTTTAGGGGGTGCATACTAATGTCACGCAGACCAGGAGAACATGCCTTATGATGGGTTTACTGTAAGCGCACAAAGCGAAGGATGAGTCCGGACGCAGCTCACATGTTATATAGGGCTTCAACTTCACCCAAAGCAACTACCTCAGTACGTCAAAGTGATACTCTTAGCATCCGTACACGTACTAATGAGTCCACAGCGAAGCAGGGCAACTATACGTATTACGTGCGCAAGCACAATGGCCTAATTGTCTACGACTCGGTCGCGAACGTCAGCGACCGCGCGCTCCGTATCCGCAACTGTCAGTCCCAGCATTCTATTGTCTTGACGCAGTCATATTTGCTGACCTGACGTCGATAGTCAATGACTTCGCGAACGACGTGAAGGCGGACGATATCCCTCAGTGGAACTTCATCACCCCCAACCTCGTCAACGACGTTCGTTGTGTTTTGCTACATCTGTATCTGATTTATACTTACCACACTGCGATCCGGATCTGCAGGGGCACGACACGACGATCGACTTCGTCGGCGACTGGCTTAACTTCTGGCTCGTCCCGCTCCTGCAGGACCCGCACTTCAACACCAACCGCACCGTCATCCTCCTCACCTTCGACGAGACCGAGAGTACGCGCCTCTCCCTGGCACCACGTCACGGTATACACCCATACTGAACACAGTGCCCCTACGCAGCGTACACCATCAACAACCGCATCTTCACGCTCGCGCTCGGGAACGGGGTGCCCAAGGAGCTCTGGGGCACGACCGACGACACCTTCTACACGCACTACTCGGCGCTCTCATCCGTCGAGGCGAACTGGGGCCTCGGCGCGCTCGGCCGCGGCGACTCGAACGCGACGCTCAACAACGTCTTCGCCTTCGTCGCGAACGCCTCCGGCTGGGTCAACAACGGCATCCACGGCGACTCGCCCGCCATCCGTGCGTTACCCCCTCTTGTCCCTAATTATAATCCTATTCCCGCTAACCTGTTCCCCTAACTCGCAGCGCTCCTCAACCTAACCGGCAACATCCCCGGCCCGCTCAATACCGAGCTCTACCAGCCCTTCACCGCGCCCAACACCTCCGGCTCCTCTCCCGGTGGCGGCCCCATCTTCGTCGCGCCCGGCGTCGACAGCTCGCTCACGGCCGCCGCGCTCCCCGCCCCCGCGAACCTCACCGCGCTCGGGCAGGTGAACCCGTGGACGGTCGACCCGGGCATCGACTACTCGACCGGGACGAAGACGATCAAGAAGACGAGCGGGGCGCGGGCGCGGGGGGTCGATGGAGGGGTGCTGGTGTTCCTTGGGCTGGGGCTGCTGGTGGGCTTTTTCGCTGTTCTGTAGGACGTGCTGAGTCGCATGAGCTTCGAGCGCACTGTGTATATTTGACTGGGCGATATATGGGCGTACAGGCGAACGCCGCTGACATTCACCACACTAGCTCCTGCCGACTAATCTGTGGTGGAAATGATGTCAGAATCGTGAGCATGCGCTCTTGCACATCCACTTTGTCAAAGGGGTCGTGAGAAGACTCCGGGCACAAGGCTTTCAGGCTCCCGCGAAGTTCAAACCCCATTGTGTTGTTGGCTTATTCTGAAGTGCATCACACGAGAATATAGCAAAACATCGTCGATTATTCGTTCGGGTTCATGAGATCTAGCTATCTGGTGTGTGCGGATAGTACAGTGGATATGGGGATGTAGCAATGAGGTAAGGGATAATGTTACGAGTACAGCGCGGAATCGTGGGGGATGGGGCGTAATCAAGTGAATGGCAGGGCCGAGTAACTCGAAATATGAAGGACGTAGCTATTAGCAAAGGCACAGCCAGTTATACTTCGTTATCTGGTAACGGATGGCGGAACTCGTGAGAATGGAGATACAATGAGAGGAAGGGGGTGCGCGGAGTGGTAATGCTACAGTATCCTGGTAAGAATGAAACGCAATTGAGAATGGAAAAATACAGCGATGGGAAGCAGAGAAGAAAGAGGAGGGAAAGGGAAGAGAGGGACCGCTTAATCGCTCATCCACTCCCCGCCGTTCGCGAGCTGCGCAAAGACACCCCGGCGCTCCATGAGCTGCTCGTAGGTGCCCTGCTCGGCCACGACGCCGTCGTGCAGTACGACGATGCGGTCGCACATACGCATCATCTGCAACTTGTGCGTGACCACGACCGTCGTGCGGCCGACGCGTGCGTTCCGCAGCGTCTCCATCACCGCGGCCTGGTTCGCCGCGTCCAGCGCAGACGTGCATTCGTCCAGGATGAGGATCCGCGCGGGCCGTGCCAGTGCGCGTGCGATCTGGAGCCGTTGCGCCTGCCCGCCCGAGATCAACGCCGCGTTCTCGCCGACAGCCGTCTCGTAGCCCTTCGGCAGGGACTCGATGAAGTCGTGAACGTTCGCGGCCTGCGCAGCGCGCTGAATGTCGGCGAGCGAGAGTGCCTTGTTGCCGTACGCGATGTTCTCCGCGATAGACGCGTCGAAGAGGTTGGGCTGCTGACTGACGACGGAGACGTGGTCCCGCAGATGGTGAACCTCGGTGGAGCGGAGCGCGTGAGGGCCGACGGAGATGCTGCCAGAGGCGGGTTCGTACAGGCGCTGGAGGAGCGCTGCCATGGTGGACTTGCCACTGCCCGAGGAACCGACGATGGCCACACACTCGTTCTCGGCGATTTCGACGGAGAGGTCCTTGAGAATGGGGACATCCGGGCGTTCGGGGTATGAGAAGGAGACGTTGTTGAAGGACACGGCGCCGGCGATCTCAGGGCGGAGAATGCCGCGGGACTCGTCGGTCAGAGTGGACAGCTTGAGGAGCCGGTGGAAGTCGCGTGTCGCACGCATGGACTTGGCAATGCGATGGGCTGGAATGCAATGTGTCAGCGCGGTGGTTGATATGAAAGATATAAAAGACGTACTGAACGCCAAGAGCTGAGAACCGATGGAGACAGAGAAAACGACGAGCTGCAGAGTCTGGATCATCTGCAGGTACGTGTATGTGCCGTTCGCAATGAGGACTGCGCCGACGTAGAAGAGGAGCGCCTCGGCGAGGTAGATGAGCGCGCTGGCGACACCGTACGTGCAGCCCTCAACGAACGCGCCGCGCACACCGGTGGTGAGTGCCTCATCGGCCGCGACGTCGAACTTCTCGCGGAACGCATCCTCGAAACCCATGGAGCGAATAGCGCGGACGTTGGAGATTGCCTACGACCTCGCTCAATATCGAATATAACACATAAGAAATTCAGAAAGGGACTCACGTCATAGTACTGCTTCGCGACATCCTCGCGCGCGCGCTTGTTACGCACCTCGCACTTCGCGACGACGCTTGACTGGAGGGCCATGGTCACCGCAAACACCGGGGCGATCGCGAACCCGACGAGTGTGAGCTGCCACCCGCGCACGAGGGCCCAGATGAGGCCGACACCGAGCATAGCGAGCACAACCAGGAACTGGCAGAGCACGTTCGCGATGAGGGTACGGGCGTCGTCGCCGTCCTTCACGAGCACGTTGACGAGGTGGGCGGGCGCGTTCTCGCTGCGGTCAAACCACCGCTTGTCCTGGGCGAGCACGCGCGCGAAGCACGTCCGCCGCAGGCGCGTCACCCAGTTGATCGCGACGTTCTCCATCACGAGCACCTTGAGTCCGAGGAAGATTCCATCGGCGGCGGCAACCGCAAGCACGATCCCGCCGTAGATGTTGATGATCGACACGTCGCGCGCGCCATTGGAGACTTCGTAGAAAAGGCGCGAGAGGAGGAAGGAGAAGAGGGGCGTCATCGTCCCGCTCGCGAGACAGATGCACAGCCCCACGAATAGAAGAGGCTTGTTCGGGATGGTGGGGAAGATGTCGCGCATGAGCCTCCAGAACGGGACCTCCGCGTCCTGCGCGGGAGCAGGCGCGTTCTCGGAGGGGACTTCAACCTTCTCGACGACCGCTGTGGGGAACGCACGTCGCTGGGAGCGCTGCTTGGGAGAGCGATGCTGGTTGGCTGACGTCGCACTGCGCTGCATTGCTTCCTTCTCGGCGTAGAAGATGTCGTCGTCTTCGATCATCGTCGGGGTCCACCGCTTGGGGGAGGGGTAGTCGCAGACAGTGGGGCTCGCCGGCGTGAACTGCAGGCTCAGCCTGTGGTTGCTGGCCGGGGTGGCGAGTGGTGCAGGGATTCTGACGGGAGGAATGTCAATGTGGAGCGTCTTGCGCCGGATGTCGTCGGCCTTCATCTCATCGTTCGGTGCGTCAATGTGGACGAAGCGGCTGATGCGATGCGTCTGCCGGCGCGTCGCGGCGTCGTCTTGGGTGAGCTCCGCGATCGCGTCGAGCATCCAGTGGCCGAAAGTGAGGGGCGACGGCGCGAGGCTGTGGTGCTTGAGCGCGGTAACGCCGACCGCGTCAAGCTGCTCGAGCTTCTCCTCGTCCTGACGCTCCAAGATGGCCTCCACGGGGGCGTTCTCGGACTCTTCACTGAGGATGTCCTTCTCCTTGAAGCCGCCTTCAGCGGTCTGGGTGTGCGCCATGCGGCGGAACTCGCTATCGAAGCTCTCGAGTTCTTGCCGGAAGCCCTGCTCGACCAGCCATCCATCCTTCAGGACATGTACAAAATCGTCGAATTCGACCTGCGAGAGATCGTGGGTTATCACAATCGTCGTCATGTTGCGGCGCCAGCGCTTGATCGCCTCGAATACGAGGATGCGAGAGGTCGCATCCAGCGCGGACGTCGCTTCATCTGAGCTCCGAAGTCAGCATGTGACCTGCACGACGAAAGACACATACATACCGAGAATAAGGACCGTGGGGTTGCGCAAAAGTGCGCGTGCAATCGCAAGCCGCTGCTTCTGGCCTCCAGAAAGGTTTGCGCCGTTGGTGCCCAGCTGGGTGTCGTACCCGTCAGGGAGGTCACGCACGAACTCGTGCATGAGCGCAGCGCGGCAAACCCTGATCACCTCCTCGCGTGTCACGTCTTGTGGCCGTTTGTGGCTGCCGGGGCCTGCAAGACCCATCGCGACGTTGTCATGAACGCTCATGTCGAAGAGGATGCAGTTCTGGGACACCGCCGCGATGTGAGAGCGCGTGAACTCCCCATCGAGGTAGCACAGTTCCTGGTCGTCGAGGTGGATTGAACCTGCAGTCGGGGTGTACATGCGGAGAAGGAGTTGGGCCAAGGTCGACTTTCCCGAGCCAGAGCCGCCGACGATGAACGACATCTCTCCCGGGGGGAGGAAGATGGAGATGTCCTGAAGAACGGGCATGGTGGGGCGCGAGGGGTATGCGAAAGTGACCTCGGACAACTCAAAGTGGCCACGACAATGCGGCGGACTGATCCTCCTGAACACCGAGGGGCGGGGTGACTTGGCTATGGTAGAGAGCGCGGCCGTGCCGTACAGGAGAGGCTCCTCTGACTGCGACTGCGCGAGGGTCAGAAGCGCGACCATCGCGAACTTGCCCTTGGTGAGCACGATCAGCTGGGGGATGGCCATCTGGAGGTTGCTCGTCGCGATGAGGCACGCCCAGAAGACGGACATGACGGTGCCGGGGGAGATGGAGCCATCGCGCACGAGCTTCGCACCGAACCAGAACGCCTGCACGAACATGGCCATCATGACAAACTGCGACGTACCGGAGCTGATGCCCCAGACGGCGTGGCACTTCATCGCTGCGAGGCGGACTTTCTCGACCATGTCGTCAAGCTGCTCCTGCTCGTGGATTTCCGCATTGAAGGCCTTCACGGTTGCAATCGCCGCAGCGGCGCGGTCGACCAGGGTCGCAGCCGACGCGCTGTGAACGCGCTCGGCGGCAAGACGGGGGCCCACGACGCCCTGAGAGAGCGCTTGAATGACCATGAGGACCGGGACACCGGCAAGGATGACCAGAGTGAGCGACCAGGACCAGAAGAACGCCAGGATGAGGCACGTGACGAAGGTGGTGGTGTATTGAATGACCATCCCTGCGGCGAGGGAGGAAGCCATGCGAACTTCGTCGGTTTCCCTGCGACGCGTCAATAACCATTGCAATCTACATGAAGGGTTTGACTCACCGAGCGAAGTTCGCCATCATGCCACCAGCGCCGACAGGTCCATCGCCCTCGACGGCCTGCACAGACTCCTCTGAGCCCATCTTGGTGTCGAACCAGACCATGTCCTTGCGCGTGACCGCAGCGTATATCCGCTTGCGGACCGCGACGAGGTTGCGCTCACCGGTCCATATCCAGAGGCACGACGTGACGCTGCTGATGGCGAGAGCAGCCACCGCGAGGCCGACCAGCTCGATGGCGGTGACACCGACGCCGTGGAGGAGCTGGTGCTTGGCGTCATTGGACGGGTTGGGACCGGTGGGGAATGCGGCAAAGGAGTCGAAGGAGCGACCGATGACATATGTCATGAACGGGGCGACACCGCCGGCGAAGACGGAGGTGAGGATGGCCGGGAGGATGAGCACGAAGAAGTCGCGGCGCGAGAGGAGGGCGAAGAGGAGGCGGAGAGACGGCTGAGGGCATTCCGGGGCAGACGCTGCTGCCTCGACCGGAGAATCATGAAGAGTGACCGCGGAGCCTGGGGTCGGGGGAAGCTTAAGAGAAGATGCGTCGGGGGTCATGGTGGTGGGCGCGATGTCGGTGGCGACGGCGAGGTCCGTCGGGCGACGCATCTTGGGAGAAGATGTCGAAGTAGAAAGGAGAGAGAGGTTGAGGAGGGGGGAGCGAGCTGGATAGGCGGGCCATGGCTTTTGTCAATTGTTGCAGACACAAACCGCTTTCGCGCTCGCTGCACACAATAGCGCATAAAGACGCCCGTCATTGTCTCGCGCCGTTTCCCACGGTTCGCACAATAGCCCCTTACCTGAGCGCTTACAGATTCCCTGCTCCCGATCAGATCCCATCAGCATCGTTCCCACGCCCATTGAAAGAGCGCCGGCGGCATCCACCCCAACAGGGTTGCGCGTAAGTGGTAGTCGGCCGCCTGGTAGTACTGTAGAGTCTGATGCCTGCTGGTACCTGCTGGTACCTGATCAGCAATCAATCCGAGTGTGCAAGACATAGGCACTGACTTTGTTATTAAAGATAACGAGACTTTCATGAATAGGCTTCCGAGCAAAGAAAACGATGTGGGCGCCAATCCGCGTTGCTACTTTTGTTGGGTTGAGCTAGAGTTGGAGGCCATGCGTAGAGTAGTCCCAGCTGACGAGAATACGAGAGCTGGCTATTGCGGGCATAGCTAGGGAATTCGAAGTGGGGAGGAAACGCGTCCGTTCTATGGCCGGGCGTCCTTATAAGTACAATTTGCGGGGCGAGCATCATGCTCCCGAATAGTACTCGTTCGAGGGAGGTCATTGAATGTGAAGAGCCACAGAAGCTTCTCTCCCCGGACGTCTCCCCCGAAGCCCACTGCTCATCGATGCATCTATGGGACCCCGAAGTGATCGACGTCGAAGCCCCCACTGGATGCCCCCTAATATTTTGATAGTATTCACAGACCTTCGTTAGCTACACTCACGAATGTGAGCTAGAACGACGGTGGATAGTTGCATCGCCATCGTCATATTTATGTCCTCAGAGCTCTATTCTATCTTGCTATCCACCACTGCTCGCTTACAATGTATCGTAAGGGAGGAGGCTCGCCAGAGCAAATGGGAGTAAGCTGGATCGAGCGATGTACGAAGCGAGGAAGGGGGCGAAGCGAATACGGTTCGTCGTCTATCGTGTGTTGTCCGCAACGCGGTAAAGTTCTGTCATTAACGTTGTGGAGTCTTACTGGGATCGTGGCGCCGGTCTCGTAGCCTGGCGGAGACGCGTCCGATCGCTCGACGCGCTTCGTCGGGGCTCGTGACCGTGCACCTTCCTTTCCGGGCGAAAACTCGAAAAGGTGAGTAGGCTCTCGCGGCCGTGCGTATGTTTTATATATAGTCCTTACAAGCCCGTTTGAGGACAGAAACTAGTTGATTGAGAGACATAGACTCGTAGGGCAGCGCGTGGCTGTTAAGTAGACTCGGAGGAGTTGGCAAAGCGGCCTGACCCACAAGTTGCGATAGGTTGCGATACTAATAAGCCACTCGCCTTCTTCTACAGATAGATCAGTCACAAGCTAAGTTGCGGCGCCCTACAATGATTAATATTGACTAGCTAGACGTCCGCGTCAAACGTCGTGTCACTTGCTAATGGTTGTGATGATCTGATGACGCCCAGTCTTAGTCGACTAGTACTCGGCAGCCGCCATTATGATAGTGGTACGGTTGGCTTCACCGAATAGTCTATCAGGCACTGTATGAGAACATCAGTGGAAGTCCCGAACATATACTGATCGTCCCTTTCACGACTCAAGTATCTCAAACTTTTGTTGATCTGCTTACTCGAGGATCAGTCTGATCAATATTCCATTATCGGGTTTCAGCGACTGGCCATACTTAGGTACGTACTGAAGGTATTAAACGAGTTGAACGTTAAGACAGATAAAATAACAGGGGGAGAATGCGGCAGTCAGTCGAGTTCTTACAAGTCCGGCAACCATATCCATTACCGACAGTCGGTTCGCGTCTGATGCTCTCTTGCGGTCTTGCCCAGTCTTGCCCCGGGTCTTAGTGTGCTACCTTTGACTTTGAGTGAATCCGAAGTCAGGAACCTAGAAGGTGACTCTCGAAAGCTCAACGAATCATACCATCAAGCCCAATGATATACACGATAGAGACATCGTCGTGTAGACCCTGCGTCGAAAAGATGTAAGACGTCTCTACCACCAGCCACCAGGCTTGCCGTCCTTTCAGTCCGCAGGGGGTTTCCTCATCAGTAGAGTGCGTCATCCTCGAGCCTGTAAACCTGTCCAACCTCCAGCAGACAGCGGGCTTGTGATCTGACCTTTTATGTGATCAAGTAAACCGGCCGACCGAGTTTCTGCTTACCCCGAGGGGGGGACGTTGCCGCGAGCATCGCTAAAGTGTTCTTCAGGCAACTGAGGGTTGCCGACTTACACCTGAACGGTTTGCGATAAGCGACAAGGCGTCATGATGAGTATATGGTACGCGTATGGCACACTGACACCCGGGCGCACCAGACTATCAGAGAGCTTCCTTTGACCTGACACTTAAGGCCTCAACTGACGTCTATTTTAACATCGTCCGGGCGATATGTGTATGATATCGCATGCATTATCGTCCGTTCGTTGGTCTACATAGTGCCTAAGCGCTGAGCGTCAGCTTGATGCACACACGAATGCGGGCCGTGAAGAGAAAAAAACGTACCATCTGCCAGTACGGCGGCCGCCGAGCGCGCTTGTGAGCGTCGACTTGTCGCGTCAACGACGCGCTGACGGTAGGAAGACTGGCAATTTCGAACCTGTTACATTTGACAAGTCTCAGGCCTAAGTCTCTTCGAAGACTCTGCGGGCACGGCTGTAGCACTAATGTTGATGTGTTCTTGGTTGCTTTAAACGGAGAAGGCGTGTGAAACATCGTTCATGCAAGTGATCCTTTGCTCCTGTGAGGTTTCCAGGCGAGTGCAGGCAATTGCAGGTGGCCTGACACTCTGACGCACTGAAATGGTAAGTAAGTTGAAGTTGAATGCGATGCAGGAGGTGCGGGATCTTGCGGGACCCAGGCGGGTCCGGCAGGCGAGTACCGGCGGCAACCGGTGGCGGTTAACTCATGCGCCCGGTCGGTAATTACGTACGTAACGGCTAAGTCATTCAAATTCATTAGTTGTGCGGCGGTCGGAAATTGAACTGCTGCTTTTCGTTGAACTTCGTGCACTTGCAGGCACTTGCCCGTGTTTCAACATGTACCTCTGGCCTCGGAATCGTGCACATGGTGTCTAGGAGGTATCACCGTAGGGAAGAGTGTGGTATAGCCCGCAAAATACTCAGGGGGGTGTTGACATAAGGGTGCGGTGGTGTAAAGACATGCTCGGCGTGCACGATCGGCGGGAGTCAGCTTACTGATTCACCACGGTGCAAACATTCAACCCCCTCAGATATTGCGACCTCGGAGCAGTCCACTTCACCGGCTGTCGCTCTACAGCTCAGTATAAAATCGAGCCGTTTTGTTCGGGAGCTCTCACTTCCCTCAGCACCACATCCCAGACAACCTCCGAAGCTACCAGTGGACCACGGATCTCTTCGAGCATCCAGTAAACCTACATCTCATTCCACCACCCATATCTACATCGTACACCATGCCCGGCGGTCTCCTATTCGTATACTCGGAGCCCGGCTCCGCAGTCTCCACCGAGGAGTTCAACGACTGGTACGACAACGAGCACGTCCCCCTCCGGCTCCCCATCCCCGGCTTCCAGACCTGGTCCCGCTGGGCCGCCGTGGACGGCAAGACCCCCAGCTACGCCGCGGTCTACGGCCTCTCCGCTCCCTCCGTCGCCTCGGACCCCGCGCACGCGCACCTGGGCGCGACCCGCTCCGACCGCGAGAAGAGCATCATGTCGCGCGCGAGCCTCATCGACCGCCGCACGTACGCGCTGTGCGAGCCCGCCGTCGCGCCCAGCGCGGGGTACGACCGCGCGCAGCCGGGCCCGTTCGTGTGCATCGCGGAGGTGGACATCAAGCCCGAGGCGGAGGCGGACTTCAACCGGTGGTACGACGAGGAGCACATCCCGATGCTCTCGCGCATCCCCGGGTGGGTGCGCAGCAGCCGCTTCGTCCTTGTCGACGCGGCGGCGGCTGGCGCGGACGCGGGGGGCGTTAGGGCCGCGAAGTACTTCGCTCTCCACGAGATCGCGGACCTCGAGAGCATGGAACGCCCCGAGTTCAAGGCGTCGCTCGCGACGGAGTGGTCGCAGAAGATCCTCGGAAACACGACGTCGTTCAGCTTGAGGGTGTTTAAGCTGACGAAGAGCTGGAAGCAATAGATTGGATGATGGACGTCACGGCCGGGTTTGTAAAACCATTCTCAACCCCCTGTAGTATCTTGTATCATGACCTAATGTATTCAATCCCAACTCCGAGTCCTTCAGTCTCTTACCAGGTTTCTGGTCGTACGTGAATATTGAAACGCCTCTGTTTACCGATCATGCATATGGTGCGCAGAAGCTGGATATGCCACTATGATACAAAATCTGACACTTCCTGAACAACTGTTGAACATACATTCGCAGAAGCACTCGCTGCCGCCCACCTAGTCGAACGGTACGGGCCGTATTCCCGGCCCAGACAAAATCGCGCCCGGCACCCGCCCCTTCACCTGCCCGTCCTGCAGCGCGCCAAACACCGACGGGACCGGGATACCGCAGCAGTCGCCCCAGCCGTTCTCGCGCTGCCCGACGCCGCCGAGGTCGCCCATTGCGTGTGCATGGCCCCAGTGTGCGTCTTCCTGCCCGGGGGAGCCCGCGGGGAGTGCGGGGAGCGGGCCGTCCCAGGGCAGGATGGTGCCGAAGAGGAAGTGCTGCATGACGGGGAGCTTGCCGAGGACCTCGGCGAGGAACATCTTCCTGAGCCCGGTGTTGACTTTCTCCCACGTCTTGACCTGTAGCGAGTGAGTAACGGGGCTTGGGTGGAGATGAGAGAGGACGTACTGCGGAGATGTCGTCGAGCATGGGTGAGTGCCACCGTAGCGAAGCTGTCTTCACCTGCACAAAGGTCAGATTTGGAAGCAGGATAGGGTATCGATTGTGCCTACCGAGTTTATGAATTTGATGCATGCGAGGTACATGTACTGTTTCGAAAATTCTTCGACCGTGTCGCTGTCGTGTATCGACTTGGGCTTGATGTATTTGTGGCCTGTGCATATCGTCAGCTACATCTGACACACTGAAGGTGAGCCTCCTGGTGCATACCTCGGAGCTGCGCTGCACCCCACAGGAAGGGCAGGAAGTGGTAGTCATCCAGTCCCCAAACACCGTGCGAGCCTGCTGGTTCAAGCCAGTATGTCGATTGCAGTACGCGCATCACCTCGATATATCTAAGGTGAATAGGTACGTCAATGGCCAACCTGGTGTACTGGATGCGGATAATATGTACCTCCAGAACACCTTGATGACCAGGGCGGCTTGATCACTTTCTTGGAAGACGCCTAACTTGTCGATACAGATCCTAATGTCACCATGAGTCCTGGCGCAAGGCTTCTCCCCGCAGAGATACGCACATCCAGCAAAGGAAGTTGAGCTCCATCCCGCTTCCGTAGTCAATACGCGTCCGGTTGCCCCATGCCTCATCAAAGTACACGGTCACTTCCGGAATCGCGTCTTCCGGTAGTCCTGGGATCGTGCGGTGGAGTTCAGGAGCAATCTACAGATATATGTATGATTAATATAGGCCGGCAAGGATGCGAGGACTATAGAGCAGTAAGAACACACACCTCAGAGACCTTGTCGTAGAACGTCCTGAATGCCGGGTTGCCGAATCGTGACGCTTTATTATCCACCGGCGGAATTCCTCGCGCTGTCTCCGCTACGCGCTCCAAGATATCCAGGACCGCCTGAACGCCCTACGTTCCCCCACAGAAATCAGCATACGCCGCGCCCCCTTAATGGCGCACGCAGACTTACGCACAGGAGAGACGGGAAGGTCGTCCGTGAGCTTCACGCCAACGACGGCCTCGTTCAACGCGGCGATGTAGAACACGATCGTCTCGTGCGTCTTCGACTCCTGGAACGCCTCAAGCTGCTCCTTTGTGAGAATCAGCTTTCGTGGGGGGTGGAACCCGATCACTGGTGCGCTCGGCAAAGTCTCTGCTGTTGTTTGTGTAGCAGCATCTGCTGTGGGGGTAGTCGTTGTTGAGTCTGCCATGACTGTGGTGGTAGAGAGGGTTAGAAAGCAATCGAGAGTGCGCAAGGGGCTCCGATCCTTCTGGCCCGAAGTGCGTAGACGCCCATGCTCAGCGCGATCGGTCCTGGGCGTCTAGCTGAACTTGTTTTCGTCCTGCTCGCCGTGCCTCCACTGGCCATCCTCTCCGTCCCTCTTCGCTCGTTGCGCCCTCTAGAGTCATACTGAGCTCACAAATAAAAACTAAAATGCCGACGCCACTAGCGGTGCTGCAGGAATCGCTCGAGAAGCATAATGAGGCATTCGAGTCTCTCCTCAAACTCATCCCCGCAAAGTACTACCTCGTGCAGGACGATGCGGACGACCAGGTGCGCACGCTAGTTTGTAATCTGTGCGTATGCTGTTAAGCACCACTGTGTACCACAGCTTGCTTCGAAGTACATGAAGAACAGCAAGAAGCACAAGGCACCCAAGCAAGCGATCAAGGAGGCCTCGAAAAAGGCGAAGAAGGAGAAGGTGCGCATTCCCATATTCCCGCTCTCCCCCATACACCTCATCGCCTTATGCTTACGCGCGCGTACACAGCTCGATCCCGCGAACAACAAAACCGTGCTCGAGATCCAAAATGAGGCCCTTGCCGCGCGCGCAGACGGCGCGTCGAGCAAAGCCACAGCCGCCAAAGGCAAACGCAAGGCACCGGCAGAAGACTCCGACGACTCGGACTCCGACGCAATGCACCTCGATGCACCCATGTCTGACGACGATGACGACGACGAAGAGGATGGGGACGAGGTGGAGGACGGCGAGGCGATGGACGCGGACGAAGCACCCGTCCCGATGCCGGAGAGCGGGGGCATCCAGGAGCTGCGCGACAAGCTGCACGCGCGCATGGCGCAGCTGCGGGACCGGAGCAGAGGCAAGACGTACGGTGGCAGCGGGGACGCGGGATGGGGAGGGCGCCTGGCTGAGTCGGGGGGCAAGGATGAGCTGCTGGAGGAGCGCAGGCAGCAGCGCGCGGCAATGCGCGAGAGGCGGCGGAAGGAGACGAGGGAGAAGATCAAACGCGAGGAGGAGCGGCGGGGCAAGGGGAAGGATAAGGGTAAGGAGAAGGAGCGGGAAAAGCAAAAAGGGACGCAGACGAAGGTGCGCGCGTTGTCGCTCTCTACTCTGGCATATGCCTGCTCACCCAGCATTCGTTTGCGCTCCACAGACTCAGCTGCTCGTGCCAGAGGAGAGCAATAAGTCTGGCCACCAACATGGCCCCGACTCCTCATCCAAGTTCGCCTCTATCACCTTCTCCGCCCTCGCGTCTGGGTCGTCCGTACCCAAGCACAAACGGAACCTGCCGACAACCGCCTCAAATCCCACACAGGCCCTTTCTCAGCTCACCGCACACAAAGAGAAGTTGGCTGCGCTACCAGAAGAGGAACGCGCGGCGCGGGCGGAGCGCGAGAAGTGGGACAAGGCGAACGCGCGTGCCGAGGGTGTGAAGGTACACGACGACGAGGGCCGCCTGAAGAAGGCAGTGAAGCGCAAAGAGAAGGCGAAGGTCAAGAGCAAGAAAGCTTGGTATGTCTCTCTTGCCTACCCTCAGTTTATCGCCCTGCTTACCCTATGGTTTTCTAGGGACGAGCGGAAAGAGCAGGTCGCGACGACGATGGCGGCACGGCAGAAGAAGCGGTCGGACAACCTCACGTCGCGGGCGGAGCGCAGGAACGACAAGCGGAAGGGGCTCAAGACGAAGCCTAAGGACAAGGGCCGGCCGGGGTTCGAGGGCAAGTCATTCGGCAAGGGCAAGGGCAAGGACAAGGGGAAGGGGAAAGCAGGCGGCGGGAAGAAGTAGTGCTCTCCACGTCGCGCACCGTGCTCTGTCCATACCACCTCTTGCATTGCTGCTCTATTCACAGTGCGATGTCTATGCATTCATGAACGACTGACAGTACAAGGGTATCATGTCCTCCGCCATGGGCCCGTATTCGTTCAGCCCGCCCGTCCACAGCCTGAACCACAGCGGCGCGCAGAGCAGCCCGTACGCAACGCCCGCCCCGACCTGGGGCCACGTATGGTGTCCCAGCCATATCCTCGACGCCGCAATCATGCTCGCGAGTGGGACCACGACCAGCGGGATTGCCATACGCATGAGCGCAGGCGACGAGGGCAGCATCGGGTGGATGGGGAGGTACATGCACGCGAGGGTGATGTACGCCGCGAAGAACGTGATCACCGCCGAGTGCGTGCTCGGCATCCTAGCAGCCCACGCCCATGGCACCAAGTCAGCGATGTGCATGCCACTAACCTGATGGGTACTCGATACTCACCCGTACGTTTTTTTGCGTTTCCCATCAACGACGACCGGTCGCGGCTGGCGTACACAGCGTTTGAGGATCTTCACGGTGAGTGAGCAGAGCACCGCTCCCGCGGTGAAATACGCAACGCCGGCCGAGCGCGTGTAGAGCAGCGTGGCGGCCGTTAGCGTCGCTACTGTCACGTTCGTCTACAAATCAGCGGTGGGTGCCGCGCGGGCGGGCGAGAGAGCAGAGGGGCGTGCCTTGTCGAGGGCCAAGAGCCACCACGGCCTCCCGTGAGCAGCGCGTATGGTAGGTCGCGCCACCTGAGCGACTTCTGCGCTCGCAGTGGTAGCTGGTGGGCGTGGTTTGGTGAGTCTGCGCGTTGCCATGCCGTGGGGTGGGACGGGCTAGGAGGGGGTCGAAGCTGGTGGATGAGTGGTTGAAGCAGGAGGCCAACCCGCTGGCAGCCTGCGCCCGTACCTGAAGTGGACATAGAACCTCGTTCTCATTCAGGGATGCTGATATTTTCTCACTCGGGGATGCTGATATTTCTCACTGCGAGCGCGCGGTGTGGTACCTCTTAGCACTGGCGTAGGTGCGTCGTCCGTCGTGCGCACAAAAGACCGCACGATATGTTCAGCGATCCTCACCACCGGCATCAACACTACCAGCCTCGATGAATTGAACAGACGCCGCCGCAACTAGCGCCATGCCTATCTACCAGACGCACCGCACTACCGCTACCCCTTCACGATCCCGACCGTTACCTCCGCCTCGCCCTCGCCCCCCTCGCCACCCCGCGTCCCGAAATGCAGCGCGTGCACGCACCGCTCCCACGCCCAGCGCGTCAGCCGGAGCACCTCCCCGTCCTCGAGGTCGTGCCGCACATGCAGCTCGAGCGTGACGACGAGGGACTGCGCGGGACCCTGCGCCTTGTCCGCCGACGTCGGCACGCTTGCGTACGGCGACACGGTGTCCCCGTCGGCGAGCGCGAGGCTCGGTGTGAGCTGCCAGATGTGCGGCGCGGGTAGGTGCAGGACTTGTGGGTGGCGTTCGATCTGTGCAAGGGGTGGACATGAGCGTCGTGAAAAGTGGCCGGGAAGGGACCGCGGGTGCTTACCTCGCGCATAGCGCGGAGGAACGCTTCCATCCTTCCCCCGGCTAGTCCCCTTGCTGGGGACGTCTGCAGGAGGACTACGCCGAGAGCAGAAGCTGCACGATATGCCAACTTGAACGTTACGATCGTCTCGATGGCCGCAAGGATGAGGTCGATCGGTCGATGCTGACGCCTGCACACATACGGTCAGACCGTGCATAGCGACGTAGATTTGTCCACTTACAAAGGCGCGCATGTCGCGGTCAACAGAGCGCCAGAGGCAAACAGTACAGGAGCCAGTGAGTAGGGGTTTGTGAGAATGTTATTGAGAAAAGGAGGATATGCCAGCGATGATGTGAGGTATCGAGAGCGAGCCGGGAGCAGGGATGTTAGGGAGGGGATATGGTTACCCGCCGCTACATAGCACATCAGCCAAACTCAGGAATATCATAAGGACGCTGTAAGGGACACGCACTATTGACGAGCTTGGAGTGATTGTTGAAAGCGATAGCAGTGGTCAGAAGCGAAACGAAGGTGATAAATAGTAGGCCAACAGGGAAGTCGATCCTGCACTCGAAGTCAGCACACCGTGCAAGCCACTCGCGATATGGCACGCACCCAAACACAGACGAGACTTCATCACCGTGGTGATGGTGGTGTCCCTCTCCAGACGAGAGCAATAGATGCTCAACAGTCTCTTTGCAAACGTAGACGGACGTGAAGACCAGGTAGACCGACTGCGCGAACGTCATGAGCGTCTCCACCCGCGCATTCCTAGAAGGCCGCGTCAAATCAACGCACCACAAGTGATGAAAAGAGACACTCACCCATAGGGACGTCGCATGTCCGCACGCGAGTCAGGTCGCACAAGACGACTAGGCAAAACATGTCCGAGCGCAACGCCGATCGCGTCGAACACCACCCAGTACCCCAGCCCGGTACACGACAGCGAGCCCACCTGCTGCCCAGTGATCCACAGCCACGCGCCCAACGCGAATTGCCCGGCGGCCGCACACGCCGCGAGGCCAGAGCCTTCCGGCGACGCGCGAATCCTGCCTATGGGGCTCTTCGCGCGCGTCTTCGAGACGAGCCCGTTCGCGGCATGGCCATTTTCCGCGCTCTTCTCGTCGTTGAGGGAGGGGCTGCTCGGAAAGGGAGAAATGGGCGCCCACGGACTCGTGGGCATTGGTGTGGGTTGGGTGTGCAGCTGCCCAGACTCGCTCTGCGCACCGGGTTCAAGGAAGGAGAAGAAGTTGTGCGAAAGGGAGTGTTTGTGGTGGTGTCCGCGGCGCTCTGCGCTGCTCTGTGGAGACATCATCGACGCCATGGGATGTCCGGCGGATTGAGGGGGACGCGCACCGAAGGTAAACCCTTCGCGGAAGGTGCGCTGGCCGGGGGCGGGAGACGCGCTGGGTATAGGGACGCCCTCGTCAACAGCCGGAGAGGTCGAAAAATCAAGCTCTTGGGCGCCATCCTCCGCAATACTGGTAGAAGGGAGAGAGCCCGGGCGCGGGAAGTATATAGAGAGGTTGCGAGAGTGAAGGCGCGAATGCCGCCGGGCGTTCGCGGGGGGTTGTGAGACTCTCATACCGTTATCCGGCGGTGAAGAGCCAGGGTGGTGCAGTTCCGGTGCCGTGTATGAAGAGGTGATATTATGACTTGCAGGTAGGCTCTGCTGGTCAGCAGGGAATGACGAAGCCAGCGGGGAGGGTGTTATCGGAGAGAATGGGCCAGACACCGAGCGCGTCCGCCCATGCGAGGAGGGGAGTGAGAAGGACTGGCGCATAGTGGGGGCTTGATGTCGTCCTTTGGGGGCGCTATAAGAAGGGGTATTCCCATTCAAAGGGGGTTGACGTGGTATCGAAAAACTAGTGCGGTATGGTCCGGCGGACGCTGGGTGGACAGGAAAGGATTGTGACATCGGTATCGACGGCGTGGAGGTCACCCGGGAGCGAGTAGGAGGTGGTGCAAGCCCAACGCTCTCCGACGAGGAGCCGTTGAGCGCGAAGCCCTGCGTTATCGGGGCGGTCGCGGGAGGGGTTTGGGGGGCCGGGAATGCGAGCACTTCTTCGTCTTCATCTTTACTCGACTTCCTTCGATGCATGCTCCCGTTCACCGGCGTGCCAACCGACAGTGCCATTCCGCACGTTAGACCGGCGAAGAGAGGTAGCTGGTGCACTGACTGCAGCCTGAGGTCTGGAACCTGATGGTTCATTGGAGTTGCAGGTAGGTGAGAGCACACGCGGCGCACCTGTGATTATGCCGTCCACTAGCCCTAGCACCGTGCACGTTACAGACGCGTAGCAAACAGGACGTAGTGTGTGCTGCTTTGGATGCGCGAGGTGTTGATGAAGACCGAGGTGTTAGGACGATGGTGCTTGAGCTATCGACTCCGTACGGGCCTGAGTTGCGAACTGACCTACGTGTCGCTGCTATGATATGCCGCGTCTGATACTCCGGAGGAGCCTTCTTCTCAAAACGTTGCGAAGGGAGTGGGAGAAGGAGGGACAGCAGGGAGACTCATCAAACAGCTCTCGCCGTCTGTTGTGGCGGCCTCGGGCGTCTCTTAATACCCCGGTTTTGATGCCTCCGCCACCGCCCACCACTCGATACTATCTCGCTCACTCCGCCCTCGGCCCGTATTGAAAGATAGAAAGATCCATATGCAATTAGTATCAGATACATGAAGGTACGCGGAGCAAGGAGAGCATATAGCACGAAAATTCCGTAAAGCATATCATGAGTGTCGTCAACGGTAGGTGGAAAATAGATGATAGCAGCGCGTCGTACACATCGTCAAGTCGTCATCCAGTAAGTACAACAAGGGTACATTCAATGTCCGTCATGGCCAATCACCGGTGCAGAGAGTCGCGGGGGGAGCGCGGTCCAAAGAGCCCCGGGCTACCCTGAGGAGGAGCCAGGAGGTGTTCGACTTGTGCAGGAGGAGGGGAAGGACGGAATTGCGGATCGGCTATATCAAACGTCAGTACAGGTGGATGATGTTCTAATTAGTGTCGACTTACGTTGCCATGTTGCCCAAGAAGTCGTCTGCGGGACAGGTTCGGGAGGGGGAGGGGGAGGGGGAGCCGCCTGCCGATTCCTAGAGCGGCGCGAACCACGGGGGTGAATCGACCTCCACGCGCTCGGCGCCTGTTGCGGTACGTCCGGCTCAGGCTCGGGGCCGGGTGTTGGTTCAGGCTGTGGCGCAGCATCGGTAGGAACACAGGTCATCACAGGTTTCCTAAAGGGTAGTGAGCTTCCGCAACACGTATTCTGCATTGGCGATAACTGACCAGCTTGGGTCAAACTCCCCGCCAGGACCATACTTCGACTTGAACTGCAGCAGCTCCCCGATTTGACTGTAATAAAGACTTAGTGTGGGCTTTCTGACCGACGCGACGTCACACTCACTATTCGAGGTTGCGTTTGTCTTCCCGGAGCTTCCCGACCTCGCTAAGTAGCATACGAACCTCCGTCGCCAATGAGCGGCTGAACTCGTCGAGGTACTAATGAAGAGATTGTCAGCGCATACGTGACATTACGTTTGACAGATTGCTTACGCCTTGAACATTGTAAGGGATTTGTTCGTTCGCGGTCGCTTTCACGGCTTCAATGGTCTCTTGCTTGCGCTGCTCGCAATCCGCACGCCAGGCTGCCAAAACATGTTAGACCAGCCTTTGACGTAGGGATGCATGCTTACCCTCAGCCATGTCCCGAATAGTGCCCTCGTATGCAACACGCTGCTGCTCGATAGCTTCCAGCGCTGCGCGTTGGTCTAAAACGTACAAGTCAGACTGGCCACCAGACACCAGAAATAGCGGTACTCACTCGCTCGCATCTCCTCCATAAGATCCGCCTTCGACTGCTCCTGCGCCGCCAGCATCGCCGTCTGGCCCTCCAAGATTTGCTGGAGCATGTTGCGCGTTTGTGCGTCTTCCGCGTCCTTCTGCTCCCAACGATTCTGCTTGAACTCCCAGCGCTGATCTGCGAGCTCCCGTTTCCTGGAAATCTCATCGCGTTGCTCCGAGACGATGTTCGTGATGTCGCCCAGCTGGTTGCGCATAGCCTCGTCACGTTCCAACATCTCCGCCCGCTCGGTCTCGCGACGCTCAGCCTCTTCAGCCTCCCTTGCCATCTTCTCATCCTCGAGTTCTTTCCGCACAGCACCAAGCTCTGCTTCCAGCGCACGGATGTGGGCCTGATACTCCTCGTGCATGCGCTCGCGTTCAGCCGCAGCCTCTGCTTGAGCACGCTCCCTCTCGGCCTGTGCTTCGTCATGGACCCGCTTGAGCTCTTCGCGTTCGCGGTCGACTACTTGGCGAATATCGTCTGCGTGCCGAGTCGCCGCTTCCAGCATCGAGTGTGCTAGCGACTCCGTTTCCGCGGACACCGCTGGCACCACAGTTTGCGGCGGTTCCTCCGGGGGGAGCACGAAGCTAGGTTCAGGCATAGGCACATCTTCTTCGGTAACCGGCGCCCCAGGCGGACGAACAGGCAACGCGCCCTCCGTCGCGGGCGGCAGAGTGCCCAGCCGCCGCTCCAGTTCGCTCCAAATGTTTTCGCGCCGAAGCTCAGCCTCTTCGTCTCGCCGTTTTTCGTTGTCTTCGAAGATCCTTTGACGATCTCCCTCATTGGCCCTAAAGTTCTCCTCGCGCTTCTCCTCGCCATCTTGGACTTCATTCATGATATGGTCCAGTTGTTGGGCAAGGCTGTCGAAATGATCCTTAGAATCTTCATAGGCTTGCTGTAACTGAAGGTCAAGGTCACGGGGACCCGAGGGAGGGCGCGGCGGGGGAGCGGAATCATAGAACCTCGACGTTTGTGGAATCGGCACAGGTTGAGTACGAGGTGAATCATGAATCGTGCGATGATCGTCAGGGCTCCCGCGGGGTGGAAGGTCAGGTCCACGATGCGGAGGGGTAGTCGGTCTAGCTGCAACCATGCGGACGTGTGGGTGTGCGTCTTCCTCATCGTATTCGCGAGCCTGAGGCTCGCTGGGGGCAAGCGGGACGTAATCATCACGGATAGAGTGGGGCGGAGGCAGACCGGTACCATGTACTATGCCTAAATGATGATGAGCAATACATCGGGGATTATACCTGCATAGAACTCACGAGGGCCGCTTGCCGTTCTAGGTCTTGAGTCTGCATGGATAGTCAATAAACGAGTTGACCTAAAATATGTTGACAAGACTTACGAGAAGGCGTATCGATATGGGTTTCTAAAACCATCGTGAGATATTATAGCAGTACTCATAGAAACAATCACGTACCTGGGGTCCCACTTCGATGAGAACCAGCGGGGCTCCCAACTTCCACAAAGGTCGGGGTACGATCATGCGGCCGAGCTGCCCCTGCCCTACTACGTGTGGATCCTAGAGGTCGAATGGGCAGCACTTCGGGGCCCCTCTCCGAGCCCGGATAAGTAGGTGTATGTGGAAAAGACGTATGTTCTCGCGGTGGCGGAGACCGTGACAATGTGTGATGGTCACGAGGATGACGACCCGTTCCGGCGTCGTCTTCGGATATGGTCCCAGGTTGCCGTCCACCCTCATCGCTATGCCGAGGGTATGACCTTCCCCCACTATAATCTCGGGACAGGGGGCGGCGACTTGGTCCGGCTCGGTCACCATGTTGAGTATGAGTGGATGGATGGGTTCTAGGGCCGGCGTCTAACTCTAATGGGTCGCGCTCCAACGAGTGAGGCCTTGGCCGCGGTCGGTGGGTTCCCCCTGCACTGTACGCCGGAGAACGTTCCCTGGAGTGAGCCCTTGGCCGCGGTCTGTGGGTCCCCCCGCGCTGTACGCCGGAGAACGGTCCCTGGAGTGATGACGGGAGCCAGAGGATCCTCGAGAGTACTGACGCCGAGGGGGCCGGTCACGATCTCGGGTATAAGGGTAATCACGCTCTCGAGAGTGCGGACGGCGGCGGTGATCTCCACGCTCTTGAGAGTACGGATCGCGACGGTAATCTCTATACGCTGGAGAGTACCGACGGCGATGGCGATATCGAGGGTCCTCATAAGAGTCACGAGAATAGGCCCGGCGAGGAGCTCGGTAGGGACGTCCACGGCTATCAACGCTGCGTGAGCGCCCGTCGCGGGATCCGTCACGGCGGGAAGAAGGGCGTCCGTGGCGTGAAGAACGTGGCCTATGCGGATCCTCCAACGCAGTAGGCGAATGTCCTCCACTCGGGCGGATTTGGATGATTTCGGGGAGACCCGTTGAAGGGTGAACCGCCTCATGGGTTGCTGTCGGCGGTAGATTGATCACCATCGGTGCTCCGGTCCCCGTTGCTTGCTGGCCATGATGAGCGGATGGGTCAAACACAGTTGGGGAGGTCCTCCCGGAACGGTGGGATCCTGCTGGCAAGGCTATTCTGATAGGGCTATGGGGATCACGTTGACTTGAGGGGCGAGATTGAGAGCGGCGAGATGTAGAGGGGCGAGAACGAGGATGAGACCTATCAGATTGAGAGCGGGAGCGGGAATGGTGATGGGAGCGGGGAGAATGGGAACGGGAACTGGAACGGGAACGGGAACGGGAACGGGAACGGGAACCTGTCTCGATGACGAGCGGTAGAGGGCCGGGTGGCCCGGCACCTGGCATAGGGAAGCCCACAGGCATCCCTGGCACATAACCAGGGGGGTATTGAGGCGGACTGGGGTGGATGATGATGGGTCTATTGCCATCGCCAGCGGTAGACTGAGGGGGGTGAACATTGATAGTCTGTGGCACAGTACCCTGAGGTGGTTCGTGGTGCTCAGGGTGTTCCGAACGCGGGGACGCTGGCCGAGAGTGAGGAGGACGCGAGAGCGGCCGTTCACCAACATCACCTTCCACCACGGAGGGCGGATGCGAAGGATGGTGATGAGGCTCATCGGCGTGCTCCACCGAATGCGGGTGATATGATTCGGTTGTCGGTGACGACGGCGCTGCTGTTGGTTGCTGAGAACCGCCAACGACAATAGTCGTAGGAGGTTGTTGCATTTGCCCAGGTGGGGGAGGGATCACGGTAATAGGTTGTGGTGGCATACCAAATTCCCCCCTTCCTGGCGCCGGTATCGGCACTGCGCCAGGGACGACTTCATATTGGACACGATCACCACCAGGGCTACTGTACGATCCGGAAGACCGGCTGTCGGGCCTGCCTGAAGGTGGAGGAGGTACAAAATCGGCATAAACCTCACCGGGCGGCGGACCCGATGTCGACATAGGCACTGGCATCCGACCTGGACCTGAACCCGGATAGGTATTCGGAGGAATGACAGGCGGCCCGGGGGGTAGCCATATTGGCCAGGAGAAGGAATAACAGGGCGTGGCACCGGCGGCGTGGTTTCATGAGGAAATTGGGCAGGGCGTCCCGAATTGTCAAAGGGTGTGAAGCCCGGCGGCGGCGGCGGAATTACAGTCGGGGGAATGACAGTCGTGAAGCCCTGTCCCTGCTGTGAGGCTGTCGCAACTCTCCGTTAGCGATCGCGTGCATGAGCATCGGCTCACAGTCGACGGGAAGCTTACCGGAGGGCCGGATGGCTTGAGCAATGTGGTTCAGCAATGGGAGGACTTCATCTCGTGTTTGCTCCAGCCGCGCTGTCACGCTTTGTATCTCCGCATGTCGATCATGCACATCCCTTTCCAGCCACTGGTTGAGTCGGCTCAGGTAATCAATGATCTCGCTCTGCTGCTCCAAGCCGGCGAGCTGTCCAGACCGATTATCCTGAAACAACGTCAATGCCTGCCGACATAGTGCGACTGGTATGACTCACTCTCAGCAAAGCCAGTATATCGTCGAACGTGGAGGGCAATTGCACTACGGTCTAGAACGCGTCTATTAGAGAATGTCTCGCAAGGTAGACTCGCAGTACTCACGGGTCCCGCGACGATTGGCACTTGCTGGGGGGGTGCAGGCGGGAACATCTCGCCGGGAGGGGGTACTACGCCTCCAGGCTGGCTCTGCCCCTCTTGCCGAGGGGAACGGTACCAACGCGGATCCTCCTGTCCTTGATCCAACTCCACCTGTTCAGGCGCAGTCTGCGGCCTCGTTATGGGCTCCTGCACAGCATAATGGTCAGCAAGGCAGTGATGAAGGTAGACTACTGACAACAGACCGTGTCAGGACCGATCCATCCCTGTCCGGTGCGCTGCGCCCGGTTTTGTCGAACCGCCGCGTCGAAGTTAATGTCTGGACCGCCCATTCGGGAACCTCCATGTGGGCCCGGCACAACAGGGACAGGTTCATGCATACTTCCCATATCAGAAGGGGCCAAGTCTTGTTCATCGCGTGGCATTCCCTGTCCATGAGTTGGGCGGACCAAGATAGGCTGTCGAGGGAGTGGATGACGACGGCCCGGCCGCCTCACATCCAACGGAGTAGTTGACCGAGGGATGGGGACCGACATCGAACGAAGAGGCAGGGTCTCGAACGTAGGGCTCGTGCTTCGAGGCCGCAGTCGGGGACCCGGGCGATAGATCAGAGGGGTCAGTGCCGGAGGTCCCTGCACAGGTGCTTGCGCAGGCGGAGGACCCGAAATCAATATCTCCATGAGCTCCTGGTCGAAAGTCGAGCCTGCTGCGTGGGGAATGGGAGCGATGACCGGCGGCTGGTCTGCACTGCGAGCGTCCGCATCGCGCCGGGCTTGGTTGAGGAGCCGCCTGATAGTAGACGATCCAACCGAGTCGACGGCGGACCCTTCATCTTCCGCAGGCGGCGGTGCCGCGCGAGCACGATCCAGTAGACGTGCGAGGTTGTCCTCAATCCCCCTGAGCCTATCCGCGAAATCCCCGAACCTGTCCGGGACAGGCATGCCAAAGGACCGGTTGTGCAGCTCGTCAAGGAGGCGGTTCGTAGCATGCTGGCCTTCCAACATCGACGCAACCTGCTGACGGATAGCGTCCAGTCCCTCACGCAAGTGATCAAGCGGAATCTGGGGCATCCGGGGCCTCACCGTATCGCTCGAGAGCGATGACGGCGACGGTGAAGACGACAGAGGCGGCGGCGTCGGAGTCAAACTGCGCGCTTGCGGGATCGCTAGTCCAATATCCGACAACTGCGAGGGCGTTATGGAGGTAGGCGGGGCGGACGTGGGAGACGACGTCTCGGAGCTCTCCGGAGAAGACATGGGGGACGAGGACGGCCAGGATGGGGAGCCGGGACCCATCATGGGATAGGACTCGGACTCCATCAAGCTCATATCGTCCGAGTGATGCGAGGAGAGGAACGACATCGTGTCGCTCATCGAGTCTGGAGATGGAATACGGAGAGGCGGGGGCGACAGAGAAATTGCACGCACAATCCTGGGACCTTCGCGAGGGCGCGAGATCGCAGGGGTAGATCTCTCAGAACGAGACATCCTCTCCGAAGAAATGATGCTGCTTCCGCCCACAGAGATATCCTTGCGCGGTACCGGGGGAGGTGCCTCGGGGGCCGTCCGTTGGCGCAGAAGGTCCTCGAGATCCTCGAGCGTGTTCTTGATGTCCTGGATATTGTCTGCCATCTCCCTGGCCTCCGCTCCCCGCGTGTCATTGACGTCGTTCAGGTACTGCAGCAAGCGATTCACATCGTGCGTGAGGATATGGCTTGGCGCATCCGACGGCACAGTCTCGATCGTGGATGCAATGGACGGGATGTCACCCCGGGGTGTCGTGAAGCTGACCTGGAATGACGGCTCGGGCGTCGGCGGGGCAGGCGACGGGGGCAGCGGGATCATCAATGGCGAAACCTGCAGTGTAAAGTTAGTACTTGTCACTCTTGCCGGATCCCGTCAAAATGACACCTACCGAACTTGCGCGGCTTGGTGGCTGTGTCCTCGGACGGACTTCGCGGAACGTCCTGTCCGAGGCCGGCACCGACAGAAGAGAGGGCTCGGTCGAGACGTCTAACTCGAATATCGACGGCGCGAGACGCGAGGAGCTCATCGAGATCGATGAAACGGTCGACACGCTGGACGGTGTCCGAGTCAGCATCACCGCCCGCGGGAGGTCTGTGGGCAGTGGCGTCGGGGATGCTATGCTGGGCAGCAGTGAGATGGTCGACTGCGTTGGCGTGAGCTCCGGAGACGAGGACGACGGCACCGTCATGGGCGACGATGGGCTGACTTCCGTGATCGGGGTCAACATCGAGTCCTCAGACGACTCGAGGGTCCCGCTCGGACGGAGATTCGATGTCTCGAAAGAAATGTCCGGGCCCTCCGGCAATGCCATCGACACCATAGAGGGTGACGCTTGGAGCATAGAGGACTCGTACGACTCATCCGTTTCCGCACCCCATTGAGACTCCGGGATCGAGGGGGTCGAGGCCGTAGTCGGCTGCTCGATCGTCGATAGGATGGTGGGTGTAAGTTGACTGGATGGTGTTGGGGTCACGGACGACTCCGTCGGGGTGGAAATCGTCAGCGAGATGCTCAGTTCCAAATCCGACAGCGCAAGTATGGGCGATGGTCCGGGGATAGACTCCGTCGAGAGGTCCACGGAGCTGGGCTCGACTGTAGACGGAGTTGGGAAGGACCGGACGGGAGACGATGGCGTCAGCTCCAGAGACGGCTCCGAAGACACCGAAGGAGAAAGAGGCGGGGGCGAAGGAGCGCGTTCCGTGGGCGCGCTCTCGGAGGGTTCGCTCGGGCTATATGTGGATGGCGGAAGGGGGATGTCCGCAGGATCCGTATCAACCTCTGGCTCAGGCTCGACGTCATCGAGCTCGAGCTCCCTAGTGATGGGCGAGGGCGCCGAGGAGGGGATGGTCGGAATCTCCGAGGGGTTGATACTGATTTCATCCGCATCTGGCACGCGCACCTTGCATCTGCAGTCCACCGTGTGGAACTCCGTCGACACGTCCGACGAACAGATGTCCGCTGTGACATACTCGGTCTCCGGCGGGGGCGTCGCGCAAAGCGCCGCGGTCTTGTACTCGGACCCGGCGTGTTCGCTCGGACACTTCACCGCCGTCTCGTACTCCGTCTCGTCCGTCTCGTCGACGATCGCTGTTTCATAATCTGACAGGGACGGGATCGTGGAGAGACTCTTGAACGATGCCGTAGAGGGAGACCTCGGAGGCCGCGCGGTGTAGTACCTCGTCCCATCAGTCAGCCCCTCCGTCTCACTTTCCGTCGTGGGCTCGTCGGTAGTAGAACGCGTGTATGACACAGAGGAGGGCGTAGGCGTGACAGACCGACTACGTGTGTTCATAGTAGGCGTCGTCGCAGTGCGCGAATAGGTCTCCAGAGTGCTCAAGCCGGCAGTAAGGGACCCGCTCGCATAAGTCTCAGAGTTGTAGGTGTATGTGCCGGAGTACGTCCCAGAGTACGACGCTGAGTTCTCCTTGTCCGAGATTTCGTCGGAGTCACTGGGATACGAGCCAGTGGTGTACGACCGTGAGCCACGCGGAGTCCGACGACGCACACCACCAGAGCGCGTGAGGCCGCTACGTGACGGTGACGTAGAGCTGTAACGGCTGTCCGTGAGGGTGTCGGAGTCATGCGAATCCCCGAGCAGCGAGGCAGATGTCGTGCCGCGGTACGAAATCGTCGAGGGGACAATGTTCGTCCCAGAGCCCGACAATAGCTCGATAGTCTCGTCCGTTACCAGCCCGGTGCCCGTTCCTGTGGTCGTCCACGTATCGGGTCCAGTGAGTGCGCGAGTGAAAGACGACGACGAATAGAAGCTTGACGTAGGCGTGCGCGTGGCAGAACCAGAGCCAGATCCGGCGCTGAAGAACGCCTCATCTGAGACGGAGCTTGCGGTTTCCGACCCTCTGCTCCTCTTGTCCGAACCGCGTCCTACGCTTGGTGGGGGCGACAGGTACGTAACACCACCGAGTCTAGGTCCACTGGAGATGGTTACAGGGGAAATGTCGCCAACCTGTATGCCGCCCACAAGTCCTAGACCAAAGCCAAGACCAGGTCGGCCCTCGCGAGCCCTCCGAACTGCGGAGGCGAACTCCTCATCCAGATCGGTGAGAGAACTCGTGCGGCGGAGGGAGCTACTCCGGCTCGGGGCGATGACACGTGGATCCCCAGGGTATATATATCCCTGAGAGGAAACCGCACCATCATCAGTAGCACGCGCGCGGTGAGCGGAAGCGAGCGACGGTCGCCGAGAGATAGAGCTGGAGCCCGAGAGGGACTGAATATCGGACATTTCGTCGAGCGGGGGAACGTAAACGGTCGAGGCGGATCCGGAGGCAGAGCCAGACTGGGAGGTCCCGGTACTTGATATGGACCGAATAGTGCGAATCGACCCAGTCGGTGAGCGGGTGCTCGAGCGATCGGGGATAGTCACCGCACGATCCAGTACTTCCCTATTGATCATATTTCATCAGCACTGAGTTTTTCACAATAGTTATATACGCACCAAATCGCGCTAACCCAGCGCACACGTTCTCTGGCACTTTCAGCACCGAGCCTCTCGATACCGTCGCCGTAGAGCAGCTGGAAGGGACACAGCGTTTCCATTAGACCCATGTCACCGATCTGACCTGAGGTGCCCGCCGTTTCGCTTTGCATGCGCGCCGCGATTGTGCCGACATCATCTTGGGCGGTAGGGTGCAATGGCGAGGGAACGGAGCGGACCTCGATACAGTTCAGAAGATCAAGCGTTACAATACCTCTGCCTCCGCCAGGAGCGATCCACGAGAGCAGGAGCATATGCGGGTAAAGTAGGGCCTGGCATCGCTGCCATCTGTATGGTGGGGGAGCGTGTACGTTGAGGTACCAGAGCAACCCTATCCGCAAAGGCTGTGGATAAATCGCTCATGTCAGAATCGTGCTTGCCGAAAAGCGAACATGATCAAGTGGAACAACGGGGAGTTGAACGCAACGGCGGGTGTAGTCGGCCGTGATAAGATAAGATCGGACGGAAAAGGAAACATACCTCTTGAGCTTCTCCCGTGTTCGCGTACTGGCCGAGTTCAGAAAGGTCGAATGCAGGCGGCAGGCCGCCGCTTGCACTGAAGCTTGCGTCGCCACTTGTACTCATTTCTGCGTCGTAAGCACCCCCTTCGACGCGCCTTCCACTCTCGTCCAATCCACCGAACGCACGGTCTCTCAGACGCGCGTTCCCGCGCTCTGCACGCCGGCGCAGGCTGAAGAGACCGTCGCCGTGCGTCGGGGACGGAGACGTGTTGTTCGAACGGATGGACTTGCCAAGAGAAGGGGTGCGTTCCTTCCATGCAGCGACAATGTTTCGCACGGACGTGAGGGGCGATCGTGGTGATGTCTGCGGCCGGCGCAGGGAAGAGGCAGTCGGCGTTGCGGTGGTGGTGAACGTGGAAAAGGTGTTCGTATTGGTGTACGGGTCGGTCCCTGTGTACGTGCTCGGACCGCTGCGGCTCTGTGTGAAGGTGCCACTGGTGGTCGGCGGGAATCGCGAGTCCGTAGACGGAGATACAGGACCACGAGGCGGGGGCGAGAGCACGGAGGACATGGTGGTGATCGGCCCAGAAGACGAGACGGCTGAACCAGTCCGGCTCTTGGTGGGCGATGAGGACCGCGAACCATAGCCGTAGGTAGAGGTGCCATAACCCGCCGTGCTCCCATATCCGTAGCCTGTCGTAGTGGCGGTATGACCGAAGGTTGACATGGACGGGCTCATTGTCGTGGTGTAGGGGCTGGGAGACCGGGGTGCAGGAGAGCGCGGGCCCATGGGGGCGGACAGCGTCCGCGTATGCCCATACAGACGAGGGGAGTCCCTCCCTGTCGTAGTCTGCTTCTCTTCGAAGAACGCGATCAGTTCCCCAGCACGACGTCCGGGTACATTTACGATGCGCCCAGGGGTGTGAGACCCTGGAGCACCACTTGGGTCGGTAGCAGCGCGGGTGTGTGCAGGTGCGATAATCGGGGAGATGCGACCGTCCAGGTGGGCGGATCGCCGGACCTCGCTAGGTATCGTGTACAAGGTGTTCGGCCGACTCCCCTGACCGCTGCCTGACTGGGCAAACGACGTCGGCCGAGAGGGGTTCTCTGTATGTTCAGAAATGGTACTCAACACCCTTCGTTCCCGATCCAAAAGTGTGTCGGCGATCGAGCGGTAGTCGCCAGAGATGTAGCTCGCCGGAGCAGCAGACAAGTTGCTGCTGTACTGGCCGGAGTACGACGAAGAGGATACAACAGAGGAGGATCCACGAGACCACTCGGTAAGCGCATCCTCGGTGTGGGCCAGCTCGTCATCAACCATGCTCAGAGCGGCTTCCACCTCGGCCGCGTCGTCCATCGAATTTTCGTCCGAGTAAGTGTAGTCATCAGAGTCCCTCGAGGACGGAGGGGGAGAAACAAGAATCCTGCGCATCTGACGTGGCGAGGATGCTTCGGTGTCGTAGTTAGAGCCAACGGGGGTCACTAGGCGAAAATAAACAGCGCGTTAGCGAATATCATGCACCCGCCTCGAGGCAGCACGACACATGGGTCGCCAAGAACGCACGGGACCGCTCAGAGGAGAGTCTTGAGGACGAGTAGGGTGTTTGCGTAGGTGATAGGGTGGAAAAGGTAGCAGTGCCGAAGAGCGGCGACCTTGGCTCCCCGCTGGAATGATTGGTCGAGGTGTAGCTTGTCATTTAGCGGACCAAGTCAAATCATGGCACAGATAGAAGGCCGCCCAGGATGATTTGTCGTCGAGAACGCGTGGAGGTGTGGCGGTCGGGGATCTTGAGGACCTCGAGGAGAGGGCGGACAGAGAAAGAGGTGCTTTCGAGGCGAGCACGGACGCGCGGGGCGCTGACGCTGGGTTCGATTCGCCGTTCAACAGACGCTTCAGGGCAGGCTCGGTCGCGCTCGTGTATCAGCATGTGACCGCGTGTCCTCAAGCGCGGGATCCGTCGGCGTTTCAACCGCGACTGCGACTTGACTGCCTGGGGTGTCATTGGACACTAGGATCTAACCTGACGGTAGGAATGCAAGGAAAGGTTTGCCACCGTCTTTCCATGAGCTCGGTATTTATATGTCCCCCTTACCTTCCTTCACAGAAGAACTTCTTGCTTTATGTCTTCACATTCTTGACAGTACTCGCTCTATCAGAGTCTATCTAGAGTCCCGTCACCAAATATCATATACATAGGTGGCCGTCCCAAACAAGACCGACACGAAACCGAACAGAAGACCATCTATTTTGTCTCGTAACCAGCCGGTAGGTGGAGCTTGCGCGTGTTCGTCCATAACAGGCAGGGAAAGACAAAACCTCCGCAGACACCCCCCTTACTCCGTCTGGTGGTGTTTGGACGGACGAGTGGGAGGTTGACGTTGTAACGGCGCTCGTCTCTCTTTGGATTCGGGCCTCGCTTTCCGACCGTCCCAAAAATGATCACCGTATAACTAGAGTCTTTAGTTTCTAGCGGTCAAGTAAACGTCAGCGGAGTTCAAATATCGGTGACGTCATGTCAGCTCACAGATCTGTAGATGAAGCAAGGCCGTTTTCAACATATTAAGCGTAGTACACGTCGCGTCTGTATATATACGTCTGCAATTAATCTGCTGAGCTGGATGTACTTATGACAATATCCCTAGACAGTGTTAATCGTAACTCCACTAATGAGCATTGATAATATCAATATTAGGATTGAAGCTTGAAGCACCGACCCACGGAGTAATGTCAAGCGGGCTTCCGACTGGATGTCGTTTACAATATTCTGACGCAACAGACAAAAGGGTATTCGACGGACGGGTGAGGTTGTGAGCGTATTGTTTGACCACTCGATCCCGTACATCCCCAAACGGGCACATGCATGCAGCATTCGGAGTATCTCAATCTTGCAGCTCGAAAATGTCGGAAGCTCGATCAAGGATTTTGACTGCGCGATCGAGTGCAACGCGCCACATATAATGGTACCGAGCTGCGGTTAGAGTTACGTCCTGCGCTCGCTCGCTGACAGGCAGCTCGTCACTCTTTGCAGCGCCAATAATTCTACTTATATCAACTTGAAGCCCTATCGGTACCGCCCCGGATCCTCCACCCGAACCCTGTGCTATCCGCATACCCTCCGTACGACTCAGACATCTCAGTCAACATGGCTTCTGCAGGGGACGACTTTTGCGCGACTTGCTGCGGTGGATGCTGTAGGTTCTTCCTCGATAGGGCAGGGAGTGGAGCTAATACGACGATCAATGGAACAGGTATCATCTGCACAACAGGTTTCGACACATGGTGTATGCAGAGTATGAATCCACCGCCTCCTCTCTATGTCGCTATCGCTAATTGCTGCTATGCTGTCAACACAGAATCGTTTGGCTCTGGGGGAAGCAACAGACAAGCCGGCTGCTGTTCGCGATGCTGCGGGAAGTCCTTCGACGAGGATGAGTTCAACCCAACCCCGAACGGATCCGCGCCCAAGACAGAAGCTCAGCCTATACCGCAACAGCCTATGTCGACGAACAAGTCTGCGACTCCCGAACCATCATCATAGCCGTTCGTTCAGCAGCCCTTTTGCGGCCAACAAGATATCTGGTGAGTTTCGTGAGACCGACTTTGTACCGCATGGTATCCCTACTGAGTATGGTTCTTTCGACTCTTTCAGCGACCAGTGCTATGTATATACTATACGCGTTGCGTCTTCCCGCCCACGGACATCTTAAACGATCCGGTGACATACGGACAATTTGTACTTTAAATGATACCTCCCGACTTGGATGTTCAAAACGTCCCTAGTTGCGTGCCGTGTTCTTCTTCCTGTGTGCCATGATTAGATATCACACACCCACACGGCCCACATCTCAGCGGTACAGTGGCCAGGGAAAGATGACACCAGCCACTAGCCCCTCGATACTGCGCATCGGTGGTGCAGGTGTATGTGCTACGAATATCATCTCGCGCTACTAGAGCTGCTGTCCTCCTGTATTCTCTCCCGCAACACCTCAATAAGTCGCGCGGCGAGGCCCTCCGTCAACTGTAGCACGCCGTCGGAAGTGCACATGCGATATGAGGGCATCGGCTGGTACGTGTCTGCGTTGATCTGCGTTGCAAGATATGATGAACACAAATACCATGAGTGCTGGCTGCAGGCATGCACAAGCAAAACACCAGACGTACCTGGGCGTTTTCGACGCGTACGGACGCGATGATGTCATCGGGGTCCCCAATTCGCCCTAGCGCAGGCAGGTTCCGGCTGTCTGTTTCGTCCATCCCAGGCGCATATCTCGGTGAGCGGGAGACCTTGGGCAGTCAGCGATGTGTGGGCAGGAAGGGGACATACCGTGGATGTGCATCCATCCCTCACCGAGCTGGATGGCGCCGTTCCGCTGCACCTCGTCTGCGCCGTCTCGGAGGGCGGCCTGGATCGCGCTGTGCAGGAGCTCGCGGAACTTTTCTGCACGTAGGCGCATGATCGTAATGAACAGAGTACATAATCAAACACTGGATGGTCGCGGGCGTCGGGCCTAGCACGTACCATTCTCGACAAAGTCGTTCAGCCCCGCTTCCTCGCCCGCGCCGCTGGCGGGCAGCCACCCAATGACCGCATCGGAAAGAATGGACGGCGGTGCTTCGGGTAGGAAGGAGAGCGCAAATATGGGGCCGTGGGCGGACACGGCGTTCGGCGCGTTGTAGAGGTGGTAGAACAGGTCGGGGCGGTCGGGGTCCGGGAGGGTCGACGCTGGCGGGCTCGCGTTTGAGCTGGAGGAGTATCCGCGTCTTTGGGTTGTGCGGAGCGTGTCTACCACGAGAGAATGCAAGGCATCTTGGCGGGGATGTGGAGGCCGGGTGGGCGGTCGTGATAGAGAGGATAATCTGGCTGTGGCGAGCCTGGGAGCGCTACACGCCAGTGTGCGACGTATCGAGCGTTGGGTGGCTGACCTGATGGAGTGAGTGACACAAGTGTTTGTCATAGTGTTCGTAGCGTATACCCCAGCGAGCTCAGCGTGTCAGAGTGGGCTGTAGGGAGAAAACAAGTTGGAACGGACTACGGCGGTATGCGCGCGATGACACCAAGCCTCGGCGCACGTGATGGTCGCGTCGCGCGACAACGACGCGCACTGCAGGCGTCGTGTCGCCCTCGACGTTCGTCGAGGCGGGATATCACTCTTGTTTTCATCGAGCGATATTTCGTAGCAGGAATCTGATTTGATATGCGACAGCAAAAGACAGATACTAGCAGAGAGCGGCGACGTATATATGTAAGCCCAATTGAGAGAGAGAAAAACGAGTGAGTGTAAGCTATAGCACCAGACGTCGATAGTATATCGATATCCCGGCCCAAACCAAGTCCGCGAGCTCAACATCCGTACCGCGAGCCCCGTTCGCGCACCTACGACGCACCGCCGTTCTTCCCCTGCTCTCCGGCCGCCTGCGGCTGGAACGGGATCTCGAACTGCGAGGGCATCCACGACGACGGCCGGCCCGGGCGCAAACTGGCGGGGATGTCAAGGCGTGGTGCAGACGACTTCCTCTCCAGCGGCGCGGCCTGAGCTATCGACGCCTGCTCCTCCGAGTCGCCGCCCTCACCCTTCCCCGGGGTCGACTGCACCTCCGCCCTATCGTCGGGCACCTCCGGCACCTCCCGCACACTAGCAGCGTCGCGCGCACCCCCGTCCAACGACTTCTTCCACGCAGTCGCGTACGCCTGCGCGTCGCTCGCCTCCCCCTGCGCAGGCACACGGGGCCGCCCGCGCACCGAGCCCGAGCCGCCGCCGACGCCCGGCACCGCGCCCTCGCCGTCCAGCCGCGCCGCGTCGCCGTCCACATGGCTCTTGCTCCGCGGGCGCGAGTGCTCGCGCGGCGCAGCCTGGGGGGCGTCGGACTTGCTGTGCGCGTGCGCGGACACCCACTCGCGCGTGCGGTCGCGCCGCTCGCCGCGGGGTTCGCCGACGGCGCGCGCCTCCATGGACGGGCGCGCGCCCGGCTGGGCGTTCACCACCGTCGTCGTGTCGGTGCCGGTGCCGGGCGCGCGCGTCTCGAGCTCGAGGATGTGCGCGCGGTGCGCGGCGGCGTCGTTGGGGGCGTGCGTGGTGTCCTTTTGGGGTGCGTAGAGCTCTTCGACGGTGCGCTCGAAATCGTTGTCGTTCATGCTGCGGCGGTTGCAGCAGAAGCATGATTCTGGCAGGTGAGGGGAGATAGGGAGGAAGTAAAAGGGTGGTAGTGAGTGTTAGATCGGAGTGAGGATATTGCGGGGTGGTGGGGACGTACTGTAGAAACAGAATAGACCGGAGGCTTCGTTGCAGGCTGCACCTGTGAACGGTTCCCGAGTATGCGCATTCAGTATCCCGGTCGCATGGGGACGAGAGAAAGGATGTGCAACGGTGTGTACTCACAACAGCAGGTGCACATGGCAAAGCAGGCGCACAAGTCGTCAAACCCGGACATATCACACAGATACTGTGGGGGCGGGGAGTGAAGATCTGGTAATGTTCACACTGAAATGAGTGGCACGTTTCCCCGGATACAGTGTCCACGGAGGCGTTCGTACGGTTTGATTTACTTCGTCAAATGGGGTGGGTCGTCTTGCGAGATGGCGACGGGCAAAGATCGGTCGATGGCGTAGTAGTCGCAGTCAATGCGAGGCCAGAATGAGTGCTAGCTGTTGCAGATCGCAGGCCGAGAGGCGTGTTGTGAGCGGGACGTTGAGGGGAGGAGACAAAGAGCAAACACCGCCTCGCGTCCGGGTACCACCAGCCGCAAGGGTCGCGGCGAGGCACGCGAGCGAGGACTATTCTCGCCACCGAGGCCATCCCACGCCGGCGTTCTGACCTCGGTGCGAGTAAAATCAATAAAAGTGCAGCTGCGGCGTGGCGCTGGCTGCAACTGCCAACAGCACTTTCATTCTTGATCATCTTGTTGAAAGCTGTGCTGCTGTGTCCTCGCGTTGAAGCTGACGCCCCAACACCGACAGGTATCACTACTAGTACTGTCCATTGGCGAAAGCCACTTATCGCCGGATTGAATACGGTTCCCTACACGCTTTCGACGCTTCGGGCGAATATAGTCCCCCCGTTGCTAGGAGGCCAGGCAGTACAAACCCTCGACCCTCACAACGAAAGGGGCACCTCCATAGCGGACTACAAAAGAGTTCTAGACAACGCCTCGTGTTGACGGGCACACACGGATACAAGGGCACATAGACATGGACGCGGAAATGCTAGAAGGGGGTGTCAATCTCTGGCGGGAACAGCATGCGGACTGGAGTCTGGAGATTATGATGTCGGCATCATCGGCGGCTGGCTGCTTGTAATGACGCAGCGTCTGGAGGATCCTTCCATTGCAGATGATTTAATTTTAAACGCTCTTGTGGCGCGGCACACGATGAGGGTCCAAGTACAATGGACGTACTGAGATTAAGATACGGGTAGGAGGTTCTGCAGCAGGGCCTTTGTGTCTGCTGCACCTTGAAGCGGCCACCTCTCACCAGGCAGATTCTGGTCCTGTGGAAGCTCCGACCAATTGGGCGATGGCGTAGCGCGGATGTGTGAGAAATCTTGCACCGCCAGGTAGTTGCTTTTAACCTCCTTCGAGCAGATGATTGCGTATCAGTAATGCGAGCGTGGCGCCGCGACGAACAGCACTGACCTGTGCGGCATCTGTAGATGCGGGTCGCAGCTGTTGTGGGTAGTCTGCAAACCTGATCAGAGAGCAATGCTCGATGATTGGGTTGGACGCGATGGAGATGTAAACATCGACGCGTTCAGATGTGTGCATCCGAAACTGTCAGACGAGGCGATTTGTTCAACGTCATACCCATGTATATATGGAAGAGCATGGTACAATACCTGTCGGCTGCCCAGGGCAATCACGCAGTTCTTCATGTCGTGAAGCAGCGCGCTGCCTGGCAGAATGGGCAGGATGAGCACGGTATCGGTCACGTTCCGCACATGCAGCGCGTTGAATGTGAGGTCAGCGGGCGCATCGGGGTTCGCCGAGGAGGGTATCAGGTTGACTACGCAGTGGTCGAGGTCCGATATCGTTAGATCCGAAGCAGCAGACCAAGGCGAGGACAACGACGTGAGAGTGAGGTAGCTGTTCGAATGGCCAGAAAGCGACAGTCCAGAAGCGTGCGATATGCTTGATGATGGAGCTGCAGAGCTACCAGTGGGTGTAGATGTGACTGGAGAGGGCACAAGAGTAGATTTCGCAGTCTTGCGTTTGAATGCAAATTTGGATTTCGGGGCTGCCGACACGCGTATGGCCTCCACCTGAGTCTCAATATCCTGTAGTTTCTGTACGCCTGATATGAGCCCGCTAGATCTGATGCGACCATCGAGTCGAGCAGCATACGTTCTCGCATTGTCGCCGATCATAGCCTGGGAGGTACCCAATCGCGTCTGTGAGCTCTTTCCTCAGTTTCGCCGCGTCCACCACGATCTTCTCTACGGCATCGACAGTCACCGCGCTGTTCCTCAGAATTTCCAGCTGAGCCAGAAGCTCTAAGGTGTTGACAGGTAAGACCCAGCTGTACGCAGATAAGAGACGTGTGCCGACCAGAGGTTCCAGGCTGAAAGCGGGAGTAGAACTGCTGCGTGAGCTCTTGATTCGTTTCTGACATGATATGAATTAGATATGTTCTTGTTGTCTCCTGTCAATACAGCGCGCAAGATGGGCAAAAGACACAGCTCGGGGGCCTGGATGTAGTAGTCGCGGTCGCGGACAGGAACTGAGGAAAGCTGAAGACAACAGTCGCGCTGAAGCTTGAAGGAGTACCGTCACAGTCAGTGACGTGTGACAGGAACGTGACGATGGTGTACTCGGCACGCAAGTACTGCAAGGTTGCCTTCTTCCCTCGACCTTCAGTGGCACAACCTGTCCTCTTCCCTTGTGCACAATACAAACATGGCCGACTCTGCAATGGACGTTGATGCCCCCGTGGCTGAGCCCAAGGGCAAGACGAAAGACGACGGCAAGGCCGACAAGAAGCGCTTCGAGGTCAAGAAGGTGCGTGCCTCTAGATTGCTCCTGCTTCATGTCGAAGCTCACACGAAGCATCATGGTGATCGCATATAGTGGAATGCTGTATCACTTTGGGCATGGGGTATGCAGACCATGTCGTGGAGGTAGGCGGTAATGCTGATATAGGTCACCTCGTCCAGACATTGTTGTCGAGAATTGCGCGATCTGCAGGAACCATATCATGGATCTTTGTGCGTGCATCTCTCACATATTGTACATGTCATGCTCAGTACACTATCGCGCATCTAGGCATTGATTGCCAGGCGAACCAAGTGTCCGCCACCAGCGAGGAGTGTAACGCCGCGTGGGGTATCTGCAACGTGCGCCACCCTTAATCTTCCCCCCACACCTCACATACCAATCGTATTGCAGCACGCTTTCCACTTCCATTGTATCTCGCGTTGGCTGAAAACGCGTAACGTCTGCCCGCTCGACAACAGAGAGTGGGAGCTCCAGAAGTATGTGATCCATGTACCCACCGAAGCGCCCATGATGCTAATATAGACCCGCAGGTATGGTCGCTAAACGCTGCTGTCGGATCGGTTTCCTGTATATCAACTCGCAAAGCTGTCTCAACAATATGTATAATATGCTGCCGTCGCGTTTCGTTGATCAATCATCCCCATAGATCTCCCGCCACCACTCGCGTTAAAGTCATGTTGGTCCTGCTGACGCCCGCATGCCCACGATATCTATAGACTCTGTCAGGCGGATCTGTTTGCAGCACAGAAGGTTTTCATTCATTGTTATTCAGAACAAGCCTACTCATTCGTCAAGGAACATCGCGAGCCTCAACGGCGCCCCGCCCCTTCGACTAGTTGAACAACAACGTCGTGATGCTCAGCGCGGGGAGCGACACGGAACTCGACGAGCCGAACGTCTGCCAGTCCGTGCTCGGGCTCGTCAATGCGCCACCGACGAAGTTGCCGAGGCCGGCCTGCGACGGTGTGACCGAGGTCGCGCTGGTGCCCATGTTCATGAGGATCAGCGACGCGCGGGCGCTGCCGAGCGGGGTGGACTGCGAGGCCGAGTTCTTGAAGGCCAAGCCGAAGACGTTCGACGGGAGGCCGCTCACGGCGAAGCGGGTTGAACCGAGCCACACGAAGTTCGCGAAGTGCTTCATGAGGAAGAGGCGCTTCGTCGTGTACACCGCGGTGTTGTGGTTCGACGCGAAAGACGGGTCATAGTAGACCTAAGAGATTACGCGGTTAGCAGTGTTTAAGGAAGAGACACCGTAACCCACCAATCCGTCGTTCCAGCCAGCAGAGTTGGCAGTAGTAACACAGGATGGGTTGTTCTGCGGCGAGCACCCGATGCCACTCGACAGGGCCGTCCAGAAGTCGAAGTGTGCGTCTTGACTATTCGGGCATGTGAGTGTATCTCAACGATCATATAGGGGGTCTACTTACGCCTGCGTGAAGCTCTGGTACAACAGCTGTCCGAGCTGCAAAGCGCCCACCATGGTAGGCCTTCAAGTTCACAAACGTGGTCAGCTGGCGACGTGATCCGTGCTCTAGAGAAACCTACTCGAACGCTGAGCCATACGTCAATGCCGCCGCGGGGTTGCTCTTCTGGCTCGAGCTCGCCGCCGTGAAGCAGCAGATCTCCGTGAACCAAGTCTCGACGCCGCTGAGGCTGCGCCCGACAGAGCCGAGCTGCGCAACCGTCGCGTCGTTGTTGAATCCGTACTGGTGGTGGCTGACCGCCGCGAGCGCGCCTTTGTTGACCTGCGGAAGCCACTGCGACGCCTCGGGTAGGAAGTTCCCGGTGGAGCTAGACTCGTCTGCCATGATGCCTACAGATTGCAGCCCCTGGGCATCGAGCGCAGACCGGAGCGCGTTCACAACGCTCGCACGTTGTTGCGGGGTCACCTGCATGCCTTCCTGGCCGCACGTTCCGAACGTCTGTGGGGGAACGCAACATCAGAATCATGAAAGCGGGCGACGGGAGCCGCACGGCCCGGGAGAAGGTGTTCGGGATGGGTCACGCACATCGTCAGGCTCGTTCATCGGTGATACGTGCGTGAACCGGATCCCCTGGTCGCGGAAGTGCGCGATGACGTCGGCCAGGTACTTCGCGTACGTCGGGATCTGGGCGGTATTGAGGTTCCCCCCACAGTTCTTGCCGTTGGTCGTCATCGTCGTCGGCGCCGAGTTCACGAACGCAGTGAGCTGAGGGACGTTGTGCTGTGCCGCCTGCTGCAGGAAGTACACCCCAGCAGCGTCCGCAGACCAGTTGTACACCCCCGGGGACACGTAGAACGTCTGCGGGGCACGACTGCAGGTATGTCAATATGGAGAAGTTTCGTTCCCTGCAGATGAACGAACGTTGGGTTAGTGACTCCAACACCGCCGCCTCCAACGTTGTAGCGGTACGACGTGAGGCCTGCACCTGACTGGCCGAACAGCAGCTCGGCCACCTGCTGACGAACGCTGTCTGGGAACTTGAAGACGTCGTCCGGCCACCATGCACCACTAGCACCGATACCGTTGATGGCCTGTCCGGCTGAGGATGATACCGAGAAAGCTGAAATGGTAGAGATCGGTCAAGACCTGTTACTTATTGCGATGACAGTAGATGCGTACGTACCGAGCGTCGTCGCGCATTGTACACCAAGAACTACAAGAGGGATTGAAAGACGAGCCATCGTTGACGAAGGTTGGGGTCTTCGCTGAGGTCAGTGACGCATTATATACGAGGCTCCAATCCGACCGGGCCAGAATCTGCGAGCGAGAATCTCGGTACCAGAGCTCCTGAGGGATCCGAAGTTCATGCACATGCTTCGAAGTCACGGCGTGCCCCATTGTAAATAATCCAGGCACACAGTAGAATAACCGGCCTTCTAGCGGATTTCGATATTGTCAGATGGTTGTTTGCACGAGGTCGTGCACCCATCCGGATCGTCCGGCGAATTAGACGTGGTTTCGTGCAGAGCAACGAACAATCCTCACTGCTGCGTTCGGAAGGAAGTTTGGAGCTTGAGTTTCATGACGCAGAGTACCTTCAGGCCTGGGATCGTGAGGACCATAGGCGGATTTAATTCGCAGTATAATCGAGGGGTGAGGATGATTACTGGCTAATCCACGCCCTGCGGCGGCCAGTGTATCGCCGGTGAAGCCGGTAACGCCTCGGTCGTAGCTGTTGGAAATGAGTTAGTAGACGTTTATTTCAGGCAGTAAATGTAGTGATGAGTGTTGGAAGATCGACCCGCGAATACGTACCTGCAAAGCTAACCCTGTGCGTTCAGCGATGTAGATACACATACTCAACGCCGTCCTGACTACAAAACCTTCGGTAGGCTGGAGGGGCCCTAGCCCGAGAACAGCCTTATCCTCCAAACTACTCCGTTCCGGTGAAGAGCCTTTACAGTCATCCTCCCTTCGTCTACGGAGCAACTTGCAAGCGATGGCAAGAACTCGCTGTAGTCATCGGTCCCATCAGCGACTCACACACGACTCCCATTGATCATAGCGCTTTGGGTCCGACCGGTATATATACGTGAAATTCTTCCACAGCTCATGCCTCCGGGGTGGTCAGCCGTGATTTACCAGACCTTGGGCCGCAGGGATCCTTGTTGAAAGAGTGTAAGAGTGTTGCCTGGGCCCTGTACGATGGTACAGTGGGAGTCGGTTAACAACGATTTAAATATTGGCGCTCGCTATTACTCGGACCGAGTCGGCGCTTGTCGGGTGCGCGCATCTTGCATGCAAACATCCATGAAGAATAACAAGGTGTTGGAGTACACATGATTTTCCATGATAGAGCCGTAACCGTGGAGGAGCGGCGACTACTCGCGACAACGCAGACCTCATAGTAGCACTTATACCTCAGGTCTCATGAGTACTAGTCCTGCGCGATGGCATCATTGCCGCGACAACTTGAAGCCTGTATCACGACGAGGCCGAAAGGCCGTATTGACCATTCATACACTGCACGGAGTGTCGTGGACGTGGTACGCACACGCACAGCGTCGAAGTGTGACGCAGCAGAGAGCTAGGCGCAGTGCACGCAGACGTCGGGCTACAAGTTGCGAGTTACCCTATGATTTATTTCATCGAGTGCATACATACAAGAAAACATAGGAATTTGTATGTAAGTCGATCACAGAATCGCGAGCGACACGTCGACACGAAGGTAGCAGACCTATGACCGACGGTGTATGCTAGGTGCGCTCAGACTCAACGGGGCCTGAAGGTCGTCGCGCGAACATATCGGGCACGACGCCGAGTGCAGGCCACCCGCCGCACAAAGAAAGCGAAGGAAAGAAGAACGACTCACCACTTGAAGGCGCAGTTGGCTTCCCCGCCGAGCGCGGCGGGTACTAGTCCCGGGGGCCACGTAGAGGCCTGCGCCCATCCCCGGGGTCTTCGTCCCTGGTATGTCGCTCCTTCAGGGCACTACCTTCGTCTTCATCCCCGCCCGCGGATCAAGTTAGCCGAATCACGGGGACATCTTGTCCATCGTCGAGGATCTTCTGCCACTGGTTCTTGAAGCGGCTCGTTCAATATCTCATCCCACCCAATCTCAACCTCCCCACCACCCTGGATAGCCCCCCGGACGCGGCAATCACGCTGCAAGGCCAGTGTAAGTAACAGGAGCTACACGATGCATAAGAAGAGAAAACTCACCAAGGAGTGGCCGGCGACCGCGGTTGCGCCGTCCTCCTGCCTCCACACCGCGAGGGACCCGATTGGACGCCCAGAGGACGTACCGGCATCGCATTAGGCAGGCTTCTGGCAGGAGATCCGACGCTGCAGAGCAAAGCCCTGCGCCTTCGCCCGTGAGGACGTCGGCACCCGACGGCCGTCAGACCATGGGATCTGGTGCTGGCGGCATTGTCGTTGAACCCTCAGACGGGGCGGCGCGTTCGAAAACGCTCTTGAGCCGTCTCCGCCGCCTGTGGGCGCGGGGCCGTGAGGCTCCCCCTGGGTCTCGTCCCGCTGGGAACAGTGTAGCGAGTTTCGACCCTTACCGCGAGATCCAGGCCGTTAGGCCCGGGCCGCGCTGACCTGACATATAGCGATCCTTGCTCGCCGTCAGGGGCGTGCGTTTGTTGCACCGCGCGGCTGTCGTGTCATTGACGACCTCCGTAACGTGCGGACTCCGAGTGAGGAGTCCGGGCGTCGACGCCACCCGTGTAGGGCGGGGTCCTCGGCTTTGGTCTGGGGGGACCGTGGCCGGTGCGCGCGAGCTTTGGGTTTGGGGACCCTCGGCTCGACGACGCGACAGTGCTCTTTGTGCGCGCTCCGGCGGAGGTCTTGTCGGACCTCTGCCGGAGCGTGCGGGCGTCGGGGTTGGACCCTCAACCTGGCAACTGCCAGTGTGGGGCGCACGGCCGGTGTTGAAACCGGGCGCACGGAGAGCATTATCGGCATGTGTGTAGGTGTAGGCATGGTGAAGGAGTGTGGAGCCCGCTGGGAGTCGACTCCGGCGTAAAGCCTGGAGCCTACATCCGAGCTGGGATGAAGCGCATAACGGGTCATACTGGGACGGCTTACATCAGCTCGTGAGTTGCAGATAAATAGGGGGGATATGAAACTCACGGTTATAAGCATAGTGGTATGCTCGGCCCACATCGCCAGGTGGGCTATCGCCGGCGGTCGCGGATGTATGCGACGTGGTACTACGAGACGTGGTTAGCCGTCGAGATCAAATCAGAGAAGTGGTAGCAACGTACGTGTGTGCACGGCAGATGAGGTTCTACGGTCGGAAAGGCCGATCGACGGTCGTCAGCGACAGACTAGACATGCAGAGAGATCACCTACTAATCAAGCCCTCACGAGGGCGACGCGCGCCATAAGGCGGACGCGCACTGTGAGTGTCCTCGGAGGGTCTTGAGGTGGCGAGTTTGGGGGGCGAGTCGATGAAGGCTCTGGGGAAAGTACGGTGCCGCACAAGCCTCCTTTATACGGTTTGGGAGGCCCGCGTCGGTGTCGCCGGGCCACAAATCGCGCCCATCCGCGTGGGCTTCAACAAGGGCTTCGCCCACTCGGGATGCTTCCGTGTGGCGTGGCTTCCGTCCGCCGCGCTCGCCCCGGGGCGGGGCCATCGACGGCGACCCGTGTTGCGACTCCTGCGGGCCTTCTGCGGCCTGGATGTCGGACGAGACCATACGAAGCAACTTCTTCTTCCACGGTGATTTGAGAGATAATCAAGATTTAGAGGATGCGGTGAGGCCGCAGCACAACGGCGATGATGGAGAAACCTTCTGGCGGAGTCGAAATATGTCTTAGGGCGCCAGTTGTACTGCTACCGAGAGGACTGTGCAAGGTCACTGTCGAGCTCTCCAAGAACTTTCAAACATCTATTCAGCCTAAAGCGATTAGAATATAGTCGCTATAAGGAGCCACCGTCAACTCACTGTGATCATTGTCCATGGAGGAGGAGGAGGAGGAGGCGTGTGCACCCAGTGGGTGCACGGTCTGGTGGCGCGTCCAAGAGTCGGTTTGACCGTGTTTGGCAGTGTAGGCCCTGCCGTTTACCGTGCGGCTTGTGTGAGCTCCGACTCCGCCCCAATTTCCTTCCCTATAGCCCGTCTGATTGATCGTAATATTCGAGGCCCTTGTATTCGGGCTGCCTCGTGCTGGGGTAGGATTCTCCATTCAATTATATTGAGCCCGTACCAAGTCGCCTGTTCAGGTTGATTCTGGGGTCGAAGGAGATACTACCAGCTGACAGCGCAACAGGTCGCCACGAGTTCCATGGCTGTTTCTGCTGTGTATCCACCTCCTCCATGGGCCCCGTCGTACCGAGACATCTGGTACGCCGCGCACATTCCGAGCATCCGAAAAACCCCACGAGTCGTCCCGCGTTCGCCGAGAGACTAATACATCATTCATTACATTCAGCACCGTAAGAACAACACATAACATGAGAGCAAGATATCACGGTGGAAGCGAGACAAATAAGCATAAAGCACACATACGGGGTCCCGAGGGGTATCGCTAATGACGAACGCGCTTCCGGCGGATTTGAATCTCGGACGCCTCGGTGGCCTGAGAGGCGACGGGGGCGCCGTCTGTCGGATCTTCACCGCCATCCGTGCCGTTCATCGTGGTATCGTGTGCGCCGCCTTCAGCGGGCTCCACCTCCGCCTCTTCCTCGTCGTCGGACCGAGCGCGCTTTCGTGACGCCTTAGGAGTCTCCAAAACCTCCGGCTCTTCCGGTGGTGCAGAGTCCCGAAGTGAGGACAGTGGCGTGAGCGACCGAGAGGACCTGGCGGGTGTTGGGGACGGTGAACGCGAAGGCGTCTTGGACGGGGACTGCGCTGCGTCCGCCTGCAGCGCATTGCCTTTGCGCACAGGTCGTGGCTTAGGGCGTGGCTTGGGCGTGTGGACAGCAGCCGGTACGTCGCCTTCGTTCTCAGTGGCGCCACCTTCGCCGTCGGATGCATCGCCTGCACCTTCGCCATCGCTCGGTATGCCGACCTCGTCGTCGGTTGTCACTACCTCCGCCGCGCTCTTTGGGTCCTTCCGTTTCCGTCCACGGACGCCAGGGGCTGAAGTGGCTCGTTGAGCGGATGCCCTCACGCAACAGGGTTATGGGCGCACCTTTCTCCTTCAAAGCCACGGTTGCTAGCCTCTTCTCGTACGCTCGATAAGGGTCCCACGGTTTCGACGTAGGCGAAATGTCGACCTTCGCCTGAGCGATGACGTTGTCAAGATGCGCTTTACTGCTCGATAGATGTTGAGCTCGAGATTGTGATACAGAGTATGCGCCACTTACATCTGCAGCGAGTCCCGGTTGTCGATAGACGAAAGCAGGGGCACAAGAACGCGGAAGAACGAGATGCACTTGTTCCGTGCCTTCTTTTTCTTCCCAGTCTCATACGTCGCCAGCCGCTTGCCAAACCAGTTGAGCGATACCGTGTGGATTTCTACGACGTACTTGCTGTCCAGGCGTCGTACGATAGAGAGCTGCGCGCCACGGACAATCATACATGCAGCTAGAGCCTTCGCCAACGCGATGGCATGGTCTTCGGTGTGCACAACCGCGTCGAGGTAGAGCGTAAAAGCCTAAACGGCGAGCGTGTTACCGCCAGATTGCAATGTGCATTGTGGCAGGACTCACCTCCTGGAGTGCTTTGCAGATGATATCGACGACCGCATCGCCATTCTCCTTGAACAGGCCTTCCTCACGGAGTATCTCGACAATCACCTTGGAGCATAGGTCAAAGGTAGGACCCAGTCGCCCATAGTGCGTTAGGATGGTGGCGGAATGTTTGATGTGGATGACACCTGCGCGGATAGCACGGAGGAAGGTGGTGATGACGCCTATGAAGACGTATTCCTTTTCCAGCTGTAAGCGAGTTTGAGGGTGAACAGCTGCAGCGGGCGACCGGATGAGATGGGGTTCCCACAACGAATACTGACGGGTTCCAACTTACCAGGAGAAGCTGCCTTGGCGACACTCTTGCCCTTGCCCGCCTTGCCCCTTTTACCTTTGGGCTGCTCTTCAGGTTCGTCATCGTCTTGATCGTCGCTGTCTTCGTCGCTCCCGTGTTCTTCTACGGGCTCGGCCTCAGCAATTTCTTCGGCGTAGCGCTCGATCTCGGTCTGCACGAAGCCCGCACAGCGAGATTGCACTTCGTCGTCGAGCGACAAGGGAAGAGCGGCGGTGGGCAACATGCTACCATCCGGGGCGATTGTTTCTGAGGGGCAGAACAGGATGTGCAGTGTAAGAAGGTTTTGAAAGGCCTGTCGCCATGCGTCAGCATATGCTCAACAAGCGGGACTCTCTGAATCACATACCGCTCTTCGGACGCCCTCCACTGTATTTGACTGTGTGCCAACAGCAAACTCGACAAGCTTCTCCAGCAGTGAGTCTCTTTCTTCCTTGAGCTTGTTACGGACTTGCATCTCTTCGGGGGTGAGCTCAGGCCCTGGGGGCAAGCTGCGGGCCTTCCACATGATGTGCAAGGTCAGAACCTGCACCGCCCGATCGACCATCTGTTCCCTCGAGCATCAGCCTAGTTCGCATGCGCATAACATCCGTCGCTCCTACCATCTCTTCTTCCTTGTAGCCCAACCTTCCTCGCTCAGCCAGGGCGCTGACGATATCCCATGCGTTGCTCTGCTTACCGCCCTCGTCTTCCTCCGTCCACGCCGTCATGTCTCGGATTCCCGACAATGCTGCCAAACGAGCGCAGATCGCACCCAGCGATAGGACTTCATCCTCTGTGAAGGAGGCTACCTCGATCTCGTCGCGTCCAGCAATTGCATCCCGCAGGGAGGTCGAGAGCTCGTCTTCTAGCTCAAGGATCTTCCCGCTGTTCGTCTTAGACAGACTAGTGGCGTCCATCATGCGCCGAATTGCCGCGACTGCGTTTGCGAGTACAACAGGCGACGAGTGAGACAAGAACTGTTTCGTAACGTCCTCCCACAAGCTGGTATAGGCCTACGAACGCGCCGCATATACATATTAAGTCTCTCGCGCCATCGTTGTGAATGTGGTCATCACGCACCGTGATCATCCTCATCTCCAGATACATGTCGAGGTTCATTAGCTGCGGAATGAGCAAAACATCGGAGATGCGCTTTTCGTCGGTTTGGTGCTTGACGAAGAGTTGCGGGAGAGCTTTGATCAACGCTCGGGTGATGTCAGAGGACGTCGTATCCTCGTCAGGCTACAATCTGAAGTAAGTAGCGGGTATAATTAAGGGGGCTGACTCGCACCTTCTTGGCGCTTGCAGCGTCTGAGAGTGCTTTCCGTAGGCTTGCAACGAGCAGTTCCAAGAGCACGGCCTCTTCCACCTCTTCCAAGCGCCACGCGTCGTCCACTGTCGAGTCACTGGCTGTTTGCTTACCCTTAGATCGCGCAGAGGGGCGTGTGTTCTCCTCCCCGGCGGCAGAGTGGTCGAGAAGCAGAACGTCCAAGAGCGTTTCCCAGTCATGAACGGGTTCCACTTCGTCCCAAAGAGCCTCCACGACGAGCGCAGTGCGGCCTTTCGGGTTTGCGCCCACTAGAGAAGCGACTTCTTTCGCGCGGACGCGTTTCGATGAACCTTCGCCAAGGTCCATTCCATCTTCGGAGTCCGCGTCGCTGTGCCCATCGTTCTTGTCCAGCGCGCGGCCCCAGTTCACAAGCAGCATACCTAGCGCCTTGACGCCCGCCTTATGCTTGTCCGAATCTGATGGTCGTCGGCCCACGAGGCGTTCGTCGACAGTCTCCTCCCATACCCCCTTCACGAAGCCGCTGACTGCACGGCGAACGCGGGCTTCTTCGTCGAAGACCAAGAGACAAAGCTGTTGTCGTTGTTCGTCCTCGAGTAGTCCGTGTCCGTCGATGGTCTGCAGCACCTGCACTACTGCCACCCGGACGCCAAGCTCGATGTCGCCCACAGCCATCTCGACTAGTCTAGGCTTGAACGGCTCGGTGAAGTGTTGCAAAGCGGCAGCGCTGATATATGTGGTCTGCTCGTAAGCCAGGGCCAGCGCGCGTACTGCCTCCAAGCGGACCTGCGTGTGCGCATCTGAGAGGACCCAGCCGACGTAGCGTAGATATGCCCCATCAAGGAAGTGCCCCGGATACTTCTTGAACCACAGGCCCATGGCGCGGACGCACTCTGCTCTGATGTTGGGGTCGAGATCTCGGTACCGGTGCACGAAAACACTGCATACATGCCCTGAGCGGAGTCTGTGCCGATAGAGCAACCCACTCACCCGTCTACGAATTCCTTCAGGAACTCCGCAAGCTTTGAACGACGCTCTCGGACCTCAGCGGCCTTCTTCTCGAGCTCGTTCTCACGGGCACTCCCGGCCTTGCTTTTGTTGCCTGCCGCTTTCCGTTTCCGCTCGCCTTCTCGCTGACGACTCACCACCTCTGCCTCCTTCTCCACCGCTGCAGCGACGTCGCATAGCGCAGTCTCAACCTCCAATGCGATGACTGTCGCTGTGTGTCGGAAGCTACGCAGTTGCGACGACGACATTGCGATAACCCATGTCTGGAGTGTTGGCATGAGATCTGAAGTGTAGAGCGAGCCGAGTTCGGCGGAGGCGACGATGAAGCGGTCAAGGAATTCAGATAGAGATCTGCGGAATCTCTTGAATACCGGAAGCTTAGACGTGAGTGGGTAGATGGGGGTATTGTCCTGTCGATAGTGTTAGGTCAGTGTTACTGGTGCGAATGCGGGATATATACCTTCTTTAAGACTTCCGTGAAGTCATCTAATGCGTCAACTACCCCGTCGTAGTCTACGACGCGGTCTTCGTCGACGGAATCATTGCAACCGCATGTGCGCAGTATACAGTTGATCAACTCGGCTAGGCTAGGTCCGGGAGTCTTGGAAAGGGACTCCAAGAATGTCTCTGCTGATGACTGAAGCGCGGTAGACGGATTCATGAGTGCATCTAATGTTTTGGTACGTTAGGATTATCAGCGTAAAGTCCAATAGCCCACGTACTGAACAAGTCGTTGTCCCCCGCGATTTTGCTGTCCTTTGCCACCTTCTCCGCGTCAAACTGGCCATCGCCCTCTGTCTGCTTGCCCTTCCGCGCGGCCACTTTTCTCGGTTTTGGTAGTGCGGAAGACTTCACATTATTCCGTTTCGGTGCGGTGGCCTTGGGTATGCGGGGTTTCTTGGGAGCTGGAGCTGCCTTCGCTTTCCGCTTCGCGGGTGCCTTGGCCTGTGGCTTAGAAGCGTGATAAGTTTCTTCCTCCGCGTCGGCTTCATCGTCAGCTGGAGAGGGGTCTGAGACATCACTTCGCGCGTCGTCCTGGTCGTTCTCCTCGTCACTTGTCGCGTCGGACCGCTTTCTCTTGAGCAAGGAGCTGCTGACTGGTAGGTGTCAGACTCAGCTGTCTCATGGCCAGAGCGCGTTTCACGTACCCGAGACAAACTGTGTGGCCTGTTTACGTTCTCGCTGTGACCGTCGAGGCTCAACTACGTCGGCCATGGTGGAAGCGAGAGGATGAGGTGAAGGGCTGTGGTCAAGTCGCGGCTGGGCAAGACGCGCTCACGCGCGCACCGTGTCGTGGTGGCTCCCGATTTGGGCACAGTCACGGTCACACACTCTTGGCTGCAACCGCGCAGCCTCGGATATATGCTCACAAAATACAGCAGACTGTCTGTGGAGCAGAGCGTAAATCTCCAGTACTTTTCTTGCTATTTATCCACCAAACAACCTCAAGTCACTGGGGCAGACCCCTTGACTGCGTGAGCCACGTGATTGCACTGTGTGACTCTATGTAGTCACGGCGCGCGAACGCGACGCGCTTCAGCCAACTTGGAGCTCTCCGTGCTCTACTTCTACCACCCGCTTCAGGACGCATTCTCCAACGTTATCTACATCCCGGACCGCTCATAGGTCCCCTCACAATGGCCCCAAGCACGCCGTCTAGGCGGTCAGGTGGAAAAATTATCATCAAGCCTCGACGGAGTCGAGTAACCGCGGTGCGACAAGAGGAAGAAGAGGTCTCAGTAAACGGCGACGAGACCGAGGACGGAGAACAGACAGATGAGATGGTTGCTGGGCCCTCCCGCGCGACCACCATCTCCATGCCCCGGACACCCCAGGCGGACGCGGACGACGAAGAGGCAGTAGATGTAGACAACTTCGACGACGAGGATATGGACCCTAGTGCACAGGCATCCAGTCCGGAAGACGGCGAGGAGGCTGGAGACAACGATGATGATACTACTCCCGCCCCGAGGCGTGCGCGCGGACGGCCGCGAGGCCGCCCCAGGGGCTCGGGCTCGGGCACCCCACGGACTGCGAGAGGGCGGGGCAGAGGCAGAGGACGGGGGCGGGGGAGAGGGATCACCATTAAGATCTCGAAGCGCGGTGCGGACGAAGAGGCCGAAATGCCTGACCTCCCCGACGGCGCGGAGGGGTACATCGAAGACGAGAGCGAAGGCCCTACCGGCGGGGGAAAGCCCTTCAAGCGCATACAGGGCAAAATATACATCATGGACGGGGACGAATACGTCACTGAGGACGACCCGAAAGGCGATACCAAGATTGACAAGAACGGCGACCTGCTCGGAGGTATTTGCAAGGACAGTGTTCACCGCACCGTATTCTCAACACATTCACAGGGAGGAGGTTCAAGGCGCAAACATTTGTCCTGCCAAACCGCCATCCCACGCGCAAGTACATGCTTGCTATCGACGCCGCGCGCACGTCTGGATTCCGCGACTCGCTATATTACTTCCGGCGCAATCCGCTCGCGATGAAACAAAATGCCACTCAGTGGGAGAAAGAGCATCTCATCGAGCAAGGGAAACTAGGATCGCATTTGAAAACGCGTAGCGTGACTCTCGTAACCGCACGCAGCGCATTCAAGCTGCACGGCGCGAAGATGCTTCTCGGTGGGTCATGTCTGTTCAGCTCCTCTAACTCTACATAACCCAACATGCCGCTGCCCCAGACGGACGATGGGTCGTGGATGACTACTACGAAGACAAAGTCCTGGAAGAAATTACCGCCAAAGGGCTCAAGGCCGGCGACTTCGTCGGCGAGCTCCAGGACCCCTCTGCTGCTGCAAACGAAGCTGCCGCGCTCGCCGCGGCCGCCTCGGGGGGTGGTGCCCAGGGCGGGAAGAACGACCGCAGCGGTGCGGTGCTCGGCATGTACCGCGCGGGCGGGCCGACGACGATCTTCGGTGGCTCCGGTTGGGGGCCGTACAGCGACGGCCCGCTAAACGCGGTCCGTAAGTCGTACCTCACGCGCGAGGGCGTGAACGAGGAGAATTGGATGTACGCTGCGGCGGAGCGGACCGCGGAGGCCGCGAGCGGCTGGGCAAGGTTGCGCCAGGAAAATCTGAAACTCGCGGGGGGCATATATGGGGACCTTCCTGACGACTTCGCACATAGTGAGAAACGTGGGGCCGAAGAGGCGCCGCAGGATGAGAGCAGCAGGAAACGGAGGGCGCAGGAGAGCCATCTGCCGCTTGGTGTGTATGAACCGCAAACAGGCATTGTATTCTGTGAGTTTCCGTCAGGACCATGTGAGAAGCACCTGTTGCTAAACTATCACACTAGACCGTGCGGATACCCAGCCCACACGGGCACGGTGGGAGGCATTGGCGGACGACGACCAGAAGCGGCGGGTGCTCGGCGGATCCAAGGTGGGTAGCAACGCATGGGGCCTCGCATGGGTCGACACTGCTCTAGAGCAGCCACAAACGGCGGACGACCCCTGGGCAGAGGAGAGGGAACGGCAAGTCGTCGACGGAGCGTCATAGTGACCGAGTACATGTGTTGGCTGCGCGGCAACACGACACTGTATGTACCAACACCCCAGCATCGTATGCACATATGTTACGTTCCTTGTAATTTGTCCGCCATAGTCGAGCCTCCATATGGCTGGCTCCGTGTCAATCATGACCAGATCAGCGTCTTCGTCAAGATCTTTACCTCTCGCGGCCAGTGCCAACGGAACATCCAAGTAATTCAGTACAATTACTGACAAGATCTGTGTCAACATAAGTTGCGACTCGCAGGGTGATACCTACGCGGGAGCGGGCGGGCAAGTATCCGCCCAGACCGGGACAAAGCCGTTCGAGTATCACTCGGAGTCCGAGGTATATCGGACGCCGGGGTCGTAAGATTAAGGGTCAATGGCGATGAAGCTTGAAGACCGACATCGATCGAGCTCATGCAGCGATATATGGATATTTCATTCTACGGGCGGCGAGGCGCATACGAGAACAGGCCCTGCGTGCGACAGATAGAGCAGGGACGACTATACAACAAGTGGGGATGGGTCTGTCATCATCAACAATCAGCGGTCCAGATGCAGGGAACATGCGAGATGCGACGTGCTACGTACGTAGACGTAGGTACATACTGTATTTGCGGGAGGGAATAATGTAAAAAACCAAAGGAATGTGGTATGTGCGATGCGAGCCGGCGGACGAGAGGCGGATAATTGTACTGTACGTGATTAGGGCGAACAACGAGTCTCTGGACCGAATAAATAGGCATTAAGTCATGGTATATCTGCAGAGGCTACACGGCGAGTCAACATCGTGCTCGAATACAACGAGACAACCAAAAAAGTCGCGCTACTCACGTTGCCCACGTCAATTGAACTACACTTTGAACGAGCGTTGATGGTTGGGCGTGATGATATCAGAGTTGCGACGGGTCGTCGGCGCTGCGGACGCCGGGCTCTTAGGCGCAGGCAGCGCGGACATGGACTGGCGGCGCGACGGTTGATGGGGAGCCTTGAGGTCCTCCAGGGAGATGCCCAGCATCTCGCAGAGTTCCTTCTGGGCCTGCACCATCGCACGCATCTCGGAGGTCGGAGAATCTAGAACACAGTCAGTTATGAATACGACTTCTGAGCAACGCGCGAACGTACCCATCGAGCCCCGCGTCGGCACGTCGCCGGACGGGAACCGATAGAGTTCTCGGCGCGAAGGAATAGGCGGTACGGGCGGGATATCTGCGCTGTTGCCGGAGGGCAGCCACGACCCAGGAGAGGCCGCGCCGCTGTAACGATGACTGCTGCCCGTCGACGAGCGCTGGCTGCGCCTGTACAGCGACGAGCGCAGGCCCGCCTTCGACGCGCGCTGGCTGTTCTTGCGCGCGATCATCACGCGGCTCGAGCGGCGGCTCAGCGTGCCGTCGCGCGACGACGACGGCGCGGGCTCGACCATGATGCGCTCTGTGAAGTCGTCGAACTCCTGCGCGACCTCCTGCGCCTCCTGCCACGCCTCGTCGCGCTCCGCCTCGAGCATGTCCACCGCGTCGCGCAGCCGCTGCACCTCCCCGACCTGCTTCAGGAAGCTGTTGTTCAGCTTCCGCAGCGCCATCGCGAGCGCGCTGCGCTGGTGCAGGTCGTGCAGGCGCACCAGCTGGTTCAGCTGGTCCGTCGTCGTGTAGAGCTCCTCCGCCGCCTGGTCGAGGCCCTCGTTCAGGTCGCTGAGCTCCTCAGCGACGCGCGTCGCGTGGCCCGCCTCGGCGTGCTCCGTGCCCTCCGCAAAACGCGCGAGCGTTGCGAGCATCGCGTTCCGCCGGCGCACCATGAGCTTGTAGCTCGTCTTGAGCTCCGCGATGCGTGCCTCTAACCGGTCGAGCTCCGTAGGTAGCTCCGTCTCCAACGTCTCCTGCGGGAGGATCCGGATGGCGGACGCGTCTGCGGACTGCCGGATCGCGGTCGACACGACGTGCTGCAGCTGCTGCGACGTGAGCGTCCACTGCGCGGCCTCCATCGTCAGCCCGCGGAAGTTCACGCGCGAAGGCTGGAAGCGCGGCGCGGAGTGAGACGTCATCGACATCATCCGTGATGAACCTGCACCGAAGTTGCTGTTGAGCGATGTGACCGAGCCCGCGCGCATGCGCGCAGATGCCGAGCTGTGGCTGGGCGCCCTCGGACCATGAGGCATCGGCGGACGACTGCGAGGGAGGCGTTTTGAAGGGGTGGAGTCGGGCGTAAAGGCCGCGCGCAGGGGTGTGCTCGGGGGCGCCGGGGGATCCGACATCACGAACCTCGAGCCGGGGGCGGGTGACTGCACGGGAGGGGTCGATGGGGTGGGTACTCGAGGCACTGGAGGCGTCGCGCTGCGGGCCGATTCCATATAGGGAGGTGGAGGCTGCTCGACGCTGATCGAGGATGCGTGCGCGTCCATCCGCGAGCGGACGGGACCAGGCGAGGGAGGAAGGGGTACAGAGGATGGCGGAGGGGACGGTAACGGTGAGAGAGAACGCTTCTGTGGAATCGAGCTCTGCGATGAGGACGGCTGGAGGTGCGTCGAGCTTGACTGAGGGCTCGAACGGGTCGATTGCTGCGACGAGTCGCCCGTGCCCGTCCGTGAGCTAGGTTGCGACGCCGGGGGAAGAGGATCGAACGTTGCTGGGTAGGAGGGCGGCGGAGACGCGAGCGGCTCATCCGGGTTTGTGACCGAGCGCATCCGTCGGTGCGACATGGCCTCTAGAGCTTTGGCTTGGGCAGCCGCAGACCCGTTCAAGGAGGTCTGCGTCGTAGTGTGGCTCGGCGCTTGACTTGGTGCAACGCTCCCATCCCTCGACTGGGCCGATACAGACTCGGAGCGCTCTCTGCCACCGCGTGGCTTCCCCGCCGTTTGTTGAGACTGTTGAGACTGCAGTTGGAAAGGCTGGTGCTGAGTTTGCTGTGACTGCTGCTGCTGCGCGGAGAAAGCGTCAACACCGTAGAATGCAGCACTGGTCGGTGGTTCCGGTATCGTGGAATACTGCGAAACACTTCGCGATGTGACCGTCTCTTCGATAGCGGTGAGACGCTTGACCGCCTGAGGAAGATGCGCCTCTTCCATCACCGGACTATCTGGTTGCGCCCCACTCACACTTTCGCCGGTGAGTGGAGGCGTCGGAGGGACCCGCGATGAGCGGACAGACGGTTTCGCAAAGATGGTCCCCGACACCCTGCCACCTGGGCCTCGGGGGCCCATGCGCGTCATGTCGATGAACCCTGGGGCGCGTACAAGACTTCCGTTGCGCCCGACGCCCTGGTCAAGAGAGCTACGCGGCCCCTTCGGAGGGGGGGACGTGAACGTCCCCGACCAGAGCGGAGAAAAGGCGTTGGGTGTCTCTGGGAAGGTCTGGCGGTTGAGCGACGCGGCAGACATCGACTCGCCGCTAGAGCTATGGAGAGGGGTCGAGAGCGCACTGTTCTCCTCGGAGCGGCGCCCTAGAGGAAGTGGAGGCGGTGGACCTGTGGAGCGTTCTCGTGCGATTTGAAGAGGGAAGCTGTCCAGAAGGTCCGGGGATTCTACGGGGGTTTCGATCATAGATAGATTCGACGGCCCGACGCGCGTTGACGTGGGAGTCGGTGCGCCAACATTAGGTCCAATCGACGGCTGTGGGGAAGGCGGGACAGAGACCGAGGACGGACGCTCACCAATAGGCAGGAGCACCGCGGGCCTACCAGGCCCTGGTGTGGGACTGCGCTGAGAGCCGCCCTCTGAGATGGTGCGCGTCACGGCTAGACGACCGTTCGCCATCGCAAATGCCCCGGATGATCGCATAGTGCCCGGCATAGCTGCCCCGTTCCTGTCAAACCCTGGTACCAGCTGGCCCTTCGGTTTTGTCGCGTTAGATGGCCGTCTCTCCCCCAGAATGCTGGAGGCTCCGCCAGGCTCTGTGGCGGCGCGGACATGGCTGGACGTCTCGGTGCCAAGTGATGACGAACTTGCATTGCCTTCCGACAGATTGAGGCCGCGCTGCTGTGCAAGGGAGTTCGCCAGAGACCTGCTGGACGCGTTTGAGATGTTTGACGGCCCCTGCATGGCTAACCCCGGGGTCTCTGACACCGAGGGTGCGGGCGAAGAAGCCTCAGATATGGGAGATATGGGAGGAATACTGGTCGTCTGTTCCAGACGCAGTCGGCCAGTACTTTTTGGGCGCCTTAGTTGCGGTGGTGGTACCAGATCACGGCTCTCTCCGCTCTCCAAAATGAGGCTCACAGAGTTGCGGTGGCTCCATGTCCCTGAAGCTCCGTCGATGCTGAGTCCGAGCTCGTTGCGGGATGGTAGTCGTGGAACAGGAGGCACGGACGATGATCGCTGACTCCCAGCCTCGTCAGTGCTTGACCGACGCTCGCGTGAGTAAGCTGCGCCGTGTAGAGGGTGCTCGCCACGCGGGAGAGTCGCTGAATCCTGGCGCGTCGTTCCGGACTTGTACTTGGACGCGCGGGACTCGTTGGACAATATCCACGATGTCGCAACCAAGGCGCGAGCTATGCTGGTGCCAGATACGGCTGATGAGATGCCGTCCGTGATGGCTGAGGAGGGGCTGGGGGGTCGGCTGCCCTTAGTGGGAAGTGACGGGGGTATGCTAGAACTTTGGGCGCTGTCTTCGGCGGAGGACTGCACCTTGATCTTTACGCCGGCGACGTTGTTTGGTATCCTAATGGGAGACGGCGTAGGTTTCCGAGAGGATGGAGCCGCGCTCTGTGAAGGTGTGTGAGAATGGAATTCAACGCATATATGCAGGTAAAAAGTCTGGAATTGGTATACTACCCACTAACGGATGGGGACTATGGGCGGTCAGCGCTGGAATAGCTATCCGCGACATATCCCGCAACGGAAGCATGCCCGCGACAAGTCAATGGACCCTGACCCAGCGTAAGTCGGGGCGAATGAGCCTTCCGACAGGACCAGCATCTCCTCAGGGTAGTAGGAACGCGTAGAGTATTAATGGCTATTCCCGAAGGCAACCTCAGTCACTGGGCGGTCGCGGAACAGTCACCCCCTCAAAGGCTCCGTATGACCATCGTATAGCCCGCCGTTGCGCATATCGTTGAAACTGAGATACTCACATTGTCCGCACCCTCCTCGAACATGCGTGCATTGTGGACGGACGTATCCACATACAAGCGATTGGGCTACGGTCTGCGTTAGCTGCCATGCTCAAACGCGAAAAACAGAGGACGGACCTGCAATGAGGGTTCCTCCTGTATCGTGTAATCCTCAGGACTGGCTCCGCGCGTCCGCAGACTGCCCCCGTCTGCAGGGTTTCGGCCACCGTTGGGGAGGGAGACATTGCGCTTAGGCGGTGTCCGCTTCCCTGAGTGGCTATCCGCGAGGATGCTAGGAGGAAAGAGAGGCTCGGTGTTGTCGAAGTCGAGCTCGAGCTGGGGAGATACCGCCGCGGCGGCAGCGATGGCGGCCAAGCGCTCGGAGGAAGGCGCGCGATCGGTCTCGGAGAACGACCCTCCGAACGGACCTTGGTCATTAATCTCGACAATCTCCGGGGACACGAACGAGGCTGGCGACGGTGGCGACTGTGCACGGCGTAGGCCAGTGATCGTCGAGAACTTCTTCTTGTTGTGGCTGTAGGACTTGTTGCGCTTGTTGAACACGGACGCTAGCATCGGGGCACGGCGTCGGACGCGGGGGGAGCGTGCGGGAGACCAGGCAGACAACGAGACGTGACAAGGGGTCGGTGGGGCTGCCTGGCTCGACGGCGCGGCAGACTGAGAGGACGAGGAGGAGGAGGATGAGGAAGGGAGAGGGAGAGCGCGGTAATGACCATCAGCCCAGTCTTGACGCCGCCTCCGCCTGTTGCGACCATCATCGGGTGTGCGCGCCTATTTCCCAGCACCTCCGAGACCGTGCAGTGTTTGCGCGTATTATTTTGCTATTTTGTCCGTTCTTGGCCATTACGGCATCCCGCCGTCTCTTCCTCCCAACATCGCCAACACGTTCTTTCCCCCACAGCGTGGCAGCGACCTCGTCGCGGTGCACGATGTGCTCCCTTCGCCGAGCAGTGCACCCGACGAAGTTCGCCGTGAGGCTCCGCAACATATCCGCCATCAATCATTCTCAGCCGCGGGGGTACCCATCTGCTGCCTGGTGGCTGGCCGCTTGACTGAGCTGTTGTCTCCGACCGTCCGACGTACTGCCACCCATGTGCTCTATTTGCCCCTCATCCCCATCGACTGCGCGCATCCTCGCACGCACCGTCTTTGACGACGCCGGGCGCTGCTGCGCTCAACGGGCGTCCACGGCGCTTTGATCCAGCCATCGCTCAGGCCCCAGTACTTGCTCGCCATCACAATCTGCCCCTTAGACTTGCCGCCCCCCTTTTCGTCAATATTGGTCACAACGATCGTCAACCCACGACCAAGTCCACCCGGCCAGAGCTCCAGATCTCGCGGGAGGTCTGATCAAATTCCAGGCCCGTCTCTGGATATCGTCCAGTGGTGACCGGCTGGCCTCCAACCAGCTCTGGTCCCGTAGCGACGATAGCACCTCCATAATACTGAAGTACGTGAAACTTCGTGCGGTCAGCCACTCGCTCAGGTTTGTACTAGTGGGCATACGCCCATGAATATATCACGCTCATCATCACGCAAACCCGCCTAGCGCGCGAGGATTCGAATCTACCGCACGCGCCGCCATCATATAAAGCAACATAGCCGAGCACTGGTGCACGCCTCCTCTAGTTTCCCGCCCCACCTGAGGCCTGACTCACTCTCCCTGCATCAGCCATGCATAAACTTCAACGCCTCATTATCGCGATTCGCGCATGCGGCAGATCATGCCAAAATGCGTCGTCGAGGAGAGTCGCGGTCTCACATTCTTGTCAAACCCTGCGCTCTGAGACGGCAGATCACCCAGCGCATCTCAGTGCACCCCCGCCCTGGAGGGCGGCGCCTGCCTCGCGCCAGGCGTCCACAAAGTACACCGGATTGCCGCGCAGAGAGCGACGCACGGCCGGCCGCCCGCCCAGACTACGTACTCGTCGTCGGCCGCTCGAGCTCGATTACGCACTCCCGACGCCCGGTGCGCTCTGAGAGACTGAGACAGCAGATCACACAGCGCAGCTCCCCGTCGGCGCCACCTTGCGCGTGCGAGGTGTCCACACAGTACACCGGATTGCCGCGCAGACAGCAACCCATGCCGCCCGGCCGCCCCGGAGTACCCATCTTCGTACGCTCGATTACGCACGCACGCGCAGCGCGCTAGCTCAGCGATGCGCGTGGTACGGTGACATCGAAGGCTGATAGTGATACTCACCGTCAAGGTCTAGCTTACACTTTTGGTGCTCGCTATCCCCGTACCGCATGCGCGTCGGGGACCGCCTTGGCACTAGTACTAGTACTAGCAATACTCCTCGCATACGTAATCTAGTCGCCCAGCGAAGTACCGCCCGTCAATCCGACCGTAGTGAGTGCTGGATGAACCAGTAGAGCCTCGGGTGGCTGTGAAATATTAGACATTCGAGATGAGCGGCGCTGTGTGCGCTCCGGGGGGAACGCATGGCTGCGTGTGCGGTGCAGGCGGGTCGCGTCTACCGTGCGTATGAGACACCGACAACAGCTCTTCTGCGCTCAGAGAGATGGTCGGAGACAGTGCTTCCACGCGCTTCGGACACCCCCCGCCGGTGTTTGATCTTGATGTCTGCATTTTGGCGTTAGCGATAAGATTGGCCCAGCTCATATATGACTACATCACGTGGACAGGAATTGTCACGCTCGAACAGATTCTGCAGGGGGAAAAGAACAAAAAAACTACTCCTCTTCGAGGGCCATCCGGCATGACAAGCGAAAGGATCAATAGATAGATATACATGATAAGAGTGCTCCGATGCTTCAGATAGACTGCAAGAGCTGTACAACAGGAGGAGTAGTCTTCGCAGTCGCGTTAGGACGGCCCATGGGCGTCTAATAGGATAGCCCAAAACGGTAGTCGCCCAAAAAATTCAATTTCTGGCGCGGCAGAGCGGTTGAGCGTGCACCGACAACTGCTCCTGGCGCGCGGGCCTGCTGGGAGGGCTTCATGCCGCGGAAGGGAAAGCGGGCGCGGGTTGCTCGTGCTAATCTAGAGCACACCCTCAACCTGAAGAAGCGAAGGTTGGACGACAACCTTGCGCCCGCAGAACTAAATCCCGGGCCGCGGTCTAGTACTCTGTCGCGTCGGTCCGCAGACACGGAGAACATGGTAAGTGTGATGCTTCTATGGTCATTGATCGGGCCTCAGGGAGCCATTGCATGGCGGAATTCTGATTGTATTTGCAGGACCCTTCTCAGCAGGCCGGTTTGGAGGGACACAATGGTTCTGCCGGCGCCGGCGCTTCTTTGGAGCAGCTCGCGCTCTCGAGCTTCCCCTTGCCCTCCTCAGTGAATAAATCATACGGTCATGCTCTCCAGACCTACCGGCATGCTGTGAATACATTTGCTGAGATATCCCGCCCCACATGGAGTCCATTGCAGCCCATTCCACAGCAACCTTCTCTTGAGGCACCCGCCAGTCCACTTCCATCTGTTCGTTTCCAAGCTTGCACCCCGCCTCCTACGTCATTGAACCACACACTGCGACAGGTTCCCATCCCTGAGGATTCTCGTATCACTCGCGACACGCTGCCCTTGCAAACCCGATCAGTAGCACCGGGAAGACCAGGGCACGAGCCAGGGAACGTCACGGCGATCACAGCAGGCGCGCCATCTGCTCCCAAGCCCACCCCCAGGACTCCCCAGCTCACTCAGGGCACAAAGCGGCCTCGGTTCCAGCCCGCGCCGGACATGAACGAAGCGAAGAACGCGCTCAAGGACATCAGCACTCTTCTGCATCCAAGGAGAAAGAACGGCAAGGGTTTTTTGCCGTTTAAACTCGGAAATGACAGGCTCCAACATCGCATGGAACAAATCAAGATGTTCCTCGGCTTCTATGTCGACCCAGTCCCTCGCCGCAGCTGGATCTCCTGCTCGCTGAAGACAGCGAAGGCATACCAGACAGGGCCAGCCACAGCCAAGTCACTGCGACGCTGGACCCGGGCATTCATTGCAGACCGGCACGCGCTGCCATACACAGCAGTCCGGCCGTGGCAGCAATCCCTTCTTGAATGCCGCCCAGACTTGAAGACCGCCATAGAAGAGCATCTCCAGAGCATCGGACTGTATGTCCGTGCGATGGATATTGTCCAGTTCATGGCAGAGCCGGCGAATCTTCTCCGGTTTGGACTCACAAAACCAGTCTCCCTGTCGACTGCACAGGCATGGATGCGCCTCCTGGAGTACCGGTGGACAAAGGTCCCCAGCGGGCAGTATGTGGATGGGCATGAGCGTGCTGATGTTGTCGGATATAGACAGAACACCTTCCTCCCGGCAATGGCGAAAACGAATGACCGTGCGCGCATGTGGGACAAGGATGGAAGTGAGGCCATCAACACACCGGCAGTGCTCTCTACGTCTGCTATGCCCTTGCACGCAACAACCGCCCCCGGGCCTTCATCAGGCACTCCCCCATCCCCTCGTCCATTGCCATCTTCACCGGATCCACCCTCAACCTCATCGTCGCCGCCCGTATCCCCCGAGTCATCCCAGACCAGTCCCCCTGTACGCCGTGTTGTGTACTGGTTTCATGATGAGTCCGTCTTCTATGCAAATGATCGACGGAAGACTCGATGGGTTCACAAATCTGAAAAGGCATTACCCCGTGCAAAAGGGGAAGGTGCATCGCTCATGGCTGCAGATTTCGTCTCGGCGGACTATGGCTGGCTGCGTTCCCCGGACGGAAAAGAGTCTACCCGAGTTCTGTTCCGGCCTGGCAAGAACCGTGACGGGTACTTCACACATGAGGAGATCCTGGAGCATGCAACGAAGGCCATGGACATCCTGCTGAAGTACTACCCGGACGAGGATCATGTTCTCATTTTCGACAATGCTCCGACACACCTGAAGCGAGCGGCGGATGCGCTCTCCGCACGTCACATGTCAATGAAACCAACACAAGATGGCAGGCCGATGTTTGGCGTGGAGACTCCGGTCCGTGGGCCCGATGGGAAGCCTGTCTACGGGCCTGATGGGAAGGTCCTGAAGACGAAGATTTGGATGGGAGATGCACAATTCAAGGACGGCTCGCCCCAGTCCTTATATTTCCCATCCGGACATCCGAAGGCGGGTGTATTCAAGGGCATGACACTTCTTTTCGAAGAGCGTGGCTACGCCAGTGCCAAGAGCCTGCGTGCACAGTGTCCTGACTTCAAGTGCCCACCCCCCGCTCTGAACTGCTGCTGCCGACGTCTCCTTTTTAATGAGCCCGACTTCCGTGACGTTGAATCGCTGCTCGAGACACACTGCAAAGCACGCGGTGTCGGCATCCTCTTTCTTCCCAAGTTCCACTGTGAGCTTAACTGCATAGAGCAGTGCTGGGGGTATGCGAAGCGCATTTATCGCCAATTTCCTGCATCCTCGGCCGAAGCGGATCTTGAACGCAATGTGTGCTCCGCACTCGATGCAGTTCCACTGAACTCTATCCGGCGGTAAGTTTTGACTCGTCCTTGATCAAATCATTAACTCATGCTCGAGGATTTTATAGGTTTTACACTCGATCATACCGCTTCATGGACGCATACCGGCGCGGCCTGAATGGTAAGCAAGCTGCCTGGGCAGCAAAGAAGTACCGCAGCCATCGTGTTCTGCCGCAGGATATCTTGGACGAACATGACCGTGCAGATATCTCCTGAAGTGAGCACTTCTTATATTAAAGCTATCCTGCTAGTCCTACAGAGCACCTCACACATACATGGTCACTGTCTATAGTTGATATTTTACTGTCCATATAGTGTTCCGCCCCCATAGTTCACGTACTTCCGCCTAATCACCTAGTGTACAAAATGAATCGGATTTATTCTCAGACGCCCGTTTCACGTGCACGTCACACTGTGACTATAGTGGTCGAGGATGAGCTGGGCCAATCTTAGTACTTACTCATAGCAGCCTGTAACGCGTGTCATGGGCCTCCCGACTCCCGGGCAGCATGCTACGATGACTTGCATCCGTGGAACATGTCGTTCTACGCTTCGTCGTTGCGGCGACGCTGATGTTCCTACCAAGCTTTTCACTCCGTTACAATATAATGAGCTCAAAAATGGGCCCACAAACATGGAATTTGACTTGTGTTTGGGGCGACTACCAAATGAGGTCCGGATTGCTACATAAGCATGCGATCCAGCAATGATCATTCTACGTGTTGGCCTCGAGACTCGGAACTCCCATGCATCACACACGTCACACACGGAAAGCATCCGGAGCCGCACACGCAGGTCTACTCTCCACGACGAACACCATCCGGGCTACACGAGCAACAGCGGATGCAGTCCTCGAACCTACCACGGCTGAGGGCCTGAGGCAGCATCGCCCCACGGCCCCCGAGCTGACCGTCGACGCTGGCCTGCATGGCCCGCGCCCGAGCCGTGCCGGTCGAGTGCCGGGAGTGCCGGGCAGCTCGCGTAACGTGTTGGCTGGATGTCTGTGTGATGTAGTCAGCGACACGTTCTGCGAACGACGACGACAGATCAAACGGAAGTTCAGAAATAGCGGACGTATCTGCCAAAGCAGACCGCCCGAAGGTAGCTGAGATAATTTTCTGCAACGCAAGGGAGCCTTGCTAAAGCCAAATGCCTCAAACATCATAACAGCGCGCCACGGAGGGCACAGCTCATCAGTGTGGACAGATGATAAACTCACGTTTGGGTTTGCCGCAGCGCGACCGCAGGCTTCGAAGCTGGATACAATATCGGCGATGTGTGTAATATTTGCCGATGTCGGGTTGGAGATATCACAAAATCGGATGATGGGTGGACGGATATCACTGTTGGACCGCGGTTTGCGATAAAGATGCGGCGTAAACTCGTGAGCCTTTCTTTGAACGTTGTCTCTTCGGTGGACGTGGTTCAGAAGACGGATCGTCCTGCTTCTTGCTGCGCTTCCTTGGGGCTTTGCCTATCCGTCAAGATTAAAACAATGTTGACCAGAACTTTGACCAGTACGCACCTTGCGAGCCGTTCTTCGGCGGGTCCAGCAAGCTGGAATCAAGTTCCGACAGTCTGTGGGCAAGGTTTGCCCTCGGCACACTGAGGCTGTTAATTCGCTGTATAGCTAGTGGCAGATGAGCAGATGACCGTACCGCATTTGATAGATACACATACCACTGGGCTGACTAGGCGCGTACATGCACGCCATGCGGCTACGGACGCTATTAGCCATTCTGCATACTCGGTCAGTCGGATACATGCAGAATTGGCTGCGGTACGCACTCAACCGAAATAACGTCATGGGCACACGCGATGTCAATGACCGTCTCCCAGTTGATGGGACGCAGGCGATTCTGCATGCTTTTCTCGGCATTGGGTACGTGTGCGGCGAGCAAAGCCAAGATACGCGCGAGAAATGCGGCAGAATCAGCAGTCATAGCACGCAGAGCAACTGGAGACAGAGCCAGAGCTTCGCCAGCCTCCTCGTCGGAGAGATCAGATGAGGGCTCAATCTCCTCCTTAGACTTGAGGCCTTCGTCAGGAACCTCGCGTTTCGCCGCAGCTGTGGCCTCCAGGGAAGCCAAAGCCTCTTGCGCGGTATACATAACTTCATCCTGAAGACTCCACTCGGGGACATGAACATCCCCAGAGAGGAGTGGCCAGCGTGTCCACGTATCCCTCTGCTTGGCCTTACCGGATGGAAGTCGTTCTCGAGTTTGGCTGCTGACACGAGACCGGATAGACGAGCCGACTTCGGAAGTGATATCTCGAGACACAGATTCAGTCAACGGAGGATCGTCGCTGCGCTCCTGGAGGTCTTCATCGGGAAGAGAGACGTCATCCAGATCCGAGCTCGCGCGTAGACTAGTCGGGGGAGGTTCTGCGAGATGTTGAACCAGATCAAGAGTACTGCTCGTCTTCAGAGCACGCAGCAGAGAAGAATACTCCGTCAGTTCAGAGTGCAAAGCGGTTGGGACCTTTGGACGACGCGCCATCGCGACGCGTCGAGGATGAGCAAAACGCAAGTTTGAAGCGCCCGCATCGTTTTGTTGATTGCTCGTGAGAAGCTTACCTAAGCAGAACTGTACAGCTCCCAGCCCGCCATATCCGTCGCCCCGCGAAGTAAGGTTCAGCAGTACTTCCACTCATCACGCACAACGTACGCACTTTGTCGCCGTCGTTTACGCCCGTCGTTCTCAACGTTAATCCTACAGAATGAGAGAGAAGTGGAAGAAAAAGAGGTCCCGCAGACTCCGTCGTAAACGCAGAAAAATGCGGGCTCGTTCCAGTGCGTGCCTCGCTCGCTCGCATATACGTTCAGGCTCGTACTGACGCGCATTTTTTTCAGAGTAATCGTCCACCCGGCTGCTAGGCTTGCAAAATTTGGACGTCATGCCACTCTAAGCAGAGGTGCGCTATGGTCAGCAACACCACTCACTCCCTGTCCGGGGAGGTGTGCCGTCCTCGTCGCATCGCCTTGTGCTGCGCGCCTCAGGTCCGAGGAGTGCTGGCACCTCGACCATGTCACCGTGTCGGGGTTGCTGTGGGGCATTGTATCAATATGTCACCTTTATTGCAATGATCTCCTTGTCAAAAATGTCAAAACCGTGTGCTGCTCGATGCTGCGTTCGTCGCTATCGACAGTCCTCGAGGTTGGTGCGAATGTCGCTCGATCGATGACCGCCCTCACATGGGCTGCCCAACTGCTGCACAAGACATATCTACCGGACGTGCTGTCAATAACCGAGCTTCGCGTCAGGTTGACTTCCCTTGACTGCAGATATTTCGACTAAAGTGTCCCCGAAAGTTGCTCAGCATGACTTCAAATCATTGAGTAACCTTCGAGCTTCGACCCCGGCGCGTCCGTAATCCTATGGCTACTTAGTCTCCTACCGAGAGACTTACCCTTTGACCTGGATTTTGCTCGAGCTCACGCTCACCACAACCGCCTCTGGTGGATATCCAAATGTATCATATTTTACAGTAAACGGTACAACTTCTGCGTGTCTAACGGGGACGATGCGCGGACTTGCGAGAGAATCAGAAAGGGGAAGGGGACACCAGTCGCGACGGGGAGAGACGGGGTACACGCCTCCATATAACGCGTGGTGAAGTTGTGTGGGTGACCGGGATGTGCGGGTGTGCGAGTGTTCGGGATGCGGGTGAGGAGGACGGGTGGGGGCGGAGGTGACGAGCGGGGGCGGAGGATGGAGAGACCACGCAGAGAGTGACGGTGGTTCGACGCGAGGTTACGCGTCAACGGCGGGAGGCGAGAGAGAGGCGGAGGTGGAGAGGGCAGGAGGGCGGACAGGAAGGCGACGAGCACCAGAGAACCAGAGAAACCGGGAAGACAAAGCGAACGAATGCGGGTGCGGGTGCGAATGCGAGGTGCAACGGAGCGGAACGTCGGGTCTGCCGGGGCGACTACAATAACCAATAACCAATAACCCAACAACGATGGCGGGGCGCGGGCGGGCGCGGGGGATATAGTACGACTAGTGGTAGGGGAGGGGGTGGGGTTGGGTTGCGGGGTCCTATGGTGCAAGAATTATGATGGGCAGCGGGGCCAACAGGTGCGAGGTATCGTGCGGGCGTGCGAGCGAGCGTGTGTGGTGCGTGTTCGGATGTATGTACGGAACGGTGGCAGTCCCGCGGCGGTGCGCTTTGATTAGGGTTGTCGGATGGGGAGGGATGTCGGGGTGGGGACGGTGTGGTGGGGGTGAGGGAGAGGGGAGGGCGGGGTAGGTGGAGGGAGAGCGCAAGATGAGCCGCGGGGCGCCATTAGAGCCTAAGAGTGAATAACGTAGAGAATAAGGCACCGAGGCGTGTGCGGTATGCGTAAACTTGTCGTGAACGAATGTCTGCGGGCGTGCGTCGCCCTAACGAATGCGGGGGCCGAGGAGGCGCAGTCGGGCTCTCCACCCAAAGTCCCTTATCCAAAATCAAACTGATACAAGAAGAGCCCGCTGGATGCAGAGCGTAACCGGCAGCCACTCACCGTCCACGCTCACGGCGAGGAGCCCTGCTGCCCAAACGCGCGCAGCCGCCGCAGGATCGCGTCCATCTCCGGCTGGCGCGAGCCGCGGTCGAGCACCTGCGCGATCGACGGCGACGTGCTCACGCGCGACGAGCCGCCCGCGCTCCCGCTCCCGGACGAGCGCGACGACGCGAGCGACGAGCCGGACAGCCGCCGCCCGCGGCCGGAGCCGGCGTCCTCGGAGTGTTTCGACGACGAGCTCTTGCGCGGCCGCGCCGGCGCGAACTCCATCTCCGTCCGCGGCGTCTCGGGGATCGACGACAGCGCGGAGGACGACGCGAAGGACGACAGCGTGGGCACCGACGAGAGCGTCGAGCTGTCCGAGCGCGCGTGCGGGTCCCGGTCCCGGTCCCGCTCGCTCCGCGGAGGCGAGGGAGACTGCGAGGACGGCTCGAACCCGAACCCGAGCCCCGTGGTCGCGCCCGTGCGCCGTCCCATCGGGGCCCCCGTTGATGTAGCGGCGGCGGCGGCGGGTGATCCGCCGTTCGACACGGGGAGGACGGGCGAGCTTGTGCGACGCGCCTGCTTGGACGAAGCGACCGTCGGGAGGTGTGCCAGGGCGTCCGGGAGCGTGTTCGAGCGCCGCAAGCGCGCGGCGGCCGACAGGCTCTCCTTCTCCTTGTTCTGCGCAGGGACGGGGGCGCGCTCCCCCGGGGAGAGCGCGTCGCCCAGGGGCGGGCTGACGAACGGCGCGATGAGCTCCGAGATCGCGGTCTGCATCTCGAGCAGGCCGTCCTCCGTGCTCCCCGCGGGCGAGTCGATCGACACGCGCACGCCCTGGCCCGGGTTCGGGCTCGTGCTCGGTTCCGCGCCGATGCCCAGCGTGAACACGTTCACGCTGGCGCTCATCGGGCTCGCTATGCTCTCGCTCGCCGACCGTTGCCGCGAGCGCAGTCCCCGCTCCGCCGCAGGCAGCGTTGCGCTGTCCGCGCGCGCCGGCATCATCGTGCGTCGCTCGCCCTGCTGCCCCGGATTGGAGTTCGCATTCGCGACGAGCCAACGCAAGCCTTTGAGCTCGCGCTCGCGCCGCACAGCGTCCGCCTCGAGCGCCTCGATCCGCCGCAAGAAGTCGTTCTTCTCCATCCCGTGCCGCTCGGTAAGCGTGAGCAAGTACGCCATGAGGCGCGAGTACTTCGCGGTCTGCGTGCCGAGCGCCGCGCGCAGTTCTTCGGCGGTCGCATTTTCATCCTCGAGAACGACGCGTACTGCGTCCTGCCGCATTGGCGGAGGCGTGCGTGCCGGAGGCGGTGGGCTGCTCACGTCGCGTTCGCGCGAGCTGCGGGCGGGCGACGGAGGCCCCTGCCCGGCCGAGGATGTAGCCTTAGGCGTGGCAGTCGACGGCGTTGATGAACCTGAACCGTCTTTTGGCGGAAGCGGCGGCAGCGTCTTTTGCGGGCTTGGCGGGGGCGAGGTAGCGGCGGCGTTCGCGCCGACGCTCGCTCGGCGGGTGGAGGAGAGTAGGAGCGGCTGGAGGGCGGCGCTGGTGGGCGGAGAAGGTAGCGGTTCGGTCGGGGGTCCAGTGGTAGGCGGGGTGTGCCAGGTCCGCGCAAGCGGCGGCGGCACCTTCTTGGCCGCCGCCGCGGGGGTGGGCGAAGACCTGCTGCTGCTGCGCAGTAGAGGGGAAACGACGACCCCGATGCCTCGAGAGGACGCCGTGCTCTCATTTCCGGACTGGCCTGACGTCGACGGCGACTCCGTGCGCTTCGCCGAAGGCCGCCGTACCACCCGTGGGGGCGTCGATGTGCCCGTTTCCTGCTTAGGCTTCCCCATGTGCAGAATACTGACGTGCCGCCGCTGCTGGCGCTCCTGCACGGAGCTGCGGCCCACGGACCCAAATGTGCTCTGGTTGATGCCGGACACGGTCCCGCGCCGCTGTCCAGGCGGGAGGTCGGACGGCCCGATCTCGAAGTGGTCCTTGCGGAGCAGGTTCTCCTCCTTGTACGACGAGGTCGAAACCGGGGCGTCAACCGCCGGGATCGGGAACTGCATGGACGACCGCACTGACGTGAGCGAGCCGGCCTCTGACGCGGACGTCGGCGAGTCGGGCTTATCCTGGTCCCTCACAGCGGGCGCACCGCTCTGTATGGACTGGCGCGAGGATAGCTGACCAGGGGGATGGGGAGCCGAGCGGGGCACATAGAAGGAGTCTTTGCCCTCGGTCACGCCGTGCGGCGGAGATATGGTGATAATAGGGCGGGAGGACGACGAGCTGGAGTGCTTCCGCGCCTGGCTGTCGTCGCTCCGTCTGCTCTGCTCGAACGACGTCGATTTTTGCGCACGAAGGTTGCGGAGAGTAGCGGTAGGAATACCGGAGGGAATGCGCTGGTGGGCGGCTGAGCGCGGGAGGGTGTCGCTCTTCGAAGAACTGCCTTCGAACGCTGGGAGGGCAAGTGATGGGGGTACATTGACCGGGGGCAGGGAGGCGGAAGACCTCTTGTGCGATGCGGAGCTTGCGCCGGTGCTGCGCATAAAATGTCAGCGTCAAGCCAGGGAGAGCATGATACACATCGCATATAGTCGCAGGCACGGCACCTGGGAGGAAATGGGAAGGAAATGGAAGATTCGGGATGTGCTTACTTAGACTCCTATGGGAGGAAATCATACGTTTCAGCGGCATTTCGCAGGCGTCGGCTTGCAGAATGGCCCACCGTGAGGCCACGGGGACAGCGCGCCTCACTATCGATGGGTTCACAGATAGACGCAGGCGTAGGACGGGGAGCCGAACACCGTCCGCGCGTCCAAGCCTCAACCGCTATACCGCCGGCATAGTAGGGATGCTCACTTCTGCCCGGCCACGCAGGACACGACGAAACATCGTTCAAGGAGCTGCACTATCCACAATACTGCAGCCTCCTGCGTAGCTGGTGGCCGGCCAGAATCAAGCACCCCCAGCGGGCGACATGTAGAGCACGCAAGGGTGTGTGCTCTCGCTTCGCTCCCGTTAAAAATTGCTGGTTACCCAGCAATCTGTCTAACAAGCGGACATATGAACAAGCAGGCAAATGCAGGTGCCTAACGCCACAGCCGCAGCTTGCCGCGAGGGTTGGAAGCCGGGCGCTCACGGGCGCTGCGCTACGCCATTTGAGGCAAGAACAATCGGAGAGGCCGCTGGAGCCCAGGCAGACGGAGAAGAGCACATACGCGAGCGGATGCGGTTAAATGACGGGGGCATGCGGTAAGGCCCCAGAAGGCGAAGAAGGTGGACGGACGCCAGGGAAGGCCGCACAATCGACGGCAATCTGAAGAAAGCGAGCGGGCGGCTTACCTAGGCGAAGGCAGATGGCTTCCGGAGGGGGAGTCGACGGGGGGCACGGGGGGGACGGCGTCCTTTCCCTTTACCCTCTGCGCGGCGTCTGCTGCGGCACGGGCGCTGAGGGGGGAGGGCGCGCTGGGTTTTCTCTTGCGCGCGAGGAAGGAGAACTTGCCGCGCAGTTTTTGCGGGGTGGTGGTTTGCGGGGTGGTGGGGTCGGGGGTGCGGGGCGGGATTGGTGGTGGATGGGGCGCGTCTGTGCTCGTCTTCGTGTCATGGCGGCCGCGGAGGAGGTCAGAGATGTCGGAAGTGCGGGAGCGCAGACGTCCGCCGGGGGAGAGGGCGGGAGGCATGGCGGGGGGGAGAGAAACGAGCGTGGGGGCGGGGACGGGGTCGCGAGGCGGGTTGGATTCTTGTATATAAGGCGCGGTGGCGCCAGCCATGTCGTCGGTGCGTACGCGTTGGGCGATGTGAAGGGAATGACCGCTGCGCCAGGCGCTCGTTAATTACCGTTCCGGATCCCGCCCTGCCCCAGATCCGGATCGTACGGCCTCCCAATCCTCCGCCACCCCGGGCCCCACCTGCCATCTCCGGCGTCAGCGTCATTAACTTCGCCATCACCACCGCCTAATCAGGCTCACTCCCCGCCCGTCTGCTCCCGCCGTCTGATCTCCCCGTCTTGTCCTCTCAGACCCCCATGCTCCGTCGCACTAAACTGCTCTGCGAGGGCGTATGCCCGGAATCAATTTGCTGATGCGTCTCGCGGCAACCGCTCTCGGCCTGCCTCCTCGACATGTGAATCTCCGCCAGCGACTGGCCAATCCGCGAGCCAGGAGCAAAACGGGGGTGCAAAACGCCATTGGCCAAGAGCACGACGGTCTCGAACGCACGTCACTAGGGACATGAGCGGCCTCGATATCGCCTCCAATAAATGAGCGGCGCCGTATTAGAAAGAGCTTGAGAACGAGCCGCTGTGGCAATGTGTAACTAGATACCAAGTCTCGGGCATCGGCCCGAAACCGCACAAGACAATACGTCTAAAGATCTGATCCACTGGCAAGTACTCCCTCACATGTTCAAAAGAAAATCTGGGAAAAAAAGAAGACATTTTAAGTTTGCATCAGCGTCGTATCGTATGCCATGAAAGATCTCTCTCTCCTTCTGCTTACAACAGGTATCCTGCCCGCAACGAAAGTGAGCCTCACCACCCGCACGCGCTCCTCCCCCGGGCCTGGAGATTGAAAATCAGACGGTTTCGACTGCGGGGGTTACCCGCAATCTTCCCCAGGAAAGTCCTACCTGAGTACCTACCGCTAAGTATGCCTCAAACATATCCGCCTGAGAACTCACAACGCCCGCAGCTGGGAGGATATCAGTCCTGCAACAGCATAACAACTTCAGCCTTCAAGGTTGATCAGAAAATTCAGAAATCGACCCCTGGCGGACCCGGAAGACAACCAATATCTGCGTTACCAGAGCACTCGCGCTAGGGGTTCGTTAGAGACTCCTGAAGTCCGTACTACTCAATGGTAGCTAACCTGACCATGTGCACAGTCATGAAACGAAACGAAACGAAACGAACCAGCGTTAACCGATCCGGATTCGGTCACCTCGGGGGACCGGCTCGCCGCCAGGGACACCCCGCCGCCCAGAGCTCAAACGCCCGCGCACAGTCGCCGCTGCCGGTGGGGGACCGCGACGGAATTATCGCACGCGCGCAGCGCAGGCAAGCCGCGCAGGTTACTGTTTACAGGGGGACGCGCGCGCGCGCGCTTCTGATGGCCTGCGCCCCTGGTCTCGATGATGCAAGTCGCGACTCGAACTGGTCGCGAGCTGCAGTCTCCATACTTACCAGCGCGCCGAGCGGCGAGTAGCAGCGTGGACGGACCCGCGCGCGGCGTCGTCCCAAGAGGGCGAGCGGGAGTACCTTTGCGGCATAGCCCTCGCGCGGCGTGGCGACTGCCGCGTCGCCCCGCGGGGTGGGTACTGCCCACATGCAGCGCAAACTTACTCGCACGGTGCTTCTGCCCCAAATCAGCCCTACATCCTGAGCTAGGGGCCGTGCGATTATTGAGGGATGCACTTGGGCCTGCAGCGCGTTAATCTCAGAGGCCAGACGACGTGTGCCGAGCGCTGACTAGCGACCACTTGGGCTTGCAGTCTCGCACGGAAAGATGCACGGCGCACCAACGGCGCGAGCGGCGGATGCGAATGCGAGGACGCGTGTGCTGCGCCCTCGCTTGCGCCAGCGACGGGAATGGGAACGAGAAAACGGGGCACAGGACAAAGCTCGCATCGGGGAAAGCGCGCCCAGCGGCCGGTGCGCGCTGTGCCCCTGCCCACGGAATTGGTCCCGGGGGCTCTAGGCCCCAATAGGAAGGGGACGTACTCACCTCCGCGCCCCAGACGCTAGAACGCATCCCAGCGCCAGCCCGCGACGGCCATTCGGAGAGCAGGGACACTTATTGTTTGCGCCCGGCGGCGCACCGACGCGCCGGGGATTGATTAAATTCCAGGTTGCTACAAGTTTGTGGGTGTGTGAGGCGGGATACAGTGAGTGGCGTTTGATACAGTAGAATACGACGATGTAATAAGTTACCGCCCCCGGCCAGCGGCGTGCGGCGTGTCTCACGTCTCACGTCTGGTAACGCAGGCTCACGCACTGGGCTTCCAGAGCGCGCGCGGGTTCGTCCACGCGAACGCGGCGAAGTCGTACTCGTCCTGCGAGTCTGCGGCGCGTGCTGCCTGCGGCTTCGCGAGAATGGGCGGGGTGTCCTTCAGCCGCTCTTCGACCTTGAGATCGTCCGGGGAGGCGGGTCGGTCCGCTGCGATAATCCGGGACATCGTGCGTGAGTGGCGGGCGTCCGACGTTCAGTAGCCGCGTGTCCGTCAGACTCACCGGTCAGGAGATCAGCTGGCGCTTCGCGAAGCAGGATGTCGAAGACGTTCGCACTAGAAGCGCGATGGCGGCGACTTAGTACGACGCCTCGGGAGGGCACGGAATGGGGGTGCGGGCTTACCGATGCTCGTCGAAGAAGTATGCATGTTGCCGCAGGTGACGAAGCTGCCAGCGCCTGGATGGGGAGACGTGAATGAGCTAGACGGGCAGGCGGCTCGCGAATAAGCGGATGATGTGCATGGGACGGAGGACAGACGGAACGCACCCCAGCGATCACGCTCTCCTCGGCCTCGGACATGTCTGCGCGCCACGAGAGGTAGGAAGCAGACCCGCCGCTGCGCTTCCAATCGACGTACTCTGCCCTCTTCGCGTCGTTCTTGAACAGAAGCTACCCAAAGCCACCGTTAGTCTGCGAGCCCCGACACGGAAGCAGAATGGAATGGGAGGCGTACTGTGCCGGTGACGAGGTCGTACATCAGGCATCCGAGCGACCACCAGTCGACCATCTTGCCGTACCACCTGCGCCGCGCCATCTCCCAGGCTATGTACGGCACGCTCCCCGCGGCGTCCCGTGCGTACACCGCGCGGTCCTCGAGCGGGCCATTGCACGCGCCCACGTACGCCGCGTTGAAATCCGCGAGGCGGACATTGCCGTCCGGCGCGTCGAGCAGCACGTTCTCCGGCTTGATGTCCCTGTGGATGATGCCCATGCGATGCAGCGCGTCCACGCCAAGAGCCTGTCGACGGCGTTCCGTGAGTCAGCGCAGTCCGCATAATGAACGTGAGAACGCGCCGTCGGCGGGAGAAGCACACACGTACCAATTGTGCGACCCAGCGCCGAGTCAGCCGTCGGTCGCAGCGCCCGCGTATGACCCCGAGCAGGTCACATTGCATGAGGGGCTGTGTGCGAGTAAGTACAACGTTACGCGAGAAGGGTCGGGTAGGGCGGCGTACTATGGCGTGGAGGACGCGCTGTTCGTCCTGCAAGATTCCGTAGAGCTCCATGAGGTGCGCGCGGTCTTGCGGCGTGCCCGACGCGATGAGCTTGTAGCAGAGGACCTCAACCAGGAGGCCGCGTAGTATCGACGCCTCCGCGAGCATCTTCTTCTTCTCGACGACGCGCACGCATACGAGACGGCCGGAGTCGGCGTCGTGCGCCGCATACGCCGATCCGAACGTGCCGCTGTTGAGAGTCCGGACCAGCCTGAACGGCCCTCCACTGACTGGAGGGGCGCTGCCGGCCGCGATCACCTGCCGTGTCCGAGGGTTTGACGTGGGCGGCGGCGAGCGCGACTCGGGGAGCCGCGTGATCGGGGTATTCCGCGTTTGACGAGGTGGTTCCGGTGCGGGGGAGGGTGTTCGGAAGCGTACCGCTGACGGCCTACGCGAGGTGTACGCGCCGGGTACGTCGAAGTGCGCGGGTAAATAGAGACTACCTCGCTCCGCTTGGATGGAGGAAAGCGGTTCGCGACGCGCCCGGGCGCATGGCGGAGCGACTCCCGGACCCACACCCACTGCCTTGGGCCGGGTCGGGCTGGGCGGACGGAAGGACGGGTTCGTTGGCGACGGCATAGGCGGAAGTGGTTTAGAACGCGAGCGCTTCAGCGTCCAGGGTAGCGGTGGCTGTTTTCTCTTCGCTGGGACACTGACGCGTCCAGGGTTACGGTCGTAAGGTCGTGTAAGGCTGACAGAAGGCATTATGTATGTAAAGCGTCAAGACAATGAGCGAGACAGAGCGGGCGCGCAGCGCAGGAAGGACAAAGTGAAGGGAGGAAGCGTTTGGAGCGCCATCAGAGCCATGGCGGGGTCTTTATCATGGGCCATGGCCACAGCGCGAGCGCGACCCGCGTTCGTTGTGGACCATAGGCAGTGATAGGTTCCGCAGAATGGCGGGGCAAAGCAGACGTCGTGGAGAACATGAGGCTGGCGTCGGGATCAGGGTCCTGAGTGGTACGGTCAGGCCAAAGCGTAGACGATGCTTTGTTCACCAAGCCACAGCATGAAGTTCCCTGTGAGACTGCTTGTAGGTGATCTTGTAGAGGTAGCAACGGCCACAGCCAGATGGCGGTATTGAAAGACAGTGGAAGCAGGGGTGAAGGCGGGGAGAGACAAGCGGGCATTCATCGATACGCGCCGCCGGCCAAAGACGTCAAGACGTGAGGACAGTCCACCTCGTGGTGGACTGACGCATCAAAGGGTTCAGAGGACGTATTGTCGGCCACATTTGCACAGGATGGCCACAGCATATATACCCTGCCATGTTATCAGATGATTTCATTGTATTTTAAAGGTTTGCATACCTGCGTCGTGCAGTTTCGGAAATGCTTTGGGTGGAAGGCTCAGGCTGGGCGCTTCAACCCAGTGATACATTCGGGCATTATTCACGATAGCTCGCCAGCAGTGGCTCTGTGGCTCGTAGATCCGTGCATGCCTACCCTCTATAAATCATGAAAGGACCTTGAAAGCGCAGTATTACCAGTAGTGATCCAATCATGGTGGTAACGGCGTTGGACGTCGAAACAGGCGTCGCGGTCAAGCCACAAGTGTTAGGCGCTCATAGGATGCTCTACTGAGGAGGCTGGGGTTAGGGTTGACTTCCATATATGGTGGCAAATGAAGCAATAAATTGTGGCTGAGATTTTGACTATTCCGAGTCAATAGTACGAGCACACTGCTGCTCTACTTCTACACCGACGACGATGAAGTACTTTTCAACTCGCGGCGCAGACCAGCTCTTGTCTTTTGAAGAGGTTTTTATGTTTCGCGCACTTCTCCCTCCTCGATTCTGAACGTCGATCCCCAGACGGTTCTCGCCGGACTTGGTCCCGACGGCGGCCTCTACATCCCGGAGCATATCCCTTCCCTACCGGAGAACTGGCAGACCGCATGGCAGGACTTCTCATTTGTTGAGCTATCGGTGGAGGTCCTATCACTGTATATCTCTCCCGAAGAAATATCCAAGGCAGAGCTCAGGACGCTTGTGGACAAGTCCTACAGCACCTTCCGCCACCCGGACATCGCGCCGCTAAAGAAGCTCGACGAGAAGACTTATGTGTTGGAGCTCTTCCATGGCCCGACCTTTGCGTTCAAGGACGTCGCCCTGCAGTTACTTGGAAACCTTTTCGAGTTCTTCCTCAAGCGGAGGAACGCACGGAAGGGGCCTAGCGAGAAGCCAGAGAGGTTGACGGTTGTGGGCGCAACAAGCGGTGATACCGGAAGGTGAGTTTCAATTCTTTCGGTTCCTTCGATCCTGATATCAAGCGCTAACTCAACTCTGTCAATGTCACCAGCGCCGCTATTTACGGTCTTAGGAATAAGGCGAACATCTCCATCTTCATCTTACACCCTAAAGGTCGCGTCTCTCCTATCCAAGAGGCGCAGATGACCACCGTTACAGACGCCAACGTGCATAACCTCGCTGTGAAAGGCACGTTCGATGACTGTCAGGTGCGGGCTACATCCCCGTCTTTCCCCGCCCTACTGAGTTTCGCCGTAGGACATCGTAAAAGCCCTATTTGCAGACCGCGAGTTCAACAACACGCACCGACTCGGCGCGGTCAACTCGATCAACTGGGCGCGCATCCTCGCACAGACTGTTTACTACTTCCTTTCATACTTTCATATCCGGCGACAGGTCCCCGACGCCGCCGAGATCCAATACGTCGTGCCCACAGGCAACTTCGGAGATATCCTCGCCGGCTACTACGCAAAGCGGATGGGCCTTCCTATCGGCCGTCTCGGCGTCGCGACGAACGCGAACGACATCCTCGCGCGCTTCTGGAAGAGCGGCGCGTACGAGAAAGTCGACTCGGCCGCAGGGGCGCCCGCTGAAGGCGCGAGCGAGCCCGCGGGCGGCGCGTCTGACGGGAAGCAGGCGACGGACGCGAGCGGGGTGCGCGAGACACTCAGCCCGGCGATGGACATCCTTGTCTCGAGCAACTTCGAGCGGCTACTGTGGTACCTCGCGTATGAAGGCGCGGCGCAGGGCGCCGATGAGGCGGCGAAGAAGAGGGCCGCTAGTGCGACCATCGCGGAGTGGATGGGAAAGGTGAAGAGTGACGGCCGTGTGCAGGTCCCGGTCGCTGTGCTTGAGCTCGCGCGGAGAGATTTCTTCGCGGAGAGGGTCTCTGACTCACAGGTGTGTGTTTTAGTTGTTGTTGAATTTTTGGCCATACTTACATGGTTATGCTTGCAGACGCTTGAGACAATCAAGTACTACTTCCAGTCCGAGGCGCACTACGTGGCGGATCCTCACACCGCCGTTGGACTCTGTGCAGCGCGGACAGTTGCCCCTCACAAGTACGCTACTTCTCTCTGATGCCCATTTGCTTGCTTTATTCATCTGTCTGTAGTCCCCCCAACACATACCAGATCGTCCTCTCCACGGCACACCCCGCGAAGTTCTCAGAAGCTGTCACACGAGCATTGCATAGCGAGCCCTCCTTCGACTTCGAGCGCGACGTACTCCCCACGGAGTTCAAGGGCCTGCTCGAGCGCGAACGCCAGGTCATTGATGTCGAGGCTGCTCAGATCGACCTTGTAAAGAAGGTGATCGAAAAGTACGTTGTACCCGCCGGAGAGGTCGGCGCGAGCGTGTGATCGCAGACGGCTGCTTGTCGCACTAAAAAAGAGTACCGCCGCGTCTGGGAGGCGGATGTTTGTAGAAGTCAAATCACATTGTAATTGGATAGGTCTGCCACAACCGTATGACTGTGTAATTTGTTGCGCGTTGATAGAAGGTGAGTTGACTCCCCCCAAACTGCGATATGCGACGATGTTCTCACCCGCGTGCCGTTTGTAGATCCGTATGCACCGCTGTCCGAGATATAGGACTGAGCAGATCATCCTCTAGAAGTACCTCAAGATCACACACTCAGGTCTATTTGCTCGACCCGGGAGGACACGCCCACTCAGTCTGCATTGCGATCATCGCATATCTGTGTGTCGCTCACCTCTCCGGGACGGATCTCAAAGTAGAACCTCGGGTTCACCCAATCCCGTTTGTTGTGTGCTCACGGCCACTTTTTGGAGGGAACCGGTGGCACTCGAACCCTCTCACAGTAGCGGTACTCGCCTGCCAGTGTGGCACCGCTCAAGACTAGATTTGCTCAACCTCGGCATTGACACATCTCGGCTGTGGCAAGCTGTACGAGGTTGTCTAAATTGATGGCCCGGAGATTACATCCTGCATGTTTCGAGCAACGGCTCTGCGTCTTTCGCGTGTCCTTCGTGCACAAAGCCACTTTGCAGCGTGTCCACGCATGCCATCTGCGCAGCGCCGCGTGCCCTAGCACCCGACTGTCTTTGAACGCTTTCGAGGTTGTGCCAGATACAGCGTTCTTACCTCCGCTCCGCTCTCTCAGTTGTGAGTCCATCGGACTGGCCCCGCCCACACACCTACCAAAGATGCTTTTATTGTCTCTTGTCGTCGCCTTGGTTTCGCGTTGTGCCGCAGAATAAACGTGCCGCACACGATGTTCTCATGAGTGCCGGAACGCCAATGCGAATGTGGGTAGCGGGCGTCTAAAGACCCGGTTGGTTGACCTGCTTGGGGCTGCTTGTCGTCGACGTCGACTTGACCGCCGACGACCATCATCCCTCCCTGCACGTCGGTCTCGTTCTCGTTGGTTTCTCCTCTGACCTGTCTCTACACTCTTTAGGCTACGTGGCTGTCATTTGGGGTCTTCTGCCGGCTGATTACACAGTCGCAATCGACCACCCGTAGCCGGCTCCCCATACCCCAGGCGCTGTCCATTCTAGCTGATCTGCGCAGCGCAACCAGAGAGTCGAGCGTCCTCTCTGCGCCCTCAGCAACCACAGAAATTATCTCCAGATCACGGCGAACATCCTTTGATTTCCTCGTTCAACCACATCAAGCTATGGCATCTGCATCCACGTCTCACGTACCCTTCCCGACCCACGATGAGTCTGCTCATCCTTACGACGACGATCCTGCCTACAGGCAGGCACACCAGGACCACGCGACGCCTCGATTCAGCTATCTGCTGACGTCGGTCTTGGGCTCTCCATTCCTCACTACATCTGACCTCCCCGAGGACGCAGACACAGCCTACGCGCCGAGCATACCAATGGACGCAATGGATATCGACGCCGACGCCGATAATGGAGCGGACATGGAGGACGTGGACGGTGCGTTCGCCTCCGTGCCACGTTCTTTCACCGTCACCCGCCCGCCCTCGCCCACTCCCAGCTTCCGCACGGACACGTTCTCCATCGTTAACTGGAACCCGGAGCTATATAACTTGATGCTCCCCAATGCGGACGGCACCCCGCGCTGCTCAATGGGCTTTCTACCTGCTGGCCGTCGCACCGTCTCGGGGTACCCGAGCGCCAACTGGTCCCACCTCAGCACCCCGTCCCCGTCCCCCCTCAAGGCCTCGCGGAGCCTGACGATCGGAATGGGGATACTACCCCGGATATGGGATGCTCTGCGCGAGGGCTCCCCGGCGAAGAAGGGGCGCAGACGGCCGGGGCTGCCTGCATGGCGCGATGCGGGGACGGACCTCGACTATCACTCGGACGGCTCGGTCGATTACGCAAACTTGTTGCCACTCGACGGCGAGGAAGGAGAACTCATCGACGACGAGGCGTGTTTCATTGACGTCAGAGCTATCACTGGAATGGGTAAGCGCATTGCCCTTCTACGCGGCTGTACGGCGGACTCAACGGTCGCATAATAGACATGCTATCACATCTGCCGCTCGAGCTGTCGCTGGAGCTCCTAAGTTATCTTGACCTCCCCTCAATTTTGGCGTGCTTGCGTGTCTCGAGGTGCGTGTCGCTATTTCCGGGTGCTGGCAATATGCTCATGCGGCTATAGAGCCTGGAATCAACTCGCTCGAGACAATTCAATATGGCGGGCCCTCTTCTCGCACAAAGAGAAGGACGGGTGGCTTGTTGATCTCCGCCGGGCGAATGCCATGAATATCCCATCACAGTCATTATCCGCATCGCGGGCGATGATCCCTGCACCTCTGGAGATCAAGTGGTATGACCTCTACCGAACAAGAACGGAGCTAGATCGTCGGTGGTCGAACTACCCCAGCGCCGGGTTAAGCGCCGACCTCAGCGACGATGCTGTCGCGGAGGAGAAGGAGGTTGCGAAGGCGTGGGAGCCGAAGGTCATGCGCATAAGCGGTCATGCCGACAGGTGCGTTGTCGACGCATACATTCTTTATACGTGCACTAACGAATGGTTGCTGCAGCGTATACTGCCTCGAGTTCGACTCGTCTCGCATCGTTACCGGCTCGCGCGACCGTTCGATCAAGGTGTGGAGTCTCAAGACCGGTAAATGTCTCGCGACTTTCAACGGACACCGTGGAAGCGTCCTGTGCCTCAAGTTCGACCGTGACTGGGATATAATGGACAGCGAGCATGACGACGATATGGATGTGGACGACCCCATGGCACCGCGCAAGGGCTTCCTTGTGAGCGGCTCTAGCGACTGTTCGGTTTGCGTGTGGGACCTGTACGCACATCCGCGCCAAGGTGACGAACCGGCGATCTCTGCACAAGCCAAGGCCGTCCTTCGGGGACACAGTGGTGGTGTGCTCGACCTGCGGATCGATGCGAACTGGATCGTCAGCTGGTGGGTGCTCTCCGGATCTTATATGTGTCGCTTGCTTATGATCGTCGTACAGCTCAAAGGACGCGTTGATTCGTGTCTGGGACAGGAAGACGCTCGAGCTGCGCTGTACACTGCGCGGGCATGAGGGCCCGGTGAACGCCGTTGGCCTACAGGGCAACCGAGTTGTGAGCGCGAGCGGGGACGGGAAGATGATCCTGTGGGACGTCACCAACGGCGAGCGGCTGCGGACATTTGAGGGTCATGACCGCGGCCTCGCGTGCATCGAGTTTAAGGTCAGTCACATGCACTCTTTTGCATCATACGACCGTACTCATACCTACCTCTGTCGCCTTAGGGGGATCTCATTGTCTCCGGTTCCAACGACTGTAAGATCAAGATCTGGGACGCCAACACTGGGACCTGCCTGCGGACACTCGTCGGGCACGACTACCTCGTCCGCGCCCTTGCGTTTGACCCGCTGAGCGGGCGGCTCGTGAGCGGTAGTTACGACAAGACCGTTAAGGTGTGGGACCTGCACTCCGGAAAGCTCGTGCGCGAGTTCCGCGGCTGCCATGTGAGCCACATCTTCGATGTCAAGTTCGACCACTGTCGGATTGTTAGGTATGTCTCCTCGTCAGCCCTACACGCGCGTGTCAGAACTGACGGTCATTGTTCTCTGCGTAGCACCTCGCACGATAGGAAGATCGTTGTGCTCGACTTTTCCGAAGGGCTCGACACTAGCCTATTTGTTTGATAGCGACCCCATCCACGAGCTCGGAGGGCCCATGACCTGTCGATACCCCCCTCCCGGCTCTACCCTACACCCTTTGCCGTAATGGACACCCACCACCCTGCGATATACAACCGGTGCTTCCACTTGTGGAACGTACATGTACGGCTGTCCCTGCCGCCTTTCTTGTTTACGCTGCTTGTTCCGCACCCCGATTCCCATCCCATCTTTCTGCAGTTTATATTCGTTCTGCACTCACTCGCATTCTGACCTGTCTATATCCTTCACGCACGTTCGCTCGTCCCCGTTTCCTTCCACATACGATACCCCCTTCTCCCAAGCATGGATCCCGCCCCCAGTTCCCTCCATCCGCCGTGATCGCCACTCACATACGTACCTTCCCCTTGTTGATATTTAAGCAGGACACTGTTGTGTGTACGCTCTGATCTGTAGTCGTCTGTATCTGTACCATTTATAGGAAAGCTCCAACCAGCGCAGTATTCTGTCAACCCAACGTTTTGCGATGTGAGGTACATGTGTTGGGCGCTTAGCGTAAGTCGAGCGCTGCTGTCCGCATGCGAGGTGGCTGCGAACCACCACCATGTCTGTCGTTCCCGGTGACGATCCTCGCGACCCCTCTGCGGAGGCGAAGGTTACTCTGCCCGAGAAGTGGCAGGTTGACTCTCTCGGTGCGCATGGTCGCGCGAGTAGGACACGGACATTGTGCTGACCGGAACGCTTGACAAGCAGATGCCCTCTCCTCCTCCAGTACGTGACCGTCCTGCGCGCACGACATAACGCAGTGTAGCTGAACGCTGATTGGGACCTGCAGTGATGTTCGTGTCTGGGCTGATCATGGTGACGCGGAACCGGTGCGTGTATGACAGACATGGACATGACTATCGCTTGCCCCCCAAGTGAGGACTGTGTTGGCTGACACCCGAGTCCGCCGTCGCGACGCAGGTTCCTCGCATGGCCGTCGCTGCTGCTGTCGATCAACAGCGTCATCAACCAACACCCGCTGCGCTCGAAGGAGGGCGGGCAGAGCAACATTAGCGTCATCATGTGAGCCTTTTCTCTGCTCGTGCGTTTCTGGCCGAGGTGTTTACTTTGCATGTCGACGCCTCCCCTCCCTCCGCTTCTGACAGGATCGGTGTTGCGGCACTTGTTGCGTCGTACCTCCCTCTGATCCTTATTGGGCCCGCTACCGCGCCTTCGTCTTCGTGATGTATTTCTGGGGCGTGCACAATTCATGCTCGTTTGGACGGGGATGCACCGTGTACAGTTTGAACAATACTGAGTACACACAGACGATTCAGACACCTTACGGTCAGTGCTGCACATGTGCTTGAAGGTTATGCAAGAGCCAGCTTCGTCTGAATATCTGAGAGGCTCTGCTTCGTATACTTCGTAACTACTGAAAAGTCCAGGATGAATGGTAGTCAGCTCTGCCAACTCACATTCCATTTATTCCCTCCGCCCCCGATTGCGGGCATGACAAAAGTGTGCTGCAAGAAATTCAACACCGGTTGGCAATTGGTGGGGGTTGACGAAAGCAATGAAAGCGTCGATACACAATTATACACCTTGATACACGTATGAGGTCTCTGCTATGACTCCGGCACGGCGAATGGGTCCTCCATCGACTGGTCCATGAGTGGTCCTCCTAGGAGCGCATCCGTCTCCTGCAGCTGAGACAGGTCCCCCGCAGCCTCAAACGCCTCGCCGTCCGGGCCCATATCCCCCAAGTCCAAGCCCATATCCGCGCCAAGGTCGTCCTCCTGTGGCCTGAGCGACTCGTCCAAGATATCGTCGTCCGGGACGGGCGTCGGGGTGGGCGGCTGGAACGATATGGAGAGCGGGTGCGGCTTCGGGGACGGCTTGTTGGAGTCCACCTCCTCCCGGATCGCGGGCGCGGGCTCGGAGACGTCGCGCGACATGGGCCCGGGCGTCATGTCGGGCGCGGTCGAGCCCGCCGCCTCGTCCTGGTCCATGTCGTCGTCCCCGTCGACGACCTCGATCTCCTCGAGCTGGATGGGCGCGAGCGGCTGGTCCGCCTCGCCCTCGTCGTCGCTGAAGTGCTGTCGGCCGGTAAGCGTATGCGGCGGCAGGCCGAGCACCCTCCCTCGCGCGCGCGCACCTGTTTCTTGTCCGTCTTGACCCACTTGTACACGCGGAGCGTCGAGCCTGGCGCCGCGCCGTCCGGGGGTCCCCAGACTTTCTCCCAGCACGGCACCGGCTGCATCAGCTGTCTGCGCGAGGCCTCCGACGTCGAGGTGCTGAACCCTACTCTCCTCCTTGTGGCCATGGTGCTCGCGCGGTGTAGACCTTTTGTGAGATGTAGTGGGCGCGCGTGAGTTAGAGGAGGTCCAGAGGCAAGACGCGGGGCGCGACTAGTCGCGTCGCGTCGCAGGTTCAGCGTGGGAAAGCTCAAGTTACTAACGACACTGTACGTGCCATTACTGACATGTACTGCTGATGAGACTACTAACAGCGGTGATAATGCGATGTCAGACTGTCAGTCCAAGACTAATAAACATTGATATTTACCGTTGAACTTCTAGTACTGTACTGACTGTACTGATACTCGTCATTGAACGCAATGCCATCATATACATTGGCGGGGAAAAAGACTTCGCCAGGCGCACCAGCAGTGCCGCGGCACACTTCTGTTCAGGCATCCTGCCCGAACGCCTCTTGGATCTCTCGCTAAAGGTTACATCACAATGTATCGTGTGTCTCTCCGACAACGCATCGCGTGAGTTATACATCCGTCCGTCCAATGAATTAAATACGTTTCCATCACTCATCCAGTTGCCGCTTTGAACAGCCTGAAGCTCCGACCCCAATAACCTACGCGAAGAGCTGCGTCGCTCTGTGTGTATAGGTCAGCACAAGCTCTGTTTATCAGATGTCAAAACGTACGCGAAGGACCACAGACTCTGGGGGTTGTTGTATGTGGCGGCGGTGTACGGGAATCGGACTGTGCGGGAAAGGGTCGTATTAGTGGGCGCACATGGAGCAACGTCTTATGCAACTGACAGTGCGGAAGCTCCGACTTGTACTCTGTACAAAGGAAGTCAGCGATACAGCGTGTACATGATTATCTCGTGCACTAACCAATGGGCGTCGTCTCATCGAGGAAGCTGTAGGCTGTGGGGCAAAAATAGTTAGATACGCCGACGAAGTTGCCCTGTAATCGACTCACCGATACGCCAGTTGTGACTGGGGAGTGATGATTAGTCTCATTTAGTACGCTGCGATCGAAGACTCTAGTAACTGGCATACCGCATATCACCCGAGACAAGCCTATCAGGCGATTCGTCAGTAAGCTATCTCGCTTCGCATGAAGTATAACTCACAGATCTGGAGGAGCCAAGGGGTCCTATAGCCACCCTGTGAGCTTCGAAGACGATGATGGCGTATGGAACCTGCTTACATCCTTGAGGTTCGCAGTCTTGATCTCGGAGTCGATGTCGAACCACTCCAGCACCTGGTTACCAGCCATACCTAGCAAACAACACAATCTATCAGTTTCGGTGTGCTTTAGTGTGTGGGACTACAAAGACGCACCCTTGAACTGCATCTGGAGACCGGGCTTGCCGCCGAAGATGGCAATCTTCGTGTTGTGACGCTCATTCATGAGCGTGCTGAACATCGCACACGTAGAGGCACAGTTGGCATTGCCGACTGTTCCCAATTATCAGTCGACCCTGTCCAGGTAGACACATTCTAGCGACTTCTCACCGATAGCAATTTTGCTGCGTAGGTATCGTCAGAATCACAGGCTACAAACATATCGACGACACACATACCTCGGGGCGAACATAGGCTCCTCGGGCAAGTCCACGACGAAGGGGCACACGTCCTGCATTTGACGTCAATGTTGTGTGCAGCACACCAAACATAGCTGACCTGCCTGGATGCGCTGGGACTCGAGGAAGGTCTGGCCATTGATCTGCCTGCTCGACGGGGGCTTCATGTAGTTCCTAGTTACCGGGAACTGCGTGTTGTTCGGGAACGCCCAGTTGTCCGGCGCGTAGAACGCGAAATTGGAGTTCAAGCCAAGCGCGATGTCTGACGCGACGATCTTCTGTGCGAGGGGGTTCGCGCGCGCGGTCGACTCGAAACCGCTATGAGTCGGAGCGCGGCAAGGTAAGTGATCGGGAGTGTTATGAGGGCATGGTAGTCCACTCACGGGTTGGGGAAGTTGCCGAGGCTCTTGGTGCCGGACAAGAACGCGTGGAGGAATTGACCAAGGCAGACGAAACCGCCTGTGGCAATAAACCCAACCGTCAGCATCACGCAAAGCATGCGTACGATCATTCGTCCGTACCGCCATTATTGGTCAGATCGACTAGAAGCTGGCTCACACCAGCATCTTGGAAGTCGGACATGGCGGACGCAACGTCGGTCTGGAACTGGTTGAAGTCATCAGGCTCGAAAGAACCAACAAACATCTGCATCGCGCACACGGGAAGCTCAGCAACAGTCTGAATCATCATACACATGACACTCACAACGCCAGTCTTCTTGTCCGGCAGGATGTACGACTTGATCACACCCTCGCTACCGTTGACCGACGGGACCGTCGGCTGGAACTCACTGGGAAGCCCGATCGCGTTCTTCAAGGACGAGTCGACAATGGCAGCACGCGCGAGCTTCCGCGACCCCCCTGACGACTTCTGCAGCTGGGCGTCATCCTTGAAGTCGACTCCGTTCGTGCCCGGCTGGGCAGCGCAGTTAATTGCCCAGCTGCAGCGCACGGGACCAGTTAGTACTCCGTGCCGGCCACACGCGCGATGACACTCACAAGTCCGCGCCATCCGTGAACGGCGCGCCGAGGTAGTTCGTGAGGTATGGCACTGCTACTGTTTCCTGACGCGTCGAGTTCACGGGGATGAGCGTGAGCGTGAGGGTTGTCTGCGTCGGGAACTGCGGGCCCGAGATGTCGCCAAGGCGCTGGGAGAAATCGGTACCCGAAATGCGGTAGCTGCTGAACGCGCTGTTCACGCGCACGCCGAGGTCGAGGTAGTTGCCCGACTGTGTCTCCGCAATCTTCACCGCGTAGTCGAATGGGTCCATGCCCTCAATAGCGAGGACGCGTGCGCCCGCGAGGCGCTGCCAGTTGAAGTGGATCGAGTCGAAGAACGAGGTGAAGTTCGTGCCCAGCTGCGAGATGAACTCGACCGAGTCGGGTGCTACGAACACGCCTTGCACCCCGTTCTCTTCGAGCGTGACGATGGGCGCTGGGAGGATGTTCTGGAACTGCGTCTGGCAGTCAGGGAACCAGCCTGTTCAAACGCGCGTGAGCATTCAATTGTCGCTTGAGCTGCTCTTGTCGTGGAGCGTTATGCGTACGAGTGTGGCCATCGTTCAGCTGGGTCGTGAAGTCGTACACATCCTTGTTGAAATCGAAATCGGTCTGCGGCACATAGTTAGCATTCCGGGTCCACAGTAAAGGCGCGCAGGCACCAACTGCATAGTGTGTCCGGTTGATCCTCGCGAGCTCCGCGCGGATATTCTTCGTCGAGTCCTGGAACGGCGGCGGCGAGTTCAAGTAGTAGTCCTCGAACGTGTAGAAGTCAAACACGCGCGATATCACAGTGAGCACATTCTGGCGCAGAGTCTCGTTGAACGGGAAGGACTTCATGCACGCGAGTGCATCCTGCGGGGGTACAAACGTCTTTCCCGCGATCTTGACACACGGGTCTGCAGCATGTGCCGCCGGGGCGGCGAGGGCGGCGGGGAGGACGCCGAGCGCGGCGACGAGTGCCGTAAGACGGGCGAAGGAGGGCGACATGCCGGGCTGGAGACCGTGGGCGACGAGAGGCCGAGCGAACGGTGAGCGTCCTCAGAACCGTGAGGGCACGCCCCACGCCATTGACCACCGCGAGGTATTTATACGATCCATGTCGCCGAGCGGGACACACACTTCCATACATCTGGCGGTGCCCGCCGCGTCGGCGGCTGATCGCGGTACGCTCCAGCGAATTGTATGGTTAGATCCTCAGATGTGGGTGAATTCTTGGGCGGGCGATAGAGGGCCGGCAAAGCGAACTACAGAAGTACTTGCTTTCTTTACCTCCGAGTGACGAGAGCTCGGGCAAGGAACGCTAGGACCATGTGGGCGACTCAAAAGATCTGGGGCCTGCCTGTCGCTGTGCACATGCACGGTACCAGCCTCGTCTTCTCTTCTCCCACCGAACGGGCCTAAAGAGTGCGCGGTGGCTGCGATCGTTGGCATCCGGACATTGGGCGATAAGCGGCGTTGGACTGACATCAGCCACGCAACATCCGGCGTGAGTTCACGCGTCCGTGCTTGGACTTCTGCTCAGGCCGTCTGCCATCTTACGTCGGCGACAGGGGCGCGGTGGTTCGGCTCAGCACTCGGGGAGCAGGCCCGCAGTACTTTATGACAGAGATGCATTACTTACGATGATGGTGGTTGTGATGCGATCCTTGGACCTTCCGGCGGGGATATCGGATCGCAACGCTACCTTTGCCGCCGGCAGTGGCGCCCTGAGAGGTCAGAATCTGAAGTTGACACGTACGGCAGGCAAGCAGTAGCTCGTTGCCGACCGAGCAAAACCCTCTCAAAAACCGAAACATACACTGGAAAAAAATCGTATGCAACTCACTCAAAACACGATAAGTCGGCCGAAAATTCACCCCTTGTCTCGACTTTTGGACCCATTTCAGCCTATCCCTAATGGTCTAATGCCGCCGTGCATGAGCGCAGATGCAGCATGAAATAGGATGTTTCCGCCCAACGTGGCAATAGACATACATGCTACTCACTCTTCGGAGTCATTAGGCGCTCAGGGAGACTAGCCAACGACTTAATTTATGACAGCCGCTGTACACTAGTACTACCAAACGTCAACGTCCACAATGTTAACGTTAGAGCACTAGCGCCTTGGCAGAACTTGTTGTGTGATCTACTGAACCGCACGCCGGCCAGGCTCCAGCACGGTGATCATCGTAGGTGGTCATCTGCATTATGCAACATGGGGATGAACTGTGCGAGATGATATTGGGCTGTGGCGCGGAGTGGAAGCGCAGACGTGATGATAGATACATAATCATAAGGCTGAGCAAGAAACCCCGGTGTGGTCGACCTATACACCTAGAGCTAGAGACCGGACGATATTGCATATGAGCCTTCAGCTTGAGACACTGGTCACATGCGGACACCGGCGACAAGGACGATCGCGACCACGAATGCAGCGAAGATGAGCACCCCGCTTGCAGCCGCCGCGATGCGGCACCTCTGAATCCAGGGGTCGACGCCTCTCGCGCTGGGCAAGCACCGCTTCAGCTTCCGCGTCGACGCGCCGCTCCCCGTAGACGGCGCGAGCGACTCGAGGGACGGCGCAATGAGCGGGTACCACGACTTCGCCTTGATCCTGCGCTCCGCCGCGCCGTTGATCGCCTTGACCTTCTCCGGGATGGGCACCCCCGCCGGCGCGTTAACCTCCTTGTCGCTGTGCTCGGCCTTTGCGCCGCCGCCGCCGCGCGCCCGCTTGCGGCGCATGTTCCACAGCGGCAGCACCGGCCCCGTCTCCGCAGACAGCCCGTCCGAGCCGACCTCGCCCGCGTTCGTGAGCAGCCACCCGCCGATGAGCCAGCACCAGGGCGCGAGGAAGCCCGCCCAGAAGAGGATGCACGCATGGCTCGCGCGCGCGCGCCGCGCCTGCTCGGCCGACGGCGGCGCGACGAAGCGGTCCGAGCCGAACGACATGCCCTTGAGCCACCGGCGGTACAGGAACGACTCCGAGCTCGAGGCGGGCGACGCCGAGCGCGAGTAGGACTGGCGCGTCTCGATCGACCGCCGGGGCGTGCGCAGGTACTGGGAGGGCGGCGTGCTCGGGCGACTGGCGAGCGGGCGCACGCTTCCGCGGCTTGTCGGGCGGAGCATGCCGAACTCTGCGCCGGGGAAGTCCACGTCGAACAGGCCCTCTGGGAGGGGGCGGCTTGCGCGCTGCGTCGCACCTGTCTCCTCGGTGTCGGTCCCGTCCGTCCCCGTTGAGTGTGCGTAGTCGCGCACTACGAATACGGGAGGGGGCGCCTCGGCATCGGGGGAATTGAGCGAGGGCGCGGTGATAAAACTGCTCGTGCGCGCCGAGGCGCCGTCCTCGTATATGACTGACACCTTGTTTGTTTGGATCGGACTCCCAATGACTGTCGGTAGGGCGGGCGGCGCAAGGCGCGACTTGCGGGGACCGGGAGGGACAAGCATAGCAGGTGAATTGGGGCCATGCGGCACACCCAGCGCGTTTTGGAAGTCCGGGCGCAAGTCAAGCGGCGGAATAGTTGGTGCCGCGGTAGAGACATTGGATCGGAAAGTGCTGTTTGACGTCTGGCTGGTAGAACGCTTCAAGGGGCGGTTAATAAATGCGCTGTGTGCTGGTGAGCCTCCTCCTGCGCGATGGGTAAGCTACTGAGCACACGAGTTCGAAGAGCGTAACAGCCTACCAAGTCTATCAAACGTTCTGGTCGAGTCGGGAGTCTGAGGAGCACTTTCCAGGGACAGCTTGCGCTGGGGTGGGAAATGCTGTATCTCATGTATAGGGGACAGCTGCTTGGGCACGTTGTGGCTGCGGGTGGAGTGCACGCTGTCTCCGTCCGAGTCCTCCGACACATTGGCCGAGTCGGCGGTGAACCCTACCGAGAGCGAGCTCCGCTTTCCCACCGAGGACGGCCTATACGTCTGCGAAGCCGACGCGGTGGAAAGAGGGGACGGCAGGAGCGAAGGCGAAGACGCTGACGCAGCGCGACTCATGGGCTGCGTTCCCCACATAGGCTGTGCCGTAAGTGAAGATGAGGGGCTGTCCTGTCCGCTCTGCCGCGGAGAGCTCTGCTGGGGCGTCTTCCACGAGACATGCGACGGGCCCGCGCGTGGAGAGTCCGCGCCGCTGTGTAGCGAGAGGTGCGAGGGGTGGTGTCGCGTCAGGAGAGGCGTGCTGTCCAAGTGCTGGGCCTCGAGCAGCAGACGTAGGTCGTTCTCGTTGAGACCGCCGGCTTTCGTAGTTCCCGTTTCCGTGTCGGATGGGCGTGATCGATCCGGAAGTGAGGGCTGGCTGGCCTGGAAGATGCGAGAAAGCGAGCTGAGCATCGTCGTCGTCCTGTGCGAAGAGCAGCTTGTAGAGGTAATCCTTGGGCCAGCCTTGCAAAGGGAGAAGAGCAGAGAGGAAAAACTCTAAAATGCACCCAGCTTGGAGCAGTTATACGACGAGACGCACTGCGCCACGGGGCAAGGGCCGGGAAGCGGGGGCGGGAAGTGCAGGCGTCCTCGCCTCATGGTACGCCAAATGAACGCCATGCGCACTCCGGCGGGAGGCTGACCTCGTAGCGGTTGACTTTCACTCGGGGCTGGATACGTCAAGCCGTCGATCTTCGTCATCGTGAAGTTTGAAAGCACTGCTTGAGCGCTCTCAGCGTAACACAGGCGTCGGTCGGCATTGCAATCCGCGAAAGCGGCTGGCGCATTGACTAATGATGATCAACACGCACAAGCAATGCCTTCAGCAATGCACGCACCATGATAGAAGGTGATATTCGATGTTCCTAAATGAAGCGATGAACAGGTGGCTCATGAATATAACTTCATCTTCATATATAGCTTGGTGACCAATCACGACTTGACAAAACCATGCACTGGAGCAACTCGGAAACTATCTAGTCTGGATATGCAGCGATACCACGGACGTACCAAGTTGGCGTAGACATTAACTTTGATATCTGGGACAAAAGAACGATTTCCATTCAATGCTTGATAACCGGTGAGCTTGTTGGATTCTACAGGTACGGTGACCATCTACATAACCACCACGATCAGCAGGTTTGACATGGACATTCTACAACTTGTGGGTGGCATGGATACTGACTAGAGACAACGAGTTTGGAGAACATGATACCTTGCACCAGAAAGCCAGGACAACCAATCGCCGAAAGTTGCTTTGTTGCCACCCTAAGCACATGTCGTTGCATGCGTTACACCACACCAGCCAAACAGTCAGAGAGCCAGGCTATCCAGAGCAAGCAACAGAAAGGAGTTGAGACCGAGAGCCACGAAACCACAGGAAGGAAAGAGATAGGCGTGTGAATCTTCGACACTTCGATGGGAGGTAACAAGGCGACAACCCGATTATGTCTGTTCAATTGAGCATTGGACACTTCGATAACAAGAGCAAACTCACCTAGAGCTGGCCCCGTAGCTTAAAACGCAACGTCCAGCACCAAACCCGAAATTCCAGTGAGTTCTGTCTAAGGAAAACGGTCGATAGAAATGGTGCGAAGGACAGTCAAGGTTAGGGGGAATGTATCCATACCGGTGTAGCGAACCGAAACGGATGATCCTCAACTGTGAGCAAGAAACGAATAGCACGAAAGCACACGAGATGTGGGGGAGAGCAAGCAAAATGGGATGTTAAATGGCGGGAGCAGCGCAAGGAACGCATCGTACAAACAACACAGCAGCAGGCGGGATACATTAGTTTTCATAGATTAGGCGGTGCGTCCGACCGGGCCCAGGACGATGGATGAAGGAAATGAGCGTGGTATGCGAGGGTATCGCGGCGCTGTTGCGCCCGGTCGGTATGGGTGTATGCGACGATATGGAGAAACGAGCGGTGCGCGGTGCGATCCGTTATCCAAGAAAGCGTATAGGCGAGAGGAATTAGTTCTCCGTGACGGTCCCTTTGGTGGTCGTTGCGGGTACGTCTGCAGGGGTATCGGAGGTGGGTATGCTCGACTTGATCTTCTTCGATGGTGATTTCTCCGGAGAGTGAGTGGGAAGCACCAGACCAGGAACATCGTCGGCAAGGAGGCTTGTGGCGGCGTCATCCACGATAGCGGACTCCGTCTCCAGCGTGGGGTTTACATCCTGTGTCGGCCCCGAGCTCTGCGACTCGCCGTTCTCCTTCACAACGGAGTCCACCTCAGCCACCTGGGGTTCCTCGATGGGCTTCAGCTCCGGGGAGTCTGGGAGGGGTACAGCTGCTGCCTCTTGTACGACCGCCGTGACGGAGGCCTCTCCATCGGCGATCTGCGATGTCGAAGCAGGCTTGTCTTCATCGAGCTCGACCTCCCGAACGCCCTGCGTCACCTCCTTCACCTCCGCCGTCTCCTTTGTGGATTGGGTCGGGGACTGGTCCCCCTGGGTTTCGGGATCCAGCTCAGACTCCGCGCGCTGCTTCTTCGCTGAGGGAGTCGTCTCCCGTTCTTCGTGCTCATCAGTGCTTAATCTCCGCTTGCGGCCGATCTGAGGAGCTGTAGATGTCGCTATACGCGCAAAAGCGAGGCATGGCGAAGGTCAGACATAGACTTTCGGCGATCGGCGTATTCACGTTAAGCACATACCATCCTCGTCCCAAGGCCTATCCGGCCTTGGGAAGAACGAGCTCGAGATGCGGCGGATAATCTTGTACATCGTGGTCGTCGTTAAGGTTAATGCAGATGGGTATAACGCGGAGCTCGCAGAGAGGCGGGGTAATAGCAGCGGGAACGACGAACCGAGGTTCGATGATCGCGACGCGACGTGGCGCTGTATACTATATGTAAAATCTCCCCCGTTTGCACCTGTTTGGCTTCCCCCACGAGATGCGCCACAGCACCACGGTCACGTGCGTGGCGCGTCGCGTTCCTGCTATTGTTCCGAGGTTCGACAACATTAATGTTGTTCAACGGGCTTACCTGCCCACTAATGGACCATTACTTGTACGGACATAACCGCCAGCCTATCAGGTAACATATTTCATTGTGGAGGAACAGCGACAGCGGTATATCGACAGCATGAGGACTAGTGAGGCTGAGACTCCAAACACGGTCTGTGCAAGCCCCCGGAGAGTGGCTCGACGGCCGGTGCGAAACCCTAGCAACTCTGCGACAATCCTTTCGGAGGTAGGTCTTACAGATGTTGCTGAGGTCGTGCTCGAGGTGTGACCCGCTTTGGCAATGTCAACGAAGGCCTTCAGTCGAGCGGCGTTCATCGCGTCAAACTCTTCCGAAGCGTTGTCTGCATGGGTAGACTGTATGAATGCAAGCGCACATTAGTGGGGAGAGCATACAGAAATATGGTGACTTACGCTGAGAACCTGCACATACGGCTGCTCATCAGATGAGTCAGCTACGTCCCCGTAGTGATATAGCAGGTTGGTGTTGCGCAGGATATTTAGTCCAATCAAGAACGCTGCATGAACGGCGTCATCGTGACTGCCATTTGAGTGTGTAGATGAAAACGCACGAATACGGGTGTCGGTGTTTGACAGAATAAGGCTTCGACAAACGGCCTTTCCGTCCTGCACGTCGTACGGCTCTGTCATGTCCAGTGGATGTATTGGATACGCGATGTCGCTAATGACGAGTATGAGTATTGCGTATGTCTCGACGAAGCTCATCAGACGGACCCAAAATATATCGAGACATTCATCTTAGTGTCGCACGGTACACTCCAATAGCCGTCTCGCATGAGGGCCGCCCCAGGGAGGGAGCCATATATTGCACGCAGGTATTCCGGAGGGATGCTGGCGGCGAACGCGCCGGTGTCGAGCATCATGACCGGCTTGTTTAAGTCCGCTGTACTTCTTCATTTGTGTGTCGATAAGATTTAGCGTGGGCATTGCGGGGCTCTAACAAGCGGGCTTACGAAGATGTGATATTCAGTGGGAGGCCATTTACGAGAAAGCCGCCCGACTGGGAGGGGACGTCCCAAAAGCTTCCAGTAACCAGCGGTAATTTCGGGGCGTCCTTGATGACCGCCAATGCAGAAGGTATCTCACCTATGAAGATAATCAGCGAGCTTGGCTATATGCAAATGAAGCGACAGCTTGCCAAATGTCAACATCCCCCCTTGTACGACGCCCGTGCGATCTCTTGGACCGAATTCGACTATGAAGAAGTTGTCGAGAGCGGGATTTTGATCGAACGCCTGTCAATTGCAATGGCATTAATAGTGCGAACGGGGCGGTCGACGATCAGTATACGCTCACGTTGTCGAGAAATGACCGTCCGTTCCACGGGGAGTCCGACAGTGCATGCCGCACCACACTCCACTGGCGTGGCCTGTTGTCACCAATGATCAATATCTGGTGGCAGTTCGAGGACACAGGGACACACGCACGCGCCGAGTCCAAGAATACCCTGGTTTCCGTACGTTGTTATCTCTCGCGCGCCAGGAACGTTGACTATTCTATCATTAATACTCAGACATATCCCCTCCGTGTGCAATGGGTGGACATTGAGCAGGAAGGAAACTCACCAAACGCTTGGGCGTGCGCTAGAACGCCTGCCCCCGCTTCCCCGAGACGCACATCCGCGAGCTGAGCTGTTCCTCGAGCGGTTGTATACGATCCATTCAAGCCGTAGTTCAACTCAATGGCAACGCCAGTATCCCGAAGTAGGGACCGTTGGAAGTCGTTGGAAGAGACGGTACTGTTGTCGACCCAGAGGTCAGCACTTCCAGTATCCAGGATGACCTGGTAGAATTGATGCGTCAAATGTAAAGCACTGTGTAAATGGCAATGGAGTACGTACCTGGAATGTCTCATCGGCAACAGAGACTGGCACAACGTATATCTGGCGTCTCTCATCGTTCACCGAATGTGACTGATTCGGGGGTAGTGCGGGAAGCGGCGCGAGGCTGAAAGGGATGCTCCTCAGGCCCTGTTCTTGTTTGCGAACGTCCTGTATGCCTCCTGAGAGCGACAACGCGGGTGCAATGATTGCGGCATGGCTAGTCCATGCTGTGGCAAGAGTGAGTAGTGATACGATGCTAGCATAGGGGTTTGCCATAAACATGAGAGCTGGGCGTACATGGGGCCTACACCCTTCTTACAGAGTTGCTCGTTATATACTGACCGTCCCTGATCATTGCGCAGTGGCCACCCCGCGTTGCGCAGCTGTGACAACGTCTGGCAACATGCGCGATCGTGGCGGGCAAGAACTCTACCGCGAGGTGTGCCAACAGCACTGCTCGACAAGTTCTGGCAGACTCCATCAGTCAAACGTTAGATTTATGCCAGCCTTGTCAAGCTGTTAGATCCCTTCGTAGAGATGCAGTACAACTAGCACATTGCTGCAAAGGGAGAGGAACCTGGAGAGATTTGTACTGGCCTTCCGAGGCATGTGCACGCCCTGCTCATCCCACTCTACACCTGTGCACTTACTGTAGGTCGGCGTGGGTTTCTAGCCTCCGGGCTTCTAGTACTGACGGCCTGTGCCTGGATAGCGGCAGCGTGGCGGTGTGCCTGGTTCTAGGCCACAACCGGCCACAGTCAGGGCGGCTAGAAAACAAGGTTGTCCAACGGTCTTCCGTGGAACTGGCAGTGGCTAAGCCTGCAAACTATCAGTAGAGGACAGCTGGCAGTATATAGCACTTACAGGGTCGGCCATGGTGTAATCGGTTGACATACATACCTTTTCGGAACTTTGAGTTTTAAACTTAGTACGTACCTGTATAGACAACAGTGAACGACACGGTCTCCAGCTCACCGCGCGTACGATCTCAGCGAGCTCCGGTAGGCTGTCGCGAACCCTTTGAACTCCGTCCCTATCTCACGCGATACTTCTAGTATGACTAGCAGCTTCCCGTGCCTTTGGCACGGGTGGCAGAGCGAGGTGGAACACGCTATATAACGGGAAATGTTTCATGTTACGGGGCGGTGCCATTACTTAAGACATAGGAGAGTCAGCAAGAGTTGAGCTACTGGCTGTCGTACTGGGGCCAGAGTCACCGTCACCGTCATACTCATACCGAGGGCGTTTCTCCGGACTTGGCGAGAACTCATCTACATCCTCCCACTTCAGTTTCCTGCCCATCCATTTGGTGACTGTGGGAGGCGGCGGCGTTGCGGGATCTAACGACAGAATGTGTCACGGGTGAATGATAATATATTAGCGGGTTTAGAAGTATAAGGACAACTTACTGAAGACGGGTATTGGTTGGTTGCGAGTGTGGTAGACAACGTTATCGAGGTGAACCTCAAACGATTCTGCGGTCATGTCACCTGAACGGTTGACTTGCACCAAAAATCCCGTAACTGTCGCGCTAGCTCCGTGATCGGTTGGAGGGAGTGGCTTCTTGCCTCGAAAGCGGTGATTGTCTGGAATGCTGACATTCACAGACACGCTACCCGACCCTTTCAGCTGCTGCACGTACTGGTGTGCAAGGACGTCGAAGCACGCTGTTGTCCTGTCGATATTGGAGACAGGTCCACAGATGGTCATTACAGGCTGTTGACGACGTGAATCAACGCCCCGGGCAGAAACCATCTGTTGCAGAGCATGAACAGCGTCGTCAGCCAGCCTTCAAGCAGTGACATTCCTTGATATGACAGGTACTTACCCATACCACATCCCCAACCAGATCATAGTCCCGCCAACCGGTCATGTTGCTGCAGATTTGGGCGTTTTCCGTTGGTTGGGCAATCTATGCATCATATGCAGTACATTAGTAGATGAGATATAGTGACAGACCACCGACGATAACAGTGCCAAAGGACATACTGTTGCATAAACAATATATTTGCCCCTTGTGTTTGGGCTGAACGTCAACTGAGGTTCGGTGTTGTAGAATCTAAATGTCGGTGTGTAAATCGTTGTCTGAATGTATGCAAGGGAAGACATACTTAAAACACACAGTTAAGGGAGCCATGTTGTCACCGAGCCAGAACGTACCATCCAGAATAACTGTTCGGGGCATTGAACGATCTGGGATGCGAGGGTTCTCGAGAATGACGATGCCGAAGATTGCAGCGGAGCCACGATCGAACTTGTGTTCATTATCAGAGCTCTGAGAGTCCGTTTTTCGCAAAGGCGTCGGAGTCGTCGGGGTAGTAGCAGGAGCAACAGTACGGAGAGGAGCAGCTTGAGTTGGGGTAGCTGGTGGAGCCGAAGAACTCGTCGAAGCAGATACGGCAGACTGAGAAGCTTGACGTGCAGAGGAGCGAGGTGGTTGGCTGCGTGTGGCAGTCATAATGCATGGTGGGTGGGTTACATTGTGCTGCGAGAACCAGATATATAGCAGAGCCTGACAGTAGCTAGAAAGATCGATGCCAAGCAGGCCTGATAGTTCGAGCACACTCGAGGACCTCACGCGTAGCGCCGCTGCGCGGTGCGCCTGCCACACTTGATCGTGTTCCTGATTTGGCACTGCTGAGTCAGCGCTTGTATTGAGCACCCTTTCTATCTTGCTTGTTGCATTTTACATAGTGAATGTGGTTTCGACAGTCTCAGAGTTATATGGTGTTTAATTTGCTTAGTAGAAATCACTGTCCCGGGTGCCTTTGATGTTTCGTATGAACATCCTGGATTCTCGAATTAGGCGCCTGTGTGCGACGATAAGCCACCAATGTTCTGACATGCTACTGACTGACTCAGTCAAGTGTTGAGGCCAAAATCAATTTTATTGGATAGCATAGCATCTTCTTAATCCAATAGTGAGGTGTTGAGACTGGCATGAGCACTCAGACGCTGTAGACAATTCAGTTTGTTCAGACATCAAGTTAGCTGCCGCCCAAAAGTCGTGCATGTCATCATTATGGCCCCCGGTATTTGTACGCTCGACAAATGAGGATTCAGAGGGATTATGGATTATAGTATGATATGAACTATATAAAACTATGCTAAAAGTACTTCGGGAAACACAATATTAGTCGTAATGCCTCTCTGGCCGTCCGTATCACTTGGTAATAAGATGTGAGTATGGCTAGGTGATGTTGAGCGAGACAGGGCAACATATAGCTGCCCATGTGTGAAAACTGGAATGCGTAGATCTATACCAACATACTTGACAGATTGACCCTGAGCCTTGTTGATGGACATGGCGAAAGCTAGGCGTATAGGAAATTGGCGACGTGAAAGCTTGAAAGGAAACTCGCCATTGCTGTCTGTCGGGTTTAGTGTAATCCGCGGAATGAACGCGAGTTGTCCATCGAACTGCCCCCCGATGATGCGTGCTTCAATGACTCGCGCATGCAGGCGGGTTATTACCATACGGGTGCCATTGCAAAGTCCAAGAGTCGGCGCGAGATTGCGCAGCAAGATTATAGGGCAACCGACTTTGAGCCTGAGCTCGCCGAGTGGGAGACCAGAAGCCCTCAAGGAACGGAGGTATTCAGGAGGGTAAGGATTATCGCGGGAGTGGGCATTTATCGATGATGGTGTAGGAATTGGGATATCTGGCCCATCTGCTCCTGCTTCGAGAAGCACTGAGTCGGCACTATAGTAGAGGCGTTCAACGCCAGGCATGTGGTCGAGGATTCTTCTGTTAATGTCTTCGACATCCTCGTTACGCGCAGAGAGGATTATGCGGTTGAGGAAGTATTGGGGTGGTGGCGGAGCAGAGCTAGGGTCGGAGTGGATCATGTCGCCATAGATTGAGTTGATTAGCGCTTCCATACTTGGCCGGAGCATGTGCTGGGGTAACGCAACCTTAGAGTGGTCTCCGTCAATGCTAGTCCTGGCATGACCAACATCTAGAAGCCACCGAGAGTATTGGCAGCTCTCAGCAGAGACTTCAAGCCTCATATTGCGATGGAGACGCAGGACTTCGACGTACTGCCACAGGTAGGAAGAGCGTAATGATGCAGAAACAATGGCCTCACGGGAGCCTCGGACGACAACAGGAAGGATTTGCTGGAAATCACCCCCAAATACCACAGTGACACCACCGAATGGGCGATTACAGTTGCGGAGATCGCGGAGGGTGCGGTCGACAGCTTCTGGTGCCCAGCGATGCTGATTAGCTGCTTCATCCCAGATAATCAGGTGAGTAACACGAAGCATAGCTGCGAGAGGACTCTCTTTGGCTATGTTACATGTCGAGTCACTATGAAGGTTCTCCACAGGAATCTTGAAGCGCGAATGAGCCGTCCGGCCTCCAGAGAGCAGAAGCGATGCGATGCCAGAGGATGCGACACAGAGAACGATAAGCCCATCACCACGAAGCTATATACGCAAGTCAGTCATGTACGGTGATGCAGTGAGGGACTTGGACTTACCTTGTTACAGATTGTGTTATAGACAAAGGTCTTCCCCGTCCCGCCTGGTCCATTCAGAAAGAAGATCTGTCCGCGATTTCCCAAGGTTGAATCCACGATGCGCTCAAATGCGTACCGTTGTTCTGGATTCAGCTGGGGAATACGCTCTGCGGCTTGCTCGCGCTCATTCACGGTGTCGTAGTTGAGCTGCTCTAGGATATACGGATTTCCGGCCTCGCGTTCCCAGTCCCGCTGGGGCTTGGGCATTGTGGGGAAGTCGAGTAGGCGAGAGCCAAGCTGACGCAGGCACTTGTCCAGCAGAAATAGGCCGTAATCAAAGACATCCTCCTCCGAAGAGACTGTGTGCCCAAGGATGTCTAAGCGGTGGCGGAGGTCATCACAGATGGAAGCTCGGAACTCAGTCCAGAGAGCATCGGGAGAGGCAGGCTTGCAGTATAGTAGGAGGATAGCGAAAAGGTGTCGGAGTCGGCTGCCTGACATCAAGAGCAGTAAGTACAAATGCACGCTCAGTCCATCAAGGGTTAAAGATAGTACCTGTTTGCATCTCAGATGCTTCTGCCAAACATTGGCGCCACTCATCGTCGTTTTCTAGGAGACCTAAAGCACCGCAGGCGGCCTGAAAGGTTCCGTATACTATACCATTGATGGTGCGGAGCGCCTCAAAGGATGTAGCACCCTTCACAACAGTGAGTAGAAGGCGGAGGTAGTACCGTTCTCCAGCGTTTGGTGAAACGAAGTACATGCGACCTAATGCGAATCCTTGCCGGCGGAGCACCCATCTGGCTTGGTCTTTCCTCCAGGTGAAGTACTGCGGGAACTCCTGGTAGGTATACTGACATGCGACCGGTCCGAGCCCTTGATCCGCGTTGGCCTTGAAGTATGCTGTTAGCATGGTGCGCTCTGATGCTGCACGCTCCAGAACAACACGCGGATCCTCATTTGGGTCAAATGCCACCAAATGCTGCCCGGGAAGATGAACTTGAAGTCGCACCACCGGTGGGTGATGTTCCTGCAGCTCGAAGTGGTACAGCCGCCAAACAGCCTCTGGAGCTGAGACATAGCGGCTGTCGATGTAGTCCTTGATCTCGTCACGGTGATGCACCTCCAGTGTCCCTCGATCATGACCCTTGTGGATGTATTTGGTGATATACTTGAGTGACGCGAAGGTTACCGAGGACTCAACGTTGATGTGACAGCAGTAGCGAGCGAGCAGATAAGGATTGTACGGGACAATCCACCGGTTGTCAAGCAGGTGCCCGCGCACCTGATACGCCCTTCCGTCATCTGGACGGTGATAGAGCGGATAGCCTTCTTGTTCAAGGGACGTGCTGTTGTTCTGGAACGGTTTGGGGAACCTCTTGGAGCAGCGACCGTCTTGCATGCACGGGGCATTTGGGTTCAGCGTGCCGCACGGGCCATGGACCATGAAGTTCTTGACCGCATCAAAGAGCGTAGGTTCAGAAGTCGGATCAGGCCAGGTAGCACGAATCACAGAGTCAACAGACGCAGCATCGAGGAGTTTGAATGGGCGGTCAAGGAAGATGAGAAGATGCATATGTGGGAGCCCTCGCTTTTGGAACTCGATGGTGTAGACCCGTGCAACGGTCCGCCCAAAGATGTGGTCTTCAAATATCTCTCGAAGGAGCGCCTTCTTCTTGAGGTTGAAAACTCGGGCAACCAGATCGGGACGATCTGCGGCGGACTGCCCTGGGAGAAGCTCCTGAGTAATCTCTGGCCAAGCGGGGTTCGCAGTCATGGTGAGAAAGAGGTCTACATGCTTGAAGTATCGACCAATCGCCATAGAGTCCTGAAAGAGCTGCTGCATGTAGCGCGGGCTCCCTGTGTGTGAGGAGGGCAGAACGATCAGGCGACCAAGATCCCGAAGCTCGATGTCCGGCCCACCACGTATTGCATCCTCCAGACCATTGTAAACCGCTGCACGAAGGCGGTTCTGGTTGTTCCGCAGAAAGGCCAAGCGATACTGTTCGGAGGCAGCCCAAACGTCAACGGTGTACTGCTGCATAAGACGTCCACCACGCAAGATAGTCGAGAACTCATCGCGTCGGACTTGGAGCTGATATGCATAGAACAACATCTGGGTGAGTGCGGCACCCTCGGACTCCGGATTATCTAGATTACGCTGCCGAAGCCCTGCGTGCCAACCAGATGTGCCTAGAGGGAAGAGGAGAGGGTAGTGCAAGGGGGCGTAGCCGGGGTGACCCTCATGGATGCGACGAAGGGGGCCAGCACGGGTGTGGAGAATAATGTCGCGGTGATCTCCTCCGCCTTCGCCAGGTAACAGAACAGCAACATCTTCTGCGGTAGGAAGATTGTAGCGGCGACAATCACGACGTCGGGTTGGATCGACAGCAAGTCGCACAGTGACGTCAGGGATGTCTTCATATTCCGGTGATGCGTTCTCAGAGAGCCACTCGTATGCAAAGCGATACAGGGGAGCATACTGATGTGAAGCCAGAAGAGTACGCTGAATCCGAGTCAAGGTGTCACGGCGCAGGTTGCTGTTACGGCGAGCACGTTCATCGAGTGCCATGCGGGGATCGTATATGTAGAGCTGAGAGTAAACAGGAGATTCGCCAGGGCGCGGGAGAAGAGAACCAGAACGATGACATAGCTCGCCATGAATGCGAAACACCCAGGGGGCCTGCGCCCCAGTACGGTTTAATGCTTCATCGACCTGAACACCTAGAGAGGTGAACGCAAACGCTGAGTTGTATTGCCTAATGTTCTCACGGAACTCCTTTGCTTGGCTCCCTTGCTCGGTGAAAAGGTTTCGTATCGCAAGCGGGGGATCAGGGAGGAGTGGAAGATGGACTTTGCCGCTATTGCAGCAAGTACCAAAGAGCGGACGTGAAACGGGACTGTGCGACAGTTTTTCCGCAAGCCAATGGAGCGCGCCGCAGTGTGGGCATAGGGTCTCCATTCGGCCAAGGTTATGGCATATAGCAGGCTCGCAATAAGGCTTACGTGCAGCGGGCACTGGAAATGAGCCTGACGTAGTCCCTGGTCAGCCATAAGTACGTTCAGAGAAGGCAAGCATATATATTGCAGAGTCACATACTCGTGTTATGCTCAACAAACTCTTGTGTTGCTGGCGGCGTCGCCAGAGGAGCCCAAAGTATAATCCCTTTGATGATTCGCGGTCAGGCAAGATTACAATGAGAAAACAATGTAACATACTTTCGTTATCTGAAGAGCGCCCTGAATTGCGCTGAACAGCTCGTCGATTACTGCATCGACTTCGAGCCCCTTGCTGCGATGAGCTATCTGCCTGATACCCCACATGTTGAGTTGTAGGAGGCGTCGGGAGAAGGCTTGTTGCATCTCTGCTGGCTGTGATAGTATAAAGTGAATTTTAGTACCTTCCATTCAGGCGGACTCGAAGATCTTACTGCTGTGTTGAAAGACGGCCGCCTCTGCTGGACTGTAGTGCACAATCTGTAAGGAGCCTGTCGGGCACGGTACATTCTCCACATCTTGGGAGGGGAAACACCGTCGTCGAGGCGAATGCTCACGTATGCCGTCTTCCTCTGAATGAGTGTTCCGGACGTCAGCGCGACGGCGAGTTTGTGCACTCTCAACTTCCGAATACACCGAGACAACTTGAACCTGGGCCGGTGATAGGTGTCTGTCTGCCGGTCGTCGGCGAGAGCTCCGCCGGGATGAGGAGACCAACTGTGTAGTTCTTCTTTCACGCATATCACAATGAACACTTCAGCAGCATGAAGCAGATGCCAGTCGGCAGAGTCTGAAGTGTAGCCAAAGGCAACCGTGAAGTGTCTGAAAGATATCAGAGTTAACTTTCAATAAGAAACCCGTTTCATAACAGCCAACGGCAGCCAGGGTCCAGGGGCGCCGTTGGCGAGTGATGCCACCAAGAGCACGGCGACGGGAAATTCCTTTATTGGAAAGGCGCATCGTACGCGACGTCGAGCAGGAGTCGGAGAAAGTGTTTGAGCAAGACGCGTCGCGACGCGTCGGCGAACAGTACGACATCCGAAAAAGGAAATATGAGCGCTCAAGATCATGGAGCAAGATTCGTCGATTTCCGCGCCCTCTCCACATCGTGCACCACGACTATACATGGAGACCGTCTCTTTAGGTTTTTTTTTTCAACCTTGTGGCTGTTATAACATATAACTCTCACTCAACGACGTGCCGCGGCTGCCAATGAGAGTGAATTCCAAAGCAGGCAACTTCCCAAAAAGGAACACCCTTGCTATTCTATAGAAGATTAAATCAAGACATTTACGTGTAGTGTTTATTCTACCCTGAACCGGCCCCGACCCTGGCAATGCCCTACGCAAAAAGCTTCTCCGCACTATGTGTATAAGTTAGTACAAATCCCCTTGGTGTGCGCTCAAACTTACGCGAATATCCAGAGGTTCTGGGGGTTGTTGTAAGTGTCGGCGGTGTACGGGAATCGGACTGTGCGGGAAAGAGGCGCATTAGTGGGGCACACGCGGAAAAACGTCTTATGCTTATGCAACTGACACTGTGGAAGCTCCGACTTGTACGCTGTACAAAGGAAGTCAGCGGTATATTGTGTACAGCATTATCATGCACTAACCAATGGGCGTCGTCTCGTCCAGGAAGCTGTAGGCTGTCATGCAAAAGCAGTGAGTACACAAACAAGGTTGTCGTTCTTGCAGTACGCTCACCGGTACGCCAGTTGTGACTGAATGGTGAGGTTTAAGTTAATTTAGTGCATCGCGATCGAAGAATCTCATGGCATACCGGAAGTCACCCGAGACGAGGCTATCCAGTCTACTCGTCAGTGAACTGTCTCGCTTCGCATAGCGTATAACTCACAGATCTGGAGGAGCCAAGGGGTCCTATAACCACCCTGTGAGCATTTAGGACGACGATGGTGTATGGGAACTGCTTACATCCTTGAGGTTCGCAGTCTTGATTTCAGAGTCGATGTCTGACCACTCCAGCACCTGGTTACCAGCCATGCCTAGCAAACAACACAAACCATCAGTTCCGGTGTTCTTTGCCAGTGATGTGTGGGACTACAAAGACGCACCCTTGAACTGCATGTCGAGACCAGGCTTGCCGCCGAAGACGGCAGTCTTTGTGTTGTGACGCTCATACATGAGGGTGCTGAACATCGCACACGTAGAGGCACAGTCTCCGTTGCTGACTGTTTTCATAAATCAGTCAACCATGCGTAACGAGATCTGTCTCAGTGGGCTTTTACCGATCGCAATTTTGCTGCGGGAACATTGTCAGGATCAAATGCGACAGGCATACAAACAACGTGATACACACCTGGGGTCAAACTGAGGGTCCTCGGGCAGATCCACGATGAAAGTGGAGTCGTCCTACATGCCATGTCAGAGACGTCTAGTAAAGCAGACATTGCTATCTCACCTCGAAGCGCTGAGATTCGAAGTAGGTCTGGCCATTGATCTGCCGTGTCGTCGGGGGGTTCATGTAGTTGTCCGTTGCCGGTTGGCGAGTGTTGTTCCGGAACAACCAGTTGGCCGGCGTGAAGAACGAGATGCTGGGAGGCACGCCAAGCGCGATGTCAGACGCGACGATCTTCTGTGCGAGTGGGTTCGCGCGTGCCGCCGCTTCGAAACCACTGCAAGTCGCCCCCCGGCGGTGTGAGCTATATCACACATGCCCGCAAGCGCTGTAGTACGCTCACAAGTTGGGGAAGTCACCAAGGCTCTTGGTGCCGGACAGGAACACGTGTAGATATTCACCAAGGTTCACGTAGCCGCCTGTGATATTCAGCTAGGCGTCAGCATCATCGAAGTAGCATGTGTGTAACTACTCCTCGTACCGCCGTTGTTAGTTAAATCGACCAAAAGTTGGCTTACACCAGCATCTTGGAACGCGGTCATGGCGGACGCAACGTCGATCTGGAACTGGTTGAAGTCGGCAGGCGAAAACGAGCCGACGAACATCTACATTGTGCGCAAAGGCTGCTCAGCAACAGTTTGAACCCTCTTCCGCATGTCACTTACAACGCCGGTCTTCTTGTCCGGCAGGATGTACGACTTGACCACATCCTCGCTGCCGTTGACGGATGGCAGCGTCGGCTGGGACTTGCTGGGAAGTCCGATCACGAGTTTTGAGGCGGCGTCGACAATGCCAGCCTTCGCGAGCTTCCTGGACCCCCCTGACGACCTTTCAACTAGGGCGCTGACTTTGCCGTCTACTCCGTTCGTGGTGGGCTTGACAGCGCAGTTGACCGCCCAGCTGTAGTGCGCGCGACCGGTCGGTGATAGTTAGCGCGAGAGGGCCACCAAGTGCGTTTGTGCGATGGGACTCACAAGTCCGCGCCGTCTGTGAATGGCACGCCCGGGTAGTTCGTGAGATATGGCACTGATACTGTTTCCGGACGCGTTGAGTTCGCGGGGATGAGTTTGAGCGTGAGGGTTGTCTGCGTCGGGAACTGTGGTCCCGAGATGTCGCCAAGGCGCTGCGCGTAAACGTTGCCCACAATACGGTAGCTGCTGAACGCGCTGTTCACGCGAACGCCGAGGTCGAGGAAGTTGCCCGATTGCGTCTCCGCAATCTTTACCGCGTAGTCGAATGGGTCCATGCCCTCGATGGCGAGGACCCGCGCGCCCGCGAGGCGCTGCCAGTTGAAGTGGATTGAGTCGAAGAACGAGGTGAAGTTCGTGCCCAGCTGCGTCATGAGCTGGACCGAGTCAGGTGCTACGAACACGCCTTGCACCCCGTTCTCCTCATACGTGACGATGGGCGCTGGGAGCATGTTCTGGAACTGCGTGTAACAGTCAGGAAGCCAGCCTGTTCAGATGTGCATGAGATGCATCAGCCTCTCAATCAGGCTATGGTGGCACTGGCAGGAGTTTGTACTCACGTGTGTGCCCATCGTTCAGCTGGTTCGTGAAGTCGTACACATCCTTGTTGAAATCGAAATCGGTCTGCGGCACATAGTCAGCATTGCGGGTCCACAGTAAAGGCGCGCAGGCACCAACTGCATAGTGTGTCCGGTTGATCCTTGCGAGTTCCGCGCGGATGTTTGTCGTCGAGTCCTGGAACGGCGGCGGCGACTTCAAGTAGTAGTCCTCGAACGTATAGAAGTCGAACACGCGCGAGATCACGGTGAGCACGTTCTGGCGCAGCGTCTCGTTGAACGGGAACGACTTCATGCACGCGAGCGCATCTTGTGGTGGTACGAACGTCTTCCCCGCGATCTTGACACACGGGTCTGCGGCATGTGCTGTCGGGGCGGCGAGGGCGGCGGGAAGAACGCCGAGCGCGGCCACGAGTGCCGCAAGACGGGCGAAGGAGGGCGACATGCCGGGCAGGAGACCGTGGGTGACGAGAGGCCGAGCGAACGGTTAGCGTTTTCCGAATCGCAGGCTGGTTATATATGTGGTTCATCTGAGCTATGGATGCCGCAGTGAACGTTGCGGCAACACTCACTGACTCACGACCATAATTCAACTATGGGCATAAGTGTTAGAAAGATCACGCCCGGGTGATCCTTGACGTGAGGATATGGTATTAGTATATAGTATATGACACTGATCTGAATATCAAAATACCTAGAGACCTCGCAGTGACTGATCACATAGACGACGCAGGCGCTCCGCTCACGGAGTGCTAGCTGCGTTCCGCACTCAACACTGATGGAATTGATGCGAGTGCGAGTGTCAGTGTAAGCGGCGTGTTATTGATGGTAGGGTTCCTGGACTTCTGAAGGCCCCGGTGTGGGCGCGAGTGGTTCGCCCTTTAGCGTGGAGTGGTTGCTACTAATACTAGCACTGTGAGCCTGCAGGGACACGCATGGTCCATACTGATCACGCTAACGGCCGGGTTATGGCCTTGTATTCTCGTCGTTATGTTTGCTGAGGGCGGTCCCGGCCGAGTCGACATGTTACCAGCCTACCCGGGTGGGCGGCTGCACGTTCCCTGTCGATTGGAAATATTGAGCTACGTCGTTCGAGTACTAATGTGCACAAATGATCACTAGTACTCTCTGGGGAGGGCAGGAAGACGCAGGAGCGAGTGAGGACGACCTGGCGTAGCCGCTCGTACTAGTAGCGCACGCTTGCGACTCCGAATCGAGCGGGACATACGGCACGTGGCCAAGCCGGCCACGCGAGGGGTGTCTGTCCCGCTCCATTCGGAGCGTGCGCAAGGAGCGGCTACGTCTGGTTGTAACTTACTCACTCCGTCTTCCTCGAATATCTTCATGCTCTATCCGGTGCCAGTGTTACAGCAGCTTGCAAGCTTCGTATCTCGCTTTTTCTTTCCGGGGGCAGCTCTTACATGCCGCTGTCTATCGCAGTGCCCAGCTTGAGTGCCACCTCATAGTTCCACTACTACCATGGCCAAACTTTGTGAAAACTTTGTTATGCGCTTGTATCAGAGGTCCCGGGACGTCGAAGTCAAACGTTGGCACGTTTACTGGGAGCTACAGTCGATCGAGGCTCGTAAACCAGCCTCTAGTTCAGCGGAAGTATATACACTGGCTAACTAGTCTGCTTACCGCCCCGCCGCACAGGGCTACAAGCTGTCTTGTCCATCTTTCTTGTCCGCCACGTCACTTGCTCTCGCATCGTCTCGGCTCTCATTCCAGCAGATACTTCGTCGCGAGCCACCGTGTCTCAACAAGTCCGTCAACTGAAGTACTTACTGGACAACCGGGGCATCTCGCCAAGGCCCGTATAATATGTCATGGCGGCATCACACAAGATTCTAGAACGCATCATTCGGGCCCGCTGGCGAGCGAGCTGTCGTAAATATACAGTCTCGGGCGGGAGAAGCTGTTGAGGATTGTATCATAAATCCGGCCGACGTCCCGCAACGTCAACAGTGCGCCCACGATGGATTGAAATTCTTGCATGATCCGTCATACTGATCTGCACCCTGTGAACATGAAGCAACGCTTCAGTAGAGTTTCAAGCGCTCTCCAAGTTCTTCACCGCCGTGACTAGCGACACCATTAGCACGAAGGGGACAGCAGTTCCCACAGCGTGAGTGCCGATCCCCTCTTCCGGAAGCAAAGTGGGTACGGCGGGTACTTCGGCCGCTGAAGCGTGTCTCCAACGCGCGGACAGTGCGAAGTGTCTTTCCAGCCTCGCGCTGAATGGGCATGTGCCTGGGCGGATGGGAAGCGGCTGGTATTGTATATAAGACCTAGCAGCGTGAGCGGACCCGGACGAACGACGCCTCCCGCCCCCCCGCTCTTCTTCTCCACCCGCGTACGCAGCGTCGGCGCTGTCCAGCTGAACACCCAAGCTCCGAGCCGGATACCGCATCTGCCCACGCGGACTCAAATTGTCGATGGCGGAGATACATGGTGTCGGCGGCCCTCTCCCCTACATACCTGATGACCTCACGATCGCTCAGTACCTACTGGACACACATCACCCACTGCGTCCGGCCGTAGACCCACAGCAACCATGGTTCATCGAAGAGACGACGGGCAGAGAAATTCGGCTAGAGGAGGTCAGTCTCGACTCTCTGCTGGGTTTGAACTCCTTATACAACGGCGCGCCTGTCCTCGTGTTAGCTACGCAGTCGGATCACGGGTCTGGCTAACGCGTTTAAGATTCGGTGGAATATAGGTAAAGTGGTCACGCGTTGTATTTTTTGATATTCATGCTGACCGTTATCCGACGTCCGCAGGCGAGGACGACGTAGGTGTGTTGTATGCCCATAACATCCCGCGCGAGCGAGGTCGACTGATCTGGAAACATAAGTCTGCGTCTTCAGCCCCAATCACATAGGTGAGTACATGGCCTGTCTGGAAAGTACTGCGTTGTTTGACGACACGGTCAGATTATGGAGTCGCAATATGGTATGTCTAGCTCTTGCCGATACAGGAAGCCTAGTATTCTTATCAGTGCGTGAAGGGCCACGCACCAGCTTGGGGGTATTGTTACGTAGGACTCCGTCATATACTCAGGGGTCGGCGCTACTCACCACACTTCCGGACAGAACGGCCAATCCCTCGTACACCGTAGAAGAGATCATATACCAACTTGGGGCCACCAAAGCAAAGCTGATCATCGTACACCCACTCAACCTCGCGGTAGCACTAGAAGCAGCGCGGGCTGTCGGGCTATCCGTCGATCGTGTCGTGCTATTAGACTCGATGGCTGGTTCCTCTCATGCAAACGTAGACGGCCTGATTTCGCAAGGCTTGAGGGAACCGCGGCGATTCACCGAGAGGCGCTTGAAAGCGGGAGAAGCGAAGACCAAGTTGGCGTTACTGTGCTTTTCCAGCGGGACCACTGGCAAGCCTAAGGTTGTTTACCGCGCTATCCTTAGAACCGTGGTAGCTCATTCGTGCATCTTACAGGCGGTGATGCTCTCCCATTACGGAATCATCGCAAACATGATACAGGTAGCGCAGTATACGAGATTGACAGACAAGACCTTGCCTCCGGAGCAACTGAGCATTAGACCTGGGAGCGTGACACTTGCGGGTACGTCCCCTCGACCTATAGAAACCTCTGAGACTTAATTGAGGCTTTTATCCTAGTCCTCCCGTTTTACCGTGAGTGTCTGTCTGGACCAACGCGGGATAACTTACCTAAAGCCTCACAGATATCTTTGGGATGCACATCGTCTTGTTCGGTAGCTTACACCTCGGGGTACTTATCACGACCAGGCAGCGCATAAAACTGAAAGCTAACCACTTTTATAGAGCGCAGTGGTTGTTAGTCAGAAGTTCAGCCTCGAGCAGATGCTGAAGAGCATCCAACGCTATCGCATCACCCATCTATAGTACGAGGTCCCCTTGCTTTTCGCGCAATCCAGAGCTGACGCATGCATGCAGCCTGGTACCCCCGATGGTGGTGCTGCTGTGCAAGGTGAGCTCTGCAAAGTGTATGCGCCGTGTGGGTCGCGTACTCATGCATCACAGAGCCCTATTGTGAAGGACTACGACCTCAGCTCGGTATACCTCGTCATGGCAGGTGCGGCGCCACTCAGTGCGGATCTCACCGACCAACTCGTCAAGCTCCTTCCGAATGCCCCGTTCATCGGGCAAGGCTACGGTATGTTCTAGCCTCGGATCCGGTGAACGCCTTCTCACTGACTGCGGGGTGTGCCCTCCCTAATCCATACAGGTATGACCGAGCTATCGACCAGCATCTCGCACATCCATTTGGACAGGAAGAACGGCGACCCGGGCAGCTCGGGCATACTGCTGCCCGGAATCGTCGCGCGTGTCGTGAAGGCGGACGGGACGCTCGCGGGCTTCAACGAGCTGGGAGAGCTGCATCTCCGGAGCCCGTCCATGTCGCTGGGCTACTTGAACAACCCGACTGCGTGCGCCTGGTTCCCCCATTTGTGACACCCCGAGCACGCATGCTGATGCCTCTCGATGCAGAACTGCGGATACGTTCAAAGACGGGTGCGTGGACCCGCAACTGCGCCGGCGATATCACGCGTCTAACAGAAGCGCGTCGTATTTCACAGATGGCTGCACACAGGGGACGAAGTGATGATCAACGAGAAGAAAGAAGTCTTCGTCGTCGACAGAATCAAGGCACGCCCCGCTTCTTCTCTTCATCCGCGTCCCGTACTCGGTACTTACTTCTGTCTCCGCCCGGCAAACGTTAAAGGAGCTCATCAAGGTGCGCGGGTTCCAAGTCGCGCCCGCCGAGCTCGAGGGCCACCTGCTCGAGCACCCGGACGTCGTCGACGCGTGCGTCATCGGCATCCCGGACGCGTACAGCGGCGAGCTGCCCTTCGCGTTTGTCGTCATGAGCCCCAGCGCACAGGCGTGGATCACGCGCGGGCCCGGGGAAGAGGGCGCAGTGCGCGCCGCGATCTTGAAGGTGCGATCACTGGCATGTCCGCGGCGATGCGGGACAGTGTGCTGACCGCCCGACGCATGCAGCACGTCGCGGACCACAAGGTGTACTACAAGCGGCTGGCGGGCATCGAGTTCGTGCCCGCGATCCCGAAGAACCCGAGCGGGAAGCTGTTGCGGCGCGTGTTGCGCGACCAGGCGAAGACGATGCTGGCCGAGGGCAAGCTGCGGCTGATGTCCAAGTCCAAGTCCAAGCTGTAGTTTCTCTATCCTGGACGAGCCGTCTGCTGTGCGCGACGAAGTCTTGCAGGCCTTTGCCTGGGAGACGTTCCTTACCTCCCCAAACAGGAGCGCAACCCCTGTACACCTTTAGCCCAGTATCTGGAACCAGCCTCTCGTCATGCCAGATCTCATAATCCTTCAACTGTAATATAGAGCATGTCGAATCCATTCATTGTCAACGATATCGTAAACTGGAGTTCCAATTCACCACGATGTCAGATCTAGATCTGACATCCCACACGTAACATATGGTCTACAGATCTACGGGCCAACAAGAATTATACCGGGCTATACAGATTACTCCACATCCAGTACGCCACTCTACAGCTTGGCTTGCGACCTGGCCTTGGTGGGCGGGACAATCTTGACCTTGCCCTCCTTCATGAGGTCCTTCAGCTGGTCGCGCAAGAGCCGCCTCAGCAGCTTGCCGCTCGGGTTCTTCGGCACGACGTCGATGAACATCACGCCCGCGAGCCACTTGAACTGCGTCTTGTGCTGCGTGACGTACTGCGGTCCGAGTCGAGTCAGCATCGGCGGGGAGACGTCGCGACTAGAGAGATGGAGAGATGGGGGCGCACCGTCATGATCGCTTCGCGCACCTGCTCCTCGTCTTGCGGGCTGCGGGCGATGCGCGCGCGCGCTTCCGGTTTGGGTGTCACGAACGCGAAGGGGAGCTCGCCCGAGTACTCGTCTGGAGCGCCGATGACGCAGACGTCGGCGACGTCGGGGTGGTCCAGCAGCAGACCCTCGAGTTCTGCCGGAGCGACTAGATACGCCGTGTAAACGAACGCTGCCCGAGCCACATCAGAACGAACCACGCACCTTGGAATCCCCGGACCTTGATCAGTTCCTACAACGGACGGCGTCAGACGGGTGTTGGATGGCTGTTTGCGGGATGGCTCACCTTAATGCGGTCGACGATGTATAGCACCTTCTTCTCGGTTACATATCCTTCGTCGCCGGTGTAGACCCAGCCATCCTTGAACGTCTCCTCAGTTCTATGCGACTCGTGAGTAATCATTCACGTTAGAGCAATACGGGGTTACTCACGCTTCCTTGTTATCGAGATACCCCAGGGCCATGCTCGGGCCTGTCACGACAATCTGCCCGGTCTCGTTTGGCCCGCCCCAGGAGCCGTCCGCTTTGAGGATGCGGATGCGGATGCCGGGAAGGAGATAACCCGCGCTGCCAGGCGTCCCGATGCGCATGTCGAGCTGCGGGAAGGAAACAACCGTGCATGTTTCGGTCATGCCGTAGCCCTGGCCGATCCCGCTGTTCGGGAGCACGCGGGCGACCTGCTTCGTGAGCTCTGCGCTGAGCGGCGCGGCACCGCTCGTGGTCAGCTTCACACACCCCAGATCGTACTTCTTAACGATGGGGTCCTGGGATCGATACATGCATAAATCACAGGGTGAAAGAGGGGGAGGGGGGTTGATGCGTGGGACAGACCTTGCAAAGAAGGACGATCATAGGGGGCACGAGCGTAAGGTGCGCGACCTTGTACTTCACAATACTTTGAAGCGCCTTCTCCAAGCCAAAGCGGGTTACGATGATGACGGTCGCCTACAGCCGGTAGAACCAGTCAATATATGTGATTATAAGTGGCGTGGACAGACGCACCCCGGTCAACATATAAAAGTGCAAGCCGACGACGACGCCGTAGATATCTGTTCGGCGGTCAGAGGCAGCTCTATCGGGTCGGTGTGGATCACGTACGGTAGAACGGCAAAACTGAGGGGACTTTATTAGCACGCGCAGTCTACATCTCACGCAATGATACACACGTACCTCCTAGTACCCGATCGCCAGGCGCATATTTACACTGAGAGAGGGGCTTGCCTTTGTCGAAAATGTCGCTATATTGCTTCATCTGAATGACATTTGCTATGACTGCATAGTGCGGGATCATCACAGCCTATGAACGAATGTGAGACTCTGACATTGGGCATTATCAAAACGTCAACAAACCTTCGGCCGACCAGTGGTACCGCTGGAGAAGAACAAGAGCGCAATCTTCGTCTTACCCTCACCCGGCTTCAACCGCGGCTCGACCCAGTGCCGTGGTTGCGCGAGCCCTTCCATAATCAGGTCTTCGATAGAGAGCCGCTTTCCGCCCGAGCCGGAAGCGTACAAGATGACACGGTCATCCGGAATGCCAGCAATCCGCGCGGCCTCGAGACCCGCTTGCAGCGCTTCAGGCCAAACGAACAGAACGGTCGCCTTGGAGGTCTGGATCTGGTACACAAGCTCGTCGACCGTGTACGCGGGGTTGGCGCCGCTGTGATACGCATATAAGCACGCAAACTCTAGGTTGAGGGGGAAAACGGCATACGTGAAAATGCCCCCGAGGCGGTGCGCGGCCCTGCACGGTCGCAATCGTTTTAAGCAAAAAGTACTGGGATACAAATGGGCCCTCATACCATATTACAACTGGGTAGTCTAGAAGGGGATTGAATCAGGGTACAGGTGGCACGCCACACAAACTAGTACGCACCGACGTGATTTGGGCCATATGCGCATACTAGACGCGGCAAGTCGGTAAGTACACGCACCAGTCAGATGCGAGATGGTAGACACCGCGTACCAACAGCGTCGTTTCCTGGTGGCGGTCCTTCGTCAGCACTGGTCAAGCCACCGATCGGTTGTGTGGGCTCACCGATATTCCAGCGCAAACTCAGCGCGTTCGCGAGACCCCAGACGCGTGCACGTATCTTATCACCAGTAAGCTCGCGCCCGGTCTCGTCCTCGATGAACCATGGTGCTGCGCGGTCGTGGAGCGCTTGGCCGCCGAGGGGATGGTGACCGTCAAACACAAACTGCGGGATAGTGACATCGTCGGGAATAGGTGCCAATGGTCCGCCGTCGGCCTCCACCGTTGGGATCGCATTCGCTGTCGACATCTTCGTCTTGCTCGTCGTCTGTCTCCTGGACGTCTGTCTCCTGGTCGTCTTTCTCCGGGGTGACTACGTCTGCGGCGCTGGAGCGGTACACGGGAAAGCTGGTGCGTAGCTATATGAAGTTTCCAGGTGGGATTCTGGCCACTCAGTCTAGGCACACCTGAAGACGTTGTCCAAAGGATCGGGGACGCGTTAGGGTGGGCCTCAGATGGTTGCACAGGTCGTATATATGCGAATTTGGTGCGGCACACGGCTATGGGGACGCCCGGGCTGGGCGTACAGGGGTCACCCTGGTCACGCGCGCTGAACGCTACGGCTAGATCTCCGCGTCGCGCGAGACATTTGTGGCCGCCTCCCGGCCACTGACATCAGCTGCAAGGCTCAAACCAAGGCAGGGGACAGGGCGGCGCTGGATGCTCACGGTATCTGTCACCGTTCGGGCTTAGCGTGCTGTGGCACACTTCATTTGTGCGTAGAAAGCTACTCTCTTTACTGCTGGTACGGCCTGCCAAGTTGACATCTGTGCAGGGGGTTGGCCGTTGGCGGGACGCGCAGCTGGGATACTTACCACAAAAACGTGGGCATGATTATGCTAAAGCGCCTTCTGGTGGAACTTCTTGGGATGATCGTCCACTTTCGGCAACGGGGGCAGAATCCTTCTCCAGCAGCATTTGTCAGTCAAATTGACCCATTCACACCGCTCAAACCTCAAGACCAGCTCACGGAAGCTCACGGACCGTACCAGGTACCTCGAGCTCGGTAACCTCCTGTACTCACTCTCCCACACAGATATTGGCCGTGCGAGCTCCAGCACAGTCTATCGGTGATCCGGGGATCGAGCTTGCCCTCCTCGAGGTTAGACCTCCAAGAAGAGCTGAGATGACGTCGAAGTCCTGCTGCGCGCGTATACCCTTCTATATGCATCATTTCCCCCCACACTGGACTGGTCAGTACGCAGCTTGCGCGGATCACGGACTAGTGTCGTCCATAAGCGCGCGACAGCTAGCTGCTGCTTCGAAACTGTATGTATATGACATCGCTCTTCTCTCCTTGATCGCGGTGTGCTCCAAGAATACATTTACTAGATACATAACACCATTTGTGCATGCGGCGATGACTTTAAGTATGATCATCCAAATGCTTGACCGACGAGTACTACCAGTCAAAGCCATACCTGGAGAATCCCTCATAGCGCAGATGGGAGCATTGTCCCCTCGCTGAACCTACAGCTTCGCCCGTATGTTAAGCACGAGCTGGCCGTTCTCCCGCAGCACCTTCGCGCGGTCCCGCAAGAAGCGCCGGAGAAGCTTCCCGCTGGGGTTCTTCGGGATCGCGTCGATGAACTCGACCCCGGCCAGGTGCTTGTAGCTCGTCTTGTGGTCGGATACATGCTGCACACCCACCCAGGCCTGTCAGAGTCTCTTCTCGGGGATGGGAGGGCAAGACGCACCTTCAGGATCGCCCGGCGCACCTCATCGCGGCCACCGCTCGGCTGTGCGTCCATGCGCGCCTGCGCCTCTGCGCTCGGCACGATGAACGCGAGTGGGAGCTCGCCGCTGTACTCATCCGGGATCCCGACCACGCACACGTCCCCGACGTCGGGATGGTCGAGTAAGTGGCCCTCGAGCTCCGCGGGCGGTACTTGGTACCCGCGCACCTTGATGAGCTCCTGCGCGAGCAGGGGGCAGAGGCGCGTCAGTAAGAGACAGACTGAGCGGCAGAGGCGCGAACCTTGATGCGGTCGACGACAAAGATCTCCTTGCGCTCGTTGAAGCGCACCTCGTCTCCAGTCGCAACCCACCCGTCCCTGAACGTCTCCTTTGTCCTGCGCAACGCATCATGTTTCAGCGCGCGTTCCACTTTGATAGCGCTGTATGCTGCCATATCAAGGGTGGACTTACGCCTCAGGGTTGTTCATGTACCCGATAGCCATGCTCGGGCCGGTGATCAGCAGCTCGCCCGTCTCTCCCAGAGCCGCGAGCGTCCCGTCCGGCTTGACGACGCGCGCAGTGCACCCAGGAAGGAGGATCCCGCCGCTCCCCAGCGTGGCGAGACGGCGGTCGACCTGCGGGAAGCTCACTGCCGTGCACGTCTCCGTCATCCCTACCGAGGAACAATTGGCATTAGCACCGCACCGTCCGTAGTGTCGAGGGCCTTACCGTACGCCTGGCCGATCCAGCAGTTGGGGAGGCGCGCCGCGAGCTGGTTCGTGAGCTCCGCGCTGAGCGGGGCCGCGCCGCTCATGAGCAGCCGCAACGAGCTCAAATCGTACTTGGCCACCGCCGGGTGCTTGCATAGCAGCACAATCATTGGGGGGACAAGGCTGAAATGCAGAGCAAAGCGGTGTGTCAACCAGGACACCAAAGAGCGGCAGAGACACAGGGGACGTACCACAAGTTTGTGATGCGGTATCTCTGGATACTCTCAAGGAACGGAACGAAGTTGAACTTCTGTACGACGACTACCGTTATCTGTAGCGCTGATGAGTGGGTAGTCTAGGAAGCTCAACGCGAGCTTACCCCTATAAAGCAGTTGAAATGCAGCACGACGACCAGCCCGTATATGTCTGAGGGGTTCCTGATGAGCCTCTGCGTCCCAGAGGGGTTGACCAGCTTACTCACGATAGAAAGGCAGAACTTGAGACGCGAACTTGGTCAAACCGCGAGCATCACTGCAAGTCCAACTGCCACTCACCGGCCAGATTCTTGCCGCCGGGCTTGTGTCTCTGCAAATCGAGAGGCCTGCTCTCGTCCTTCGCCTGAGTCCAATGCGCCATTTGTATCACGTTCGCGATCACCGCATAATGCGGGATCATGACAGCCTAGCGCCAGCAACCCGTCAGCTTCGCGCGACACTCACAGAACAGAGAGAAGACTCGCGAACCTTTGGGCGGCCCGTCGTCCCGCTGCTGAAGCTCAGGAACGCGAGCTTGCGCCTGCCCTCTCCTGGCCGCAACCGTCTCTCGACGAACTGCTGCGTGTGCATCAGCCCCTCGGCGACCAGCGTATGTATGGTCACATTGTCCGCGCCGGGCGCTGCGTCAAACAGGACCACCCGCTCGGCTGGGATGCCCGCACTCTGTGCCGCTTCGAGGGCAATCGGCAGAGCGTCCGGGTGTGCGATGAGGACGCGCGCCTTGGTGGCTGTGAGCTGGTAGACCAGCTCTTCGGCTGTGTATGCGGGGTTCGCGCCTCTGTGAATAACATTGAGGATCACTGAACAGACTTTCGGCGGGAAGCGCGGGCTCACGTTATGATAGCCCCTAGTCTATGGACAGCCCTAAATTATTGTAACGTAAGCATAAGATGTAGTCGGGATATACGGCGCACGAACCATATCGCGACCGGATAATCTACGTGAGGAGGTGTCAGTGGAATCCGCGAGCCCTGTGAGAGAACGACTGACCAACATGATTTGGACCGAATATACCCACTGGTAGGCGCTTTAAGTCACTTCCAACGCGCAGCGTGCTCATTTAAACATACCGACATCATCCTCGCCTAGAACAGAAATTCAGCAACTTTTTGAGGCACTGAGTGAGCACGAGAACACTCACCGATGTTCCAGCGAATCTTGAGCGCGTTTGCCAGTCCAAATGTCCGCGCGCGCAGCTTCACATGCGCGCGAGCGCCTCAGTTCATTGAGGGTCTGTTGGCACTCGCGTAGGTGCGCACCTCGTCCGAGCCGATCTCGCGCCCCGTCGCCTCCTCGACTAGCCATGGCTGAGGTTTTTTCAACACTGGACGCGCCGGGTGGTGAGAATCGAGCATGAACTGGGGAATGGTGAGATCATCAGGGATCTCGGGAAGCGGCCCGCCGTCCGCTTGAATCTCCGCCATGTCTCCGCGTGTGGATTTCGTTCTCGTCGTACAAGAGCGCGAGAGACTCAGAGAGCTTGTCGCGGGAGGCGAGCGAGGGCGACACGAGAGGGGGGGCGTGGGACGGAGGGATATATACCACTCATCACGTAACCTGAAGGGTTCGTTGGGCTCATGTGATCCGCGCCGTTTGTCGTCGTGACCTGTGGCGAACACGCGCCGGCTAGAATGGCGGATGCGGCCGTCCGAAGGTGCCCGGGAGCAGTGGTGGAATTCAGGAATGTTCGTGCGCAGCGTACAGCAGCGAGGCGCGATGGTGAGTATATGCGTTTGTGCACCTCCACGCTTCCCGCACTCTTGGGTCTCACGCCTTCTGTTTTGCCGGCTGTTGGATGAAGTTGTTGCCGGGTAAGTTGCGACGCTCTGAAGGGTCTGAATGGTAGGTATGCTTTGCCGGTCCTTCTCTCGGACTCGGACTCCGAAGGACAGTCGAGGGGCTTGTATCAATAAAGAGGTGAGAATATAATGAGCATAGTGCCGATCAACGATCGAACCATGTTTTCCCCGCAGTCAGCTGGTCGGCCGATCTTGAGCGAGAGCTGCTCATAAGTATGTGCTACTACTACTAGGCACGAGTATGTTAGAACGTACACAAATGGTGGGGTACCAACATATAAGACTCACTAGTACTTATACGTTCAAAACTCCCACGAGAGAACAGGTGAAGTGCTGCAAGTCTGTTGAGTTCGTTGTCTTGTCGGGCGATATTTCTACTGCTCTCGTATTTTGAGCACGTTTCAATTGTGCATCTAGTGTGAGCGAGTAGTAGAGCGCAGCGCTTAGAGCCGCTCTGTAGCCATTATGTAACGCGTAGAACGATGATAAAGATGGAGTATGTACGCGGTGCGCGAGATAGAAATATCACTCACTCGACAATTACTCACTCACATTGATGGTAAGTGGACGAATCATGGCGAGCTAAATGCAATGTCGATAGAAATCCCCAAATAAGTATACTACAAGCAACAATAGTCAACATACTAATCTCATACACGCCCCCGTGCGTAGCACAGACCCTTAACGTCTACCAGTCCAAATATATGGTGCCCAAATATTCGACCTGCTTAGAGGTATCACTGATTTTGCTGGCATTTATACTGGGGGCTTGACGCGCCCCGCCAGCCCACTGCGCGCGTAACATCACAGTCAGTGTCCTGCCGCGAGCCTGAAGGCACAACATAAGCACTTACCACACTTCCAACAGTCAAGCAGGTGGTCCGGATCGCTGCAACACATCAGCCATCGACATCGGGGATGCCACTCAGCGGAGGCACCTACTATTTGCTCTTGATCGCGAGCAGCCGCTTATAATTGCTCCCCCAGAACGCCTGTGCATAATCCGGTTCGAGCAGCGACGCCTCGTTCTGTGTGCAACACACCCGCGCGCGTGAATGAGTCATGTGTTGCGTCGTCCGTCAGGACCCGCAAGCGGAGGATTGAACTTACAGAGTAAGCACCCGAGTCGGGCGCGATGCGTCGGAGCGCCTCCGCATCCTCTTCTAGGCTTTCATGGATCTGCGCAATCTCGTCGGGAGTGGTGTCGTAGTTCCAAAAGTCAACGTAGAACACCTGATGACCAGATGAAACCATCAGTTGGTGGGAGAACGCTGAGGAGGAGATCGCGACGTACATGCCAGATCGCATCGCGCCATGCCGGAGTGACGCTTGTCTTGCCGTCGCCTTGGCCGAAGTAGAAGGGCGTAACCGGGAAGAGGCATGTGAGAGTGTGCCGCTGCGTCGCTGTGACAATAGCGTCGCTGAGCTCCGCACGCATGGCTGCCGTCGAATTGAAGACGGACGCGGGGATGAGACGCGAGGAGAGCGCGGAGGGCACGTTATTAGGCTGCGTTATCAGTGTCAGCAAAGTCGCACCGGAATAGACGAGCTGCCCAGGCGATGGTGAAGACTTACGAGTTGTTGGGGCACAACAAAATCGTTGTAGAACGAGAGGTATGACGACTCGAGTGTGAGGATGAAGGTGCCGTTGAGCTCCGTCTCCATGAGCAGCTTGAGGTCCGCCGTCGTCTCTTCCGCCTCCTCCATACTCACGAATGGGTTTACGAGCGATAGACCAACTGACGGCTGCGAATATATGGCATGAGTGGTGATCAGTGTAGTACATGTCGATATAGACAAACGGCATACCACAATGTACCCTCCCCAGCCTGCACGATAGGTCATTCAAATTTGAGTAGTGCATGAACGTAGAGACGTACCTTTGGAGGCCAGCGCGAAGGCTTTATCGATCAAAAACTCGATGTACTTCGTCTGCACTGCAATATCCGGGGTCTCCTTGAATGTCGTCGCAATCCTTCAGATTGTGAAAGCAAGCCGGGATTAGAGTCAAAGCACGACCGATGTAATGTAATGTAAGACTCACACAGGGAAGGGGCTCAACTTTGGCAGCGCCTTCATCGTCACATTCAGGACTGCACCAAACCCGGGCCCGCCGCCGCGCAGGGCGAAGAAGAGATCGGGGTAGGAACACGCATTGACGATGCGATGTACGCTGTCAGGCGTGACGACCTCGAATTGAAGCTGGACGGACGTTCAGCGTGATGATTACATGCGGTGGAACGTGAGTATCGAAACTTACCACTCGATCGACGGCGAGTCCAAACGCGTTGGTAAATGAACTGATGAACAGTAAGACCTACACATTAAGCGTGTGGACTCGCGGCAGAACATACCTATGCCCTCCGCCCTGTCGTGCGCACGTGCATTCAGTGATCCTCACAGCGTTGACATTGCGATTGTAATGCTCACCAAGATATAGCCGCCACCTAGCGCGACGAACCTATCCGCACCTCCAGGCAGGGTGATATTATGAGCATCTGCGAATTCGCTCAGTGTGCCAGCAAGCACACCGGTCTATGCGATGCATTGATAAGTGACGAGACCTGTTACGGATCTATTTGAACGTGATACATACGCCAAATGTAACCGCCGGGGTCCCGGCCTGCTTACACCCGGAGGGAACAAAGTCTGCGTCGAACGCGATCTAAGTAGCGGGGCGTGAGATGTGTGTTTTGGTCTGTACACAGGGGAGGAGACTTGCGTTTTGAAGGTTGTGCATCTGGTTATTTGTAATACATCAATATGCGTTCACAACAGTTACGCGCGTCGATAACTAACCCATAGTGCCACCGATCCTGCTCCGGCACTTCGACCCACGTAGTCGTGCTGCATGTACACTTGTCGGTTAACATAAAGCATGCCTGCGGTGTGGACGAAGGTCACGTACACCAGTGTTCTTAATCGAGATGGGTGTCTTTGTCTGACGTGCAAAGTCGAACGCGGCGCTGACGTCGGCCGGGCTCTGCACGTCGATCTACGCGGCCACTCGTGTCAAACTACCGGATATTGCTGCTAACAGTTACGAGTACGCACGTAGAAGTCGGGTAGATTACCCTGCAAGCATTGGCGGGGCGGGAGAAAAGCTTCGCTATCACTCGGGGCGAAACCATCGAGCAGGCATTGATCTCCTGTAGCTTCGCATATTGTCCCTGCACTCTACGAGGTGACGTTTTGAGCGTAGGTTATCTGTATATCAATAAATAAACGCACATTCAAGTACGCGCTAAACGTGCTTGTGACTGTGTCTACGTGTACGGATTGTGGTCATTGTGTGTTACTATGCGGCGATACCGGCGAAAGGACACTCACCTACGTCCGTATATGTCTCGATGACGTGCGCGCAAGTAGCGTTATCGAAGATTCCGAGCACTGTACCCACAGCGAAGCAAGGGCGCGCGAAAGGAACTACATAGTGGACTCCTCCGCTCAAAGATGCATTCAGGGCCTCGAGCGCTGCTGAAAAGGGGGGAGGTCCGGAAAGCTGGAAGGCCAATGCGCCCATGATCAGGGTCGTGTATGCAGGTATCGAGCGAAGCGGGGAGTCCCAGACTCTCGAGTCTCGCAGAACCTGTGATTAAAAGTCGGAGGGTCGGCATCTTATGGGATGATGGAGGATCATAGAGGATCATTCATGATGTGGCGCGTTACTGATCGAAGTGGGTAGAGGTTCTACTGAACTGTGACGACGATACGATCACATTCCGGTCGAGCTTTGAATCAAAATATGAAACGTAAACTTAGCATGTGTATGCGTCGGCCATGGCTTGATCAGCATTGCCGGCGATTCAAGCATAGGGTCGTACGCTTCGATATTGTGGATGGAGGATATACATGGTGGGTACATATGACCCGAGCCCGTTGCAGATCATCCAGAACTCAACTAGATTGCGTGCCCTGAGGGGTACGGAATGATTGTGAATATATAATGTCCAAGAAAAGCGCATTCATCTTACCTTCTCTATGCTCACATACCGTCGCGTAATAGAAGACACAACAGAACAAGCCCCCGGGATTGTACGGAACTCCACTGCATACAGTTAATGCTCGTGTATGATAGATAATCAGGGTGATCGGCGCTTGTGGGATGTATGTAGAATTCGCGGGGCCTAGCTGTTCGGATGGTGTCTGAAGATCTGATGGTGCGGAAGATCAGTGTATTGAATGTAAGTAGAGCTGTGGGGTGCCGGTCATCTGCGGCAGCCATGATATTCTGCGAAAACATGAATTCTCTCCAGGTGTTAGTTCAAGCAGGACAGCGCGACACGACAGTTTATTTTGAGAGCACAACATATGAGCACAAGTAAGTCAGCATCCTCTGCAGCATGGTTGCATAGAAGATCGAGGAGGATGCTGCTAATATATAGCGCGTGTTGTGCGAAGGCGGATTGGAGCGCTCGAGATGATGTACGGGTGCGTGACTTGGGTTCCTCATCATCCAGTGTTGGAACTTCTGTTCAGATTCAACAGGAGTCGACATGGCATGATCAGCTGAGAGCGGGAATGGCGCGAGATTAAAGGGCCCGTACGTGTGGCCAAGTTTCATACGACAGCCTGAGCATGCGCAGACTCGGAGTGAGTGAGTGAGATAGGAAGGCGCGAGAAAAGTAGCCGCCCAGATTAATTTTAGTTTTTAGTAGGTTCAAGCGCTCATTAGTATATCCCAAACAGTGATTAGACATCAGCCTCACAGACTGAGACTGCGACCATCACCGCGTCACGTACCTGTGCACTCAACCTACTTTTTATACTTCCAAATTGCGGTCCAGATGTCCACTATCTACGACAAGAGTCTATTACCGACAGACAGAGATCGGACAATAGCCCAGGTTGTTTTAACCGCGTCAGGGACCGTCATCACTACCCTCAACGAACCCAACGTCTTTCACTGGCAATTCTATCTGCCTTTATCCACTCCTGCAACCCCTACAACGACAACACAGGCCGTTGTCGTCGACATGATCCCTGTCAATCCCCCTACCGGATGCTTGCTGGTCAGCAGCACCCTAGAGCCGGCTTGCAGCGCCCCTACCAAGATCGAACTTCCGCTTGCCGTCGTAGGGTCCCCTACCGTCAAGCAGTTCATCTCCATATTCCAGGAGAAAGGCATGGATCGCTACAAGTTCGACGGAACCGGCTCTGGGTGCCTCTGGTGGGTCATGACTGGGGTGCACCACCTTGAAGACGCCGGTCTTGTGGAGGCTGGTGCAAGCTTGAAACTCGAACAGTTTCATCGCGAGCATGCAGAATCACACCCAGAGAGGCACCCGATGCCCCTCAGGAAGGGCGAGTTTTACTGGTAAGCCCCATGAGGTTTCGCGTAACTGCACATTCAAATATAAAGCCCGCAGAGGGGCACACGCCTTGAATTTCGTGGTTCCACGGTTGTAATATCGGGACGGATGTTTTGCCTCGCAGTCTCACCTCGCATGTTGTCTAGATAGTAGCACACAGCAGCTAGCTCCGATGTACACATACATGCGGTTGAAATCATCACTCGTTCACTCACTGCGAGTGTTTCTAAAGAATGAATTGACAATTGAGATATTGACGACCTATGTATTGCTACAAGTTTTCCTCGAGCTTGGACCAGCCAGTCCGCTCGCACCGTCGCGCAGGCTCCTACAAGGCCGCGGTAACTAGTCCGTCATCTTTCGGCCATAATTGTAGGGCATCGCTATGTACTGAGTATTGAGTAGTCGCTCTTCGCCGGTAGCCACAGAAACCATCCTTGTTGCCTCAAACCGTATTCAAAACGTACAATGACCCGTCCTCACCCCGCGAATCCACTACCCGAAGAACCTCTTCGCGCTGGCAGTCATATACAGAATTATTATACTTCTGCTAATAGCAGATATACGAAAAAACTCACGCGAAGATCCAGACATTCTCCGGGTTGTTGTAGGTCTCCCGAGTGTACTGGAATCGGACTGTGGGAGCAAATGAGTTGAGTATATCCCAAACGTATATGTCATACGGCGGTTCAGATGAGGGAGTACTGACAATCGGGGGACTCTGACTTGTATGCTGAAGATATAATGTCAGCTATGGAACCGCCATACAAGTGAAGAGGGTACTGACCAATAGGCGTGGTCGGGTCGAGGAAGCTGTAGCCTGTGAAAGAGTAAAATAGGTGGGGAAACATCTTTGGATGTTGCGTGGATCACATACCCATTCGGAAGTTGTGACTGAGCGAATGTCTTAGTTTCTACAGATATTAAGAGTGACGTCGGACATACCGCATGTTAGCAGACACAAGCCTTGCGGACGGTCCGGTGGTCAGTTTACGCCCCAGCATCAAGCATACTGTACAGTACTCACAGATCAGGGGGCGCCAACGGATCCTAGTAGCTCGTTATGATCGAAGTATCCCGCAAATCAGACGTTCACTCACATCCTTGAGATTCGCAGTCCTGACTTCCGAGTCAAGATCGAACCAGTCTGCCACCTGATCACCAGCCATACCTGTCGAATATGTCAACTTTCGTATGCCCCCAAAACGATTAACAACAGAGAAAAATATAAAAACGCACCCTTGTACTCCATATGCATATCCGGGTTGCCGCCGAATACTACGATAGTCGTGTTATGACGTTCGCGCATGAGAGTGATGAAGACCGAGCACGCCGATGCGCAATTGCTGTTTCCGACTTCATTCGCGAGTGTATCAGTCAATCAAGTCTACGGGGCTGTAGTAATGGGCTCACGGATCAGGGTCTTGCTACAGAGACACCGCGACAGCGATTAGAGTCGCAATGGTCCAAGAAGAGGAATGGACGTACGTCAGATCGAATGGGGGTTCCTCAGGTATGTCTATCACGAGGTCTTCGTTGCAGTCCTCCTGTGGTCCCGCGTTAGTAAGATTCGCGCGTGTTGGTGTCAGTCAATGACTCGACATTATCTTACCGCGATCCGTCGGCTTTCAGCATAGATGTGACCGTTGATGATCCTGGTTGTCCCAGTTTTCACGTAGTTGTCGTTTGGAGCCAGTTGTGTGGCATTTGTTGACTGCCACTCGGTCGGTGTAAAGAATCCAACATCTACACCGAGGTCGATGTCTGATGCCACTATCTTCAGTGCCAAAGCGTTCACACGAAGAGTCGTAGCCAAGCCGCTGCGATCCAATGTGATCAGCGATAGGTCATCTACCGGTGATTTGACACTGGCCATGCTTACAAAAAGTCAGGGGTTGGCTCGAGGTTCTTCTTTCCGGAGAGGTACGCGTGCAGCATATTAGCATGGCAGCCGAACCCACCTGTATGAATGGTCGATGTCAGATCTCCAGGAGGTTTGGGAAGAAGAACATCATACATACCGTCGTTGTTGGTCACGTCGACTATGAGCTGGGTTACGCCCCTTGCCTGCATTGCAGATACCGTAGCCACCAGGTCAAGTTGCCATTGGAAGAAGTCAAGTGCATTGAGGGAGCCCACAAACATCTATGATATGGTCAGCGAATATCCCATGTGGTCCAGACACGGCCGAACTAACCACTCCAGTCTTGTTATCAGGTAAAATGTATGACTGCATCGCGTCATCGCCACCGTCCAGCAATGGGAGTTTGGGATGAAACTGAGAGGGCAGCGGAATCGGAGTCTTGTTAAAGTTGCGGGCGAGCATGGACTTGGTGTGTTTCTTCGTAGACAATAAGTCACTTTCAAGCTTGAGGTCCACTCCGTTTGTGTCCTCGTTTGCAGCACAGTTGTTCGCCCAGCTGGGCCACCCATAATATCAGTCGGAATGTGCACACCACACCATGATCACTGAGAACTTACTACTCCGCAGCGCTGTTGACTGGTGGGCCCAGGTAGTTCGCAAAGAATGGCACATTGACTGTCTCGATGTTCGTGGTGCCAGCGGGGATGAGCGTGAGCGCGAGGGCTACCTGGGTGGGGAACTGCACCCCGGCGATGTCCCCGAGACGCTGCTCATACGTATTGTCTTGATACACATAGGAGCTGAATGTGCTGGCTACACGGGTGCCGAGATCGAGGTAATTGCCAGTTTCGGTGCGGGCGATCAGCTCTGCGTATTCAAAAGGTAGGAGACCGTCGATCAAGAGCACACGCGCACCAGCGAGCCGCTTCCAGTCGAAGTTGATTGAGTCGAAGAACGAGGTGTACTCTGTGCCGAGCTGGGAAATCTGTGCAACAGAGTCGGGAGTGACAAAGACGCTTGGTGCTGAGTCAGGGGTCTCTGCAAGCGCGACAATGGGTGTAGGGAGGATGTTTTGAAAAGCCATGTAACAGTCAGGGAGCCATCCTTCGAACGTGCATGTGAGTATCAATCTGCGTAAGCTATTGATATTTGGTGCTCACGGGTGTGTCCGTCGTTCAGATGCTGCGTAAAGTCATAGAGGTCCTTGTTGAAGTCGTAATCGGTCTGTTCAAGCAAGTCAGAATGCAGGACATACAACCTGAGGACGCTTGCTACCGACCTCGTAATGGGTCTTGTTGATCCGGGCGAGTTCCGCGCGGATGTTGACCGTCGAGTCTTGGAACGGCGGCGGCGATTTCAGGTAGTAGTCCTCAAACGTGTAGAAGTCGAACACGCGCGAGACCACGGTGAGCACGTTTTGACGAAGCGTCTCGTTGAATGGGAAGGACTTCATGCATGCGAGTGCGTCTTGAGGGGGCACAAATTTCTTCGTTCCAATCTTGGAGCAGGGGTCGGCCGCATCGTGGATGGACGGGGCAGCGAGTGTGGCGAAGACGCCACTGAGGATTGTGACCAATGCCACAAGGCGGGAAAAGGCGGGTGACATGCTGAGCGAGGGGCCCGTGGACAACGGTCAATGGGAGGTGAACGTTCTGTGAATCTTGAGGGCGCGTCCTTCGGTTGTTGCTTGACAAGCTGTATATATAGGTACGTATATTCCGCACGACTTGCTGTGAGCTCTCAGAGTGCAAAAACCGTCTGAAAAGGTAGTATACTCACCGCTTCGACAAATATTATGAAGATGTGCATATTCGGTGACGATCGGCTGCCGGGGAAAGATGAGCAAACAATCCTGGAATTATCTGTGCGCCGAAGGAGGAAGGCACAACCTGGGACAACCTGCTCGTTCGGAGCCCGTGATGATTGCGCTACAGGGCAGCAAACCAGGTTGATGAGACACTGTCTTTTCCTGCCAGCAAGTGATAATTGGTAACAAACCGACAAGAACCGGCACTGCTCGTAGTCGGCGCTGATGCCCATAACGCATAAGATGGCGATGCGAAGACTTGAGACTAGTCTGTTTGTGCCTTCGATTTCAAGTGCGGGGGATCGGGATGCTGGTGATACCTACAAACCTGACGGCGAGTGAGGACAAGTACTGCTACGACGTCGGATCGAGCGCTGCGCACTACACGCGAGATCTCTGCACCGGCAACAACCCTGGCGACGGTGGTGTACCCCCGAGTGATTGTGTAAAGTGCGCGGGGTGCGCTGACCATGTGCGTGGATTTTGGGACCAGTACCAGGTACCCGGTGAATCCCAAGGGTTGGGCTTTGTGGCTCCTGATTTCTCATGCACATCGTACATGCCATCGCCAAGAGCGTTTCAGTCCAGGATCACTGCCATGCTAGCCCATTGCGGGAGTTGCCAGAGGTGGGGATTGGGGACATACAGTGGCAAGGGTGGAAACAGATTGACCGGCGGCATATTCTACCCGCGGTTACAGCTGTACCCGAGCAACGAAAAAGGGATATTAAGGATAGAGGATATACGCTTCTTACCCTTGATACCTGGGTCGGATATACGCTTCTTACCCTTGATACCTGGGTCCCCAAACCGGCGACTCCTTTTGAGTCCTCGTAGCGACCCTGGGTTATGGTGTCAAGCTGTTGTAGGAGTCAGGACAAGGCTGAGCAAGAGCGCCGATACTCGTGTATGATTGGTCTCGGTTCCTATTAATCGGCGGTTCACTTTGCTGACTTCGTAGCGCTCCCGGATGTACCGCCCATATGTTCCTCCGGTTGCTCGACCGCGGGCATCGAGGGTGACCTCCAAGCTCATCAGATTGATGTTTCCCGGGGATGTAATACACTTCAGAGCTTCCCTAGCGATCAGCCGTCGGGGCCCGCGAGCGGTGGACTGGAACTACAACTGAGTGACGCAGTCTATCAAGTGGTAAGAGAACGCCCGGAATTCAATATTCAAATTGAGAGGAAGGGGGATCGACGCTACCCACATGCCGAGGCCCATCTCGCCAGGCCGGCCGCCAGACCTGGTGGGGAAGGTCTGGGGGAGACCGTCGCCACGTCGCGGAGCTCCGTGAGCATTGAACCCCGTAAAAGTGAAGAGGGAGGCGGGAATGAGTTCTTGAGACGCGAGGGCGCGTTCATTGACTAGGTCGTTGGTATTAGCAATTAGGTCGCGCCGGAAAGGTCCGGCTGAAGAATAATGACCTCGTGAGACTGTGAAGGCTTACCAGTTTCTGGTCCCGTCACGGAAAAGGTCGTATAACGATAATTATTGGCGTTGAAGAATGCGTACGCCTTTCGCCGAGAACTTGCTTTAGGCCTGTCGTCTCTTCATCCGCCTCTCTCGCGCTCGCTGACAGATATACGAATGTTCACAAACGTCAGCTGTAGGTGTTACGTGATTGATAGTCAGTATATCATCTCTTGGGCAAGATGGACAGCATACCACGATGTACCCGCGTCTCAGAGCCAGTAATGCATGTCTAAGCCTTCGAATTACCCTTGGTTTCCAACGTACACAGGGAACACGCGTGCAGACGTGGAAGAATACAGATGATAGCGATACATTGCATCTAAAATATCAGCGTCGAACATACAACTAACCTACAAGTATTCATAGACAACCACGAGCCTGTTGCACGAGTCGCCAAACCTGTCCAAGGGAAAGCGCCGTAGGTTTCAAAGGTTAGCAACCTTCGAGCGACCCTCGATGATATTTTTAACGAGTGGTGCCGTGGCTTTCCTCGTCGCGTCCAGGTTCTTCTGCTTCCACACCCGCGCCCGGATCCCCGTGCTGAAGCCTTTGTGCACCCCATAATCCGAGAACGTCTTCCGCTTGAGCTTGAGCTCCTCGCATTCCTCGAGCGCATCGAACAGACGGTGCGCGAGCTTCTCGTCCCCGCGGACGATGTACATCTGCTCGCGCCGGTGCTTCGCTTTCCCGCTCTTCGTCACTTTCTCCGAGTCCCGGAAGGAGGTGAGGATGCCGAGCGCAGTAAGACCGCGCTCCTCCATGAACTTCTCCGTGAACGACCAGAAGTCGGGGTGGTGCGACAGCCACGACTTGAACCCGATGGGGACGGAGGAGAGGCCGACGAGGATCTCCCCGGAGGGAGCGTGGGCGGGGGTGAGATTGTACTCCTTGAAGTCGCGGCGCAGGAGGTCGAGTGTGTTCAAGTGCGCGACGGATGCCTTCTTCTCCTGCAGCGTTGCGTTCAGCTCCTGGAGGAACGGTGCGCCCTCTTGCGCCACGGCAGTCGCCGTGAACTCCGAGACCTCGGTGACGTCCTTCATGCTAGGCACAAAGGGAAGAAGAAACGAGGCGGCACGACGATCCGCCGCTTCTGCCTTTCCGCCAAGCTTCAAGCCGCTAGTGTCAATGAGAATGCTGCACAGCAGAAGGGTCGCGAGTTCTGGGACGATCGCCTCGGGGTGCTCCTCGAAAAGAAGTGTGACAAGCGACGCACAACTCCCGGTGGGGACGGCTATAACCCGCGGGTCCGCTGTGTCCTTGTATAGGCCCTCGTCTTCGTGGTGGTCGACCACTGCAACAATGCGTGCGTTGGGGTTGTCGCGCGCAAAACGAGCCTGCAGGCGATTGTGGTCGACAAGCGCAAAATCGGTAGAAGGAAATGGGTGTGTTGGTGGAATGTCATCGACGCAGAGTATGTCCGTATCCGCATCGAGGTGCGCCAGGGCGAGCGCGTGTAGGTTTTCTGCGCGCAGATGGAGGTCTGCGCGTGGTGTTTGTGCGAGCGGCACCGTTCGGGTGCACTTCACCTTCGACGCATACCATGCATACGCGGTGGAGCTCGCAATAGAGTCGAGATCTGTAGCATGTGGTGGAGAGATGAGCGGTGAAAATGCGTTTGTGGTTGGACGTGCTCACCGCCCGCTTCGTTGCCCATCACCACAGTCCACTCGCATCCTCGTCCCGCCTTGATAGCCTCTAGATACGCTGTTTTGGTCTCTTTTAAGAAACTTGATATAGTGCTGCTAGATGGGGCATCTTGAGAGGTCATGTTGGCCACTGTCGTTGAAACGCCGCGTCCGGCGTGGTAGGTGCGAAAGCCGGTCTGGCGAGCCCTGACGTTGAGCACGGACGTTTGACCACTGATTTTGCATATCCTCTCACAAAAATGGAGGCTGAAGTACGATACTTGAGGGTGAAGCGGTAGGATGTCGTTGTGCACAGGTGAAGTATTCGTCCAGGTCGGAGTACTAGTGGCATACTGCCTGCAAGCGCTCACTGACATCATTTCCGTATCAAGTGACCGCGCGACGAATAAGTATGCATTGGACGAATGGCAGTAGAATGGCGTTGGAGCACTGCCAGTGATACATGCATGAGGGGGTAGATATGCGTGGCAAACATACATATGTATTCGAGAGGGGTGCAATAACATAAGCGTCCAGGATTACATACGGCCTTGAGGAGTCTAGTAGTAGATGGATCGGTGTAGAGGCCCATGCTCCACTTCCAGGGATGGCCTCACAATGACAATACAGGAATAACAGAGAACGGACAGGAAAGAGGGCAAGGGAATCGGGGATGTCAGAGGTCAGCCTCCAACGCCGTCCTATGCGCTGCGACGTCGTACGAGTCATCCACCACAAGTGATAGCTGCTCGTGCCGCAGCCTGTGGAGAAAGTCGACAGGGGCCCGTGTTTCGTGTACTCTAGCGGTGGGTATCGAGAAACCATGGGCGAGAACCCCCACCTCCTTGACGTAGTCAAATGCTGATGATAGAGTCGCGTCAATAGCTTGTTAAGTGTGCCAATTGCAGAAGATCGCTCACGAGGGCAATGCAAGGACTGGACCTCTTCCCAATTACTACGGAAGAAAGGATCAGCCATTCATCATCCGGCTTTGAATATCGCAATGGCTAACATGTCATGCAGGAACGGCAGCTCTGCTACTTCGGGGTACTTCGGCCTTCTTGACGGAGACTGATCCAATAACTGGAACGAAATATAAGCACAAACGCGCCTGCAATACGACTCGAGGAAAATGCTGACCGCCATGATGAAGTGTTGCAATTTCTCCGACACAGAGAGCGCCTTCATCTTCTTCTCGATGCGCCGCAATCGGAACATGATCATAGCAATGTCCTGGGTGCCCGGCAGGTAGTCCTTGTAACATAAGCGCAACAAGATTAGTGTTGCGACTCAGGCAGGCTTGGGAGCACTCACATCATCCATGATGAGGGAGACCAATGTTGCCCCAAGAGCCCAGTAGTCTACAGCGCGGTCATACGTCTTATAAACCGAATCGTTCTCAGACAGTACTTCCGGCGCAGCGAAAGGAATGGTCATGACAGCCATGTTCCGCTGCGTCTTGCGGTGAATGCGCTGGGACGCATCGAGAAACTGAGCTCCGCCGTAGTCCGAGATGACGCAATGACCATGTCCATTCACGAGGATGTTCTGAGGCTTGATATCGTGGTGGACGATGCCCAAACGATGAAGATGATCTAGGCCGAGAATCTAGCGCGGCATAGTCAACAATTGTTACGGCGAACGCAAGTACTGACGACTCACCACTTCCGCACAAATCAAAGAGAGCGTCAAGTCACTCAGACGATACTGATAGCAACTTAGGTCCCCACCGGTGCACAGCTCCGTCACAATGTGCAGGTATTCTCCCGCGGAGCGCCATGCCCAGAGCTCGTCTTCAACGTAGGGTTGTAACAAGAACGGAGGCGACGAGACCTCCCCAGCGAGCCTGCTGAACACTTTGAGTTCGTTAATAGTACCTCGGCAGGACGATTCTGACATTCCCCGCGCATAGTGCACAATCTTCATCGCACACTGCTGCTGTCGTGCGACGTTGTACACAAGGTACACGGTGCCAAACCCGCCCTGCCCGAGGACGCCCCCACTGATCCATTTTCCCTCGTTTGTGGCGGGAATGCGGAGCCTGTTCACCTGCACAACGCTCCAATGTGTTTCTTGCGCAGCATTCCGACGATACCATGGTCGCCCACGGGGATCAGGAGTGACCCCGATCTTCTGGCGCGTGTGGGGGAGGACGGGCAGCGAGCCTCCAATGCGCCTAGCCCGTGGCGGGGGACACGGCGCTGAGCTTGAGTTGGGGGAGCTATGCTGAGGCTGTAGAGTTGAGGTATACTGTGTTTGGGATGGTGGGACAACTACAACTCTCTTCGCAGCGTTTTGAGTGGGTGATAGGGCTGTAGGAGAGGGGAATCGATACATCATATCCAATACCTCGGGGTCAATTGAAGCAGGCCGGGGAGGTCGGGCGGGGGCAAGAGAGACGTCCACCCCAACAGGTCTAGGTCCCTGGTTTTGAGCTAGCAGATCCCGCAGTTGCTTCCGCCGCAACTCGCCAGGATCCTTCGGCCTGAGAAGATCCACCACCTTCTTGAAGAGGGGGCCCGGATCAAGAGCCCGTCGGTTAAGCATGAAAGAACCCTTGCGGGAGACCGCATCCGTTCCAAACTGATCCTGCGGCGTAGAGATGTGGTGGAGGTGCGAGCCTGAGGACACACCAGCTGCACCGTTGTCAACACCGCTGGATTTGGGGGGCACGGGGGGTCCCAGAAGGGGGAGGCCGCTTCGTTGCGGCGAAGAGAGCAGGGCTAACGCGAGCTCGTCTTGGATAAAGTCAGCGTACAGTCCTCCAAAGGGTTCGGTGCGGCGATGGCCGCTACCACTGGCACTGCTCGGATCGGAGGCCACCAAGCCATACGCGCTATCGTCGGCTGCGCCGTCATGGGCCCCATCCTTCTCTGCCCCTCTGACGAAGGGGTTCAAGAACGTCGGTCGGGACATTACGGCAAGGAAGACTAAGGACTAAGTCTGCTTTGCGGAAGTACGTTGTGATTAGCCATTGTACCATGCAAACCAGTGGTGCGATGGATTGGCTTACGAGACGACACGGAGATGAACGAACGAGGTCGGATGAGGAGTGTGGATTAGATGAAAGCGGGCAATAAATAGTCGGCAATGATAGCACGGCTCATGGAAGGCCAAAGCAATTTTGCAATGAACCATGGCACGCTGGGCCCGTGTGGCCCACCACGACGTGCGGCAAGCGCATTCAGCAAAGAGACAAAGCTATTGCGAGGGGGAACAAAGAATACAGGCAGGGGACGAACCAGCAGAGGCCGTCGTGTGTCATCCGCCGTAACGCATGCGTCACTTGCCCACAACATTTGAGCCACGGCTGACCTTGCGCAGCCTTTGCATGAGCAACTTGGTAGGTCGGGTGCCTCGATGTCCAGCGGATTCCTCATCCAGCACCACCGTGTGGCGACAGATCAGGAATCAGGAGTGTGCCACTTTTCATTGCCATTGTAATTCTTGGACAGAAATGCGTGGAAATAGTGTGGCAAGTAGTAACAATGTCGCCGCTGAGCCTGAAGTCGTTAGGGGTTGCCGTCGCTGCGGTAGTCACCGTAGTGGTTGTGGCCTGGGTTGTCGTGGTCGACTCGGATGTGATGAAGTCCTGGGGTCCCTGGAAAGGGGCTAGCCACAGCAACTAGACGGGACCTCGAACACCTAGATGTACTCATCCATAACTTTCTTACTTAGTAATATACACTACTTACTCAGTCACTCAGTAGACGGTGTCCGCCTTTCCACCTCACCATTAATTGAGGCTCGTCGACATGGCCGCTGCTCCTACGAAACAATCTCTTCTCCATCTCTACCACTCTATGCTACGAACATCTCAGTCGTTCAGCTCGTACAACTTCCGGCATTACTTCGTGCATAGGACGAAAAGCACCTTCCGAGAGATTCAGGTATGTTGTACCCCTCGATCCTCTAGCAGACTTCCCTAACGTTTTCATCAACAGAACGAATCAGACCCCGCAAAACTGTCCGCATTCTATGAAGAGAGAGCAAAGGAGCTCGCCGTGCTGAAGCGCAGTGCTATCGTGAATCAACTATATGGCGGGTGGAAACTGGTGGTGGAGAAGCAGGAGCCTGAGCACGTCCGAAGCGATAGCTGAATGTGCGCATCATCGTAGTATGCTTCCACTCTTGCAAGGTCTGACTAGGACTTCTCTTCGAACAGACGTATATTGGCTTCCTTGAGACCGTTCATCGGTCTCATTGTTTACCTCCATTCACAACTTATGAACCTACGCTGCGGTATAATAATCCATCTCTGTAATTGTATCAGACCGTTATTAAAAGGAAGGACGCACGACGACTCACTTACATTATCGTCAAGTTGTAGCGAGCGTTACTCCGCCACTCTATATCCGCCGTGAATATCAATGGCTCGGTGCGTCTTCTGAACTAGTGATAGTACTTACCTCCTCGCGTCATACCGCCAAGCACACGAGATCAAGCTCGCCGTCTAGGCTATCGAAGTGTTTTAACGTCTTCCCCGCGCCCAATTGTACAGAATATTCATCGAATTAGCCTCACAGCACCCATTCCGCTAGTGCAGCGGGCCCATATTCGACATGCTAGACCCCGCCTGAAATTCCTAGAGGGCCGCTCGAGCAGACAGGAGCCTTTCTGGATAACTTGGTCGGAGTATGTTCCTAGCCCGGCGGATACAGCGGACAGTATCTTGGCCCGCATAGCGGATGCAGGCTTCAGACTCTGAAGTAGTCGCGTTGCTTACGTCTCAAAATGTCGCTGCGCAGCATCACCTCAGGCTCGGTGCAGTACTATGTTTTCGTCCACGTCGGAGCCGCTGTATGCACAGCGGCTTGTGTACGTATGCTGTGTCATATCGTCACTATTTCCTGCAAAGACTGACTTTCCCGCTGCAGTGCCTAAGCTCACGCGCTTTAAAGTCGATCTGGAGAAGGGCTTAGCACTCTGCCGGTGATTTTTCTACGATCAGGATGTTTACGAGTCTGGTGCAGAGCTGATATATGGAGTGTTTCGGGGTGCATGTATCACCGGTACGCTTGATACACGGAAGCGGCGGATAAACGTGTGTCGTTCACTCCTGAAAATCCGACCGCATCCCCTCCGCAAGGCTGCGGGGATCCACTACCCATATCGCAGCCGTCTCGCTCACCATCGTCGCCTCTCCTTCGCCCTCCCGTGCAGACCCCTGATCATTTGTACCGAACCAACCATACCCTCCTTCAGCAGCTCTGATTTCCCGGAGAATTGCCTTCACGCTCGACTTGTTAGCGGTCAGTGTCGTCCAGCCATGCGCCGCGCCGCACAGCAAGCTCTGCACAGTGTGTTCCGTAAGGCGCGGGTTCGCCTTCGTCACTGCAGCCCGTTCGATATGCTCGTCTCCCGTGGTACGATGATCGGCACCGACCTCGGCGCTGTGGATAGAAACCGAGGACTGTTCTTCCGCAGAAAGAGACTCTTGCGAGAGGATGTGACGGCAAGTGCGCGACAGAAGCGCGAAGAACGGCGATAGAACGCGCCCGCCTGCAGATGGCGACGGGTGGAGGTCATGCGGCGGCACGGAGGACTCGAACACACGTATAGGTAAGAGGGGGAGGAACGCCTTCGGATAACGTGAGTTCTCCCAGTACGCGCTCTCTGCCTCTGAAAGCGGCGTGCCGGGTGCAGGGAACAGCGCCGCGACCCGCCGCTTCTCGTTAGGCCCACCGATCTTGGAGAGCACGATGCGGAGGCATCTGTCGCGCGCTTCCGGGGTCGTCCAGAACTGGACATCCTCCAGGTTTGGAGGCGATACCGCGACAAGACGGTCGTGGAGCTCGTGTAGTAGCCCGCGGGCCATTTCTTGCAGCGCCTGGTTCGCGAGCGCACGCGAGTGCTCGCTCACCCCGTTCTCCAGGACCTTCGTGTCGTATGTCTTGAATTCAGTGAGAGAGCCTTTGCACGCCTTGTGCTTCCACTCCCGATGCTGAAGCGAAGGGACGTATCGGGCGTCTGCCTCTGCCGGCGAGCGCGGTAGGGGCGAATGCGTGATGTCGGAGATCAGGGCGATGAGGACTGAGAGATCGAGGTTGACTCGGATCGTAGGCTTGAGACGACGCGGAGGCGCAGGCAACGTTTGCGACAGGTGGGCATGACCGCGCTCCCCAAGTTCAACATCTATCCCCATGTCGCGTAGATGCTGTATTGTCTGAGCTATGCGCGGGTCATGCTCCTTCGGGTTAGCAGAGGAAGGGTCCAGCCGTGTCAATCGGAGGGTGATTGAAGGTGCCTTTGTGCTCCCTGGCACAGGGTTCCGCCGAGCCGCGTCTAGTAGGGAGCGGCCCATGCGTAGGATCGAGTTGTCGAATTCCTTAGGAGCTAACGACGGCCGAGCTTCGCCATCTGAGAGCTCATCTTCCGAGTCTGTCAAATACGAGTCGAGTTCGCGGAATTCTGATTGTAGACGTGAGTTTTTCGTCCTAAACCAAGATGTGAAGATGAGCCAATGGTCTATAGTTGTGTAACGCGGATGATGAATGATAGACACACGTATTGACTCGTATCCAACGCTTTCCCCCATCGGCGACGACGTCGACTTTCACCCCGGATGGCTTGCGTGATCCACGGTGGGGAATGCTTTTCGGCTGAGGGATCTCCGAGAATGATTGCCAAATCGTTACGACAGGCTGTGGTGCATGTAGCACCTCGTTCCAGACCGACATCAAGTACGGCGCATTGGTAGAGAGCGCGGGCATCGAGGCGCATGCGGGATCGTCCAAAAACTACTACAGTCCAGTTAGACTGCAATGAGCATGCGTACAGCCAGATCTACATTGCGAATTGTTTAGACTCACTTTTTCCAGAACGTCTAGGTCCCGTTTGACTGCGTCTCTCAAGGCACGGAGGCCTTGGACAGCATCTTGATGAGAGTGAAATTCCTCGTGCGATGCCCCGTCGAGGGAAATGGAGGAATCTAGCATCGGTGGTTTCACAGAGAGCTTTGCAAATTCGACTTCTCCCATTGCATTATAGATTTCCCGAAGCTGGACTCGAAGACGTTGCAGCTGCGGATGTGCATCACAGTGGGGATCCATGTTCGGAGACCCGGCTGGGGAGCAAGCTGTGCAGCTCAGTCTTGTATTGGGGTACAGGCCCTGGTCGATAGTATATGATGTCGGATGGTGTATGCGGGCAATCGGCTTACTATATGTGAGGTCGAATATTCTTCAGCAGTCGGTAGCGTCAAGGTAGCTTTCAGCAGCAATAGGCGCCCATGCGGAACCTCTGAATCGAGAGCTTTCAAGCTCGCATATTTGTTCTTGTTTTCCTGAGTTGGGCTCCGACCCGAAGTGGGTCGGACGAGTCAGTGATTACATCTTAACGTCGTGGTCTAGAGACATGAAAATGATATAGCAGAACAAAACTATGAGTTGGCACAGTGTACAACATGTCATACGTGACTTCTAGCTCGTTTCCCCCTTGGCGATCGCAACTCTATGCCTGTTTGCGCTGATAGTTCTTGGGAAGTTCTTTGGCCCACGGCAGGAAGTCGCGTCCCTGCATGTATGGCCGCAGAACCTCTGGGATGACAAGACCCTGCGATAGAGAAGGACGTTTAATACTGAATAGCAATCATGCCTGAAGCGTCCTTACCTCGGGTGTCTGGTAGTTTTCGACGAGACAGCATAGAGCGCGCTCTGTCGCACAGAGCGTGCCGTTGAGCATGTGGACATAAAGCTTGCGTGTCTGATCCTTGGTCTTGAGACCACAACGGACCTCAAGCCTTCGGCTCTCTGCCACAGACGTCAGCACCTGATTGGAGAGGGTACTCATATGGTTACGCACGATAGTCGGTGCAGTTCGAGCACGACACGAGCTCCTTGTATGCGCCCTGGAATGGGAACCACGCCTCCAAGTCATATTTTTGTGCAGCGGCAAGGTTGAGCGCGCCCGAGACAATAGCAACGACGCGGTAAGGAATCTTCAGGCTCTGATAGAACGCTTCCGAGTTCGCCACCATGGTGTCGAGCATCTCCCAGCTCTTCTCGGGATCGGTGATGCAGAATTGCTCGACCTTCTCGAACTGGTGCACCCGGAAGATCCCCCACATATCACGGCCAGCAGACCCGGCCTCTTTCCGGAAACATGTCGAGTAGCCCGCGTACTGGATTGGGAGTTGTGTCTCGGGCGAGTCGAACCATTCATCCGAGTGATATGCTGAGATAGGCTGTTCTGAGGTGGCGATCAGGTACTTCTCGTCGTCTGCCGCGATAACCTGTGCAACGTCAGAGGGGTGTATCGCACTTCAGAGCGGTGACATTTGGTACCTTGTACAGCTCCTCGTCAAACTGATCGAGCTGCGCCGTCTTCGCCATGACATCCTTGTTCATCATGAAAGGTGGTTGAATCTTCTTGTAACCTTTCTTGCGGAGGAAATCGAGGCCGTACGAGATCAACGCCTGGTTGAGGTCGATTCCGTCGTTGGTCAGGAAGTACCCTCGGTGACCAGCGATCTTGGCACCTGTACTTCCGCACTTTGAACCTCTGTTCTAACGTGCTTGTATCTGGTTGCTTACCTCGTTCCATGTCGATCGCGTCTAGCCGCATGAGAACTTCGTGGTGAGGCATGATGTCAGTCTTCTTCTCCACATCCTTGCCCTCAGGATGCCATTTTCGCAGAGTTGCATTGTCATCCTGTGTAGTCTGTTCGATTCAAAGTCTCGGGATGGTAAAGTGCCCTTATTTACCTCGGTAAGGCTGACAGGTACGCTCTTTCCAACAATATTGCCGACTGTCGAAGCCCTTTGGCGCATCTTGGCCTCGAGCTCCTTAGCCTCTGTGCGCTTCCCCGCTACTTGGGCGTCGATGTCCTTCTTCTTTGCGACGAGCTCGTCTGCATTCTCTTTGGCCTGTGGAGAGCAGATCAGCTGAGTATCTATCATCATTTGAAAGTACAATACATGCCTTCTTTTTCGCTGCTATTTCCTTCTGCACGCTATTCACTGTCTTGGCGAGATTGTTCGCTTCAAAGTCCACTGTGCAAGGTGGGTTACATTTGCGTCTCGGGGCTGACAACAGTATATCTACGCACTCTTGACCCAATCCGTGTACATCTGGATGACTTCGTCTACCAGTTCTACCGAAAGACCGCGTTTCCTCTGCGACTCCCGGATCTCCTCCGCGTTTCCCCCTTTGTTGTCGATGAAGTGCAGCACGTCCAGCGTCATGATTGTGTATGGTAGAGCGTAGATAGAGCAGACTACCGCGATTTCGGTTGAAGAGGTGGTCAGATCGAGTCAGAACAAGTCAGAACGCGTATTTCTGGCTTCGAGAGCGATCGATGTACGAGCATAAAGCTATGCTCCCGATATTGATCTTATCACGAGAGTTGGATCTCAGATAGGCGAGCACTATCTCACATTCAACCTCCGAAAGCGGATAGTAAAATGAATCTGACTTGCCATCGTCGACGTGGACCTTGACTTTCCCGTCCGCCTCTCCGTCTTCCCTGTCGCAGTCTGCGCCTCGTGCTTGTGAACTCGTTGACCAAAGCGACGGAGGCTAGCCTACCACGCCCATATTTTTGCGAGATTTCATGCGGCGTTTGATGTTCTGAGTCTATGACGGCGGGCTGGTCGAGTCAACAATAGGCAAGCTCAGGGTCCCATGTACAAACAATGCTCACTGGGCACTAGTTTATTGTTAGCCTATGTTGGCCTCTCACTCGTTGGCATGAAGCTCCTGCACATTTTTGGGCCGAGAGAGACGGAGAGCGAGGGAGGGCGTCTTCGCGTGGTTGTTGTGCATCTCCGTGGGGAGGGCGGGACGGTGTGATACTGGATGTTTGCCAGCAAGTAATAGAGCCTGTTGTTACTTCTGTGCGTATTCCACGAGTGAGCTGTGTGATAGAGAAGAATGGTTGCCTTGAAGTTTGAGACAAAGCTGAGCTGGCCGAAGATGTAGCCGCGAGGGCGCGAAGCTGCGAGGGCGATGCCGCTTGACCCACGACCACCATCTTCTCCACGTCCGCCCTCCCCTTCTGCCCTCCATCTCGCCGTGCTCGTTGATGTCGGGCAAGGCGCCCCCGCGAGCACCGCGGGCATTGCTGAATTCCCTCCCTGGATCGTCCGCTATAGCCAATGCCTCAACCACACCTGGCGCGTCGTCCACATCACGCATAGGTGCAACTCCGCCAACGGGCCCGCGAAGCCTCGTCAATGCACAAGCTGCTCTCAGGGCGAGAAGTGGAAAGCCGTACCTGAACGGCCACGGCAGCGTTCCGACGGGCCCAGGATTGTCTACACCCACGGGCCTTCGGCGCTGAAAGGCAAGCAAGTCGATGTTGGAAGAGTACAGCCGGGTAGTTCGAGCGGTGTAGGTGGATTTCTTGTGGGCGACACGTAGAATCGTAAGCTCAAGACGTTCTTTTGCCATTTTACAGGCACAAGTGAACGGCGCAGGCCCCAGTAAGGCTGCAATTCCACAGGAGCCCACAGCGCTGAACGGACGACATCAAGCCATCTCGTTCAAGCTCAGGCCATCTGCCTCTTCATCCTCTCTACGAAGCGGAGAAGGCCCCCAACCCCCAACATCGCCGAGATTGCGTGTATTCACGTCCTCACAACCTTCCTCTGCACCTCATCCGCCTCCGCCGCCGTCAGAACCCCCTCCACCGCCGCCTCCCCCATCGTATGAGCCGCCCCCGCCTCCACCACCTTCATCAGAACCGCCTCCCCCACCACCTCCTACTGCAGAACCGCCTCCCCCGCCCCCTCCTCCTGCAGAGCCGCCCTCTCCTCCACCTCCACCATTTGAACCGCCCCCACCTCCACCTCCATCTTCTTCAGCACCTCCATTGCCTCCGACACCGCCTCTCCCTCCCTCCTTAGAGCCGCCTTCTGTACCACCACGACCCCCTTCTCCCACGGAACCCCCACCCCCACCGCCTCCGCCATTTATTCGCCCCCCATCTCCTCCAAAACTCTACTCACTGCCACCGCCGCCACCTTGGCCTCCAGCGCCTGAGGAATTTGCGCCGGGGAGGAACTGGAAGGTCCTCTTCGACTATTCTCTCGACAAGGATCGTGATGGCCAGTATCGTGCTCTCGCTGACAAGTTGCGAGAGAAGGGGCTGGATCAGGGCGATGAGCCGCGGGTGAAGGGTAAAGGCAAGGGTAAGGATATCGTGATCCGGTATGCGGGCGAGGTCATCGAGGGGGAACATGAAGCCGTTGTACGGGATCCACGGAAAGAGACGAAGGTGAAGAGGTTGATACCCTTGAGGCCACTAAGGACGGAGCTCTTGTCTTGCAAATACGAGGTACGTCTACCGGGTTCTTCCAAATGTGCTTTCCGGTACTGATTGTTATTCAGTATGACGGGAACTCCGCTGGTCCGCCTCCTCCCGTCAGTGTGCTCGTACTCGGAATATCGCCACTCATGCCCAATCAGCACATACGGCGGCATTTCGGTGTACATGGGACCATCACATCGTTCGAGCCACAAATCGACAGGTCCAGCGGTGGCGCTCTGGGAATCGTGCTCATCAAGTATACATCGCACGAAGAGGCCAAGCAATGCGTCCAAAATGAACACGGCAAGAAACTTTCTCTAGCAGTCCCCGGGGTCGGTGAGGGTGAGGAGCTGCGGGTGGTATTCGATGGCGAGGGTAAACTCCTGAAGGCGGTCTTGTCTGAGCTCGACGAACGTAGGCGGCGAGAACGGGAGGAAAGGCGGCGGCGGGACAAGGGAGAGAAGGAGAAGGCTGCTCAGGCTTCTTCACATCTCAAAGCTACCCCGACGTCGAGCGCCAACCACACTCCGGTCCACTCAAATAACCCCTGGCGGTCAGGGCCACAAGCAGTCCCCCGTCCCGCACATGTGGGGTCTCGTCCTCCGCCGCCCAATGCACACCTGCCTATGCGACCACAAGGGGTCGCCCCCATGTCTATCTCCCCTGCACCCGACAAGGGCAGTCCGCTGCCTAATGGAGCGCCCACAGGGCCGCGGAATGGCGTTGTACCCTCTGCCCCCCGCATGCGACGTGCTCCTCCCACTCTTTTTCGGGCGCGCAACGTACACACGATCGCCGCGGTCCCACCAGCAAATATCCGCCCACCCATCCACCTCTTCCCGAACGGTATCGAGGGCGGGCCGGTGTTGCCTCCCAGCATGCGAATGGGCCTGGGCGCGCGCGATGGACCTCTGCCGTTTCTCCCTTCGCGCTCTCCATCACCGGTTTCGCGACGTCCGGTCCACTTCGGGCGACCAACGAAACGAGTGGATTACGATGTCGTAAAAGCGGAACTCGCGAAGAACGGCCTCGAGCACATCGCGATCGACGGGCATGTGGGAAGCGTGAGGGAGGACGATGTTCGGATGTTTCTTGAGGGCTTCGAGATCGACCAGGTGAGCAGTGCCCGGCATGCCTTCTGCGCGTGCCCAGTCGTCTGAACGCGTGGTGGCGGTCTTCATTATGTGCTAACCCTGCCTCGCACGTGCAGATTCTCCGCGATCGACATAGCTGGTATGTCACGTTCAAGACTGGCGACTCTGCGCGGCGCGCGTCACTTGTCCTCAACACGAGTGGCCGCAAACTCGCAAACTACTCGGTCAGCGTCACCGTCCGCGCCGCACCAACCCACGTTCCCACTGCACACAAGACACAGTGGACCGATGTTGAGCTTATTGAGCAAGCGGAGAAGACCATCCTTCGTGACTTACGTGCTCTGCTCGAGAAAGATATCGTGGAACGCGTCGTCGCCTCTCAGATTCGTCGCGTTGTCATTGATGAGCGGTCGAAGAAGGGGGCGCGTGTGGCAGACACGCCTGCCAATGTGGATGGACATATCCCTGAGACCCACGACGTGCTTGAAGGCAAGTACATGGACAAAGCAGGTCTACGCGGTTTGTCCTTTCGCAAACAGAAGAAACGTGCGCGCGAGGAAGTTGTCGTCGCTACGGAGACACCACCACCTGCCGAGAAAGCACAGGACGAAGGAGAGGAGGAAGTCGTCATGGAAAGACCGAAGAAGAAGCCGAAGAAGACAGCCAAGAAGGTCGTCGTCGAGAGGATCGTCGAGTCGGAGGACGAAGAGGCACCTGTGCCACTGGCGCCTGTCGAGACACAACCCCGGAAGCGCGCATTGTCGGAGGCCAGTGAGCTCGACATCCCTGTCAAGAAGAAGGTCAAGATACACGCAGTCGAGGAGGGGGCCACGGTGGTGCGCACAAAGAAATCGAAGAAGGCGATCCAAGAGGCCACTGTCGCGCCACACAAGGCGGATGCCTTTGTGGAAGACATCGTACACGAAGTCCTCCCGGAGATGCTTCCCTACGAACAGCCCTCTGTCGCCCAAGTGCACATCACTCCCGACTTGGATTCTCGACCAACTACTCCCCCTCCAGAGCCAGTCATTCCCAACGTTCCCACCATAGACCCGATCGCGGAAGGTATTTGTGAAGACGACGAGGACATGTACTTTGCCAAGCTCGCCCTCGAACGTAGCCTGTTCGGCAAGCACAAAGCCCAACATGCTGACTCCGATTCCGATGGTGAGGAACCGTCACCGTTTCGCAAACATGCCACAGGCTCCGCGCGTACGGAGGGCTACTACAAGATCTCACACGCCGAGAAGTCCGCTTACGTCGCCCAGTACGTCTCGCGCGGGGTCCTCAACACGGCAGCGGCGGAGGTGGAGCAGACCGCTCCCAAATCAGCTGTTGTCTCCTCGCGATCCAACCGCGCGAACGCGCGCCGGCGTGCGCAGGGTCTGGAGGAGATCAACCAAGTCCAGCGCGCGATGGCGTTGTCCAAGGGCGAGGCTGCTGCGCCCGATTCCGTCAAGTACAACCAGCTACAGACGCGCAAGAAGCATCTTCGGTTCGCTCGGTCGCCCATCCACGACTGGGGCTTGTACGCGATGGAGAAGATCAGTCGTGGGGAGATGGTTATTGAGTATGTTGGCGAGGTCATTCGCGCGCAGGTCGCCGACAAGCGTGAGAAGGCGTACGAACGGCAAGGTATCGGGAGCAGCTACCTCTTTCGTATCGATGAGGACTTGGTGGTGGATGCAACCAAGAAAGGCAACCTTGGGTATGTCTCTCCCGCATGTTGGCGTCACTGAAGGATTTGCTGATCGTGATTTGCAGTCGCCTCATCAACCACTCTTGCGACCCCAACTGTACCGCGAAGATCATTACGATCAATGGCGAGAAGAAGATCGTAATATACGCAAAGCAGGACATCGAGCTCGGCAGTGAAATCACTTATGGTACGCCTCTCATCCTGTTGATTGCTAGGCCCTTGACTGACCTGTTCTTGCGTGTGCAGATTATCATTTCCCTATTGAACAGGACAAGATCCCTTGCCTCTGCGGATCTGCCAAGTGTCGTGGGACTCTCAACTAGACTGCGCTCTATGTTTATATGTCGGTATTCCTCGCATACCCTGCTGTGTCACATTGTTTGCCTTTGCCTCCGCGCCTCGCCTTGTCCTCTTACGTTGCCTACCTCTCTTCGTCATCCATCGCTGTTATCCTCCGCATTTTCCCGCCTGCCAACCCGCACATCTGTATCTTATATGTAACGCATGTTCTACTATCCCGCCGTACGGTCAAGTAATACACTTCGAGGCGCATATGTTGCGCATGTGTCCCATCTAACCTGTTCGAGCGTTTGAGCGCTTCAAGTCCTTTGCAGTTCTCCATCATCTCCCTCCCTCAGGCCTCAGCTGGGATGTATCGTATGGTCCACAACCGCTAGAACATACAACATGTTTTCAATGGCGGCGTCGCATGGGATGTATCGATAACAACCTGGCGAGGGCGGACACCGCGCGGGTCGGTGGCTGGAGCGCTCGGGACGGATCATGCCAACGCTCGCATAGACGGACGTCGGTGTGCGCCCCGTCCTACTCCATACCACCATGATCTCAAGGCGCGCTATTACGACTCTACGACGGGCCCCTCTGTCCCGTACACTGTCCACACGCGCGTCCGCGGTGCTGTCTGCGTTGGACCTTCACTCCGACAGAGAGGTCTCCGGCGTATATGACGGAGAATGGCATGGCTCCGGCGAAGTGCTGGAGAGTGTATGTCCAACAACGGGCGAGGTCTTGGCGAGGGTCCAGTCGGTGCGTTAATACCAGTAGTGGCGCATATATGCATCCAGCGCCGCCGTGTTTGCTCCTCTAGCGTTCACCCTGGGCTGATTCGCAACGCGTGCTAGGCTACTCCTGAAGAGCTTCAGAGGGCCCTTGAGCGTTCCAGGGATGCGTACAAAGTCCTTCGCAATGTACCCGCCCCGAAACGCGGTGAGATACTGAGGCAGATTCGAGAGGCGCTCGCCATCAAGGTAAGAGCTCTACTTATTCCTGCAAGTGAATATGAGTGAATGGGACACTTAACTGGTCCCAGAGGGATGCGCTTGGTGCATTAATATCTCTTGAGATGGGCAAGATTCGCACCGAGGGTGTTGGTGAAGTGCAGGAGTTCGTGGACATCGTGAGTTCATTGGTCAGACTCGAGGTGTGTTCTTCTCACGCGCATATAGGCAGATTATGCGGTGGGATTGTCAAGGATGATGAACGGTCGCGTGGTCGCGTCCGAAAGACCCGGTCATTCCATCCTCGAAGGTAAGCCAGCTCATAACTCATACATCGCTTACAGCACGTTTATACGCGTTGCTACAGTTCCAAACCCTCTGGGCGTTGTTGCGGTTCTGTCCGCGTTCAATTTCCCTGTGGCGGTATATGGCTGGTAGGCCTGCCGCGTCTTGCGCTCTTACAGCCCGCTGAATGCATAGTAATCTGTGTTCAGGAATCTCGCTCTTTCTCTAGCCGCCGGCAACGCAACGCTCTGGAAGCCTTCTCCCAGCACCCCTCTCTGCGCCATCGCGGTAACAAAGATCGTTTCTGCTGTACTGGAACGCAACGGTCTGCCTGGCGCGGTCGCGGGCCTAGTGACCGGCGGCAAAGACATTGGTGTCGGTATTGTTGACAGTAAGCACGTCGACATGGTGTCCTTCACAGGCAGCGAAGCGGTCGGCAGTCAAGTCGGCCAGGCGGTTCAGTCGCGCTTTGGCAAGGTCTTGCTTGAGCTAGGAGGAAACAACGGTAAGTGCGATTGCATGTGCTTACTGGCCCCAGCGCTGATACGAGGCAACCGTGTCTAGCGGCGGTCGTCATGCCCGACGCGGACCTCGACATGGCCGTGCCGTCTATATTCTTCGGTGCGGTGGGTACCGCGGGCCAGCGGTGCACGTCTACCAGGCGGCTTTACCTTCACAGCTCCATTGTCCAGGCATTCCTCTCGCGGCTTGAGTCACTCTACCAGTCCGTCCGCCCAGGCGATCCGCTCGACAGCAAGACGCTGCTCGGACCGCTCCATACCCGCCAGGCCGTCGATGTCTACCACAACGCCATCGACCGCCTCCAAAAGACCGGTGCAGAGATCCTGACGGGCGGCGCGTCGTACCGTGGCCTGGCAGAGCCTCTGGACGGGGGCAACTTCGTGATGCCGACGATTGCGATCCCGCGGGAGGTGAACGTTGCGGACCCAGTATGGAGCACGGAGACGTTCGCACCGGTGCTCTCCGTTGGTGTCTTCGATCAGCTTGAACAAGCGATTGAGTGGAACAACGGCGTGCCTCAGGTACGCGGGTTCGCATTGCCAATGTAGTCCCAAACATCTGATAGCACCTCCTTTTCTGCAGGGTTTGAGCAGCAGTCTTTGGACGCGCGACATGCGTAATGTCGGGAAGTGGATAGGGCCAGCGGGGTCCGATGCTGGCATCGTCAATGTACGAGGATCTCATTTTATCTCGTTAGGTCGTTTTACTGACGGTGCTTTGCAGGTCAACGTGGGCACCAGTGGTGCTGAAATCGGTGCTGCCTTCGGTGGTAACAAGGTATATCACTTCCTAATCTTTTGCCAACATATGCTCACTCGTCATCCATTTCTCAAAGAGCACTGGTTGGTAAGTCGACTCGGGAGCGACACGCCTTGGTCCACACACTGATGGATTTTGACAGGGGCCGCGAATCGGGTGGCGACGCGTGGAAGCAGTATGTGCGCTGGAGCGCATGTACGCTGAACTTTTCGGACGCTGCACCCCTCGCACAGGGTGTGCAGTTCTCCAACGATGCTTGATTATATCCGTTAGTATTGGACTGCTGTCCATCGAACACGTTGTATATCATGGATCTTACCACTGCAAACATACCATCGCAGCTAATGTGACTGAAAACTCAGCGATTGCCGTTGTAACTCCGGCGTACCCGGTTTATTGAGTATTATAGGTCAGCAAAGAAGGCAGGCTCGGCCTCTACCTCATTCTTGCCCTTCTTTCGCTTCGACATATTGAGCGGATCCTTTTCCTTCTTTCGTTTCCGCTTTCTAGGCTCTTCGCCCATATCCTCCTCCGCGTCGGATGGCAGTCGTGCTTCCTCAGGGTCGCCGTCCTCTCGTTCGATGCTTGTAGATGCTCCCACTTGTGCAGGAACGACATCGTCTTCCTCTTCCGCCTTCTCCGAGTCTACTTCGTTCAGGACTGCGTCACCCTCCTCAGCTCCATCGTCCGACTCGGCCTCGTCGCTCCCCTCGTTATCCTCGTCCTCGAACACCTCCTTGAGGTCGGTGAGCTTCAGCGACTCCTCGTGGCCTGCACTACCAACCCAACGGCCCTCGCCGCTCATGTCTACCGCGATGCGCTCGATGGGGAACTCGCCGTGGTCGGCGATGACCCCCAGGAGCTTCGTGGGCAGGAGCTGCACTGCGCGCAGGAGCCCGTCCGACGACCCGGTGAGGATAGTAGAATGTGCGTTCGGGTAGTGTGAAGGAATTGCGCAGAGCGCGTCGATGGACTGCGGGTGTCTGTGGGCGGGTGTCAGCGTGCAGCTGGAGTCTTTCGCTAAAGCGTGGTACATACCCGGGGATTCGGTCTACGCAGTCTCCCCACCCACTTTTGCGGTTGAATATTGACAGTATGCCGAGCTGTGTCCCTACCACGACCTTCTGTCCCCTGCGGAACGATATACGTTTGGTACATATACGTATGTCGGTACGAACTGGGAATGACGCACCCTTTGATAGGCAATATTGAAAGGAGCTCGTCCTCCTGGTCTTCCGACTGTGCGATCGGCTCCGCCTTCTTCGACCGCACGTCCATAACAGAAAGCGAGCCGTCCCCGCTGCTCGCATATGCTCAGAAGAAGTGAAGGACAACCCCCGGGACTGACGCACCTCGTCGCGACGAGCTGCTTCTTATCATCCAGCCACATAAAATCCGAAATGAAGTCGAAATGGTGGGTGTACTTCCGCACCGCGTCCGGCTTGCGCGGGTCCCAGAGCTGCCGCGCGATACCCCCAGTCAGCCTACCAGCAAGTACAGCTCAGCAGAAACGTCGCGCGCACCTTGATGACCCCGTCGTCGTCCCCGGACGCGAGCAGGGTCGGGAGGAGTCGCTTCAGGCGGTTAATCGGCGCACTTCCGTCCACTGCCCAGGTCAGCGGGCCACTCGCGCGCACCGCGAGACGCGTAGCACTCACTCGTGGGCGCCCGCGCGGGTGTCGACGACCTCCCCCGTCCCGACGTCGATCGTGCTAGGATACCGCAGCACACATCAGTTCGAGCTCTCCCCCGTGCCGTGTGAGAGTCGCGCTGCTGCGTACTGGATTGCTTTCGCCTTCCCTGCGGCCCAAAGCTGGCCGCCGTCCGCGCTCATGGCGAGTGCTCTGCATGACTTCTTCGCCGGCCGGAGGGAAAACTTCGCTTCGTGGTTGCCTTGCTCGTCGTAGGTGAACGCTTTTATGTGCCCGGTGAGCAGCCCCGTGCAGACTAGCGGTTGGTTTGGGTGGAAAGCAAAGTCGAATATCTGCGCGCCCACAGGTATGTCGGGCATTTTTTTAGAAGACGAGCAGACTGAAAACCAATTGCCGGGTCGTAGTGGGAGAACTCAAGGCTCCGTGGGCTTTGAGTCTTCTACTGCAGCATGGAAGCGCCCGTTTAAACTAGACGCTCGCGCGTGTAAGTGCGAATAGGCCTGCAGCTCTGCGCACATAGTGGACACGCTTCCGCTCACGACATATAATGCGCCAAGCAGATATATGTACAAACCATGGAAGGGATGGAGGGGAATATGAGAGATGGTACAGTGGGCTTTTATAGCTTCCTATTGACCTCATAACAGCACAGCGATGCAGGAATACGTATGGAGATACAGATACAGTAGCAGCAGTAACGAATAAACAGCCGAGTCTCGTAAATATGTGCAAGAGAGATGAAGTCCTGTATCTTAGATGTCGGTGAGGCAGAGATGATGACGATGAGCAGGCCAAGGATGGTTGAAGCAGAGCAGGGGGGCACGGGGACGATGTGGACTGGGTCAGTCGTTGAGCTCATAGTACGTGCGGAACATAGACTCCGTGCGCAGGACCGAGTGGGATATCACGCCGTGAACGTGGAGGAAGAGGCGGGGGAAGCGGCGGGTGAAGTATGCCAGGAAGCCCTCGGGCATCGACCCCAGCAGTCGCTTTACGTTGTCCGGCAGATCCTGGTAGTGGTGTTTCTGCAAATGCGCAGACGTCGGTATACCGCACCCGTCCCCGAGCGAACGAAAGCCACGTACCTTATTGCGTAGCGCACGCAACAGATCCTGTACCGATCGGCCGTCGTATTTGCGGAACTTGCCCAGGTTGTCGATGAACAGCTTGTCGAGGCGCGCGTGCCAGTCCGCGCCGACGACGTCGTTCGCGCCCTTCTCCAGCGCGAGCAGGTTTGCGTCCTTCGGGTCGCGGCACATGATCTCGAACCGGTCCGACGCATCTTGGAGGAACGTGAGGCGCTTGCCCGGGTCCCAGAAGTACGGGTGCAGCAAACAGCTCGTCGTGTCAGGCCTGATGCGAAGTATGCCGTCAGCGACATACCTAGAGTATATGCAAAACCAAACTAACCTGTCGTACGCCTCCGGGGTCAACATCCGAGTGATGAGGTCCACACCTTCCGAGCCCTCCTCCCCAAAGCGTTCAAGTCCTTCCAAGTTCTTCGCATTCTTGAGAATATTGAACTCGCGCTCGAACCGGTCGCCGAACGGGTGGGCTCCGTTCGTGAGCACGTAGTAGTACAGACACCCAAGCGCGAAGATGTCGACGGACTTTGTCAGGCGCGTCGGCTTCGCCATGGGCGTCCCGGCGGTCGGGGTGCCCACGCTCCCGCGGGACGACTGCGACTCGTCCGAGCCTGCGTCCAGCAGGCTCACCTCGCCGCGCAGGATCTCCGGCGCGCGCCACCCGACGGTGCCCGCGGCCAGCGAGCCGTGCGCGGTCGGCAGGAAGCTCGTCTGGTCGAACTCGAGCTTCTTGCACAGCCCGAAGTCAGAGATGAGCATGCGGTGGCCGGCGTTCTCGCCGACGCCCTTCTTCGCGTATGAGATGAGGATGTTCTGCGGCTTGATGTCGCGGTGGATGATCTTGAGCGCGTGCAGGTGGCGCAGGCCGGACGTGATCTGGCGCAGCGCGCGCTTCGGCTCGAACGCGACGACGATGTCGCGGAACTGGTCCGGGCGCTCGATGATGTCTGCGAGCGACGCGGGGCAGAGCTCGAGCGCGATGTAGAGGAAGTTCGAGTGTGCCTCTTGGTAGTAGTACCGGATGACGTTCGGGTGGTCGTCCGACTCCTGTAGGACGTTCACTTCGCGCGAGGCGAGGGTGACGAAGTCGGCGAGCATGCGCTTCACGGCTACCGCTCTCCCCTGCAGCGAGCCCTTGTAGACAACTGTCCCGTGAGACCCAAGGCCTGTTGATATGGTTAGTACCTTCACATCGGATGGATATTCGGATGTGAGCACGTACCAAGGACACTGTCCGAGACAACCAGGGTAGGAACATTAGGAGAAGGCGGTGAGGGAGCTAGGACAATAGATGACTTGGGCTTGGGTGGCTCATCCACGCCGTTGGGCTGGCCGTCTGCTGATGCCTCGTCTTCACCTGTTATCTGTTCTGCCTCGTCCGCAGGCACCACGATGGTGACGGTCGCTTTTTTCTTCTTCCCTCGTTTCCGTCGGATGCCCTTGCGCTTGCCCGGCGTATCGAGCGCGTCGCCCTCCTTCTCGGTGTCCTCGCCGTCCGGCACGTCGTTGCCATTATCCATAGGCGCAAGCGGTTCGAGGGCCTCTGGGGCAAACAAAACATTCGTCGCGGGGGCCGGTTCTATCGAAGGTGTGGAGCTCTCCGGCGCCAACGCGTGCCCATTAGCAGAGGGAACAGCGGAGTTAGACACCTCAGTGTCTGGTGTTGGTCCATTCGTCGCCGTCTTCTCATTGTCTTGTGCAGCTGCGGAGACAGGAACGGGCTCAATGGCGGCTCGGGAGGAGGGTGGTGCAGTGGGTCCGAGGAATTTGCGGACAAATACCCACACCAGGAGCACGACCGCGCATAGGGTGAATGCAGAGAATGCCTGCGTTGGGCCGCTCATACCCAGCAGTAGGTTTGGAGGGTGCGTATCTGCGCGCGGGGCTGGCGGAACGCCATCCCACCCGATCGGCGGGTTGATCGTGGTGTTGCCAGAGCTATCCGGGAGGGGAGGCTCGGCAATGGGCGCATCTCGAAGCGGTGGCACCCCGGGGATGTTGCTGTTGTGACTTGGCGAGGGAGCGACAGAGGGCGCGCCGTCGAGCAGTCTGCTGATCCTGGACTGACTGTCCGACCCGAGCTTTCTCACACCGGTCAGGCAGCGAATGTCGGTGGAGCCGTTCTTGCAGGCCTCGCGGAATTTGTGCTCCTTCGCGATCAGTTTGGCGGTGTCAAGCTCCGGGGGAAAGTCTTTGCCCGAGTTCCTATGAGTTCCGGGGGAGGGTCAAGCATCCGTCTGCTACGGGCCGAGTCAGAGTCGGCGTCACCAAATACTACGAGCGGGAAACGGTCGGGGCTCATAGCGAACAGAGAGCCCGACTCTTCGACCAGCCCAACGTATGCTGCATCCAGGTTGGGGAGTCGATTGTGCTTGGCGGCATCAGCCAAGTCAACGGAGGGGAGGATGTCCTGTAGACGCGGTTGGGGTTGAAGGAGCACAAATGGTTGGGAACGCTTGGGTGAGCGCAGAACGTCGAAGGTGGCAACACTGCGCAGGGCTTTTAGCATGACTCTCAATTACGCCGTACTTTTCAGGTACCTACATAGGATTTGAAAAGGTTTGATACCACATGGGATGTGCGTTTGAGGAGGAACCTGCGTTCTCCGGCCCAGCGGTCTTGAACGAGATGATCTTGCCGGTAGGAAGCGACTGGATGTACACATTATCGGCGGTGCGGTGGTAGATAGATTGAAGGCCATGGTCTTGCTTGTTGGGTCCGTAGGTAGAGAACGAGAGTTTCTGGACGTGCGGGCGCCCTCCTGACCCTCCACTAGGACGTGTATGGATGGATATATGGTAGTCTAAATGTCAAGTGCTGGAATGATTACGAGCAGAATACACGGAGGTCTTTAGAGCCATACCTGTACGTCCAATGAACACTTCGCTGGGTATGAACGGCTCTGGCGGCGGGTCCGAACTTTCTAGTTCGTCAAGGTCAACCTGTTTCGAAGTCTGCGAAAGGTCCTCGAATGGCAGCCAAGGACACTCGGAGTCCACCGTCGCCTTGATCCTGCCTGTCTCCAGTTCTATCAGCAGGAGGGAAGTCTCCTTCTTTCCCACAAACACCCGCCGATCCTCGTCGCCCGAGAAGCTGAAAGGGGACATGTCGACAAGCTGAGACATGGAGAAGGGAAGCCTCTGCAAGGGGCTATCCGGCGAGGACATCACATAGATCTCTCCAGACTGAGGCTCTACTATGTATATCTCCTGCGCAGGATCGTCATCGTCCGTGATGTCTTGGTCGAGTTCCGGGTGCTCAGTGCGCACGAGAGGGCTGAATGCTGTGGGGGCAGACCCGGAGACGGCCTCAGGAGCAGCAGAGGATGCCATAGACCAGATAGATATCCCAGAAGTCCTATTGAGAGCATGGAGTTTACCGTCAACGGAGGCGACGAGGACTATGTCGAGGAGTTGAGGGTCATCCTGTCCGCCGAAGACAGGTCCGTCATGGGCGGTGTTGACATGGGTAGAGAGGCCCTTGGCCGGTCGGAGAGAGAGAAGTTCTGCAAAACATGCCCCCGCAGTGACGAGCAAAGCAGAGAGAGTAGAGATGGGTTTCATGCCATGCGAGGAGCAGGGGGTGGTGGGTGGGAGAGCGCGAGAGCGAGATGTCGGCTCGATGGACAGTGGACACGACTACTTCGTACGCAGTAGTGCGGCAGACACAGTCTATAGTGCTGTCCAGAGCAACATCTACCACGGCCCAATGGTCTAGTAGTATGATTCGCGCTTCGGGTCATGCCGAGTCTGCGCGAGGTCCCGGGTTCAATTCCCGGTTGGGCCCATTATTTTGCCTCTTCGCACAGCAGTATAATAGCATAAATCCCGTTTACAATAATTCTGCCAGCGAACTTTAAGCTGGTTTGTTCGGTTCTGCTGCGAGGCGAGCCAAGCTGTCGTCTGTGTCGAATGCCGATGCGCAGCTTCGCGGAGGCGCATGATAATGTCGGCCCCGACGATCGAAGTTGCGGCCCGATGCCAGATCGCGATCGGGAGCTCGTGCCTTTCGCCAAGAGGCGCCCATATTTGGCACATTTTGCTGACTCTCGGCACGGAATCCCATCTCTCTCTCCTCCTCCCACCTCTCTTTGCCCAGTTCTCGCGGTCGTAGTTGAGGCCCAGTTTGCACCGCTAACAGCACTCTTTACTGTCAACGCACATGTCATCTGCAGGGCCCAGCAGGCCCCGTGTAATAACCCTCACTGCCGACCAGCTCCTCGGCACGAGCCTCACTCCCGCACGCCCCCACAGGCACGCAAAGACCAACAGTGCACCTCGGGTACTTACCATCGAGGACCTTGTTGGCACTGGACTCACTGTCGCCCGCCCCGCCTCGAGACCAGCTCCCACTCGCCCAGCTCCGCGCGCCGCTCCCAGAGCTCCTCCACCACGTGCTCCCGCCTCCTCCAGCACTCGCACGACCTTGAATCCACGCCTTGTGCGTGTTACAGCGGATGAAGTGCTGAGGACAGGCATTCCTGTGCGCACTTTGCAGGCGGTGAAGGCGCGATCGGGACAGGCGCAGCCTCTCACGGCAGAGGAACTCTTGGCGGCGACTAGTCCGACGCCCTCTGGCAGCCGGATCACGCGAGGACGCGCAATCTCCTCCGGACTAAGCAGCGGGAGTAGCAGTGGTGCGAGCAGTAGTCGTCCCACCACCGCCCCCGGTGCAGGTTCTACCACTGGACGTACCCTGGGGAGCCCGTCCACAGGCAACTCTCACGGCACACGACAAGCAGCCCAGCCTGCGAACCGCGTCAATGAGGGTTCGGGAGCCTCTGCATCTACTCATGGCCGGAACGCTCGTCAGGCGCGACGCAGCAACAGTCTGGGCTCTACACGGACGCTCCCCATGTACACTCAGGAACCGGGAGAGTCTGAGGTGGTTATCAGCCGGTAGGTGTCACGTTCCCGTCCTTCTGTACCACTTGCGTTTTCCCAAGGTTCCCCAATTGCCGTCGGGGTTACACAGCGCCGCTGCCGAAAGATCGCTCTCTATAGCAAAAACTACGCATTTGCTTGGCGAGGCTATACTGCGTATTCTGCATTCGCAGTCTGTCAGTGCGTGACGCCATTGATATTGATGTTCATCTTCAATCCATCTTTCGACTGTAACGATGACATGAGCTGATCTCGCCCTCCAGTGGCGCGAATGAACTCGAAGACGGCGACGGCGCCGAAACCCCGATAACGGCTATGTCCCCAGTGGACGAGAATGAGCCAAATTCAGATGCCACTGCAGTCGCCGCCGGCTCGATCCCCTCACCCCCAGCTTCACCGGACTTGACAGAGGGGCCAACAATCAGTCGTCAACTGAGCCCTGTTGACGCGAGCTCGCCCGCCGAGTCGCCTCTACCTAGCGGTGTACCGTCTCTGCCCCCTTGGACATCGATCTACCCTGATGCGGCTCCGTCGTACGAGGCTGTTATGAGCACTCCGAACCTGCATGTCTATCACAACTCGCCGGCGCCCAGTTCGCCCATCCTCATTCCTAGCTCGTTCCCGTGGAATGCCAACCCAAGCGGCTCTCCTCCCTACTCGGCGTCGCCGGTACTCCGGCATGCGACGCCCAGCTCCGCATTAGCCAGCAGCGGCAGTCCCGTCTCTACCAGTCCCGGACCCGGACCCGGACCCGTATCGACCTCACCACGTCCCAGCGTCCGCGTCGTCGCCCCGCATGTGCCCGCGGCCTCGCGCACCTCGCCCGGCTCCAGGAGCCCTGGCAGCCCCTCCAGTTCCCCCGGCGAACGGTCGGATGGGGCAGACACACACCGCCGTCGCTTCGGATTCATGTCCCTCTTCCACTCGCGCAGCTCCAGTCGCCTCCGCGCCCGCTCGCACTCACACTCACACTCTCTGTCGTCGCCGCAGACGGGCCCCAGCCGCGTTGCGTCGCCAGAGCTCCTCGCCCCGGTCCCCACGCGCCCGTTCCACCGGCTGTCCCAGTCTGCGTCTGGCTCGATGCTGGACCTCGTCTCGCGTTCGCGTGCGGACAGCTAAGGCTATATTGGCCGGCTGTGTAGCGCACTTCCCCCCTCCGTTTGTGTACAAATAGTACTTATTCTTATGCACCCCTCACATCTCTATGCCGACGCCATATCTCGTTAGTCTGGATCAAGTCCCCATTTATTGTGTTATATACCTTTCCACACGGACCGTTTCTACCTGCTGTAGCTATTATTCCCCCACCCCCTTTCTCAGCCCATAGAATTTAGTTCGTAGTCACATATCGACTGCGCTTTACGAGTCGTGGTAACCCCAATTAGCTGCGCACAGGATTTCCCCAGATCGTCGGCCGGTTGGCCCAAAATCTATTGTGTCTTCCGATCTTGCTGTCATGGCTCTGGATAACGATGCTGCATAATACAACTGCGCGTCGGTTGCCGATACTGCACTGGTCTGCTAAACAATGTTTAAAACAACGATAACAGAGGAGTCCGCGCTCTGACGAAAATAGGATGTGTCATGTACGGCGTCCCTTGGCGTCCGTCCCTGACCTGGAATCACGGCGGCAACTCCTCTCCTTCTCCTCTCCTCTTATCCCCCTCTTCTCCCCCGTCTGTACTTGGGTATTGCTCGTTGTTCACGTCTAATTTACGTCTCCACGACAACGCGGACAGCACAGGCAACCCCTCGGTTGGCCCCATGTATCACAATTCTGTAACCTGTGCTCTCCTGGTGCTCCTCGCGTCGTCCAGCGCACGAGCAGCCCCAACCGACTCTCAACTCCACCGGAGACAGACTTCGAGTGGATCGAGCACCCCGGGGGCCATAGGGCCACAGATATGGGTGCGTCTCGCCGAGCGACCTGACGACTCCCCACGCTCACCGCGCACAGATCCCGCTCGTGATACTCGCAATCCTCATCGTCGCAGGCCTCTCTGTCGCCTGCTACAGCCGCAACTTCGGGCGGTGGTCGAACTGGGGCGGGAGTGTCGCGCAGGCGGCGGCCGCCGCGGCGGGGACGACGCCCGCGAACGCGCGTGAGCTCACTGCGGACCAGCTCGCGGGCACGACGGCGAACAACACGACGGCGAACGCGAGCGGGGGCACTGGACGTGCGCGGAGGCCGCGGCGCACTCGCCGCACCCCGAGCCAGATCTCGACCCACTCGCTGCCAGCGTACATGAAGGAGCCTGGAGACCAGGAGATTGTGATTGGCAGGTGGGTGTGCGGGCGCAGTATCATGATATCACTCTTGTGCTGACTTTAGCTCTGCAGGGGTCAGGATGACCTGGAAGACATGCCGATACCAATTACGGTGACGATGCCCATGGTCGACGAGAATATCGCCGATACTCCCGACGGCTCGTTCGACGCGACGAGGCCCTCGTCCGAGTATGTGGCGATGCCAGAGTCGCCTACGGACGAGCCGCTGCTCCAGCACGGAGAGCACGAGTCTGAGCAGCACCTGACTGCGACGCACGACGACTCTGCGACGCGTAGGAGCTTCGACAGCGCCATCAGCTCAGATAACTCGCATGTGAACTACACTGATGATGCGCCTCCGTACGAGGCTATCCCGCTCAACAGCTCGGCTGACTCTCCCACGTCTTCCCTCCCATCGAACCCTGCGCATGCTGCGGGGGCGTCGGGGGGCCAAGCGCCACAGCCACAAACCCATGGGGAAGGCGTCGGCGCTGGGTCCACACGCCGACGGTCGGTGTTCATGTCGATCTTCAACCCGCGCAACTCTCGCATGGCGCCTCCCCCGGTGCCCAGCAACGCGGGCTCGCCCGAGCCGCGGCCCAGCGGCCACACTCGCGAAGGCTCGGGCCCCTCCATCGTCTCCCTCGCACCCTCCGAGCGCGACCCGCGTCCACGGAGTCGCGTCCGGCACCGGCCGTCGCACTCTGGGTCGGGCTCGATGTTCAGCCTGCTGTCGCGCACGCGGTCGAACGGGAACCTTGCGGCGGACAGGCTGACCTCGCCCTCGATGATCAGTCTGAACTCGATCTCCTCGCCATTGTCGCACACGCTCGTCCGGACAGAGTTCGCCTACCCGAAGACCGGCCCCACCCCGGAACAGCTCAAATTTATCTCTAGCAGGGACAATGTCGCGCGGTTTGGTGTCCCGTATGGCTCGGACGCGATTGCGTTCGCGTCGACGTCAAGAGTGAACCTGGAGCCGCCCCCTGGGTTTGAGGAGGTTGCCACCACGAGTGGGACATCGCCTCTCGCCGCTGAGGAAAGGGACGAGAGTCCTGACTTAACAATGTCGGAAGAGTCGAACGACGTCGAGGCGACTGCGGCCGGCAATGGCACACATGTGGCATCCTCGGAGAGCAGTTCTCAGGCTCAGGCACAGAACACAGAGGTGCCCACGTCGACGTCCAACAGCATCGAAGGTCTACCGCCAACCTCAGATCCTCTCGAAGCTCAGTTCTCTGTACCGTCGGCGAGTCTTCCGAGTATAACCACGTCACCCTCAGAGCCTTCCCACCCCGCCCCGTTGTCGCCTCCCCCGAGTGCGTCTACAACATCCCCAGCTCCGTCCAACCCCCCTCCATCTGCTTTCAAAGGCGGCTTCAATACGGGTTCCCTCCCTACCCGCGCCGCTTCCCGGGCGAGCTCGTACATGACCTTTGAAACGGCCGACGAGTCCATGAACGCATCGGAGCCCCCGACTCCTGGGGCATCGCGCTACGATCTCGCGGATGACGCGTATGAGAGCGCGGTAGAGACACCTGTGGACGGTTCCGTACCTGTTACTCCACGACTTGAATCACGACACCTACATGAACCTACCGACACGACCATCACGCCTGGAAGATGAGCCACATCTAAGTACCGGCTTACCTGACGCCCCGTCATGCCCAACCGCCCGGAAGGTCGCCAGGACTGGTACGGTTCCCCATCTGGACCTTTCTCGCTCACCGTTGAGAACGGACTATGTTTTTCTGCATGCTTTCTTAGCGTGATGCATCTCACGCTGCTTCTGTTACATTTGCTTCATTTACGTCGCCTTTGCCCTGCTGGGCGGAGACACGCTACCTTCGATCCGCTCGTGCACCCGTGCGATGCATATGATCAAGGAGAGCACCCTCCGCCCCTCACCGGCATCGGTTGTACGCAGTACTACTTTTTGTTGTGTGCTCCTCGCATCTGCATCGTCATCTGTACCATCATCATAGGCTCTATCTCCTGCGACACCCCATTGCATCTGCATCTTTCCTACCTCTATCCCGGATCTCTCTGGCACCATCTATCGTCCTGCTGCTTAATAGACACCCCCTGCCCCCCACCCCCTGCTGGATCCTCCCCCATCCCCCCTTTCCTCCGTATATCTATTGGATAGAGCTTATCCCTGCGTCTACTGTCATCGCCCCCCTACGTCGACCCTTGCCGGGTTCCTGTTGCTTATACTGTGTTTATTGCATTAAGCATCACCCACACTCTGACACGATTTAAACAGTCTCTGAGTCTGACCTCACCGTGCTAGTCTCGTAGCCACCCGGCATAGGGATCGCTCCCACTGATCGGGCAAGGGGCCCGGGCAGGAGACCAAGCAGCGCTACACATCAAGCTACTAGGTTTCAACACTGTCTCCTGTCTTTGCCTTCTCTGGACGTCCTTCCAACATTAGCATCTGGTTATGAGACCAGACCTCACGACAAGCAGAAGGTAAGAGCCTTTCAGCTGCAAGTGTTGACATTCTGAAAGGAGCCAGAAGGGCAGCAGCCTCATGAGTACTGTATTACGAGGAGCCTTAACGATCTCCGTAAATCCGGAAGATGCCGGAGCAACGCTCCGATTCTTGAAAAGCTCTGCACAAGTGAGGCATAGGTTAATAGACCAACCGCATGTCAATCCAGCGTGCAGAAGGCATTGATCGTTCTAGCGCAGAAGACCTACTGAAATAAATATCGCAGGTGTAGTAGCTAGTACTTTTAAGAGCAAGTAGCTGAGGGAGGCGCTCGTATATTGATCTGGACCGCCGACTTCAAACATGTCTGTATACCGGCGTTAACGTTGACTCTCCCTGAGACTGTCTTCGAAGGTCTCGAGCTCACACGTCCTGCAAAGCCACCTCTCGCTTAGCTTGCTTCACTGACACTGCCGTGAACTGAGCTACACCTTGCTAGCCAACAATAATACTCAAGTCTCTGAATCTGCTGCCTCCCCACCCCCGCCGCCCCAAACTTCCGGAACTCTTTGCAGTGTCTTCCGTGGATTCAGCGGTTAGTTGACGAGCCTATCGCGCACCTTCACATTCCATACCATGAGCACAACGCCTGTGGCGGATTCCGGTATGGTGCTGGACGCGAACGAAATACCTATCGAGTCGTGGGGCGGCAAGTTTGAGCGCAAGTTCAAGGAGAACCCATTCGTACCAGTCCGTGAGTTTCTGATCACTTCCGGCCGGTATACAATCTCTCAACGCCCCCATTCAACTCCAACCAACGCAGTGGCCGGGCTGACGACCGTGTCCCTCATCGTCGCCGGCGCGAAACTCCGGCGGCGGGACAGCGTCTCGCTCAACCATTGGCTCCGCGTCCGCGTGCTCATGCAGGGTCTGACCATCGTCGCCGTCGTCGGCGGCTCATGGTGGTATGGGCAAATGAAGCACCAGAAGGAGGCCGCCACAGCCGTAGAGCAGGAACGGCTGCTCGAGCGCGCCGGGTTCGAGGCGCGGCTTCGTGCGGCCGAGGAGACGGACAAGCTCGAGAAGCTCGAGCAGGAGGTGCACTCACGCGCGTCCGCAGCGCAAGGCGGAGCGAAACCTGGCTGGTTGGGGGGATGGTTTGGGAAGGGCGGGTCGGGGAGCAGCGGCGCGGCGGACGGGAGCAGTTCCAGTGCGTAAACGTTTAGTCAATGACTCCGGCTCGTAGCTCGCCCTATTATACATGCGAACCCCTCCCCTCATTCTGGCCCCTAGCTATGCGGTGGATTCCCTTCAAATGGCTGAGCGGAGGCTAGCCACCGTGCAGGGTCGAGATGAAGACGATCTCGTCCCCATCTTTGAGCTCATACTCCCCCTCGCCTTCCAGCTCCCAGTCCGCATCGTTCACGAGCACGAGTATTCCCGGCCGGCTGCCGATCCAACGTCGCGCATATGAGTCCAGACATCGGAGTGAACGAGGGTGTGCGACGTACACCGTCCCGTTCTCGACGAACAGCTCCGCGCGCTCCTTCAGCAGATTGTCCCGCAGCCAGAAAACAAGGTATGCGAGGTCCGCGGGTTTCTCTGGAGCGTCAGCTCGTTCTGCGGCTGATTCTGTCTTGGAAGTGGATGTGGGGACGAGGGCGGGGATTGTAACGCGGTGCGAACGTTGGTTTGAGAAGAGTAGCTCGAGACCTCCTCCGAACTCGATTTTGATTGATACCGTGGACATGAAATGAAATTTGTGTGTGCCTCGTCGACGTCGGGGGTGCTCGGTGAAGGCAAATATATCACAAGCAGCCAAGTATTATTGTATTGTTCAGAGGGAGGGACGTGGACAGGACGTGGATATAGATGAGTTCGTATAAAGCTTTCTGAGCAGATCTTTTATGATGTGTCGCTTAGATCAAATTCGCAGATCTGAATCTACGATCTGCTCTAGTACAGAGTACTTGTGAACCGGGCAAGTGGCAACTCCCGATCGACTCTCGCACCAGACTACGAGTACTAGCTATCCCGGTGCTGTAACTATTGCCGTCCTCCTATCCTGGCTTTGCTTTTCTGCAGTCTGTGTATCAGAATTGTCTCCCCGGCGCGAAAATGCCACTTCAGCTTGGCCGGTATTCCGTCCACATCCGGTGTGACGACAAAGAACTGGAAATGTTTGACGTGAAATTGGAGAACGAGAAGACGATTAGCTGCTGGATACCGAGCGAGGAAGGCAAGGTGATGTCGCGCCACATACCCGCTTGCCTAGCTGACTATCAGCCGTGTGCAACATGATACATGGTCGCTAACTTCCCCTCATGATGTCTCAGGCATTTTCCGTGCACTGGAAAGACGAAAGTTCTGCAGCTATCATGATGGTTTGGTGCTACATGGATGGCCGCAAGGTGGCGGCAGGTGCCCACAAAACCACACGCACTGGCAAATGCTCCGGGGTGTACAAAACGGCGGAGCAGATCGCTCCCTTTGTCTTTGCACCTCTGGTTCTCACTGGTGGGTCTACATATGTGCAACCTCTCAAGCCTCCTCTCATTCATTGCACAATGTGCCATAGACGATGAGGCGTTTGCGAACAACAATATCATAAGCGCAGAGCTAGGCACAATACGAGTGGAGATGATTCGTGTTCAGAACTTCACCTCAACCCAGACGCCCTTCTACACGCGTGACGTCCACGAAATCGGTCCTATCCATGAGAGGAATAAGAAAGCAGGCGTTCACACTGTTGCGTAAGTCATACGAAACCCCTGACCCCGTCGTAATATAATTCTCGGAATCCTGGTCGAACTGCTAACAGCAGGCGGTCATATTCTAGCTTAGGACCACCTAAGAAGGCTGTAGTCAGTTATGGGCACGTCCCGGTTGGAGCCGACGATGAGCCCTTCGCAATTTTCAAGTTCTGTTACCGGCCTTTAGGTGCAGTGCATTGACTGTGCCCCCATATTTCACACATGCTCACATGTAGTTGCAGCGCTTCTGCAGGCAAACGGCATTGCACCACCCTCTGCACCACCCGCAAAGAACAAGAAACGCGCCGCAGATGTCAATGCCGATCCTGATGCAAACGGCGTTGGCCCGAGTGACCCCAAGCGACCGCGAACGGACACGGATACAAATACAAGCGCCCATGTCAAGCCCGAACCCGACGATGACGACGAGGACGACGGTGTTGATGACATGCAGTTCCTCGAGGTATATCGCACCTCTGTATGTGTGGCGTTTGATTTTGAACGTCAGCACAGGAGCAACTGGCGATGATGCAGAGACGAGTGGAGCAAGCCAGGGCCGAGAGACAGGCCAAGAAGAATATCAAGCGGGAGGTCTCCCCGATCCATGTGCCTCTTGCATCTAGTCAAGAAGTCATTGATTTGACGTGACTGCATAACGTCTGTCTGGCTGTCCTTCTACTTTTTCTTTTGCGCTTTTAGTAATGTTTGGCCGTCTATGGCGACTAATGTCCGGTTTGGGTTATAGAGCTTAAGACCTGTACATGTAGTATGGTGGCCTCGAGTTCAAGTCACACATCTTGCTTAATTCTGTACTTACGTACTCATGGACTCCGAGTCATAGTATATCTCATGAATAATCACTGGCACAGAACGCTGCAGCGCCGGCAACTTAATGAAGGACACAATTGCAGCCCCACCACTCCAAATGTGCGTCGCACCACAGGTAGCGTGCGCAGGCAAGTCGTGCAATTTACTGGACGATACAGGAAGATAAACTGCGGGGCCACGAGCCCTTTCTTATGATTCGTGTAACGTACAGCGATCAAGGGACAGAGTGGAGCTGTTCCTTGCGTATCAGCTGTGAGAAAATCTCAAACGCAGCTTCAGGCTGGAATGCAGGCTAAAGGTGAAAACATCGCAGTGAGCCTCTTGCTCACACTTGGCCCGGGAATGAGGATCAAACGTACAATCTCGTGCCCGGCTTCGAAGACACGTCTATAAAAGCAAGCGTCGTGCAGTGAGCATCCTTGGGTGCGCGTGAAGAGGCAGTGAGAGACGACGCACGCGAAAGAGAAGTTGTCGACGTTTTGTATAGCAGCGACGGGCTTGCCGTGGATGGTCAAGTTCGTGAACGGGGTGCGGTGCAGCGTCTCGTTGCCATACCAGTCCATCGCGAGCACCGAGGCGTGGCCTCCGAGCCAGTTGCAGCTATACTCCGGTGAGTGTGGTGATCAAATCGTTCTGAATAGCGAGACTTACTTTATATCTGCGTCCCCGGCCTGTGCAGTGGTTACTCCTTAGTCCACGCAGATTTATAATGATGGTTTAAACGCACCCATATGAGCATCTTCAGCCTCGAGTTGGCGAGCGCAGCAAGTTGGGGCAGGAGCGTCCGGGCGTCATCTCCTGTCCGCGAGAACTCGTTCCCGACGCGGTTGGAACACTCTGAGTACCTCCCCTGATACGCAGTGGAGCGCTGCATTGAGAAAATAATCCCCTATGACACAGTTGCCGGTCCTCACCTGGGCACCGATCTGTTCTAGGATGGTTGCATTGCGAAGGAACGTGACATAGAACTCCGGCGGGAACGGGTTAGGCGTGGAGGAGTTCTGGCGGAGGTCGTCTGAGTCCCGGTCTCCTACCGCGGGAACGAACACGTTTTCGATCTAGGCAGGCTAGCGATCAGCCACCAGCGGGTGCGCGACTGCTGGCCGCAACACTCGAACAACTCACACAGAAGTCGTCCGCGGTACCGCAGATATCGTTGCTGTCGGCGGACTCGCCCGCGGCGTAGCAGGCCAGCTCTTGGTCCTGGCAGCCACCCTCTTCGAAGAACGACTGGTTGAGCTTCGTGAGGACCTCCGGGCTCTGCAGCGGCCCGTACCCGGGGGCGAAGGTGGCGAAATCCACGTAAGCCTTGTTCTGCAGCAGTGGGTCGTACCATCCGCTGTGAGTGTCTCGTTAGCACCGGGATCGCACCCGCCGCCCGTTGGGGAAAGAACGTACTTGTTAATCATGAGCGCACTGACGTTGATGAGCTCGCCCTTGAGTGCACCCTTCTGGATCTGGACGTTCTGCGTGTCGAAGTAGGTGACGAACTCTGGACCGTAGTGTCCCCCGTAGCTCTCTGTCGCAAAGATAAACCTGCATGGGCGGCCTGTGAGCTCTGCGCGCGAGACCCGTGCTATCAGGCTGACGTACTCGCGGCTCTGGAACTTGGCGAACTGTTTGCTCTCGAAGAGAACCTGGAACGCGGTCCATACTGCAGGGGCTGCGGCGAATGTGCTGTTCACGTCGATGTCCCCGAATGAGAACCCGGTCCCGATGGGCTGGTCGATGTATATGACTGCCCAATACCTCAGGCAAGGTGGATATGGTCAGATGCTGCAAGACGTACTGTTGCTGAGGTTGTTCCAGCTGGGCGTGCAAGATTTTAGATGACATGAGGTATCAAGTTGAGAGTGGTTTACCTGAAGGGGTTCAGCACGGTGGTCTCACCGTCGGGGTTGACCTGACAGGGGCCATGCTCTGGTGGAAGCGCGGTGGGTTCAGGGCGCGTGATAATATATTTGGGAAACATGGTACTACCTTGGAAAAGACCTATCATGGATGAGCATCCAGGACCTCCATTGAGCCTAAGCGAGCTCCAGTCATTCATGGCTTCACCAAACCTGGTCATTCGGAACGTACCACAGGGTGAATGGTGCAGTCTCCGGGTTGTGACGAGCTTCGAAGAACCAGAACCACTGATAACATGTTCAACGGAGGCAGGGCCGGTAGCATCGCGTCCGTCCACTCACCATAGACATGTTTGTTCCGACATCGAGATACCCCGAGAGCTGCTCTACTCCGGGGGTCGTCTCGCAAACGCCGGAGTTGCGGACAAACCTGATCTTCGTATCCGGTATGATCTGGGACGCAAACTCTCCGCGAGAAACCTGCAGAGAGACGTCTCGTGGGACGGCACTGGCGAAGGCCGGCAGAGCCAACGCTGCCGAAACGATAGCAGCAGCAGCGACCATTGCGCGTGTAAGGAGGCCCATGATAGCAGAAGTATCGGAAGCTTGCCACGAGTACGTTGAGCCGGGGAGCCTCAACGATCGCTACGCGGATTGCGGGTTTTATACGCTCGGGGGAATGTTATTCGCCGGGGCGGAGGCTGGTGTAGGGCGCCTTCGCGAACCGCGCGTACGGCATGGCGTGGTTCGTTCCGCGCGGTGCAGAAGGCGATGGCTGCATGGCTCAGCGTATGGAATGCCCTGATACATCCTGATAAATCGCGGGAGGCAGTCACGCAGACAAATCCGCACCTCGAGAAGCACGATAAGCGCGAGAAGTGGCGAATGGCGACTCGGACTTACAAACGCATCGTCCGCCGTGAGATGTGCATCCTGTATACTGCCAATTCGCCCATAGTCGACTAGTCCCTCGACGAGCGGTGTCGTGGCACATTGTCTTGAGAGCGAGCGCGAAGGCATAGTAGTAAGCGCTAGATCTGACCATGCTGCCATTCGGCATCTATATATAAATATGATACGGCTTTGAACCGTAGACGCTCTAGATCTACGTCCTATTCAAGTGTTCAGCTAGCTAGTACTGTGTTCATCATGCGTCATTGCAGCGCTATTGCAAGCCAACGGCATCGCACCACCTTCCACCACCGCAGCGGTTCCCCAGAAAAGCGCCGTATCCAGTGAAGACATAGCAATTACCGTTCCCAGTTCTCAAAAACGCCCCCGCATGGGTAGCGCAACCGAAGGGGACAAGCTTCCGAAGGACGAAGATCTCGACGACGCTGACGATGTCACCGCGATCAGGGTGCGTTGTCACACATGTGTCCGTCGTCGATAGCGCAAGTATTCATTGATCACATACTACTGCATGCTGTATACATAGGAACAACTGGAGATTCTCCAAAGACGTCTCGCCAGAGCGGAGGCTTCGCAGGCCGGAGGGAGAGAGAAGCGTGAAGTGTCGCCCATCCGTTTGCCCTTTTTGTCCACGGCCGAAGTTATCGATCTTACAGAGTTATGAACTGCCTACTCTCGAACGTTTGCATGTGTTTATTATGTTACTAGCCTATATTGACCTCACTTGGTTATTTGATCAGAACACAGAAGATGGCGGCATGAACCAATGATTCGGAGATGGGAGCTTCTTCTTTGCAACGCGGATATCGAAATCATCCTGACGGAATCCTGGCAGTCGGACCGCCTGCGCGTACTAGCGGTCAGGGGACGACCGAGTGCACATCTTGGGGAGGGTACGTACTGTCCAGACGCGACCGTCAGCAATGATGTTTTCGATCGTTGGTTGGTGCGTCATAATCGTGCGAATGTCCAGTTTGGAGAGAGGTGGCCGGGGCGTGTGATTCGCGTGCAGGTCGCCGACCTCCACGACTGTATGTATGCGCTTCGCTTGTGCGACGGCCATTGCGAATTCATACTGCGGAGTTGAGATAGATACTTCTACGAGATGCTTGGAAATAGCATACCGAATCCTTGGCAGGGATGCTCAGTGCAAAGCGCTCGAGGTCTGCGCACTTCCCACAGATCCTTGCCACACTTTCTTTGGTAAGGGTGCAGTTCAGAATAGCGAGGTGGTTGAGCGTAGCGTGATGCGAGTCGACGAGGTTCACGATGACGGAGTCGCTGAGCGTGATCCTGTCTGATAGACGCAACGTCAGGGACTTCAGCGGACAGGACCATGCGCGTGTTAGGTTGATCATTGTCGTCCAGAAGGCAGGCGGCTGGTTCGCAGTAGTGGCGATGTACTGAGTGTCAAGCGCAAGGTGGCGAAGGCGCGGGAGCGGTGATATGACCAGCGGCAGGGGGCGGGAAGATTCCTATGGGACAGATGGGTCAGGGGCGGGTATATGCATATCACCAACTGCACTTACGAAGGTGGTGAAGGCGAGACTCTCAAGATCAGGCGTGTACTGGATCACTCGTATGATAGCGACATGGTCGACTTTCGGGCAGTTTATGACATGTAGGCGCGCCAGACGAGGCAATGTGGGCAAGATGATCTCTAGCATTTCCATGCTGAGCGTGTGGATAGTCTTCATACCGCATGAACACAAAGCGACACGTCATGACAGCTAATGTAACTCACATGCAGACTGAGGGACGTCAATGTGGGCCCCAAAGCCTCCATCCATCTGGGAAAGATGTCTACGACATTCCAAGAGCTACTGTCGATAGTGAGGTCGCGCAATCCCGTGATCCTCGCGAGCTGCTCCGACTGATCAGTGGTGAGGTTTCCGACGAAACGCAAGGTCTCTAAACTTTCTTTGCCCTGCAGGGAGGGCAAGAAAGAAGGGAGCACGTCCAACGTGCACGTGAAGGATGCGAGATTCTTGCATATTGCTAGGGCGCGCGAGCAATCAAGGGCGAATTTCGGCTGGGGCGCATACTTTACGGTGGGTATTGCTCGTATGTCTGCGCTGCATTTGAATAAAACGGTACAGCGTACATGTCGATGTGCAAACCAATGTGTCTAACGTGAGACGCCAGGTTGCAATGGGCCAAAACCACAGCAAACGGCGACATTATCTGTTCGTAGCACAAGTTAGCCCTCTTCCCTTGCGTTGGGGCGAATCACGCACCGAAGGGTAGCGTTTGGCTTGATGCAAGCCGAAGTTCAACGTTCTGTACAGTCTCGGGATCACGGCAGCAAGGAACGAGCGGCTGACGAGAGAGACAGAGACCAAGTCATTGCCAGAGATGTATGCGAATATGAGCTCGAGACAGTCAAAGTTGAGATTGTCTGCAGAGACCATCGGCGGAGGTGGTGGTGAGTGACAGACCAGAATATAAATGTCGGTAGCGATAGGCGCCCTACATGCGCATTACCGCGTCGGCATTTCCCGGCCTCCTCGTCCACGCCGCCGATCCAGCCTTCCCCCATTCAACTCTCAGACCCCTCCTCCTCCGTCGTCGTCGCTGCCGTCGCCGACGATGCCGGCCTCCACAACCTCTTTAGGGTCTCTGAGCTCGCCCTCTCCCTCCCCACCTCCCGCAGAGGAGCAGCATTCTAACCACAGCGGTGGCGCAGGCCTCGACAGCGGCTCGGAGCTTTCAGAGCTCACCGAGGACGAGCAGGACAATGATAATCGCACCAACGAAGACGACTCATCTCGCACCTCCAAACGCAGGAAGGGTCCTCGACCCGACCGCATAGTTCCTGCACCCATGTGGGACTGGGCATACAAGCAGAAGAAATCGGAGAAGAAAGACAGGCCTGACTGGCGCACGAAGATGGTTGAAGAGGAAGAGGAAGAGGAGGAACAGGCCGGACCTGCGAAGGCGATGGAGGAGGAAGAAGACGATGACCAGGGTAAGGAGTCCAATGTCGACGACGACGAGGACACCTCTCCCAGGAAGGATCGCGCTCTAAGCGACAACGACGCCGAAGACAATGATGACGACGACCAACCCGAAGGAGACGGTCAGTACTTCGACGACGACGACGCCTCTCACTTCATGCGCAAGGATGTGAGTGGCGACGTCTCTGGGGAAGACGAGGACTACGTCGAAGACCCCGTACTCGACGCGCCTGACGCGGATGGCGATCGAACGCCCAAGGTGGCGGCGTCACCTGACCTCACCGACGACGAGAACGAGAACGGTGGCGAAGAGGAAGATTACGAAAACGACCAGCAGGAAACGCTAGAAGCTGCCAAAGATGGGTCGGACGTCGACGAAGATGAAGACGATGCTGATGTGGCTCCCGACGACGCTGACGCGCTAGAAGGGGATGAGCCTCCAACCACTGAGGCAGTGACACCCACGGAAGGGATAATCGACCGCGGAGAAGGCGACGCGGATGTGGCTATGGAAGTGGACGCGCCAGCCACCGTCCTGATGTCCCCGGTCGCTGTTGCCGGCTCCTCAATAATGGCTGGCTCTAGTCTCATCCAAGCTCCGTCCCCCAACTCTTCCCAGCCGTCCACACCTTCCGCCTCACGCGTATCTTCGCGCTATCCATCTGCTGAACCAGAACCAGAACAGGAAGTGGCCTCCGAACCTGAAGCGGAACCCGAACCAGAACGCAAACCCTCCGGCGGCCGTGCCCCGCGGTCAAGAAAGGGCAAGGCCCGCACGCGCCCACGGAGATCCAGAGTGGCAGCAACCGTTGAAGTTGGTGAGGGGGATCACGATGCAGATGCGGCAGAAGGCATCGAAGGCGACATTGTGGACGCTGACGACATCGACGCTGCGACTCCTGAGCTCGATCTTGACTCGGATATGCAGCCCGCGCATCGTGCGGAGGCACTTGACGTTCTTGCGTCTATCGAGCTCAAGTTTGCGCTGTTGCGAGAACGGTTGTACGTGGAGAAGATGGACACCCTGGCATGGGAGGAGGGTCTGATTGCGGACGGTGCGTTGTGGTATCCAGTGTGCATGTGCGAGGTCTGAACGCATGTATCGCGCTCTTGTGTGCTTCAGGAACTCATCCAGAGCTTCTGCATCTACACTCTGAGTTGTCGAAGCGACGGGACAAGCGTTTGGAGCTTGCCTCTCGCAGGCGTGACTACGAGACTGCAAACGTAACCAAGCGTCGTAGACTCGACGAGGAAGGTGTATGGAGCTGGTGGAAGGTACAACCAATTTATTCATTTGCGGATGTCTGTATATCTGACACTGTTTCTAGGATGCTAGAGATGAGCTCCAAACGGACATGATTTCGGAGACAAACAGCAAGAGACGCAGATTGGAACGTGAGCGACGTGCTCTCGAGCGTCCTCAGCCCAGTACGTGCACGTCCGCATACTATCACCCACCTCTTAATTAATAAACAATCGGCGGTGGTAGCTCGTCGCTTTCCTTTGCCGCCGTCGGAAGTTCCGCCCGCCCCCAGCCTACGGGAAATTGTCAAATCTAGCCCATTTGGCATTCCGGAAGCAGCGCTACCTCTAGCGAAGCGGCAGCAGCTCAGGCGAGATCCCGCCCCACCGGGCTCCCTGGTCTATCCTCAGATCACACCGCTGTCGCATATGGAGATCATGCAGGACCTGGACCTGTTCATCCAGCACCGGCGCGCGGCCGCTGGTTTCGATCCTCATCGTGGCGGCCCCGGCTTGATGAACAGCGTCCTCGGTGGGATGCCCCCGCCTGGCGTGGATCCGTATACTATGGGTATGCACATCCTGGACGGCCCTCCCGGCAATCGCTTCACTCCGTTCCACCAGCCGCATCTTCAACCTCCAGGGTTCATGCCAGGTTTCGCTCCGCCTCCGCCTCCGCCTCGTCTCTCTCACCACCATTCAGCACCACCTGGAGCGCTCCCGCATGTACCCCACCCGCATATGCAGCTAGAGCCGGACATGGCCATGGGGATGCGCCCACCATCCGGACTACCTCAGCATCCGTCGCACACACAACAGTTCGGAGGTCCTGGACCAAGTACCCTTATGAGACGCTCCATATCTCCCGTACCTCTCAGCAACGGTGCCGGACCCAGTTCAGGACCTTCCATAACCATGGGGGGAGGCTCCATCCCCCCAGGGTTTACGGGGCCTAAGCCAAACGGATGGACCGGGCCGTCGACTGGAGTCCATATGAGTAGTGGAACGGAGCCCAGTCGCGCGAATGGCATAGAGGGACGCGACAGAGACAGGGACAGGGATAGAGACAGAGATAGGGATCGGGACAGGGACAGGGACATGGACAGGAGCAGGATGAGTGAAGCCTTTGGCCCCCGCGAACGCGCCGAGCGGGAACGTATCCAAAGGGATATTGAGAGGGACCACGCCGAACGTGCATATCATCTGCAGCACGGTCAGCCGCGACACATACCTCATCATGCACACGCGCATCCGCAAGCCCAAGGCCCACACGCAGCCCACCACCACCTTCACCATCACCACCATGTCCGTCACCATCACCATCCGCCACAACAGGGCGCGCCGGGGCCCAGTGGTGCTCCCCAAGCCCCACTCATGGCAGGACCCCTGTCCGGTCCAAGCAACGGACCCACCAGCAATCCGTCGCTCAGTCCGCACAGCGGGCGCGAACTGGAGTCGCGACGACCACGTTCTGGTGCGCCTACTGAGCTGATCGAGTTGACGTCCGCGTCGCAGAAGTCGTATCAGGGAGCCTCCCCGCGAATGTCCGCGTTTTGGAAAGGGAACGATGAGCCAATACCGCTTGATGTCCAACGCGAACGCGAACGTGACCGTGGTAGAGCCACCGGGCCCTCAGGACCTTCGCCGCTCGGCCCGCACGATCGCCTGCCTTTCACAATGGGCCCATCGCAGCCGATTCAGGACGGCCGCCCTAGCTCACCGCGCAGCCAACTCCCCAATCTTCCTCCCTCTATGCCCTCTTCTCGACGCGGTTCATGGTCCGCTGCCGCCGAAGATAGCAACCTCGGTCGCCCATCATCCGCCTCTCACGGGCCTCCACCTTCCGGGATCCCTCCGCTCGGTGCCGGCCATGGTGCTCAGCGCCCGACAAGTTCGCGCATACCGCAACTTCCCTCGACACCGTCCTACCACAGTTCGTTTGGGTCACCTTCGTTCAGCCACCCTCCTCCTGCCACCCCACCACCGGCCTCTTTGGGTGGCACGTTGCGCTCACCTGTACGGGCTGGCCAACCTGGACGCGGGCTCGGCCTAGGACCCTCGGGCATGCCCATGTCCCCGCCCCCGCCATTGCCCCACAGTCCCCGTCCCGGAGGCAGTCCGGGGATGAAGCTATCTCGGGGGCGCCCGTCATCCCCTCGGCTAGGCAAGGCGCTCGCCAAAATGGAAGGTTTTCCGATGCCAGAGAGCGGAAACATCGCAACGATTGGTGCCGGGAACGGCGGAGGAATGTCCCCCTCCGCAGGCCAGGCAGGATTATCGGGACCAGGGGCGCTCCTCCCGCCCTTGTCTTCCGCTCTCCCGCCCCCGGGTCTTGCGCGCATGTCAAATGGCGGGCTCTCTGAGAAGACCCCAGCTCATTTACCTGGCGGGCCGTCCCCGGCCAAGGTAATCCCCGTAGATGGGTCATGATCGGTCCTGCTCTGTATTTTGTGGTTTCGTATTCCTTTTTCTAATTTGTCTCGACTCTCGAACTTGGATAGCTGTCTCCCACAATGTTTTGTATCGCGATGTCTAATGTATCTTGACCCTTCACTTCACTCTCGTCGTTGTTCCGCCATTCGGTGTGGTTCCTATTACTAGCGTGAGTTGTTAGGCATCTGTTTTCGGAGTACTACACTAATCCCCAGATTTCTATCAGACTCGGACTCGGCGACGTGTTGCCAAGGTACATATGCCAGAACCGCGGCGTCTCCGCAGCCGAGTGCAACGGCAGAAGCCCACAAGGCTATGCTGAGAACCACCAGATGTCTGCTGCGCACACCAGCAGCCGCGTACTGTGGGTAGCCATGAAGAATCTAAGGGCGATACTCGCCGAGTGGGACAGCCACAGGTCGACATGGAGAAAACTGCGCTCACGCGCGGCGTCCGCGGCATAGGAGCAAAACATGGATGCACCGCAAGGGCAAGCTCATATGGCGTTGTGGGACCGCTTATCACCCCGCGCGCACTTCGCGGTCCGCAGTTCAGTATTTCAATTCGTTTGCTGTACTGCGACCCTGAGCGAGCGCATATATGCATCGGCGTTGGTGCCAGGTAAGCAAACGCGTCCTCTGTCTCTCCCTATCCACCCGCTCTCGGTCGTTCTTTTTCTTTCTTCCTTGCGGGCGAACGGCATGCATATGGTCATGATTTATAGGCGTTGCGTCGTCCTGTTCTGCCTGTTAGGTGTAATTCGCGCAGCGCACATCCCTGCGTTAGAAGAGCACCGCTCTCGCCACGTCGAATCTGTGGTGAGTTCTTAATCCTGCTCGTGCATTCCAATGTCACTAACCGTTGTACATCCTCTTGGAGTAGACTGTAAATGCTGATCGTGTCACCCGTCCTACATCATGCATGCAACCCCTCTGTCCGTCTTCACTCGAAGGAGAAGACGATGCCAAGCACGGGGTCAACAGACCGTTGAAACTCGTACGCGCCTACGCACGCGTCGCGTCTATCATCGCATCACCGACGGTCAGTGTCGTCGCGTACTGCGCAGAGCGCAGGGCGGTGTCCATGAGATGCTGAAGTGGTCTACTTTAATCATCGCCCAGACACCCGCCGACTTGACCAACCGCGCACCAGCTCTTCCCCGTGCGGAATCATCGTCCGCCTCCGACACGGCAACATCTCCGGGTTTTGAGCCAGAGCGATCCTCTAGTATCGCGACGGGGCCAACGAGGGGATTTGCTGGTTTTGGGCCAGGGCCACCGCAATCCTCCAGTATCGCGACGGCGGAGACGAGCAGTGGAACGTCTGCGTTCTTATCCTCTACCGCCACGATGCCTTTCACCACGGACACCTCGACCATTTCTGCATCGCCCACCAACGAAGCCAGCTCCGAGTCTTCCAGCGCCTCCGCCTCGCCCACGCCAAGTGTAGAAAGCTCGTCCTCGATCACCAATACCCAGCTCGCGCCGTATGCGCACTCTCTCCTCGTCGTCGTGATCATCCTCTCCATCGCCCTCTTCGCCCTCGTCATCGCTCTGGCGGTCGTGATGCTAAGAAAACGCAAGGCGCGCGCGCAGTACATCGAAGTGGCGGAGATCTCCGCCCCCGTGTCGCTCAAAGGCTCCGCCGCGGCCGCGCGCGCGAGTTATGCGGACGACGACGAGGGGTCTGGGTCGGACCACACTGTTGGCCCGCGCCCGCGGTCATATGCGGACTCGTCCTTGGACCCGTTCCTCGATAGGGCGCCGACGAGGGAGGATCGTGGCCCGGGAGAGCAGCATCATGCGCAGGCGCAGGTTGAGGTTGAGCGGCATCTGTCGACTGTTTCATCGGTTTCTAGATATTCTCAGTAATCTTGGTGAGGGTCGTGGCTGAATGCGTGGATTAAAACGTTCGGATTCAGATACTCTTGGACTTCGGAACATCATCTAATGGACTTTGTCCGCAATGTGTAGGGTACGCGTTGGCTACTGTATTATATATTACCTTGGCGGCTTGGAAGCAAACTGTCCGTGCCTCAAACGTTAAATTGCGGGTCTTCATCGAATGACGAACGTGTCGTATACTCACACTGGACGATAATCGTTGGGAGTAAGAGTATCTTACTATCCTCCGTACTACCACGGCCCCCTTCGAAACAAGCGTTTGACTTTGAGCCCTACGGCGAGTGAGCGTATCCACCCTCTTCGTTGGACTATAAGTACTAGGATACATATTGTAGACCTCGACATGATCAATTCGCTACGTGGGTAGATTAAGCGCTGGATATAGCATATAATATGATGCGTACGTACACGCAGTAAGTGCAGTATAGCTGCACCTCGCTCAATCTGAATTCACAACCACCACATCCTAGACCATAAATCGACTGCTTATCCTACGATCTGCAAGGCCGGCAACAGATATGTCGGGACCCATTCCCGCCGAATCGTGTACGTTCCTCAACATCGTGCAGTCGTGCGACAACTTCCGTCTCTCTTCAAACACGGAGATATTACTGCCCTGGCTGCTCACGCCCTCCCCATCTTCGCCTGCTGTTGGACTTCTGCGCCCCGAAGTAGTCGCCCAACTCCGTGCCGAGGCCTTAGCCTCCCCCACTCCCGTCTGGGAATTCCTGCAAGACTCCAAAGGGCGGGAATGGGCGGTGAGCTTCGCTCGGGAGATCGCGACGCCCGCCGACCGCTCCCGCGTTATGAAGGACATGTGCGAGCGGTGGCGGGACGCAGGGCTCTTCCCCGACGAGATCGGCGCACGTAAATGGCGAAACGAACTCTACCCTGTCTACCGCCGCCCGTTCGGCGTGCGTGACTGTCCCGGGCGCGGGGATCCAGACGCAGAAGCCGACGAGCTGAACTATGCTTTCCGGATGGAGCGCGCGGCGAGTGGCCTATTTGGAATTGTCACGTATGGCGTACACATGACCGTGTACGAGGAGCACCCGGCGACGGAAGGTGAGTGGGAGGGCGCGAGGTACAAGCTGTGGGTTCCCCGCCGCGCAGCGACGAAGCAGACATGGCCGGGATATTTGGACAACAGCGTGGCCGGCGGGATTGAGGCCGGGCTGGGCGTGTTTGACTGCGTCGTGAAAGAGGCAATGGAGGAGGCGAGCATCCCCGAGGATGTCGTGCGGCGACACGCGCGCGCCACCGGCAGCGTGAGCTACTTTTTCCAGTAAGTCCGTTCTCGTTCCCGTTGTGCGATAGCGCGTTTCGCCGCTGGTGCTCGGAAACTATACCTGAAGTGTTGCCTGCAGGACGCCTCGTGGATGGCTTCAGCCGGAAATCGAGTAAGTTCATTTCTCATTGGGGTCGACGTCGTCAACTGGTGCTGAAGGTTGCTTGGAGATACGTGTATGACTTGGCGTTGCCTCCGAACTCGGACGTGCAGCCGAAACCGCTCGACGGCGAGGTGGAATCATTCGAGGTTGGCATCCCGGGCTTCGTTGTGCCGTATAGCCCTCATCTTTCGTGTCAGCTCCTGCCTCTCGAAAAGGTGATAGAACACATGCGCGCTGGGTCGTTTAAGTACAACTGTGCTATCGGTATGTCGTCCTTATCCATTTGCAGTGTGCCATTGGTTCTATGCCCCCACAGTGATCGTCGACTGGATGGTCAGAAAGGGCATACTCACGCCGGACAACGAACCGGACTATCAGGAGATTGTGACGCGGCTGCACGGGCGGTTCGACCACGACGGGTGGGCGGACGCCCGCTAGGAGGAGATCGCGCTGAGAAGCTGGCGGGAGCAGAGAGAAAGGTAGATCAAATGCCGCTCTGTTTTCGTATCCCGCGCGGATGGCAGGTTCCCTGAATGCTGATGCCCGCTTCTGCGATAGATTGTACGCTAAGTAGATGCACGAGCAGCGGGAACCTTGACTGCCTTCCATACGGGCGTCAGTGCTCAAATGAATTGTGCGTTACACAACAAAAGCGCCGCGTCTCGCGAATCGTCGTGCTTCATTGGTTGACCTCCTGCCCCAACCATGGCCTTTCTGCTTATCGCCCTTCGCCGTCTCTCCATAGGCCTCGTCTACAACCTGCAGAACATACTCGTCAACACAGCGGTGTTGACGGTCGATTTGTTGTGCACCTTCTACAATCTGCTAACACCCAACCGGCGCGTCGGGCATGTCTTGCAGAAAGGCCAGCCGGGTTACGGCGGAAAATGGCCACAGTACATTCCACCAGCCGCGGGCGATAGCCGCTGCTCTTGCCCTGCACTGAACGCGCTGGCGAACCACGGTAAGCCTGCTCGGTTTGGATATCGGGGCTATTTACAATGAGGGACATAACCACAGGCATCCTCCCTCACGATGGGAAAAACATATCCTTCAAGGAGCTCAACCACGTCATCCGGCAGACCTACAATTTCGCACCCACGTTTTGCTACTTCGTGCCAAACTACATCGCGACCGCGCTCGGCAGGCCATACTCGAACGGCCATTTCGACCTAGCGGACATCGATGCTCACAACTGTATCGAGCACGACGGCTCGCTTACGCGTGTCGACAGCGCGGACGACCCGGACCAGGGCAAAATCGCCGTGCCACTCGTCGAGGCGCTCCTCAGCAGCGGTACTGGTCCCGGTGGGAACCTCACGCGTGCGGACCTCTCGCGTGAGCTGGGCCGGCGTCGGCTTGAGTCGAAGAACGCGAACCCGAAGTATAACGAGTCGTTCATCCACAAGATGTTCGGGAGCTCCAAGTGCGTTCAGCTGGTCTCCTTCCACTCCTAGTGATTTCTTTGCTCACCGGAGATATCGCACAGCGGTTCTACTATGCTCACGATCTTCGGTGGGCGGGTTGACGACCTGCGGCCGATCCTCTTGGAGGAGCGTATCCCGGACGGGTGGGAGCCACGCGTCCGTCACAGGCTCGGTCTGTCGATGTGCGAGTTCAACACGACCGTGCTCCCGGTCGAGCTCGGCATCAAGGAGGAGGTCGACGGCTCGCTCGCTACAGCAGGGTCGGCGCGCTACCTCTCGAAAATCGATACGACGATGTCCTCGGAGAAATAGTGCCTAACTTCCGGGAGGCGGTGCACCGGCGTGCGTAGTACGCGCCCCCGTCCTTCGTGATCCCGAGTCCAAGCACGGCGTTCCGCTGTCTCCTTCTTGTACACGCCGCGCGTATACTTAGCGATGCATGGAAGTCTGAGTTGCCGCACACGTGGTTCTCCCTCGGAGAGATTCGAACTCCAAAAGCTTAGCACCTTGAAGCGCTGCTCGCGTACGGAATCGTTACTGCGGATTTTTGAATGCTTGACGTATCAATCATTCACTGCAAGACAACTTACATGGAAGTTGCAGTGCCGCTAAGCCGTTCGTAGGTCAATGGCGCGGAGCCACACAAGTCTCGAGATACGCGTGTGAGTTCAGACTTTCGGAAATGTCCACATCACGGAATATCGTAGATGAGAAGGCGAGCCGCTGGAGAGTACATTGGACCCCGCACAGCTCTTCAGTCCTCCCGTTGTATAACACACCTATTCTATGTCACCGGGGACGTCGGTTCCGTGTCCATAGACCAAGAGGATTGGACACACACGCCATCCAACCCTTCGCGTGAAGAACGAGCCGCTGTGTACTACACGAGGTTACGTCCAACGTCGACAAGGTTCCCTGCTTCCGCCTGTGGCGTGCGTCCATGGCGTCGAATAGCTGGGGAACGCCCAGCTTGCGACTGTATAAAGTTGCTGCTGTTGCAAACCACCACCCACCAGTCCCCTCGTTCCATCTTCTCACATGGCCTTCTTTATCATTGTCAGACGCCTCTGGCAGGGGCTCACCAGCACGCTTTTCGACGTCCTGATCCACATCGGGTTGTTGATCTGGGACGTCCTCCTTACCCTTTTCAACCACGTCGTCCCGAAGCGCTCTGTAGGGCGCGTCGTCAAAGAGGGCCGCGCGGGCTTCGGTGGAAAATGGCCTGAGTACATCCCCCCGGGCGAAGGTGACAGCCGGTGCTCGTGCCCCGCTCTCAATGCGCTCGCGAACCACGGTACGTCCTCGCTCTACCTTCTCGACTCCAGTCTCGCTAACGCAGGCGGTCACAGGCATCCTCCCTCACGATGGGCGCAACATCAAATTCACGGAACTGGGTCGCGTCATCCAGGACGTGTACAACTTCGCTCCGACGTTTGGCTTCTTCGGGCCAAAGCACGCGGCGGACTTCCTTTCGCGCGACTACTGGAAGGATAGCCTCGACCTGAAGGATCTGGACGTGCACAACAACATTGAGCACGATGCGTCTGTCACTCGTGCGTATTCCTTCTATGGACATCATGGCCACATTTCATAAGTTGACGCATGGCGCCAGGGTTGGACACCTTCCAGGAGACGGACCAAGGAAAGATCCCACAGGATCTCATCGAGGAGGTCTTGACGTGCGGCACCGGTCCCGGCGGGCAGCTTGTCGAGGCAGACATCTCACGTCTCATGGGCAAGCGGCGCGTCGAGGCCAAGCAGGCGAACCCGGAGTACAGCCTCTCGCTCTTCCACAAGCTGTTTGGGAGCTGGAAGTAAGTTGCCTCTTCTCTTCCGGGGAGTGCTCATACTCATTGATGTCTGCAGCTGCTCGACCCTCCTCAGGATCTTCGGCGGCAACGTGCAAGACCTGCGTGTCATTCTGGGCGAAGAGCGTCTTCCGGATGGCTGGGAGCCGCGCTTCCGCCGCAAGATGGGCCTCACTATCCTCGAGTTCAACTTTACGGTCTTGCCGGTGGAATTCAGTGTGAAGGAGGAGGTCGATGGTTCCATCGCTGAGGCCGGAAGGGACCGCTACCTTGGGAACCATGCTGACGCCAAGAAGACGGAGTAGTGGGGAATCGCTTAGGTTTGTGGCAAAGAAAGTTGGCACGTGAGGGTAAATACAAGGTACCTTGACATCATATACTTTGCCGCAACTTCTTTCTTGGACACGCTCGTTACATTTTCACACTTAGTCGTTGATAGATTCTGACCTGATATTAGCACGTTGACTCGTCGTAACGATGTTGCCCTTCGATATCGACATGGGGTGGATGCTGCACCCCTCCTCCTAATACATATCTCCAGACTTTGACATTTTTTCTGAAGACTGACTGTGTTGTATTCCAAGTTCAGAACCTAACGGTTAACCTACGCCGCGCGCCGATTCTACGACATTTTTAGGCGCGGCGTTGGTCACGTGTTATAATTTCTTCCCCGATTTGGAGGATGCTCGTTCATGGAGGTTGGCCTATAACCTCCAGCCTCGGCCCTCGACATACAGTATGGCGTTCTCCTATGTCATAGGTATGCAAAATTTACAATAGAATGATAATATGCCTGACATGCGACTGCAGAGCACATGGAAGAGGATGAGGATACACAAAAGTCCATCCCTAAATGGGTTGAGCTCGAGTACATGGTAAGACATTCTTGCGAGGCATATCTATCATACTCACACTTGGATTAGCATATGAGAACATTCGCAGGGCCGGAGGCAACAGTACACTTCACACATCTGTCTGCAGGCTCATGCAACACCCTCTCGTCTCTCTTCGCACAAGATGCGGATTCCACAAGAGCGCAAGCGTTTGCGCATACAAAATCTGTGCTTCAGCTTATGGAGGAGAAAGGGGTCTCTATCGAGAAAGTATGCCTTCTTGATCCGAAAGCCGAGAACGAACTGTCGCCGGAAGACGGGGACGGCCGATTCGAATGGTTCCTCTTCGGTGTAAGCAACGGATTGAAACGCGCCGGGGAACGTCGCTTGTGATATACTGAAGCCCTGACCGACAGGGCATTTTGGGTGTGTAGCCCACGCGTCTCCGTATCAAGGCCCGCTCTTCACGATATGGACCATTCAGGTGACAACCCTCCGCGCGACCGGACGGGCGAACTTCGTGCACTAGGCTTTCCCGGTCGGCGCCTGGGTCCGGTTCAAATGACGACCGACACCGCACTTGGCGTCACAAAAGTTGTCGTTCAGGATAAGAGTAAGGGTCTTCGAATATGGGTCGTATCTCGCTTTTTTGACAATCGTTCACAGAGCCATTACCCGAGATCCCATACATGGTAAGCTCTGTCGGGATAGGGCAAGCACGCGGATATTCACCCAAGCACCCCAAGGACTTCCCTACAATCGTCTTCAACCCGAAGGAGAGCGTCGAGATGCCTTTCAGTGAGCTCCACATCCTCTTCTGAAACATCGTAGTTGCCCCTCTGATGCACCCTGCCCTGAACAGGGTACATCTCAGACGGCAAGGGCCCGGTTCTGCCTCCTGGGATGCGAGAGCACCTACACGAGGATTTGAATCAGAGCTTCGACTTTTGAGAGTTAACTCGCCGCCACCAGGTGAGCGGAAGAGAGCGTTTTTTTGAGGTGCTGCAGCATCCATGAGCTAAGCCACGCCCCACAGCATAGTCGATCTGTCTTTGGTCCTATGGTGCTCTACCGTAGGGTAGCCAATTCATGATCAGAAGCACGCGCACGCACACGATCCTTCCTCCCGGGACCACTTGCGGTGATTGTGGGGTAGTCATTGACAAATCCTTGCTCGGATATAGCATGTATGTGCCATTGCTCCTTAAAATGTATTCGAGGAACCGTGAGATTAAATCGAAACGGGGTCTGGAAACATGTCAGATGCTCTCGTCCGTCTCACGACCGCTTCGACTGCAAAAAGCGCCCTCCATCCAAGGTGCTATCGTCGAACTCGATGAGTCAGTTCAGACCAGGACGACGCCATGTGTCGTGAGGGAGCCGTATATCTACTGGCATTCTGACTTCACAGACGGAGCAGCTGTTTCGTTCTCTCACTCACCTTACGCTGAACCGCCACACCAGCAAGTACTCGCTGCAAGATGTCTAAGCTGTGGGCCCCTCCCCCTCCCCCCGCGACCGCTCTCGGTATTCACCGCAAGCTCGCGCCCCTCGCCGGCGTGCACGTGTCCCCCATCTGCCTCGGCGCGGGGAGCATCGGCGACAAATGGAGCGATCTGGGCATGGGCGCGATGGACAAGGCGTCCAGCTTCAAGCTTCTCGACGCGTTCTACAACAGCGGCGGCAACTTCATCGACACGGCGAACAGCTACCAGGACGAGTCCTCGGAGGAGTTCCTCGGCGAGTGGATGGAGGCGCGCGGGATCCGCGACCAGATGGTCATCGCGACGAAGTACACCAACAACTTCAAGAGAGGAACGACAGATATCCAGCGGAAGACCCAGTACATCGGCAACAATATGAAGTCACTGCACCTCTCGGTCGAGGCATCGCTGAAGAAGCTGCGCACGGACTACATCGATATCTTGTACGTGCACTGGGTAAGTTCTCGTAGCGCCGCGCACATAGAACCCTGGCTTACGATTATATTCACAGTGGGACTGGGATTGCACGGTCGAAGAGGTGATGAATGGCTTGCACAACCTCGTTGTTTCCGGCAAGGTTCTCTACCTTGTAAGTGACAAGATAGACATATCTGCGCGTTCACGAGGTTGACGTCGAAATCTATAGGGTATCTCGGACACTCCCGCTTGGCTCGTGTCGAAGGCGAACATGTACGCGCGCCTCATGGGCAAGACACCATTTGTGATCTACCAAGGTCGTTGGAACATCCTTGAGCGCGACTTCGAGCGCGATATCATCCCTATGGCCAGGGAAGAGGGTGGGCAGGTCGTAGATCAATGTCCTCGCATGCGCTTACATTCATGTGATCATTAGGGATGGCACTCGCGCCCTGGAGCGTTCTGGCTGCTGGGAAGATCCGCACCGACGAAGAGGAAGAAAGGCGTCGGCAGACGGGCGAAAAGGGTAAGCACAGGCAGCCTCTGCTGCTAGTCTTGGGCCTGAACGTTCGTTACAGGGCGTACGATCAGCAAGCCTGAGTGGGAGCGGACCGAGCAGGAGAAGAAGGTCTGCAAAGCTCTCGAAGAAGTTGCCAAGCAGGCGGGAGCTACGAATATCCAGGCTGGTGAGTTTCTGGCGCATCCTTGTGACGTGCCTGCCTTGACATCGTGTTAGTTGCCATCGCCTACGTGTTGCAGAAAACACCATATGTCTTCCCCATCATTGGCGGGCGCAAGGTCGAGCAACTGGAAGCCAACATCGAAGCACTCAGTCTCTCGCTCTCCGAGGAGCAAGTCAAGCATCTAGAGAGCATTGTGCCGTTCAACCTCGGCTTCCCTCACGACATGGTAGTAAGTATCGCTCCTAGTTCTCGAATTTGCACGTACGCTGACTACTTCGCGTAAATCAGGGCGATGGGACGGAGTACATAGCGATATTAAAATCGGCGGGTCATTTCCAGAAGTGGCCCCTCGCACAAGCTATTCGTCCTTCGTCCTAAGGTGCTAGCCGCTACACTCCACGAGTGGTACTGTTTTGGTACGCTTTACACGCAAGCACGAGGTTGTGGTGTGACCTGCGTTGGGATTCTGTACATGTACAACTCTGAACGAATGAACAAGCACGAGACGCTGGCTTCAGTCTGAACGTTGTGGGACAGACTTTATCCGTTCCTGAGACTCCGTTTCGTGAAACAGTGTGCTGAGAAAAGTCAGATGCAGGACGAGACTCTGAACGGACTGAAGATATATCGCAGAGACACAGCCAGAAGCTGTTGACTAATCATGAAGGTCTTCACGAGTCATATTCCGACATACAGAGAAGTTTAAGGGGCTAGCGCGCAACGGGCGTCGGAAAGCTTCTCATTTAGGCGCCCGGAAGCTGATAGGCAAGCGCCACTGAGTTTCCAGCGGAGCGTGAAATATATGACAGAGCTATACAGTACCACTGCTTGGGTTACTCATCGACCGCAACCACCTCCTCCCCACAGCAAGCAAACATGGGAAAAGGTCGCTCTTCGTCGTTGTTGTCTCTCGCAATGCTGCCGCTCATCTGTTTGTTGGAATGCTCTAGTCCACGGATCCCTCGCCCGTGCCGGTAAGGTCAAGTCTCAGACCCCCAAGGTCGAAAAGCAGGAGAAGAAGAAGACCCCCAAGGGCCGTGCCAAGAAGCGCATTTTGTACAACCGCCGGTATGTTTATGAGCTATAGCAGTGCCTGCGCTGTGCTGACGATGCTGTAGCTTCGTGAATGTCACCCTGCTCCCTAACGGCAAGCGGAAAATGTGAGTATCTTTACCCAAGCTCTCATCATGCGCAGGCCTATGGCGGCTCCTCCTTGCTTGCTTGCGCCCCTTCAAGATGACACTCCAATTCTAGCATAGTTCACACTGAAACTATCGTGTTGATAAACAAGCATCTGTCTTTCGCTCCTATCTGACTCGTTTCTATTCGCACTCTCATCCTTCGACGCTCATCGCTAACCTCCCTCCCCTAGGAACGCGAACCCCGAGAAGTAAAACACCGTGCCATGGGACTCTACTCGACGCACCAGGCGTCCACACTCCACGGCCATTGAGCCCCCCGACGATGTTGCACGGCGATTCTGGAGAGTTGTTGGTTCGGGAGCCATCCGCTGTATCACTCGCATCTCGCTTTCATGTTACTCTATCCGCGCATATGCCCCCGTATACGACTATGACTTAGGGCAACCAACTGTGAGCGATGCTCCTCATCACAGTGTATGACATAAGAATGTGTATCATATTGTCGACATGCTTCGGACGTCAACCGGTGGTATCCCATATCGACATCAAGTTGCAGTCCAATTGTCTACTTTACAAGAGTGGCAAGCGCAGCAATGAGCTCGACATCCCCTGCAGGAGGAGACTCATGTTTAATATCCAGGTATGCTGTACGCAGACGTTCCGTCGACAGATTGTCGAGAGCAGATAGATTTGAGGTGGTCGGGGCGGGAGTTTGTGAAGTCGAAGACGCAGCGCGAGGCTCCGTGATGAGCTTCTGCGTACACTATATGCCATCGGTATCGGATGGTTAGCCACGGTGTTGGCGCAGGTTCTGATAATGACTGACCAGCTTCACACCGAGCCACGCACGCAGTGTGATGCCTGCCGGGATAGAGTCGCTCGGGGCCATGTCCCCATCATCGTCATCCGTCATGTCGACCACCTGCAGATACATCTTGAGGGAGAGCGGGACGTCCTCGGCTAGGTAAGCTGTCTCCGCGAATAGGAGAAAGTGTGACGGGTTCTGTGGAGAAAGCAGCAGCGCGTGGGTGAGAGACTGTAGGGCATAGGTGTATCTGCGTATACGAATGAACACTTCGGTCACAGAAGTAGTAAGAAGAAGAACTTACTGCTGACATGAGAGGTAGATATCCGCGAGCTCCAGCCAGCCGTCGACCTCGGTATAGAATGTGTCGAGCATGGCAGAGAGTTCATCCACTGCGCGGTCAAGCTTGCCAGTTTGACGGAAAACATGGGCCCTTCTCCGCCAGATAGCCTGGTAGAGCGTCAGGATAGAGTCGCCGTGCACGAAGGGCCGAGTACTTACAGAATTTGAGGAGTCCTCTTCGAGCAGCTCATCGTAGAACCGGAGCACGGCTTCCGGGGACTCCGTAGCTTCTAGTCTGATGCCCGTGAGCACATGGGTTCTAGGAGAATCGGGGAACTTGTCGGAGATGATTCTGAGGCATTTCTAAACGTGTGACGAGTAGACATGAGCGATGTCTCGGGAGAGTATACAGGTGTACGCACGTCAGCAACCTCGATGTTTCCTTGGTCAAGCGCGGCGAGGGCGAGCTTTTCTACAGCGTCCCATCCTATGCGCGGCAGCTTCGTTCAGGGACAACAGGTGTGAGGTTGTAAGTTGCGTACCTGCTTCGCCCTTGCTAGCATATGCGCCATGCTCAAGAAGAGCCACACCCGTATCCAGAGTGTCCTTGGACTTCTGAGTTGTCCGTGGCTTGTATCCAGCGAGCCTTTGCAGTGCAAACGTGACTTCCATTGCAAGATGAGCGAGGAAATATTAGAAGCAAAGGAAGTATGTTGGCAGTATACGGAAGTAGGCGTAGTGGGACGCGACGATTGAATCACACAGGCGCGTATTTCGCCTAATGCTACTTCAGGGAGGGCAGGGGGCAACCGCCCCGGAGAGCGCTGAAACCAACCTGGGTGGTGGTGGTGGTCAAACCGGTGTCCCGGGTCCTCAGCACTTTCTAAGAGGGTAGAGGGTCAAACTTGCGCAACTTCCGTGGTACGCATTTGTAACTCACAATAATTGGCCTAGACGTTGATTATGCTACAGGCAACCATCTGTGATATTTTGGTGGCTTTAGAGGAGTTGCGAGAGCATAAAATCAAGTCATTGGTAGTGAACCTGAGGAGGTGGAATTGAAGCGCCCAGCACTTGCCATATCCGAATGTGATCTATCATACCCCGGTGATCTAATCTATTCGATCCGCTCGCACTTCAGAATCTGCATGTCAGCCATCTCTACGACTTCCATCGTTTAATCCACTATGTCTTCGACCTCAGATGTTGAACTTCCGTGTTTACGGCTGTGCCGGACCGGGAGTTGCCGTGTGTGGCCGTGCGTCTACAATACGCCGGCATGGACATTCTTACTTACCTGTTATGGACATTGTACTATACACGGCATCTCATCATCTTTACTGATGATTCTGGTGCGTTCTACGCTGCTCCGGTACATTCCAGATCCCTATGGAAGTCTCTAGAATATGGCATCATTCTTGCGCGATATGTCGTCGTAGTCTTGCTCATCGTCTTACTCATCGCATAGGCTACTTACTCAGCGTCCTCTGGACGTCACATGCTTCTCTTTTATGCTTACTCATCGCAGTCCTCCAGTAGTATATAAGGAGGACATTCTCTGCCATAGCTCTTCAGTCTTTCGCTCACAGACTGAAGAGTAAGTCCCACTACCTCTATGCCTACATATGTGTTACTTACCAGTACTTGTAGTTCCTCTTTGTGCGGCTCATAGGTACTGTCAATATGATTATAGTCTTTCGCTCACAGACTGAAGATTCCTCTTTGTGCGGCTCACAGCCTTCCAGGTTCAGAGTTCTTCAGGTTATGAGCCCTGCGCTCTAACCGGTTGCTACCTCAGTCGACACCGCGCGCGCACCCTATCCGTCGACCTTCCGCTGGTTTGTGCACACCCTCCCCCATCTTTCCTAACCTCTTGACTGTGCCCGCCGACACTGCTACCAGGGGGACATTTCTGCGCTTGTGACGCAGCCCTGAGTGCTTTTCTCATAGCCCTACATAGCCATACGTACACAGGCCTTTGTAGTGCGGCCTTCTTTCTGTATCCCTCGGCCGGGCCCTGCACTTGCGGTAGCCAGTCGTTGTATCCGGGTTCTTTAGGAACTTTGGAGCCGGAGGACAACCGTTCGGACCCTCCTTACGATACTTTTTGGCTTGAGTACGCACTTTACATAGCTTTCTTGGGCACAGTTGGCGACTTCTATCTGGATTTCTGGGTATATCGGCTACCTAGATTTCTGGCTCACCTCAATAGGTGTTCATCTCTACCTTACCGTGCACACAGCGAGTCAATCATCGCGCTTCCCTGAACCGTTTTGGAGCCCACAACTGCTGAACCACTTGACTTGGACTCAGAGGAAGAAGTCGACGCCACTCTCGACAACTCTTCTGAAAGCGCAGCGACTTTTGACTGCACAGGCCTTCCTCATATCTTCGACACAGAGGATCGGTTTGATCGACACCAGGACAAAGACGACGAGTGGCAGGAGTGTGACAACTTTCCTTGCCCTAATCGCTACGGTCCCGTCGGCGTAACTACCCAGGAGTGGGCCGCTCCTGCTCATCCTAGTCAGGTTCCAGCACACCTCGTACCTCTCCCACAGTCCCCAGAGGCTTGGGACGTACCTCTCCCGTCTGTTGACAACTCCCCGTCTCCCGTTGCAACTCCTCTCCCTCCGGATCCATTCCTCGAAGTCCCCACTCTCTCTCCCCCTTCTCCGGTTCATCTCGAACTTGTTCCGGAGTACCCAACTCTAGATTTCGCTTCGGAACGCGCCGAGGACTTCGCAGACTCTCCCCAATTCCTTCTACTCACAATGGGAGACGTCAAGCCGGATTCTGTCCCTATCCTCTCTTCGGCTGCTCAGTACTCTGACTGGGCTGCCAAGATGAAGGGTCTTCTGATGTTTATGAACTGCTGGGAAGTGGTTTCTGGTTCGGATACCCCTCCGACTGAAGTTGAGGCTCTCAAGGACTACAAGAAGCAAAACGCGCAGGCTTCTGGTTTGCTCTTCATGCGGACCGGGCCTAGCTTCCACTACCTCCTTGAGAAGACCACCACCACTAACAACACCACCACTGTCACCTCGCTCACTGCGAAACAAATGTGGAATGCGCTGAAGGACAAGTTTGGGAAACCGAACTCAGCGCACATGTGGGGTCTCTTTGAATCGCTCATTAGCGAGCCTCGTATGTCGGACCAGCGTTCCCTCCAGGATCAGATCAGTCGGTGATACGGTAAGAGGTGCTCTGACGGCCGATAGCCGAGGGGTAGAGGACGTCTAGGTGGGTGATGAAGGGGAGTAAGGTCTCGAGCTCCCTGGGTTCGCTGGTAGGCCGCCCGTGTACTGTTCGCGCGCAAGCGGGTGGGATGCCTCTCAAGCACAGGGCGGGCGCGCGCGCGGACTCGCGCTGTAGAAGGGCGCGCGCGGAGGTAAACTCAGTAACGCAACGCGCGCAGGAATAACGCAACACTCGCAGTCAGCCGCGGGGCTTCGCAACGCAGTACGCACGCAGTAAAACGCAGGAGAGAACGGAATAGACGCGATATACGCAACTGACGGTACACTGTCACAGCGGAGAGGTCTCCAGTCGTCCTGCCTTGAAGTGGAAGCGGTTGCACGTCGAGAAGCGCGAGGGACACGTTCCCAGCAGTTGAGAGAGTGAGGGGTGGATTGTCTGGGGGGTTCGAATGCCCCGAAATGACTATGTACAAGAATGCCCGCAGGCTGAATCAAAAACACGTGCTACCACACGGAAGATAAGCGGAAACCGGGCCCGGGATGCCTCGCGCGCCGGGCGCACTCGCCGCGCGCGATCCGACTCTTCGCGCGCCTCGTGCGCGCGCCACTGATGCGCCCAGCGGACCCGCGCGCGCGAGCAGCTAGGGCAGAGGGCTCTGGATAGCGACAGGCATCGCGCGCGCCGTGGTGAAGTGCCCCGCGCGCATCTTGACCTTGTGCGCGATGGGCTACATGCACTGCGCGCGCGACATAGGGGGTACCAAGGTGTGCAGTGGGCTCTGCGCGCGCTGTGGTTGGTGTGCGCGCGCAAGGGGGGAAAAGAAGGGTTTCTGGCCTGGAACACCTGTGGAGCGTATCATCGGATCGTCACGCGGATTCGCGAGATCTCGACCAATGGTCTTGAACTCAAGGAGAACATCCAGGCCCTCATCCTCCTTTCCAAGGTCCCGGACTCGTATCGGTCAATGATTTCTGCGCTCATGGCAACTACAGAGGTTGACAAAATCACCGTCGACACCATCCTCGAGAAGACGCTCTCTGAGGAATCCATGCGCAAGACCGGACAGTCCGCCTCCCGCATCTCTAAGACCAAGCCCAAGCCTTCTGGTCCTTGTGACCATTGTGGTAGTGCGACGCATCATGAGTCGACCTGCTACAAGAAGCATCCCGAGCTTCGTCCCAAGGGCAAAGGCAATGGCGGGAAGAAGAAAGGGAAGGAGAAGAAGGACAATCCCCCGGCCAATCATACTCATACCGTTGCTCCGTCTGCCAATGTACTTGTAGCTACTGAGTCCCCCGCTGATTCGCAAATGCACGCTTCTTTCTATCGTGCGGCACATGCCGCGGGTGTGAATCATACTCACTGGCTCATGGACTCTGGAGCATCTTCGCATGTCACCTGGAACCTCGCAGACTTTGCCGAGTACAAGCCTTTCGATAAACCTCTGAACTTTAGCACTGCAGCTTCTGGCAGCGGTAGCATCGTTCAAGGACTTGGCGAGGGAACGGTGGAAGCGGATATCTTTATCGGTGGTGTAAAGTGGAAGATAACACTGACCAACGTATGCTACGTCCCTCGGGCGTCATCGCGGTTGTTTTCCACCGGAACCATTGAGAAGAACGGTTATTCTATCTTCCAAGGAGGCGGGAAGATGATAATCTTCGACAAACTGCCCAAGGGCTCTGTCGAGCATGGTGCGACGATCTCCATTCCTGGACATAAAGTCCTGGAGGCGTTGTATGACCCGGTGTTAAACCTGTATACCTTGCATATGGATATCTCTCCTAGCAAGAAGCTCCACCTGACCGTTCTGTCCTATAAGACTTGGCATTGCCGCTATGGCCATGCAAGCAAGGAGGCATTGTCTCGCCTTCCTAAGAACGTGAAGGGTGTTGATGCTATTGATCCTGCGGACACTGAGCCTTGCAAGGGATGCGCCTGGGGCAAATCCACTTGTCTCCCCTTTCCACCTTCTGAGAAACGTGCGAGTGAAGTTCTTGAACTCATTCATACGGATCTCGACGGTCCTATGCGAACTGCGTCGGTTGGCGGAGGTTTCACCTACTTTGCTAGCTTTATCGATGACTTCTCCGGTCTTGGTTGCGCCTACTTTCTGAAGCAGAAGTCTCAAGCTTTCGAGGCTTTTAACACCTTCAAGGCGTGGGCTGAAAATCAGACTGGGAAGAAAATCAAACGGGTTCGTTCGGACCGTGGGGGGGAATACCATTCCGCTGAGTTCTCGGATCATCTTCGTAAACTCGGGATCGAACACCAGATGTCTACACCAAAGACGCCACAGCAGAATGGACGTGCTGAGCGCTGGAACCGTACTATTGTCGAGAAGGCAATGGCCATGCTACACCAAGCGGGTCTTAGCCACGGTTTCTGGATGCACGCTGTAGACACAGCCGTTCATATCTACAATCGTCAGCCCATGCGTCGCCTTAAATGGCGCTGCCCCATCACTGTCTGGGACGGGACCGTGCCGGACGTGTCCTACTTCCGGGTGTTTGGGTGCAAAGCTTTCGTCCATGTGCAGAAGTCAGAGCGCGCGGGAAAACTCGACAAGAAGGCAGTCGAGATGATCTTTGTGGGGTATGAAGCCGGTTCAAAGGGGTACAGATTTTGGAACCCGGCCACCCGCTCTATCGTCGTATCTCGCGATGTGATATTTGATGAAGAGTTGTTCCCTGCACGTAAAACCTCCGGTGATGCTCCTGCTGCCCCACAGGACAATCCCTTCCCAGAGCACCCTGATTCGTCGGATGTGATCTCCAATTTCGACTCCGGCGATGACCTCCCTTTCCCTCTTCCTATTCCTCTCAATGATCCTCTTCCGGACGTCCATCGTCCACCTACTCCTGAACCTCCACCCGCTCCTGCACCTGCACCTGCTCCTGCTGCGCCTGAAGTCCCGCCTGCTGTCCCACCTCCTCGTCCTACCCACCAACGGCAACGTCATGAGCCAGTGGGAGGTCCCAGTGTTGCGCGCGATCGTCCTCGTCGAGAGAACGTGCCGCGACCTGAACGTTACAGGGATAGTGTCTATGGCAACGAACCCCCTGCTCGTGTTGATTCGCGGACAGATGACGACGGCACTCAGCATGCGGAAACTCTCCTAGCTATACTTGCAGCCTCTCAGTATAAGACTGGCCTACCTAATTCACATAAGGAAGCCATGAAGTCTCCTCACGCTGCTAAGTGGACGCTTGCTGAGAAAGCGGAGTTTGACTCGCTCATGGAGAACAAGACTTGGATACTCGTTCCTCGTCCCAAGGGTCGTCACGTCGTCGCCTGTCGCTGGGTGTATGACATTAAACATGATGGCAGGTTCAAGGCTCGTCTTGTAGCCAAGGGGTTTACCCAGATCTGGGGGGAGGACTACCATGAAACCTTCTCGCCTGTAGCGCGTTTCGAGTCTATTCGCTACCTCTTCGCGCACGCTGCGCTTGAAGACTGGGAAGCTGAAACTATGGACGTCGCTACCGCCTTTCTCAATGGCGACTTGAAGGAGGAAATCTACATGGAACAACCGGAAGGTTGGGCAGTGCGCGGCAAGGAGGACCACGTCTGTCTCTTGAAGAAGGCTCTCTATGGCCTCAAGCAGGCGTCGCGTCAGTGGAATGAGAAAATCCACAAGTCCCTCCTTGACCTGGGCTTCCTTCGTACCTATTCTGATGCTGGAGTCTACGTATATCGTCAACAAGGGGGGGATGGGTCCGTTACAATTGTCGTACTCTATGTCGACGACCTACTTCTCTTCGGAAACCGGCCTCACTATATCAAGCACGTAAAAGACACGCTGATGAAGCAGTACAAGATGAAGGACTTGGGACCCGTTCAGCGGTTCCTTGGGCTTCGTATCACTCGTGATCGTTCCACTCGTACTATTGAGATCGACCAAACCGAGTATATTGAGTCCGTTCTTCAGCGCTTCAACATGGCGGATTGCAAGCCGGCACGTACCCCTCTCCCTGCGGGCGCGGTTCTAGAAGCCACAGACCAGCCTGCCTCAGACTCCTTCAGGACCCGCTACCAGAGCTTAATAGGCAGTCTTCTGTACGCCACTCTCGGTACGCGACCTGACATCGACTTCGCTGTGACACGGTTGTCTAAGTACAACGCCCAACCGTCGAATGCGCACTGGGACTATGCCAAGTACGTTCTGCGTTACCTTCAAGGGACAAAGAACTACCGGTTGTGCTACCAAGGGGCGTCCAATGATGGTCTGCTGTCCTACTTGGACTCTGACTATGCTGAGGACCGTGATGATCGGCACTCTACCACCGGCTTCGTCTTCTTGATGGCAGGCGGCGCTATCTCATGGGCGTCGAGGCGGCAGCCTACAATCTCTGTCTCCTCTACTGAGGCGGAGTACAAGGCGGCATCCGATACCTGTCGTCAGCTGACTTGGCTGAGGACATTCGGCAGCGAGTTGGGGGATGACATTTCGCGGCCTACGCCTTTGTGCGTGGACAATCAGGGATCTATATTCCTCGCCGTTAACCCCGTCGTTGACCGTCGTACCAAGCACATTGAAGTCCGTTACCATTACGTTCGAGAGCAGGTCAAACTAGGGAACGTTGAGATCTTCTATGTCGCTACTGCGGACCAGCTTGCTGATGCCCTCACGAAGAACGTGCCCTTCTCCATATTGGACCGTTTCAGAAGGGGTATTGGTTTGGTCACCTCCGCATCTTGAACGAGTGGGAGTGTTGAACTTCCGTGTTTATGGCTGTGCCGGACCGGGAGTTGCCGTGTGTGGCCGTGCGTCTACAATACGCCGGCATGGACATTCTTACTTACCTGTTATGGACATTGTACTATACACGGCATCTCATCATCTTTACTGATGATTCTGGTGCGTTCTACGCTGCTCCGGTACATTCCAGATCCCTATGGAAGTCTCTAGAATATGGCATCATTCTTGCGCGATATGTCGTCGTAGTCTTGCTCATCGTCTTACTCATCGCATAGGCTACTTACTCAGCGTCCTCTGGACGTCACATGCTTCTCTTTTATGCTTACTCATCGCAGTCCTCCAGTAGTATATAAGGAGGACATTCTCTGCCATAGCTCTTCAGTCTTTCGCTCACAGACTGAAGAGTAAGTCCCACTACCTCTATGCCTACATATGTGTTACTTACCAGTACTTGTAGTTCCTCTTTGTGCGGCTCACAGGTACTGTCAATATGATTATAGTCTTTCGCTCACAGACTGAAGATTCCTCTTTGTGCGGCTCACAGCCTTCCAGGTTCAGAGTTCTTCATCAGATGGCCATAGCACTTCTATAAATCTATCTATCCAATGTCATCACCCTCTGGACTGAGTTTAACATCGCCCAAGGTAAGCGTCACATGTGAAGTTTGCGGCAAACTGTCTATCTCGACAAGAATCCCAACCCGCTCCTGGCTCTGCCACATCGAGGATAGAAAATATGCAATGGAATCCTCCAGCGACAGGAGAGAAGGCCCTACTTACCTCAGGTATTTCCGGCAGCGGTGAGCAGACCTACTCTTCTGATGCTCTACAGGGATCCCATTCATGGTCTCCCGCTCCTGGCCCTGCTCCCTCGTCATCAGCCTCCGTCCATTCATAAAATTCACCCCGCTTGCAGATAGCTCCCCTCCCATCTTGCAACGCAGCGAAGAGGCCCGAGCCCAGCCATAGAGCTTTTGCTTATCCATCACCCACTTGTACAGGTTACTCACTGAGCAGGTGCGAGAAGGACGTTCGTTGTGAACTTTGTAGCCCGGTAACTCGACTGAAATCGAGCCCCTCCTTGAGTGTGCCATGGTAGGCCGTGGTGTTTTGACCATGATTGAATAGACATTGGGTTCAGTCCATCCATAGCTACATCGCATCGCTATCTTATCAACTCGGCAAAGGGTGGTGTTAAGACGATGCCTAGTGGTTTGCTTGTTAGGCTTTTAGCACAGGGACTTAGATGCTTCACACAGAGGGATCGAGGTTCAGAGGGGAGGTTCGAAGGGCGATAGATAACCAGGTCGAGCTGAGGTTCTCCTCAGCTCTCCTACTCGTATATATACATGTGAGACACTCTGTAACCATGAGGCACAGCCTGCAGGTAACCACGCCGTAGCCATAAGGTACTGAAACGCGTAGCGGAAACACACTGTAGCCATGAGGCACTGAAACACGTATCCAAAACACAAGGTATCCACGAGGCAGAGTCCGTGACTGATTCCAGACATAACGTGTGACCAACCGTTACTGAAGCACGTACGGTTGTAACATAACCCCCTTTCTATGGTAGGAAGTCGCCCTCGACTTCTTCAGATAGTGTCGCGGAAGTGTCGAAGCTCCGGTGAGCGTGGAGGAGAGCGAGGGGACGCAGTTCCGAACCAAGGGCAGTCCGCGTCGAGATGTCCTGCACCCCACATCCTGCACCAACGACACTGTCTTTGGGGACAGTATAGCGTTCTGTGGCCGACGATGATGCAGTTGAGACAGAACTGTTCATTGGCTATCGCGTCGAGGATGGGGTATTGACTGGTAGTCGCGTTTTCCGCAGCGACAGGTACCGGAGTGGCGTAGAATGGGATTGATAGCTGCGGTGGAGGAGGGATTGGAAGTGGTGCTTGCCACGATACGGGTCTGGGGGTGTCAGGACGAGGACGTAGGGGTTGGATCTGTTCGAGACAAGGTCGAACATATCGTGCTTCAGGGGCCGGGGATAGCGCGCGTGTTTGTCGAGACGATGCTGGACCTCCCGGATGCTCGGTTGGCTCTGGTTCACCGAGTTCCGGTACAATTCGTCCAAAGTACTGTTGGAGGCGGTGGCGGTTGGTGGGCCACGAGAGGGCATGGTCGATGTTCTCTCGTGCGTCCGAGAGGTGTTGCATCCCTTCGTCGAGGTGGTAGAGCGCGTGTGCCGCTTCTTCTCCGGGGACATTCTCCAATGCTTGTTGTACTGCTTCGAGGTGACGGATTACGCGCCTTTGGTAGAACTCCTGGCTGACCACTACCCACAGGTTGTAGTTGCGTCTCGAAAGGGTTTCGTCGACTATGTCTTCGAGCTCGTTTTGAGTGTCGACGGCTCGTGCATAGGCCACAGCGAAAGCTTCTATCCGTGGGTCCGACAATTGTACCGCTTCAGATTCGTGAAGAGTTTCCTCCGACGAGTTCGACGATTGAGTGGGTGCGATGTTTTCGTCGACAAACACGTAACTGGCGGTGTCTTCGACGGGTGTGTTAGGCCGAGTCGGGACCCAGGTATTGCGCGAGAATGGGAGTTCCATCCCCATGGCTGGTCGCAGTGTCTTCGACGGTGGTGGGAGAGAGTGGGTCGCGGTGGTCGAGGAGGTGTTGGAGGAGTGAGAAGTAGAGTTGGGAAACGTATCTGAGGAAGGCAAGAGCGAAGAGGAATGCGGTGAAGGTGGTGATGAGGACGGCGACTATGTTCCCCATGCGTTGAAGTCGTCCTTCTTGGGGGGGTAGTCCCTGGAGAGGAGGGTCCTCTCGAGTAGTCGTTGAGAGAACTCTCGCAGGATGTAGGCGATGGCTGCGAGGGAGATGGCGAAGAGGGCGAGAATGTAGAGGCAGAGGAGTGCGAGGAGTGCGAGCATGTTGAGGTTTAGGCCAGTTTCTTGGCCCGCTTATATCCTTCTAGGAGCTCCTGGGCATGAGGCAGCAGCATGTCTTCCGGTTCCCATGTATTTTCGGCACTGGAGTATCCTTTCCACTTGATTCGGTAACTGATTCCGCCTCGTTGCTTCTTGTGTCCCACGATGGCCTCAACTTCGTATTCTTCTTGATCGTCGATCAGATCAGGTGGAGGGCGCGTGTAGTTGGGGCCGTGTGTGTCGTTTTCCTTATAAGGGGTGAGGAAACTTGCGTGGAACACGGGGTGGATCTTCCATGTTTCAGGTAGCTTGAGACGGTAATTGAGGGTGCTGATGACTTCGAGGATTTCAAATGGTCCTTCTCGTTTGGGCGCAAGTTTCCTGGTGGCGTATGACAGTTTCAAATTCTTGCCTTCGAGCCAGACTTTCTGCCCTTTCTTGAAGGGGATGAACTTTCCCATAATGCGGTCCCTCATTATTTGCCGGGCTAGCTCATGTGCCGCTAGCGCTTCGTCACGTGCCTTTTGCAGGCTCGTTAGGCGGTCTTGTACCAGGGGGACATTGGTCCTTGGGTAGGCAATAGGGATCAAGGACGGGTTGTATCCCATCATGAGGTAGAAGGGAGAGGCGTTTCTGGCTGCATGGGCTCGTTGATTGTGCGCCACTTCTGCGTCGATCAGGTGTCTTGACCAGGTGTCTGGTCGTCCAGTGCAGAAGATCCAGAGATAGACTTCGAGTTCTTGATTGGCTCGTTCCGTTTGTCCGTCGCTCTGTGGGTGATATGCGGTGCTGAGAGACAGTGTGATCTTCAGGAGTCTTCCTAGTTCCTTGGTGACGTGTGATGTGAATTGTGGTCCTCTGTCGGAGATGATCTTTTCTGGAAGGCCAAAACGTCGGTATACGGTTTGATACATGAGTGCGGCTGTTCCAATGGCGTCGATGGTCTTGTTGCAAGGTGTAAGGATTACCCCCTTTGTAAGGCCGTGGTCTACCATGACCATGATTGAGTCAAAACCATCGGATGTCGGTAGATCGGTGATGTAGTCGACAGAGACTTGCTGGAAGGGTCGTGTGACGCCGTCAGCCGAGATGGGGTTCAGCGGTGGTGTGGTGGGATGTGTATTGATCTTGTTTTGCTGGCATTCCGTGCACCCTTCCACGTAGCGAGACACCATAGTGTGCATTCCCGGCCACCAGTAGTCGCGTCGTAGGAGTTCTAGTGTTTTGAAGCGTCCGGGGTGTCCCATTGCCGGGGTGTCATGGTAGCGTTGGATTAGGTCTCTCCGAAGTTGTTCATCAGCGGGGACGTAGCATCTGTTCTTGAAGAATACCATTCCGTCCCGTTCTTCCCAATCCGATAGTGCAGATTTGATGGGGGGAAGTGTTCCGGTCTTCAGTGCCATGTGTATTGCTTGGAATATCTGGTCTTTGATGACAAACTCTCTGAAGCGTGTTTGCAGTTCGGAGTCAATCATCCTGACGAAGAGATGTTCGGGTAGGAGGACGCGGTCATTATTGTCGATCTTCTTGTCATGGCCAAGGTCGTGTTGTCTGGACAGGGTGTCGGATTGGATCATGTCTTTTCCTGGGACGTGGTGTAGCTGGATGTCGAATTCTGATAGGAAGAGTAGCCATCTTGCTTGCCGTCGGTTCAGCCGGTGGGCATCACGATAGTAGGTCAGGTTCTTGTGGTCAGAAAGGACTTGTACTGGATGAGGTGCTCCGAGGAGGTAGTGGCGCCATTCTTGTAGAGATCGGATTATCCCTAGGAGTTCTTTGTCATAGATCTCGTAGTTTCGTTCTGCTTCGTTGAATCCTTTGGACAGGTATGCACATGGATGGAGGTCGCCATTTTCGTCTCGTTGTCGGAGGACAGCTCCTGATGCAAAGTCCGATGCGTCTGATTCGATGAAGAATGGTTTGGAGATGTCAGGCATTAGCAGGACAGGTGCTGTGGTGAATCTGTTCTTCAGGGTGTCAAAGGCTTGCTGACAGGCTGGTGTCCATTCCCACTTGGTGTTCTTTCGGGTTAGGTCGTTCAGCGGTTTTGCAATATCCGAAAAGTGATCGATAAAACGCCTGTAGAAGTTGCCAAAGCCCAAGAACGACCGTACCCCTTTGACGTCAGTGGGTTCTTTCCAGTCCTGGATGCCTTTCAGCTTGATAGGGTCCATGGCTACCTGGTTTTCCCGGATGATCATCCCAAGATATTCCACTTCTGGTGCGTCAAAAGTGCATTTCTCCAGCTTCAAGAACAGGTCATTTTCTTGTAGCCTTTGCAGCACCCTTCGTGTCCGTTCTTCGTGTGTCTTCTGGTCTTTCGAAAAGATGAGGATATCGTCCATGTAGATCACAAGCCATCCTTCGTTGATCATGTCTTTGAATAGGGCGTTCATCATTGCCTGAAAGGTTCCTGGGGAATTGCATAGTCCGAAGAACATGACCATGGGTTCAAATAGTCCACAGTGGGTCTTGAAAGCTGCTTTCCATTGATCACCGTCCTTGATTCACACGTTGTTGTAGCCTGATCGCAGGTCTAATTTGGAGAAGACCTTGGCACCTTGCAACTTGTCAACCAGTTTGGCTACTAGCGGGAGCGGGTATGCATTCTTGATGGTTCCTTCGTTGAGGTAGCGGTAGTCTTGACATGGCCGTAAAGATCCATCCTTCTTGCCAACAAAGAATAGTGGTGATGCCATTGGGGATTTGGATTCGCGAATATAGCCTTTCTTTAGGTTTTCATTGATGAATTCGTCGGCTGCTTGTTGTTCCTGTGGAGACAGCCGATATGGTTTGAAATCCTTAGGCACGAAATCCGGTTTCAGTTCAATGGCATGGTCCCAGGGTCTTGAGGATGGGAATTGTTCCGCCGCTTTCTTCTCAAATACCGATGCAAATTCTTGGTATGCTTCAGGTAAGATCTTCTGGTTATTCCCGGATGCTTGTTGTGCGAGCGCCATAGCTGGGTTGATCTTGGCCTGTATCCAGAGATTCATAGAGTAGATGAAGCTTGTTCCTTCCGGTGCTCGATAGATTCGTCCTACTCGCGGGCGGGGACGGACTCGCTGGTCTTGTTCCTCCTGAGGGTCTTCTGTGGTGAGTTTGTCTCCTAGCTTCAGGTAGTCCCCGTGGTGCTCAATGGTCTTGTCCAGGTACGCTAGTATCAGATTGTCAGTGCATTGTTCTTGGTGCTCGTCATTTGGCGTGGGTAATTCCGCAAAGGGTGCTTTCATGGTGTCCTGTTGTGCAGTGGTGCTGCCTTCTTCCGACTGTTGGCGCATACTGTCTTCAGGAATATCTTCTATGGTTGTCTTCCGCATGATTCGTCAAGTGAAGTGGTTCTGTTCTGGGAACCAGAGCTGTCGCAAACGTTCAGAGAGTTGTAGATTCACTTTTGCTGGGTCGATGTGAAGGGAGCCTCGGGTGAAGTCAATTTTGGCGTTGACCCGTTGTAGCCAAGGAAGCCCTAAGATGATCTTCTCCTTTCCTAGAGAGGTGACGAGCATGCGGACAAGATGTCGATGTCCTCCAGCTTCGATTTCTAGGACTGAACAGTCTTTGATTGTCCCTTGCTTGTTTGGGGTTCCATCGGCGTTGAAGGCTCGTATAGGGACCTTGAGGGGTTGTATCGACACTTTCTTTTCTAGGACATATCGATAGTCCACAAAGGAGTCTTGTGCTCCCGTATCGATAAGGGCTTGGGTTTCGACGATTCGGTCCGTGATTATGGCCAGCGGTATCCTCATGGATTGCTTGGTGGTGTCTGCCATAATTACAGCACGGACCTGCGTGCGTGGTTTCGACGTCGCTTCGGACCACGTTCTCAAAAACCCTCCTCCAGGATGACCTTCACCATCGAGTCCCTCTCAACTGGGTTGGTAACTCCTCTGAGTGCAGTGCGAATTCTGGCTGTTGTGACAGTGCGAGTGTTCCCGTCTTCGTTGTCCTCTTCTTCGGCTTCTTCCTCGGTTTCGGTCATCCGCATTTTGCGTGCTGGCCGTTTCCCTTTGTTCTTCCTGGTTGGGCAGTGGCGAGAGAGATGTCCAATTTCATGACAGGTGAAGCATCGTCCTTCCTTGTAGTGTCGGTCTCTTTCTTCGGTAGTCATGTGATCGACATCCATGGCATCAGGGTCCTTCTCCTTGTGGCTCGAGTAGCGCTTTGGGAAGAATACTGGCTTCTTCGTCGAGTTCTTGTCGTAGGCTTGGCCTAGTCGCCATTGCTGTTCAAGGCGGGCTGCTTGGGAGTAGAGCGTGTTGGTGGTCGTTGGCATGGTAGCCAATGCAAACATCTTTTCTCTCAAGGGTTTGTTCAGCCCTTGATAGAAAAAGTCGGCAATGACGTTGAAGTCGTTGATTCTGCATTGACTGATGACATTCTTGAACTCGAGAATATATTCTTCCGCTGTCTTCTTGCCCTGATTGAGGTTCCGTAGCAGGACTCTGGCGCTGGCGGCCATATCGACGTCTTGGAACGAAGCTTTGAGTGCTTCCTTGAAGGCATTCCAAGTGCCATAGTTGACGGGGTTCTGAGCTTCTGCATTGGTGATGAAGTCGCTGGCCCATTGTCCTGCCGTTCCTTCGTTCATCAGCATGAGAGCGAATGTTATTTTCTTCTCGTCGGTGTTGAACTTGGTTTCGTAGAATTTGAAGTAGAGAGCACATTTCTGGGTCCATCCGATGAGCTCTTCTCGTTTGCCATCAAAGGTCGGCGGCATTTTGAGCTTGACTTCGTCTGCCATTCTTTCTGTGATTCTGGGTTGCGGTTGGGGTTCTTCATGGATATGGATAGTGGCTACTGCTTCTGTCAATGCAGGAAGTTCTCCGGTGGTTCGTGGGGTGGGGGTGTCAAAGCTATGCTGAGATTGCTCTGATTCGCTCTCAGAGTTCTCGGGTTCTGGTTCTCTTGGGACAGGGTCTTCCTGTGCGATCTGGTCGAGTGGGGTCGGGTTCGGTGTGACTCTTAGTCTCGGGGCTTCTCTTCTGGTGAAGCGATAGTATCGTTCGTCGTAGTTGGGGTTCTCTGTTCGGAGTTCGTCGACAGTTACGTCTGTTCGTTCTTGGTTCACATATTTCCACTTATCGTCTCCTACTGGGTAGACTAGGCGTCCTTCGTGGTAGATTAACCCGGTGCTAGGGTTAAAGGACCAGTCTTCTGATTCGTTCGGGATTGGTTCCGTGTCGATTCGTCGGGTTACCGCTCGCTTTTCAGCAGCGGTTCAGGTTCAGGTTCGTCGGGTTTCAGCTGGTTGTCTAGATCTTGGTAGATCGACGGGTGGGGAGAGCTCGACCTTATGTTAAGACGATGCCCAGTGGTTCGCTTGTTAGGCTTTCAGCACAGGGACTTAGATGCTTCACACAGAGGGATCGAGGTTCAGAGGGGAGGTTCGAAGGGCGATAGATAACCAGGTCGAGCTGAGGTTCTCCTCAGCTCTCCTACTCGTATATATACATGTGAGACACTCTGTAACCATGAGGCACAGCCTGCAGGTAACCACGCCGTAGCCATAAGGTACTGAAACGCGTAGCGGAAACACACTGTAGCCATGAGGCACTGAAACACGTATCCAAAACACAAGGTATCCACGAGGCAGAGTCCGTGACTGATTCCAGACATAACGTGTGACCAACCGTTACTGAAGCACGTACAGTTGTAACAGGTGGTGGGTGGTCGATCAGTGTCCGGAGTCCTACACTTCACTTTTTGGGGTTGGTTTCACGGAAAGTCTGGGCGGTTGCCCCCTGAGGGAGGGCGATCTTCAACGGGCGCCTTTCTGAAGTAAGTTGCCTCGCGTTCTCTACTCATCCAGTCCCTCACTTTCCTCCACCGTCACTCAGCAGACATGTAGGCAGGTGGACAGACCCCCGTGTTCGTTATGAGTGAGTTAATTAGGCAGGGGTAAATGGAATAGAACTGACAGAGATGTGTAGACACTGCACCTGAAAGGCAATCAGGCCGGAAAGCACAAATTTAGAATACCACCGCTGCAAAGGTCCATTAATCGACGTATGAAGAGACCTAAATAGCTGAATATGTCCGTTAGACCACCGCGCATGTTATTCGAACATGTCTGGGCCCAAAGCCATGCTCAAGGTGATCCTGGACCCGATGGGCGGTCTTCTGTAAGTGTTTGCGAAATTCAAAATGCTACAGCGTGTCCCAAATGGCGTCAGGTTGACCCACAATCGACATGTTATCCTCCGCTAAATTCACGTCACGCACCCCGCCGCAAACAACATTATTAAGCTGAGCAGGACACAGGGAGGGGAGGGTAGGTTGTTCCCCGAAGAACTGCAAACATGCTGCAGCGAAGTGGGCTCTGTAGCAATCAATGACATGATACCGTCGGGCACGGCGATCCCAGCCACGCATCAGGAAACACCAAATCGTCCAGATGGAGACACGTGCCTCCAGCGCTCCGTGGGCCTCCATCTAGAGACATGTTCTCCATCCCGTTGACGAACATTCATAATTTGCTTGTTTTCGTCTGTGAATATGAAGTTCTGCTCTTCTGAAGCCTTACCACGATTTTTTAAAAGGTGAACAAGCGACACGGTGGCGGTGAGTTGCGCAGGCAAGCCATGGGACAGGCTCCGTAGTCTAGTGCTGCCACGATGTGAGGTCACCTTGAAGCAAGGTGCACATCGCCTTGACGGCATCTCGGCCGGCCTGTTCAAGGTCACATCAAGGTCACCTCAAGGTGACCTTGAGGTCAGTCAAGGTTGTGAGATTCCCAGAGACGCTGAGCGGCCCGAGCCTGTTGGGCACTTCTCTCGCGTGGAGCAGGTCACGTTCACGACGCGACGCGATCATCCCGTCGCGATTGACTCTCTTCCACCATGCTCATTTCTCTTCCTTCCCGCTCGTTTGCCCCTTCATATTGTCCTCGTGAATAAGCTATCAACCTTTATTTCAACTCTGAACCCTGGATGAAGGAATTCCCAACTTGTTTACCTGCTGGAGCACACCCATTTCACTGGCTAGCAGCTTCATTAATGGTAAGTGCACTCCACTGTAGCTACACCAGTCAATGCCCTCGTAGTAGTAGTCCGAGACATCAGGAATCAATTTTTTCTATGCAAATTGCACTGAAGGATCCATACATAAAGCCGCGGGGAGCATACAGTTTCTCAAATTCATCATGTCCACTGATTCCACTGCGAGTACTGTGGTGCGTGCCTTGAATCCGCTCTCTTGTATTTGTTCGCCTCCCTCTCCGCTCGGTGGTGAACGTTTGAACCGTCTACACATAGGCAAACATCATCCGGAAGCCCCTTCCCATATCAGTACGCCCAACACTCTCCACATGAGCGATCAGGATATGCTCAGACCGGGCCGACTCCTACCAGCTTCGGCACACCATCCAGCGGCACTGTGCAACAACATCCACACAATGATGAGCACAGAATTGGTGGGTGAGAATGGTCTCTCTAAACAAGATTCATGCCCAGACGCGGGCTTGCACAGAGTGCGGTTATTGACACTTTGCCTTATAGCAGCGGTGATGCACTCAACCGACCAGTAAGGACAGATGGAAGAGACGGTCGAGAGCCCAGAAGGTCGAGACCGGGCTGCAAAGACGTCTCGCGGAGCGCGAGGAGATGCTAGGCTCGCGTCGGGTGCCCTTACGGCGGTGCGATACGCAGAGAAGCGCGGAGGGAGGGGAGTGGTAGCGGTCAGGCGGAAGGTAGGCGACGACTCAACTGAGCTGGCGTTCCCGCGGTACGCAGGAGGGTCGCTTCGTAGCCGGTGTCGGCGTTGCAGAAGGCTCATAACGCAATCGCAACGCTAAACGCTAATCGCAGGGTTCGCAGGGTTCGCAGTTCGCAGAGTTCGCAGAGTTCGCAGTTCACAGTTCGCAGTTCGCTGTTCGCAGGGTCGTCGCAGGGTTCTTTTTGGGGAAATGAAGTTCTGAGCCAAGGGGAAACTGGATTGTCACGGCCCGAGGGCGTAGGTATTTACAGGGAGTGTCCGCACGTCCGACGCCATCAGAAAGTCTCTACGGAAGGTCCCTCGCGAAGGGGATCGAGGCCGCGATGCGCCGGCCGCCAACGCGTAAACACTGATACGCTCCACAGGTGTTCCAGGCCAGAAACCCTTCTTTTCCCCCCTTGCGCGCGCACACCAACCACAGCGCGCGCAGAGCCCACTGCACACCTTGGTACCCCCTATGTCGCGCGCGCAGTGCATGTAGCCCATCGCGCACAAGGTCAAGATGCGCGCGGGGCACTTCACCACAGCGCGCGCGATGCCTGTCGCTATCCAGAGCCCTCTGCCCTAGCTGCTCGTGCGCACGGGTCCGCTGGGCGCATCAGTGGCGCGCGCACGAGGCGCGCGAAGAGTCGTATCGCGCGCGGCAAGTGCGCCCGGCGTGCGAGGCATCCCGGGCCCGGTTTCCGCTTATCTTCCGTATGGTAGCACGTGTTTTTGATTCAGCCTGCGGGCATTCTTGTACATAGTCATTTCGGGGCATTCGAACCCCCCAGACAATCCACCCCTCACTCTCTCAACTGCTGGGAACATGTCCCTCGCGCTTCTCGACGTGCAACAGCTTCCCCTTCAAGGCAGGACGACTGGAGACCTCTCCGCTGTGACAGTGTACCGTCAGCTGCGTATACTGCGTCGATTCTGTTTCTCCTGCGTTTCACTGCGTGCGTACTGCATTGCGAAGCCCCGCGGCTGATTGCGAGCGTTGCGTTATTCCTGCGCGTGTTGCGTTACTGGGCTTACCCCCGCGCGAGCCTTTCTCCAGCGCGAGTCCGCGCGCGATCCCGCCTTGTGCGCGAGAGGCATTCCTCCTGCTTGTGCGCGAATAGTACACGGACCGGCCTACTAGCGAACCTAGGGAGCTCGAGACCTTACTCCCCTTCATCACACACCAAGACGTCCTCTACCCCTCGGCTATCGGCCGTCAGAGCACCTCTTACCGTATCAACGTGGAACGTACCCTTGCGCCCCGACGGACCGGCCCATGCCCTCGCGATACCGCGCGATAAGCCGTCCGCACACGGACAAGGCCCCTATGCTGCAATGAGCCCTCCGCACGCCGGAGCTCTCGGACTCGCGGAAACCGCGAAAAGAACAGGTCGCGGGCGTTGGCTCGGCGCGGGGCGTATCAGCGGCCTGTCAGCCGGCACACAATTTGGAGCAATACCGTTTGTGTCCCAGCTCCATCCGCCATCTACCCCCGCTCGATTTATACCCCGTCCCTCACATACGACATGGGTTCCCACATTAGAAGATGCGACAGGCCTAGTGCTGAACACCGCCCAGAAGACTTGGTAGATATACTTGTGTCCCTCGAGCAGACTTTGGATATGCTTCATATAGGAAACCTCAACGATCTTGTCATGCTATTCGATGGATCCTGCCCAAGCACACATGTATCTTAGACTATCCAAACTATTCTACAATGCTTAGATACAAGTACTTGCAACCCTTCAAGTTGCCTGAGATTCACGAAGTGCGAAATGCGCTGCACCGGATCTCTCACGTGATCACCTCAAGGTCACCTTGATCGACCTCAAGGTACATCAAGGTATCAACTCCGACACCTTGAGGTCACCTTTACCTCACATCGTGGCAGCACTACCGTAGTCTTCATTTTGGCACTGATGGAGTCGCCCTGTCTCCATATGATGGGGGGTGTCTCCAGCGCCTCCATCCAGCCATGCCTTACCATATGAGGCCCATGGTTCACGGAGGCTTTCCTGATGCGGCGTTGGCATGCATGACAGGCGGGTCATTGGCGAGGCCTACAGCGAGAAGAGTGGACATGTGGCGAAGTGTGTTGAACGTCTCCCGCACGACTGTCTTCGGATGGCCCTGGAGTTGGGAAGAACCAGGGCTGCCGAGCTCACAGTGTTTGAGCGCGGTAGTGAGGATCAAGATGTGACGGCGCAGCTCATCGACGTTGGCGCACTCGAAGATGTCTTGACTAGAATCTGCACTCTGGGAGTGTCCGCCCCGTGTGTCAGGAGGTGCAGTAGGAGCAGACATAGCCGTAAAGTCCAGATAAAGGTTGGTTGAAGTGGTAGCTGTAAATAAGAGGACGACGAGCTCAAGGATGGAGATGAATCCTGACGAATCCCGCCTGTTGCCTAAATTGGCAGAGGGCGGGATATTTCCGAATCAGGAAGAGGCGCGATCATCCCCCTCCAGGCCAAGTCTATAACGGATCCGCTTTTCTCCTCCCGCCATCATCTTGACCGTGCACATCGTCGCCCACGATGAGGTAGGAAGCTACGGCTACGCACTTGGATCCAACAAGTTCATACTTCCGTAGCGACTTCATACGGGTCAAGGATATCGCCCTCACCGTCTCCTTCTCCGATGGGTCGCGGTGGCCGTCGAGCGCGCCCCACGCGCAGCCAGTCATTGTGACATGCAGCATCGCCCACGACGTCCGTCGTGCTGCTGACGGCGACGATCTCGCGCACTCCGTCAACTACTCCGCGGTGGCCTCTAACATCAAGGCCGTCGGAGACGCCGAGGTCTTTCCCTCCATCGAAGCCTTTGCAGATCGCATCTGCGCGACACACTCGACGCGCTTCCCCGGGGCCGGCGCACTCACGCTCAGCATCGCAAGGACAAAGGCGCTACTGTATGGCGCATCGTTCGGCGTCGAATTCACGAAGCCAAGTCCGGCTGTGGAACCACAGGAGGAAACGTTCTTTCTCCACGACCTCGCTTGTTATGCGGTGCTTGGAATACATCCGCACGAACGCCAACGGAAACAGAGCGTACGGATCGACGTCTCCGTGACGAAAAGGAGGTCGCGTGCGGCACCACTCGACTTCCGGACGTTGGAGCAACATATCTTTGACGTACGTATATGCACACTTTGTTACTCATGATCATTCTCACGAGTCCACCTAGTACGTCGAAGTCTCCAAGTTCCTGACGGTCGAGTCCTTGACCTCCGAAGTGGCCAAGTCGACACTTGCCTTCCTTGCAGATGTTTCCGCTCGTATCACTGTACGGATCTCAAAGCCGAGTGCACTCCTCACCGCGGAAGCTTCGGAGCTAGAGGTGACCCGTACATTTGCTGACATCGGAGCTGGTGTCGCGAATAGCGCCCTCTCCGGTACGACATCCACGTCTTCTAGGGGGCGCGATGTGTGGACGAGTGCTGGGAGTGCCTCGAGCTCAAAGCCCTCTTCGACCTACCCATCTCTCCCCCACAAGGCCGCGATAGCTATAGGATCCAACATGGGCGACCGGTTCGCCAACATAGAATGCGCCCTCCGCCTGTTGGAAGCCCCGGGTGCGGATTTCGAGAACTGGTCCGGGGACCCTCGGGTGGTCGTGGTGGACACCAGTTTCATGTACGAGTCTGCTCCGATGTATGTCGCAGAACAGCCTAGGTTCATCAACTGCGCGTGCATAGTGAGCATACAGGCAGCTCTGCTGTGTTGACACAAGTTGACAACGTTTGATAGGTGGAGACCAATTTCGAGCCTCGTGAATTGCTGTCCTTCTTGAAGCAAGTAGAAAGCGCTGTCGGGCGGGTCGAATCCTTCAGAAACGGACCGCGGGCGATCGATCTCGACATCGTGCTGTATGATTCGCTGGTGATAGATACCCGAGCAGACTCTGCTCGTGGTACGCTCGACAACCTTAGCGGAGAGCTTCTGATTCCCCACCCACGACACGGAGAAAGAGAGTTCGTGCTACGGCCACTGGCAGAGTACGCGTCCCAGCACCAGTTCACTGACTGGCATATCTGACCTCGGTGTGTCTAGTATGATTCCCGACCTTGTTATCCCCTCGACTGGCAAGACCGTCGAAGCGTCTCTGATCGCGCTGATGTCGCGGCCTTCCACCGATCCCGCGATGTACAAGGTTTTACCGTTCCCTCGCTATCCGCTTCCCCACTACAAGGGTGAAAGACCGCCACACATGACAAAGATTCGCCCAGTTCCACCCACGGCAACCTACTGGTCGTTCCCGGTAACGTCGTTTGCCTCGACGAGCAGCAAACCGCCGCCACGAAAGACGTACGTCATGGCAACGCTTAATGCAACACCGGACTCGTTCTCGGACGGCTCTGCGCATTATAGCTTGCCCGATGCGCTCTCGTACGCAAACGCGGCTGTCGCGGATGGTGCGAATATCATCGACATCGGGGGATACTCGACGCGCCCGGGCGCCGCGTACGTCTCGCCGGAAGAGGAGTTCTCTCGCGTTGTGCCCGTGGTGCAGGCCATCCGCGGCTTGTGGCAGGACGACGCCGTGACGACTCCCGGGGGCAGACTGCCGTCTATTGCTAGGACGGCCGCGACGCTCATCAGTGTGGACACCTTCCGGTGGGAGGTCGCGGAGGAGTCCGTGCACGCGGGCGCGAATTGCATCAACGACGTGTACGCGTTCAGCGGCGCGGACTGGCCGGCGACGGCGCGATCCGCGGAGCACTTTGCGAAGATGCGCCAGGTATCGCGCGACCTCGCAGTGCCCGTGATCCTGATGCACTCGCGGGGGCCCGCGTCGGCGAATAAGGACTACTCGCAGTACGACTACGCGGCGGACGAGCACGGGCGCGGCGCGGTACTGGAGGGCGTACGGCTCGAGCTGGGCGCGAAGGTCGAGGCTGCGGTAAAGGGCCGCGGGGGCATTCGGCGCTGGCTCGCGATTGTTGACCCCGGGCTCGGGTTCAGCAAGACGGTGGAGGGGAACGTGGAGGTGCTCCGGGACGCGGGAAGCGTGGTGAGCGCGTACTCGGCGCGCCTGCGCAGCCTCACGGCGCCGCCACAACGTCCGTTGCGGAACCCTCTGGCGGGGTACCCGCAGCTGATTGGGGCGTCGCGGAAGTCCTTCCTTGGCGCGATCCTCGAACGGCCGGACGCGGTGGGAAGCTACGAGGGCCGGCAGACGCGACCGGTCGAGCGGGATTTTGCGACCGCTGCGGCGGTGAGTTGTGCGGTGCAGCAGGGCGCGACGATCGTGAGGGTGCACGACGTCCTGCGTCTTGGGGACGCGGTGAGGTTGAGCTCAGCGCTGTGGTCTTGAATACTACCACTGTCAAGCCGTCTCTGGCTTGGGGCTTCGTGGGTTGCGTAAATGTGAACTGCGTTTTGCTGTACACGGAGGCGATCCAGCATATGTACAGTACAACAGAGCAAGAAATAGATCTGTGATGGCGCAAGGAAAGGCAGCTTACCAGGGGGAATCAACATGTGAGAAGTATATATATGCGGCTTGTAGCGACGGTGGGCCGTCGGTAGCGGGGTATGGAGAACCGGGATATGCATCGGCTGACTAGTTAACCTCTACAAGGAATGCTCTCATTACTGCCAATCTAATCGAAACGCGTTGCAAGTAAACCCTACTAAGTATTAATGATCAGCCTAGGTCTACCATGTTACAAAATCATCCCAGTCCACGCGTAAGATGATGTATGGCGCAAGATGCACGTAACGGTACAAAGAGGGCTTGTAGTTAGTAGCTGACATCAGCAGTCATTTCAAGTGATCGACGTTAATAGGGGGACAACCGCTGATACTTTTCCGGAGACTGAACCGTCCCTCCTTTTCGGAGACTGAACCAGCTCCGATTCCGGAGACGTCTCCAAAAAGGGGGATCTTTCATTCGTCTCACGCGTATTTTCTGAAAGCTCATAGGGTCTCCGGAAGAGGAGATACTGTTCCTTGACGAATATTCTCTAAGGCGTCGCCTCTAACGGAGATGTTTGCGTGCACATAGTACATGTCATCAATACTCGGAGATTCAAACGTCTCCGATAACGAAGACGTCTCCCAAAACGGGGACGTTCACATCAAATCATTTCCCACACGTGCTGCATGCAATATTCATAGACGTCTCCGTAAATGGAGACGTCCCGCTATTTTCGATAGACCTCTGAGAGTAAATACGTAGACGTCGGCATAATTGGAGACAACCTCTCAAACGAATTCTCAGCGCCAAGCTTCAGTGTCTCCGGAAATGGCGACACTTAACATCAAGCGGACCTTAGCGGAGTACTTGGTCGCGTTGGCGCTGTAACGTCTCCGGAAAAGGGGACGTGTCAGGCGCCGAGGAAGCGTCTCCTAATCGGGGGACACTTCCCTAAATAGATACACGATCCGAGCGTATATGAGGTTCGCCGTCCACCTCTCCTGTTCCCCCGACAATCCTCGCCGACGTCCTGCTGCATGCCGAACCTATCGCAGCAGCGTTGGCCAGATCTCTTATCTGCAGCAACCGGTCCTCATCTGCGTCACACTCTTCTCGGGCTAGTCTCGGGCCGTCTATTCTCAAGCCAGTTAATCTTCTTGTTTGCTTGCGTGTACGCCCTCTACTCACCCACTAATGACCGCACATGTATGCATGAGCTCTGACGCGGACTTCCATTTGTCACAGATGACCCAGAAAGCCAGCGCGACGGTGCAGGACTTTCGTCGAGCCTGAGGGTGAGCACGTTCTTCACCAAGGGCATCACTGCCTAAACTGTCCTTCGAAAATTGTGAGTGAATGATACCGACAACACTATTTTGCTTATCGCTGACCCACATCGCCAGGCACACCTTCTACAACCTGTCATGCCCGCTGAGCCTTGTATGTATGCCCACCAAGCGTGCTCGTGTCTACCCCACCGTCCATGTCTACGCCTGCGCCACTTATACTGGCACCCATTTTTACTGCCGTCCCAACCTTAATGTATCTATGTCTGTGTATGTAACTATTTCTGTGCCTGTGCTGCCATTCATGTACTGTTGTAATCGCGTGTTACATGTGACTTATCGATTCAGAACTTGTACCAATACTACGTGCTCTTGCTATGATGCATACTTCTTCAATGAATCCAGCATCGAGTTGTGTGCCCCCCTCTCTTGTTTGTCGTCAACCGCGCCTTGTGACCCCAATCACAGTTGTTCACGCACTGTCTCGCCCGGCGGCACACGGCCCATTACAAGTATGAGAAGGGTTGATATGTGCTGCAAGGTCGTCCTCTGCTGCAGACATGAATATAGTATTGCAAACAAATCATGCAGAATTTGTCGACAAGAAACCGGGCATGGGCAAAGAAATATACTTTGCAAACAAGGCAGCGCTCGAAATATCTTACATGCGTCATCCGAGCAACGTTGTCGACGTCGGTCGGATCGATGTTAATTAATGCAATAAATTCAACCGTTCAACGTTCAAGGGCGGGACTCGGGGTGTGAAGCTCGTGGACTCGTACTAGACCTAGTGTAGTGTAATGGCGGGCAAACGTACTAGTTCAGGCCTCAGCACGAGCAAATTGGTATAGTACGAAATGGCGCCCCTTGACCGTGCACGATGTTGCGCATGCTATTTGGGATGCAACGTGAGCAGAGATACTACTATCGCAGGAAAGCCATAGCATGCAGTGGCCGTCTTCTGCCAGTAGTTTAATGTAGTACTTGGTCGGGAGCCTTGTATGAGCGCGTATCTCAGTCAGACGAGTGTACGCGGGACTGAGGTGAGCGAACGGGATGCTTTGCATATATGTACGAGGGACAAACAAATGAAAGACTAGTCGAGTCTGGTACATGCATCGTAGACGCGGGCGGGCAATAACTGTCTGTAACTTAACGGGACAGTCGTAAACGTTCCAGGACAGGGCGCGAGGCCTGGCGGGTTGACGTTGAACGTTGAACCGTCAACATCATGAGCACTTGGTAATACTATGTAGGTACACTGCTCGGAGCGGCCTGTTGCGAGTGCCAGGCTACCTACCAGTACTAAGCACAATCCGCAAGCTAGCGTCAGTATTACCTTGCACCCGGACCCCAATATTGAAGCAGCTTTTCCTGCGCGCCGCGGCCGGTCCCTGCACTGGCGTTCTAGAAGTCCAGGCAGAGCGTGTCCGGCGGTATGGCTCCGAATACACGCAAGGTCTACGCCGACGTCTAGGCGGCACTTCCCCAGTACTCTGAATTAGATGATTATACATAGGCTGCGGTTACTGCACGGTAAGTGTCCAGCATAGACAGCAATATAAAAAAGTACTTCTCGCCACTCGAACAAGTTGACTTCTGAGCTCGCCAGGAATATTCCGAGATGTGTCGCTCACAGTAGTATGACGTTGTGGCGAGACAATCGGAGGTGGTGTACTTGAGGCTGCATGCTCAATAGCGTGCGGGGACGTACTACCATGTAGTGATTATATGCCATTATTAGCATGGACACAAGGACTGACCGGTACTGACCTAATGTCGTCCCTCTGACATGACACAATCACATACTTGGCCGACTTGTAACACGCGGGAGAAGTCATGGATACGATTTAAGGTAAAATAAGTGATAAATGCATCGCCAAATAAAGACTACTACAGCTGGAACTATGGAGAGTCGGAGGGCGGTGTGCACACTGTGCAGCACAACCATAAGTGTCAGTAAGAAGGCCGTCGACCAGACTAGCAAGTACTTCACATATAAAGCTCACCTTATGCAGGTCCCTTTTGTTCTACAACTCCAGCAGTGTGGCCCAATCTGCCTCCGACGGTGATGTCCGATACGCAAGTGCAAAACATACCCTTGTTATCGGAAGGCTAGGTGGACAAGGATAGCTTGTGGTCGGGGATGAATGGAACTTAGGAGAGCGAAAAGAACAGGTTGACCAGGAATCTGCGTCGACAGGATAGCAAGACATGTATGAACAAGACAAGGCACGCCAGTTGACGTTGATCAGCAGGAGAAGGGCGAGCAGGAGGTGGTGGGAGGACGAGAAGGCAGAAGGGCGCCTGACGAGCGCGGCAGCTGCCGGCCCCGGACACCCCGCCCCCGGGGATCCCGGCCGCCGCGGGGCTGCAGCCGCCGCTGGCAGCACGACCCCGCGGTGCGGGGCGTCGGCGGAGGGAGGGAAACGACGGAGGCCTGTATATATGCATGTACAAACGTCTCCATTACGGGTGACGCTTACACGCTAGCTAGTAATAGCGCCATTTGCTAGACAAGCAAGCTGTTTTTGGAGACGTCTCCGTTACCGGAGACGGTTCAGTCTCCGAAAAGGAGGGACGGTTCAGTCTCCGAAAAAGTATCAGCGGTTGTCCCTTAATAGGAGGTACTTACACATTTGCCTTACATAATACGTATCGCCCTTGTATCCGTCCCTCGAGGTCCGAGCTAGAAGTATCAAGCCTTCCTCTCGACCTCTTCTGCAGATCCCGACATCCCTCACCACCGCTCATGGTACATAGACACCGCAGCAGCTGCTGACAGAGGGACACTCTTGACTTTGTACACTACGCATACTAGCACTCCGTTCTCAATGGCACCGTCTGCAATCCCCGGCTCAGCCACACCTTCGACAAGCAAACGCACACCAACCGCAACGAACGACAGGATGATGCGAGCGGAGGATGCGGAAGTGAGGCCGTACGTTATTGTGAGCGATCTTGGAAAGGGGAGCTTTGCTACCGTCTATCGCGGATACCACGAGGTGTGTTGTGGTTCACCGTGCACAACGGTACACATCTGACTCAAAGGACGGTGATCTAGCAAACGCACCAGTCGGTTGCCATCAAGACTGTCAATCGCAGCGGCTTGAGCCCCAAGTTATTTGACAACTTACAGGGGGAGATTGAAATCTTGAAGAGCCTCTCGCACCGACATATCACGCGGCTGCTTGACGTTATAGTGAGTCCATTTGCGTATCACATCGCGGTGTGCCGTGTGGTATACCGGGCGAAGGAGTTTAGTTCCTCTCCCAATATACGTTGGCGTGCTGACTCTGTTTACAGCGCGCAGAGAGGAATATATACCTTATAATGGAGTTCTGCGCCGGAGGAGACCTCGCGAACTATATCAAGAAACGTGGTCGAGTAGAAGGCCTTGAATACGTCCCTTCGCCTGGTGCGGCACCGACGTATTATCCACATCCGAAGCATGGCGGATTGAGCGAGATTGTCGTGCGCAGTTTCTTGAGGCAACTAGGTAGGTTGCGGTCCCGTCCGCTGATAGCACAACATTTGACCTGTGAGGCTCGGCAGCGCGGGCCCTCAAGTTCCTGCGCCAAAGGACTCTCATTCACCGTGACATCAAACCCCAGGTACGTAGAGACCTTGTATACACCAGGGCGAGAGCTTCACAGGATTGCAGAATCTTCTTCTGAACCCGGCGGGCCCGGATGAGTATTCACGGGGACACCCGCATGGAGTCCCTGTGTTGAAAGTAGCCGACTTTGGGTTCGCACGTTTTCTTCCCCAGGCGATGATGGCTGAGACGTTGTGCGGGTCACCGTGAGTTTGTTCTTCTATGCGGCCCTTCTGCACGGTACTCAACGGATACAGACTATATATGGCCCCAGAGATCTTGAGCTATCAGAAATATGACTCCAAGGCGGACCTCTGGTCTGTGGGTGCAGTGCTGTACGAGATGGCAGTCGGAAAACCTCCGTTCCGCGCGCAGAACCATATCGAACTGCTCAAGAAGATCGAGGAATCTAAGGGTATCAAGTTCCCTGACGAAGATCCACAAGCGATAGCTCGTGCTCAAGCCAAAGGCCAGGATATCAAAACCGTCCCTCCAGATATCAAGGCGCTCATCCGCGCGCTGCTCAAACGCGTACCTGCTGAGCGTGCCAGTTTTGAGGACTTCTTCACGAGTACGGCCATGGTCAACTCCAAATTTCCGAGAGCTAAGGAACCCACCCCACCGCCAGACGACGACGACGACGAGCCAGATCGAATACCCGATCATCATCGTATCATACCTCCCGAGGTGCTCGATCCAAAGGCGATGATCCCACCCGCGAAGATCAAGTTCAGACGCAAATCGCACACAGGTGATCCGTTGTCACAGGATAATCCACCCCTCGACGCGTGAGTCCTCCTGCAGCGCCCCACCATTATAGCATGTTCACCTTCGTACAGGGGAACGGATGTGGCAGGCCCGTCGCGCCCACGCTCCCCACCTGGGCAGTTGCCGCGCTTTAGTCCGCAAACACAGCCCAAACCTCTCTCGGGTATTGCTTCGGATAATTCTTCAACAATCCCTGGGGAGACGGAAGAGGATGGCATGCTGCGTCGCGAGTACGTCCTGGTTGGAGACCGGCGTGCAGTTGAGATCAACCGCGCTGTCGATGGTAAGATCTCTATGTGTGTAGGATTGGGAGATGTCTTACAGGGGGCACAGAGATCACATCTCGCCGCCGGCCACTTCGCGATCGGAAAGTACTCTCCCCGCTCACGGACGAAGCCTTGAATATTGGACAAGATGACCCTACACCTGAGTCCCCGAGCCCTCCGACCTTCCCCCCACCCCCCGTACCCAATGTACCACCATCCTCATCTCCGTCAAGTGTCGGTTCCCGCGGTAACGGCAATGCTCTCACTCGGGCGCTGACCATTGCCACGGGGATCCTTCGTGGGGGCAGCACCAAGAGGCGCCCGTCATACAATCGCGAGTACACCCCATCGTCTCCAAGGAAGACGCAGACATTCGGAGGTGCACGCGGGCTGGGTCTCGGACTTGAGCTGCAGGGCCAGCGGGACGTCGAAGAGGAAGAGCTTCTCTCCACGCTCGAGGAGCTTGCGCAGAAGACGGAGGTACTTGAGCACTGGGCGGACGAAATGTACGACTACGTCAAGGCGTTCCCGCAGAGTACGCATTCATCTACCTTCACCTCTTGCGGACTTGTTTTCACACGCCTTGCTCAGAGCCGCTACCGGATCCAGCAAAGTTCTCGCGACGGCAAGGCGAGACAGAACGTCTCGCGGCGCGGCGGAAGAATGCAGACATCCAGGCGGAGTACAACGCAATGACGTGTGTCGCGCTGTACATGCTGCTCATGTCGTTCGCCCAGAAGGGCATCGACAAGCTGCGGAATTACTACGAGCACATGCAGATGCGAGATCCGGATGGGGAGCTGGAGATGAGCGAGGGGTTCGATGAAGGTGTGTAATCGTGTTCGCGCTTATCAGGAGGTTGGCTATTGACACGGGCGTGTAGCGTTGACTTGGTTCAAGGAGCATTTCATCAAATGTCACGATCGTGCCGCCTTGGTGAAGACATGGCTGCCTGCCCAGTACGGCGGTCCTCCCACGTTCTTGGATCAACTCGTCTACGACCATGCCTTGGTTTTAGTGGGTTGTTTTTCTTGTGGCAATCAACTGCATCTCAAAGATGTTCTCTGCCAGAGCCGCACCGCTGCGCGAAAAGAACTGTTCGATCAAGCACAGTCGCCTGACGAGTGCGAGAAGCTATACGAGGAGTCGCTGTGGTGTTTGTACACCCTCCAAGACGACCTCCTACAAGCAGAGAACCCGTTCCTGGAAGAAGACCGCAACACCATCTCCACATGTACGTGCCCCCAACACGTTTCAACTTCGCAAAGAGAGGTTTACATTGGTACTTTGCTGTAGGGATCAAACGGACGAAGCTCCGTCTCGTCCGATGCCGTGTGCGGATGGGCATGAGCGATCGCGAGCGCGTCAAGGATGCGCGAATGGACCACAACCTCGTCGACGTCCTGCGGATACCCGCGCCGTGGGACGTGCCTGAACCAGACCCGAATTCGCCCCAAGAACCCTGAGCACCCCTTCGCTCGCCTTTTTGTCCTCGTTGCCTGTTTCACGGTCTGTACTACTAGGTCCCGTTTAGACATCATCTGTAAGTATCTGTACGAGCATCATCCGCTGCCCCCAGCCTATCCGCCATCGTAGCCATTTCCTGTCCTCACTTCCTTCCATATACGTTCAACTATTGTTGTTCTCGCAGTCTGCTTATTTACGTAGGCTTTTCACTGTCTCCTCGGACGATCACGCACTATGTCAATTTTCGGCTCCAGGACTCTCATGTGTACCATAGTACTTGCAGTGTCCAGTATCGTCTATCATAGACCCACAGAATTCACATTCAGGATTCACGATCGCGTGTTGTGCATTAAGCAATTGCAGTATTTAAATTACATGTGCGAGGGATCTCCGTGTCCGATAACAAATAATACACTCTCACCACTAAGCCATACCACCAACACAACACAAGTGGCCCAACCAAAAAACAAGCGTGCTGCGCGGTGGAACGAGAACACCCGCTATCTAGAAATCTCCAAGGTCGATCTCCACGCTTTGCAGCAGTGACGCCTCAAAGCTCAGCCCACTCTTCGTCTGCGTTGCTCCGGCGGGTGACACAGAACGGGGCGTGGCCGAGTCGCCATCAGCAGGCGCGGAGGTACCGGGAGTCCCTAGCCTGCACACACGAGCACCACCATCACGCCGGACGGAGCGAATGCACAAGGATCGTCAACAAGCCGCTCACACACGCACACGCACCACACGAGCAGGAAGACAGCACCGACCTGGATCCCCCCATCTTCGCCTTCAGCCGGCTCGCCGCGTCAGACAGCGTCGGCGTTGCGGTGCCCGCGCGGAGCTGCCGGTCGCGCCGCTTTCGTTCGAGCTCTGCGCGCTCGGCCTTGCGCACCGCGTCTTGATTCGCCTTGCGGTTACGCTCGTTCAGCCGCGCGAGCAAGTCTGAAGAATTCTCCTCGCGGCGTGCGTCTCGCGCGGGCGCGAGTTCGTTGAGCTGCAGCTCGATCTCGGCCACCTCATCCAGTTCGCCTCGCCGGAGGGCCAATGTACGCGCCTGCAGCAGGCGTGAACGCTCCATGGCCATGGCTGTGCCGCTCATCGTCGTGGTATGCATCGCCTGCTTGCGAGCAAGCATTGCGGCAATATCACTCTGTGGTGGACGATGTCTAGGGTGAAATGTCAACGGTGACGACACCTGGAATGACTGACCTCTGTCATCGGCTGGTTTGCCAGCTTCTCGAGCTGTGCGACCTTTTTCTCGAGTTGCCGTTTCGTTGGGAGCTTGACCTTTTCGACCTCGCACACCTTGACGAGGCGGTCGAACTCCTTCTGCAGGGCACTGTCTAGTCCGGCAAAGCTCATAGAATGACCGGACGCACCTGCTCAAACGGAGCGTTGGATACTTTGTCCATGGCGAACCGCCGAGTGGACTCCCCATGCTTGAGCTCCAGCTCCTGGTTGACTGTTTGGTCATTCACCTTATAGGGCTTGACCAGGTTCGCTGCGATATCTGGATACCGCTGAATAGATGCGCCCATACTGGCTATGAAGCCACCTACCGACAACCTCACATATACGGTAGACGGGCTGGTTGCTTTCCTGACCGATCAAGTACCGTACCCAGCTCCCTGGGGCTATGTTCATATATATTGAACAAAAAGCATTGACTGCCCTCACCTTTCACGTAATCCTCGAACCATGGCGACATGCAGTGTTTCGCGATCTGGTTGCGGCCTATTCTGCACTTGTTGAGGTCCTCGAGCGTGATCTGCTCCTCGTCGGGATTGCTCTTGCCATAGAGTTTGCGGTCACGTTCCTCCTCTTCCTCATACTTTGTGATTTGACCGTCTTCCTCGTCTTCGGATGTCTCCATATCCATCGGGGAGGATGAGCGATCACGTTTGGGCGAGTTATTCCTCGTCTACTACGATCAGACGGATTTCAACAGGGCTGAGATGAGACCAGCATACACGTTTCTTCTCATCTTTCGCCTTCCGCTTCGCCTTCAGCTCGTCGAGCTTACGCGACTTCTCCTTGGTCGCGCCACGAACGGCATGTTGCCCTGCAAAGACGTCAGCCCGATGATCCTCACTGCGCGGGGGGACGTACGTTTTGCGGCCTTCGATACACTCTCGTCTTCACCTCCCCGACCATTCTGCATCTTAAGCATGTTTTCCAGCTGTCGCTTGTCAGTGTAACGCTGAATCTCCTCCTGGCGTTGGGCAAGGATGTCTTCACGATCAATTTCAGACATGTCCATAAGGCTGGCCATGCTGTGAGTGGGGGGCACGGGAGGTGAGGGAGTGGCTGAGATGCCCACCGGGCGCGATCCGCCTCGTCTATATATTTGCCTTCTAGAGGGTACGGGTTTGTCTCCGTCTCTTCTTCACTCTCAGGTCTCTCTGGATCAGATTCTGTGTCGTCACCCACGCTGCAGCAGTCAAAGAGCATTGAGCGGCATTATGCTAGGGTTGCCAAAGACGAAGCTTACTCTGGTTTGCGGCGTTTGGACGATGTATCCGGCTCCCTTCGTTTGCGCTTCCGCTCCGACTCGCCCGCGAGCGCAAGCAGCTCGTCGTCAATGTCGCCTTCTGAGTCTGACATACTGCTCTAGAGTGCGGGTCGCGTGGAGATACAGGGAGGGGAAAGACGGTGGTGGTGGTCAAAGCAAGACGTACGGCTCTGAGCTCTCGACCACCGCTGTTGTGGCGCATCGGGGTGGCTCGGCAAATGCCGTGATGCATTGTGGCCATTCTGGGAAATTTCGCATGGGCGCTAACAAACCTCTCCTGAACCGCGAAGGCTTGTCTGGGATTCAAGTCTCTCGTTCGCTCTCTCCGCTCTCAGTCTGGGGCCTCTAGTCTAGGAAGATAGTGCATACCTAATTTCGCTCTGTGGTATATTGAAAGAGGTTGCCGTTGTACAACTCTCAAGCGCAACACCTCTGTATTAAATCATCATGGTCGTAAGTAATGCACAGTATCCACATTGCCTATCTGTGCTTACTGCCCGTGAATCTCAGAAAATATCTGTGCTGCAGCATGCACCATCCGCACACCTACCATCACGTCCAGGGGACCCCACGCCCACTTCACGAAATCTCGACCCCCTCATGCATCCATTCGCCCGTGCTAGAGAACGCACGCGAGCCCTGAACGCAGTCAAAATGGAGCGCATGTTCGCGAAACCATTTATTGCAAGCTTGGAAGGGCATGTGGATGCTGTCGAGACTATGGCCAGAAAGCCTGACTCACTCGACGTGGTTGCGAGCGGCAGCTGGGACGGCGGTGCGTTCACATTGGAGCGAGGAGTTATATACCCATTTCGCACAAGTCGCTGATACGAGCACAGGCCTTATTGTGCACGATGTATCCCGGAGGACAAAACTGCTGAGTGTCGACGACGCGCACAAGGGCAAGGTCTCGGGGGTTTGCTTCGGGCAGGACAGCCGGCTCTTGAGCTGCGGTGTGGACCGGAATATCAAACTGTGGGACAGCAACAAGGGGTTCGTAGACGATGATTCAGGAGCCGGTCCATCCCAAGTAAGCTCATAAATGCCTTTCTACTAACCACGCTCACACATGTTATACAGAAAAAACCCGTCAGTATATATCCTGGAAAAGCCGCCTTCAAGTGAGTTGCGATTATAGACAATGTGAACGTTACTGATATCTTGTCGTTAGCTCTATAGACCACCACCGCTATGACCCCCTTTTCGCCACCGGCTCTAACCTCGTTCAAGTGTGGGACGAGACCAAGTTTGTTAAATCTACTCAAAAGCATAGGCTGTAGCTCACGCATCCACGGCATTCAGGAGCGCAGCAGTGTCAAATCTTACCCTGCCCACAGCGACGGAGACAGTGACTGCTGTCCGTTTCAACCTCGCAGAAGCATCAGTGTTGGCCAGCATCGGTTCCGACCGCTCCTTCACCCTCTATGACATCCGGACAGGTAAGGCAGAACGGCGGATTATCATGCAGGTACACATGTTCTCTAATTTTTCCACCTCAGTCGGGTCCTAAAAGATTTTCATTTAGATGCGTAGTAACGCGCTATCATGGTCTCCTACGTTCCCTACCACCGTCCTGCTCGCATCCGAAGACCAAAACCTTTACACCTTCGACATCCGCGCACTCAATAACCCATCCCAGATATACAAAGGCCACGTCGCAGCCGTCATGAGCTGTGATTGGAGTCCAACCGGCCTCGAGTTCGTGAGCGGTGGCTGGGACAGGACCGTGAGGCTATGGAAGGACGGCGCAGGGACTCAACCAGAGGTGTACCACACAAAACGGATGCAACGGTACGTCCGCATTACCCCACGACCCTATCCCCGCACGGACTTACGTGGTTCCTATCCAAAGGGTGATGTCGACCCTCTACACGGGCGACTCGCGCTTCGTCTTGTCAGGCTCTGACGACGGCAACGTGAGGATATGGAAGGCGCACGCATCCGACAAGCTCGGGATCGTCACCGCGCGCGAGCGCGCTGCGATCGAGTACCGCCAGGGCCTCAAGGCGCGCTGGAAAGCCGACGCGGAGGTCAACAAGATCGCGCGGTACGTCTACGTACACATCCACATTTGTTTCTGTGCCGCTGACCGAGGTACGATGATAATAGGACGCGGCACCTCCCGAAGCCGGTGTACAAGGCCGCGCAACTCAAGCGGACGATGGTGGACGCGCACCGCGTCAAGGAGGATCGCCGGCGCAAGCACACACGCGCGGGCGAGAACAAGCCCAAGGCAGAGAGGAAGAAGGTCGTTGTCGTGGAACAGTCGTGATTGTACGCTTCCAATGTTGTCTGCTGTGCATATACTCTGGGCTATTTCCGGCTCTCTCACATTCGCATGCTCGGAATCGGCCCCGCGATCCCGCGGTTCTTGCAGTTCAATTCTCGAGTGCAGCGCCAAGGGTCAATGTTTCAATGATGATATACACGTTAGCCTTGTAAGGATCCGTCATATCTTTTGCCGGTGTAGTACACAAGATCTAAGCTCATCATTTATACGATGAACCCGCTTAGCTGATCATCTCCGTTGTCGTAGCTTAAAGCCACGCACACCCAAGAAGACACCCCCGCATCCTCTGGCAACAGCTCGCGTAAATCAGTCGACCCCCAACAGCACGCTCGCCCCAACACCCGACACGACGAGCGGCACGACCGACATTGCCATCGACCTCTTTAATGCGCGATCTCTTGTCAGCTTCCAGCCACACTGGTCAGCGATGCGTATGCACACTCACCGCGCTCCTGCCGCCCCCAGCCATGGGCCGCGGCCACACCTTCGAAGGATACGTCCTGTACCGGTGCGGGGCCACCATCGCGCGCGCGGGCAGCGGCCGCGCCGGGCCGTCGAACAGTGTGGGTGGTGGGAGCGTCTGAGGCGCGGATCTCGCCGCCGCTGGGGCGGAGCCTGAGTACGATGCGCGCGAGGGCGCGGCGGCGGCGAACCGGACATGCGTGCTGGGTTCGCCTGGGCGCTCGGGGGCGTCGAAGATGTCATGATAACCCGCGGTGAAGGACGCCAGCTTTGGCTGCGTTGCCTGCGCGGCGGCGGAGGTGGATGCGCTCGCCATCTGTCGGTGCGTGGATGTTCCCGGGGAAGAGGGGTGGACGAGATGCAGGGGTGTGAGGGGGCGTGTGGGGAGCATCGTGCGATGTGAGCTGCAGGTTTTGTAGTATCGGTGTCTCGGCTATCTAGAACGGCTAGTGCTGCGATACGGGCTCAGCTGCGGGAAGAGGAGTGGTCTAGAGACCAGGTATGGACACCCTCAAATCTATCCAATATATAGCTGACTTGGCTGGGTCTGTTCGATGCCAGTGCCTAGAGCATGATTAGAGCTGGGAAGGACGACGGAGTTGAAGCGGCGATATTGTTCCCGTCAGTCGCGGGTCCCATGATGATCGTGCACATATACACAGGCGTACGTTATAAACGTTATTCCCTGTATATAGATGTTCCTGAACCTGGACTGCCAAGGAAACGTTCACGTTAGCACAACGGAATCAAGAATTCCTCAACGCTCCAGGAAGTTCGCGTACCGACGGAGGATGCAGCATCAGCAACCTCCGACCTGCTACCATTCAAGCTGTTTAGGATGCTTTCGGGCCACGTCCACCAGTGAGTACAGGCGGATCATGGCACGTAGCACCGCACTGGCCGTCCGCTCAAACGCCATGTTGGTCGCTGATAGGCCGTAGAACTGCGCAGCGCAACAGGGAGGGCGACAACACGCAGGAAAGACAGGCGGTCGTCATCGGGCCAGTGGATGACGCATTCTAGGAACGTTCTGGGGGGCGGAACATCAAGAATATCGCTTTGAACGCAGGTCGATCGCCGAAAAGCCGAATCCGTGCACGGCATAGTACTTGAGCTCATGCTCACTAGCAGGAGTGCACCCTCATTTGATAAACGTTCCAGCTCCAACCCGACTGTAGGACGCATATGCTAGGCTGACATGAAGGTTGTGGAACGGTCGCATAGATCCCCCCGGGGGGGGGGGGGGGGGGGGGGCCTCCATACCAGGGGAGTTTGGCAAGAGGAGTCGAAATGGGCCTATTCTCCTGCTCTGCTCAGGATCGCCCTGCGCATATCCGAGCCGGAGCTACTCGCAGCTCAGCGCCCACCAAACTGAAAGTATGAGGAAATTATGGCTTACCGCCTCACATCGCCTGTAGGTAGACGCGTTGCTTCGATGCTAGGAGGATGCCTGAAGTATTGGAGCCGTAGAGATGAGGTGCATGGGTGGTACGTTCGAGCTGCTGGTCTACATGCTTCAGGCCTCGGGTTCTGCATATATGTGCCATGCATAGTCCAGGAGGCTTGGTTTTAATGAACCTCGCTACCCCACTGGCGTGTGAGTGGCTCTCAGCACGCTTGATATGCGCGGTCGTGATTCTAAGACTCGATCCTGTCAATGAACCACAAACAGCGTATGTACAAGTCGGAACGTACGTACATCGACGTCGACAGTGCGTCAACCTGATGGCGAGCACCCAGGTTAGCTGTGGGAGGGAGACACATCATAATGAGTCGTGTCTCACGCGCACGTCGGACGAACGCTTCAAATTCAAAGCAGCTCTGCGTGGTTCAACTACTTGTACATGAACATCACCCCAAAATCACAGTACCGGAAGCCTCGTTCTCACATGCCGAAAGGTAATACTCGTGGAGTCTACGCTGGCACCTTAGGACGAGGGACGAATGGCTTGCGCGAGAGGCCACTTCTGGATTGCACCCGCCGATTTCGATAATATGGTGTACTCCGTTCCATTGCCCTGATTCACGCGAGACAGTGAGTTTACGTGCAAGATCGATAGGCAGGAATGATACTTGCCACCATGCCGTGAGGGAAGCCGAGGTCGAACGGCACGATGCTCTCCAGATACTTGACTTGCTCCTCGGAGAGCGAGATACTGAGTGCCTCGATGTTGGCTTCCAGTTGCTCGACCTTTCGGCCGCCGATGATGGGGAAGACGTATGGTGTCTTCTGCAGCACGTAGGCGATGGCAACTAATACGTTGTCGATGTTAAGACAGGCACGTACTCATATGCATGCCTCAGAAACTCACTAGCCTGGATGTTCGTAGCGCCTACCTGCTTGGCGACTTCTTCGAGGGCCTTGCAGACTTTCTTCTCCTGCTCGGTCCGCTCCCACTCGGGCCTGCTAATCGTACGCCCTGTAACGAACATTCAGGTCCAAGACCGGCCGCAGAGGCCGTTCACGCTCACCCTTTTCACCCGTCTGGCGACGCCTCTCTTCCTCTTCGTCGGTACGGATCTTCCCAGCAGCCAGAACACTCCAGGGCGCGAGCGCCATCCCTAACAACCAGACGTGAGCGCATGCGACAGTGTTGACTTATGTCCTGCTCACCTTCTTCCCTAGCCATAGGAATGATATCGCGCTCGAAGTCGCGCTGAAGGATGTTCCAAAGGCCTTGATAGATCACGAATGGCGTCTTGCCCATGAGGCGCGCGTACATGTTCGCCTTCGACACGAGCCAAGCGGGAGTGTCCGAGATACCCTATAGATTTCGACGTCAACCTCGTGAACGCGCAGCGATGTCTACCTTGTGACTTACAAGGTAAAGCACCTTGCCGGCAACAACGAGGTTGTGCAAGCCATTCATCACCTCTTCGACTGTGCAATCCCAGTCCCACTGTGAATGTTATCGTAAGCCAAGTTTCTATGGGCGCGGCGCAACGAGAGCGCTAACTTACCCAGTGCACGTATAGGATATCAATGTAGTCCGTGCGCAGCTTCTTCAGCGATGCCTCGACCGAGAGGTGCAGAGACTTCAAGTTGTTGCCGGTGTACTGGGTCTTCTGCTGAACATTCGTCGCTCCTCTCTTGTAGTTGGTGGTGTACTTCGTCGCGATGACCATCTGGTCGCGGATCCCGCGCGCCTCCATCCACTCGCCGAGGAACTCCTCCGAGGACTCATCCTGATAGGCGTTCGCCGTGTCAATAAAGTTGCCGCCGCTGTTGTAGAACGCGTCGAGAAGCTTGAAGCTGGACGCTTTGTCCATCGCGCCCATGCCCAAATCGCTCCATTTGTCGCCGATGCTCATCGCGCCGAGGCAGATGGGGGACACACGCACGCCGGCGAGGGGCGCGAGCTTGCGGTGGATACCGAGAGCGGTCGCGGGGGGAGGAGGGGGAGCCCACAGCCTAGACATCTTGCGGCGAGTATCTGTTGCTACGTGCGGTGAACGTTGGGGTGAGTGAGAGAACGAAACTGCTGGTCGGTCTGTGGGGTCAGAAGGCCATTATATATATTGATGCTGGATTATCCCCCATGACGCATACCGCTGCTCTGGCTGACCTGACTAACCGACTTCGATGATAGCACCTTGGATATTCGTTATGCAGTCGAAGCAATCGTGAGACGGATAAGAGCAGATGACACGTTTCCGGGCCCTGGACCGATACAAACTCACAATTCTCGAGTGTTCTACCAGCGACCGTGAAATTGATGACATCGCAACGGCGATACGTGCTATATCCGAGCAAGTATGGGCCAATGGCTGCCTCTCGATGACTCTAAGCACGCTTGGCGCGAATGGCCGTGCAGGCTGAAATGGTGTATACACCAATCCATTGAACACTGTTGCTGCAATATCAATGTCGAGCCGCGGCCTTTTCGCGATCTCGCATCAAATCTGTCGGCTGGCATCTGATTAGGGGAGACAGTGTGCCCGACTGAAGCCCCAAAGGCCAACTTGGGGCAGCCTTAGGCTCTTAGCCGTCCTTCGCCGTGCATGTATTTGCAGCCGACAAGGACCGCCCGGACGCCAGCGCTGGATATTGAATGGGGAAGTAGGAAGTAGCAGATTACGGGGATGATCGCTGACACAACCAACATGGTGAAATTGGTGAGTAACATGCATACAACTCTGTACGCAGCTCTCCGTCAGACTCAAAGTTCTGACATAAAACCCTGGGACAGCACTCACTACGAAGCAGCTCAGATTTCTCGACTGTCAAAGGCTGAAGGAAGCAAGCCTTCTGGGCCGACGACCAAGGGGACTCAAAAGACATGGGAGCTTCCCAAGACGATAAGCATGCCTTCTGGAGTAAACGGACCCGTCACTAGCCCTGCTCTCGAAGAACTCGGGGCATCATCATGTCCAGCTCAAAGCGAGGATGCTTGACCTACGGTCGTTCGCAGCACAATGCTCCACCGAGCAGCGTATTAGGAGTGTGGCTTGCCGCGTCACTCCGCACCTGGGTGTATTATTATACGTATTCTTGATGCTAGCGGAGACTCGGAAGCCTGGAGGATTGGAGCTGTGTAAACGAGTACGCATGAGCTCCGAGTCTTCAGCTTCATGGGCCTGCTCTACTAGGATAACATGGCTACTTACCTCATGTCAGAGGCCCCAAACACGCTTGGTGTGTGCGGTCGTAACTCTAGGCCCCGATTGTGTGAGCCACAAGAAGCGTATTGGAATCATTCTCAGCCAATTGGGGGCGTAGCAAAGTATGTACAAAGAGTATTGGAGTCAAGTTGATAGAGTGCAGCTGAGTTGGTGAATCACCCGCTCAGGGCAGTTTCGAAATGGCTCAGTACGTAGTGTTGTAACCCAGGCTAAGCGTGGGAACAAAGAGTCTAGGCGTCATATTATATCATCATCGGATTCATCCGAGGGCGAGCCCGGAAGTGTACCACCAAGGTCCATCCCATGATGATAAGGCAGTCTTCACTACGGTCGCCCAGGACGTACGGATGATATGTAGTGCCCCCGCAGGGCTCGCAAGGCACATCGAGGCAAGGTGTATGCGTTCACTTCAACCTACAAGACTTCTGAAGATGATCAAACCTACTTCAAGATGCGTTACCGTAGGACCCGGGTGGGATCGCACTGGCACACCAAGCTTTGGACGGAGGACGGCTTACAGTCCTATCAAAGAAATAAACCTAGGTGATACTGGGGAGGATTGAGCAATATCCGCGGCAGCAGAACCTCCTACCTGCATACGCCTTTGTCCAGAACAATCTGTGCGCCGCTAGATGTCAAACGTGTGCTTAGCGGATTGTCAATGTACCACTCCGAAGGTGAGTACCTCACCTCGTTCATCATGCATCAACATCCGGCGCTCATAGTATGAGACCGTTCAGTACTTCTTACCCGCGCCCGTCGCGCTCAAGCCACCCCGGCGCACTCCCTACCACACACCACCAATCGCTACGTCGAATATCGGTGCATGCCCAGAGGTTACCGTACATTGCATGGCTGTTAAACTAGCGCTACCGGGTCTCTGCTTCATGATCATGACAAGTATATAAACTGCGGGCGGTGCCCTGCTGCCGATGTTATAGGAGGCCGCCCATATCGTGACGGTACGCCCGGCACGCCGCTCGTTCACCGCCCCGCTCAGCCGTGGAATTAAGATTCCAGACATCTCCCCCCGTCAGGGAAGGCTTCTTCGCGTGGCCCAGCTGACGGCGAAGGCGCTTAGTATCCAGGGTCGCTCAAAACCTCGTCGGTGGCAAGTTCGTGCACGGCGAGAGGGCCTCTCCACAGACCACCATGTCTTCTGTCGTACAGCTCGCGGGATACGCCTTCGTTCTCTATGTCAGCTTACGACTCCTTCGATGGTTCCTGCAGAAGTCGCCGCTGGATGTCATCCCTGGCCCGCCACCTGATTCTTGGATCTCTGGTACGTCAGAGGACTTGTACGAGGCTGAAGGCTGCATGCTAACAGTTTTCTCAGGTAACGCAACGGGAGTACTCGGCCTGGAGTCATGGGGTTACCAGGACAGGCTTGTTGAACGATACGGCAGTGTGTTCACCTGGAATGGATTGTTAAAGGTAGGACGCACTCTGCACACTGTTGTTACAAGGGTGACGAACTTTCGTGCAGAAGAAATGTCTTTACACCTTTGATACACGCGCTCTGCACAGCATATTCATAAAGGACCAAGACATTTACATAGAGAGTCCAGTCTTTGCCAAGTACGGTCGATCGTATTCCACGAGGCGTTGGTCAATTCTAACCTCGGCCGAAGGGCTTTCCAGCTTTTCCTCGGCCCTGGACTTGTTGCAACATTTGGTAGGCCAGTCGTCGAGTTCTTTCATCATACATAACACCAAAGGTCCTCTTTAGGCGCTCAGCACCGCCGGCAGCGGAAGATACTCAATCCTTTATTCTCGGGGAAGCAAATGCGTGGACTTACACCCATTTTTACGCCCATCATCCACAAGGTTAGAACCTCCCCGCATCCTTGCGCGTGTATCACCTTTGCCTCAACGTGTCTGTATCCATAGCTCAAAGACGCGATCTCTGTTCGAGTGGCCGACGAGACTCGTGAAATTGACATGGTCGGCTGGATGGGGCGTGCAGCCCTCGAGCTGATTGGCCAGGGTGGACTCGGGCACTCTTTTGACACCCTGACAGAGGATGTCGTAGAAGATGACTTCATAAACTCGGTCAAGACGTATTTGTGCGTCCGATCCCTAATCGTTGGCATCGTCTCGAGCTGCGATGAGCGTGTGCGCTGACCCTCCCTCGTTCGCAGCTCCACGCAGTCCCAGTTGCCTATGCTCGTGCGTATCATGATCCCGACGATGATGAAGATTGGCTCCCGGACGTTCCGTCGCAAGGTGGTGGAGATGCTCCCCGAGGGACCCTATCAGGCAATGAGGCGTATTAGCGACACGATCACCCAGCGCTCGCAAGAGCTTATAAATGAGAAGAAGAAGCTATTACAGGAGGGTGACGAAGCCACTAGGCAGCAGGTGGGCGAGCGCGCGGATATAATGAGCGTTCTGCGTGAGTGAGGACTCTCCGGTCACGGGCAACTCTGAGGTCAAAACGCTGACCATTTGCAATCAACTTTGTCAGTCCGGGAAAACATGAAGGCGTCCACAAATGACCGTCTTACCGATGAAGAGGTCATTGCTCAAGTAGGGTGAGTTCGATCCCACGGGCTGCCACTAGCTGGTTGGCGAAAGGGTTAACCCGTACGTAGGACGCTTGCCATTGCGGCGATGGACACGACCTCCAACACGCTAGCACGGATCCTCTATATGTTGTCGATGCACACAGATTGTCAGGAGAAGCTGCGCGAGGAGCTCATCCGGGCACGCGACGACGGTGTCGGAAAACTGCGAGACTTGGGCTACGACGAACTCGTGCAGCTCCCCTACCTCGACGCTGTATGTCGGGAGACTCTGCGCGTGTATGTCTAGCTTCTGTCTTCTCTAATTCATTCTGTGCTAGGAAAGCTAACATTTGCGCACAGGTACTCACCGGTTGGTGGGCTCGGGCGGGTGTACGCTGCTCGCCATCTTCTCCGAGTCTCTCGTTGACTTAATCTCTGCTCATAGCGCCCGCAAGGACACGACCCTACCGCTCTCCACGCCCGTTCGCTGCTACGACGGGACTCTCATTGATTCTGTTCCTATCAAAAGGGGGACAGCGATATTCGCAGATTTCCGGTCCTGCAACACCAACAAGGAGCTCTGGGGCCCGGATGCGCGCGAGTGGAAGCCGGAACGGTGGCTCAGTCCGCTCCCGAGCGCGCTAGAGGACGCCCGCATCCCCGGGGTGTACTCTAACTTGTGAGTCCTTCTCGAAGCTGAATCTATTATATGTTGTGTCTGCTTGCTGACCGACAAGTCGAACAGGATGTCGTTCAGTGGCGGTAGCAGAGCGTGCATGTATGTCATGGTTTCCTTTCCTGTCGAACGGTTCCTGATAGAATACTTTACAGCGGCTTCAAGTTCTCCGAACTCGAGATGAGTGCGTTGGGCAACATTATTCCTTACTGGATAGTGTCCACAACTAACCCGCTCATCTGTGCTCAGAGGTCGTGCTGTCGATACTCATTCCCGCCTTCAGCTTCGAGCTGACGGACAAGCCTGTCACCTGGAATGCCTCCGCTGTTTCCTACCCGTCCGTGGAAGGTGCCAAGGCGTCGCTGCCCCTTCTTGTTACCCGGATCAGGGCTTGAGCAGTGCTGGGTCTTGAGACGGGATGAGGAGGTGGCGAACAGCGCTCACTCACCAAATTGCGAGGAACTTTTCTGCTTGTGCTTTGTGGTCTCAAACTCGTCCCCCTTGTTGAGCTTAGTCCGTGTTGCGAGACTCTGTCGTTGATAGTACATATAGCGGGCCATAGACCAGGCTTCCGCAGAAAGTTACCCACACTCGGTGGTACCCAACATGAAGCAATAGCTGGCAATGGTGATAGTAACCCAGTCAAACAGAAGTCGGGGTCCTCGCTGGCAGGCTCTTGTTTTCGGCGGACCCTGGACACTTATCTGGCGTCTCTCTCTCTCACTCCCACCACCACCTCATGCTCCAAACTCGAGGCGGTCTTATCTATAGGTTCTACCTTGTATGAATATACACTGGTCTCTGGCTGATGTCTCACCCATTGCAAAACCGAGGTTTGGACGATGTCAACTGGTTTAGCGGCAGGTCTCTCCCAAAATTTTGGTGTCCAAAAACTCCGGATGCTTTCCCTCGGTCAAAGCACCGCTTGAGAACACTACCGAAGCCGAAAGGCACTATCAAGCTCACGGTGTGTTCATCATGTCCGCATCCGCACGCCACACCAAGCGCCGTCGCATGCCCGGTGTTACGCTGCGCTTGGAGTGGCCCACTGTGTTATATCGAATGCCTTCATAATAGTTGTTGTTTCAATACGAGATGCCATCTGACCTGGGGTAAGAAGCATGCGCAGGAGACTTCCCAGGTTCCACCACCTGCGCGCTCGCAAACGTGGCGAGTTCCACCCTCGGAGATGCACCCTCGGAGCGACGGAACGGATGCTGTCGCCCACGGGATTTCATTTCGAGCTTCTCGCCCTCATATCGGCCTTCTCGAGCTTTCCTCGCGTTCGCATTTTCCGATTCCGGTGTGGCGCGAGGCACCAAGCCTCGAGGGTCCGGACGCTAATCCAGGCCTCATTGCAGACGCGTGTCGATCCGCGCGTTCCGCAACACTGCAGAGGCATGTTCTCCGCCCTCGCCATGTCCTGTTATAAGCTGCCTATCGCACAGATGGGCCCCGATCCCTTCCACCATCTGCGATACCATCCCCCCTTCTTTCCCCCGCCTTTTCTTCTTCGCCTTTTCAGCCATGGGTGTCGGCGACCTTGAGAGCCCCCGCAGCCCCGCAGAGATGTCCGCGCAGGAGCGCAATGCTTTGCCGCAGTACGGCTTCGGAGCGGAGGTCGCCTTCGAGCAGCTCGTCGACAGTAACCCATTTCTTTTTCGAGTCCACACCCCGAAGGACCCATCCCCGTTTTACGACAACACCGAGCCTTACTTTGTCGGCGCGGTATTCGCTGACAATGTCTCTGGATCTGCCTTCCGGAGCGCAAGCCTGTCGCCCTACCGAACGCCGGCTAAATACACGTATGCGGACGTCTCCCGCCATATGGACTGGACTACGAGGGCCACATCGCCATTCGTCTCGACATCGTTCAGCTTCGCGTGGGCGGTCTGGGAAGCTACCCGCCGATACCACCACGGCATGAAGCACTCGGTCGAGATCGCCGTCATCGACGCAAAGGCGTTGGTAGGCCGCGCAGTGACAGCAGTCGAGCTCCTAAGAGAAGGTGCTCCTAAAGAGTAAGCAGATAATTCTCCCTCACTGCCCCCCATCACTCACCTGAGTCTCCCTAGTCGCCATGTTGACCACTGGAAGTGGTACAGGTACGGCCTAGAGGCGCAGGACGTCCTCGTATACGGCTACATCCCGGGCACCGCTGTGCTCTCCTCCGTCCCGCTTACCCAGATCCTCTCCAAGCTCCCGACGTACATGCTCAACCCCGAGCCGTCCATCCTCAAGGACACCGCGATCAGCCGCGTGGCGTGGCCTTACGACCACAAGAAGCACACCTACAAGGCTTTCTGCCAAGACATGTCCGACCGCTTCTTGCGACTCCCCCTGGACCGACGTACGCGCGACACCTCCGTCGGCGCAGTCCGTCTCGCCATCGCGCTCCTCCGCCCCTGGTTCCACCGGCTCGCAAGGGAGGATTTCACCGCGTGTACAGCGCTGGCAACGGAGCTCGCGCTCAGCGTCGCGCGCTGGCCGGGGCTGTGGTGGGTGCGCGAGCACCCCGAACTACGCGACCTCGTGCGCTGCCTCGTGCACATCGTCGGCGAGGAGGCGCGCGAAGCGAGCCGCACACAGGCGCTCGCGGACGCGACGCGCATGCAGGACATCGTCGGGGGCCTCGAGCACCTCGCGCGCTCGTACCACGTCCGCGGGAGCGCGCATCTCGTCCGGGATGACGGCGTGCTCTCGACGCCGCCGGTGTCGTCGACGGCGTCCGTCGCGGACGAGGAGGAGGCGAAGGCGGATCGCGAGCCGGTCTTCGGCGTCTACCCTGCGGATAGCGCGAAGGGGAAGACGAAGGTCACCGAGATTCTGCCCCCTGCTCCGACGGCGCTTCCCGAAGCTGAGGCGGCTTCTATCATTGCGGAGGATGCTGCCCCAGAAGCGATCATCGTGAAGCCCGCCGCAGACTCCCCGTCGCCCGCCTCATCCACATCCGAGAAGGACACCCCCGCGTCGACGTCCCCACCCTCCCTCAGCTCGACGGTGACGCGCATCCTGTTTGGCCCGCGCTTTGACGAAGAATCGTCGAACGAGTACTACGCGCGCACGGCATCCGCGCTCCTCACCGGGTTCTTCACGGGCGCGTTTGTCGCGCTGTGTGTCGTCGCGCAACACCGGCGCGAGATCTCTAACCACTTCTCGTGAAGGGAGAGCGTGTGTCCGCGGCGGGCCCGCTTGCTCGCCCCCTTCCCCTTCCCCTCTCCATCGCTTCTCTCTGGTTCCTCTCCTCTGGTAGATTGGTAACACTGTATTGTCAGCGCCGGCCGGCGATCGTGCTAGTGTTGCAGGCGGAGCGCGCCGTCAGCAGTAGTGCGGGCGGTGGTTCTGCGGGTGCTTAGCATAACTTATTCTCTTCGTGTTTGCCTTTCCTTATTCGCTGTTTTTGATGTTGTAGCACTAGTCTGAGACGCATTGCTGTTGTACTACTACCACCGCATCCTCCTATGCCTTATGGATGATATGCAATATATGCACCCTTCGCATCTCAGATATCTCCGTCTGCCAACCTGAGCCACTGCCAGTGACCGTGGCGTGAAGGTGTTGTGAGAATCAGCGATCCAAGAGAAACTGGGGCATCTATGCACGAACGGTCACCGTGTGGGTGCATGTCCATCTGGCCAAGCAGCTCGCACACTCCACCCACATAGCATTTGGAGTACAAGGAGGAACTTCGGCAAGTCCGGCCCCCGAGCTGGGTCCAGTTTTCCAACCCACCACAATTGGCCCCGAGGACGCAGTGCCTGAGCGCCCCTAGTGTAGTGCTCACCCTCGCCACGCCAAGCCAACTGTAGTGAGTCAATTCAGCCCATTCAGATCCAGCTAAAGCTATTTACATTGGGTACACATCCCCTGATCACAGACACATATGGACACACAACCTCGCTCGCGAGGCACACCGAAGGATACACAACCTGGAAAGAGGAAAAAAAGGGAAAAGCCGTTAAGGCTCGCGAAACGCATCTAAGGACTAAGCGATATTCGAGAACGCAAGCTCGAGCTTGCGCGAGACCGTGCCGTGTTTATGGTTACCTGAGTGAATCGGCGTCCCCCTTGCTTAGACGGGCTTGGGGATACTAGCAGGAAGAAAAAAAGGTGAGAATGGGTGTAGCCGTAGTGGGTTGAGTGTGAGTGGAAACTTACACGGGTGCAACACCGGTGCGCGGGCCAGGGTCAGTCGGGAGGGTGGGGAAGGGTGTCTCGAGGCACTGTCGTCGGAAGAGTTAGTAGCAGACACTGACAGCAAGCGACAAAATCTTACAGCCTGGTCGATGTTCTGGTGGGTAAAGCCAGCGGGGAAGTGGGTGCGATGAGTGAGCGGCTTGGGGACAGGGATCTGCAGGATCGAGCATCAATCAGATCACTTGCCCCGCACGCAGCGAAGCCAGATGTAAAACGGCACGCACCACCTCCGTGCAGTCAACGAGGTCGTCGATGTTCTGGCCGAGGATGGAGAGGTCGTGGAAGACGAACTGGAACATCTGCTGGACCTTCGTCTGGTTGTTGACAAACGACTGCCACTCGCACGCAGAGCGCGAGTCGCGCGCGATCGCGAAGTCGGACTGGAGACGCATCTCGCCGCGCAGGGGCGACAGAACCTCGCCCTGGTTCGGGCCGTCCCCTGGGAAGAGGGTGCCGTGGAGCTGCGTCTCGAGGAAGAACTGCGAGTCGAACGTGCTCGGGGTCGAGTCGAACGGCGAGCCGGGAATGGTCGGGTCCACGTCGTTCGCGGCCGCGATAGTGTGTGCAGTGAGCAGCCATACAGTCAGGATCTCATCGAACTCGCCCTGGGATGCGTCGGCGAGACGAGCGAAGATCTGGTCGGGGGTGTGGAACGGCTCGGGCACGAGGCCGTCGGGCGCGGGGCGGGTCGCGTCCTTGCGGCCGACGAAGGCGCTGAGTTGGGGAGCACCCTCACAGTTCGACGCGCCGAGGGCACCGGCGAACTGAATGCTATAGCGCAAGATCAGACTTATGCACCGCTCAATTTTCGGTGCCGAAAGGACTAACAAGTCAGCAACACCAACGTTGTGGCGCTCGAGGAACGGCCGCTGCTTCTCCACGACCTCGTCGAGACCGATGTTGGGGTGGAAAGCCGTCTCGATGTGCGAGAAGATCGTGATGGAGCCGTCAGCGCCTCCACCGCTATCCACAGCAGTAAGGTGAGCGACGACAGAGTGATTAGCGTGGCGTTCGGCCTACCCAAACTTTCCCTCGGCCTCCAAAGCCGGGGAGATGGCGATGGCGTCGTGGAAAGTCAAACGGAGAGACTCATGGGCCTCCGCGTTGCACCTGCCACCATCGAACAAGTTGGCTTGGAGGTCGTCCCGGAGGGGGAAAAGGGCACAGCAGGCAGCGTTAGTAGCGGTGTGTCTGCCGTCGGGACAAGCAACACGCTTCGTCAGGGCCGCTATTGACGTCTCGATAAGTGTAGCACGGCCGCTATACAACTAAAGTTGCTTACCGTTGGCACCGACGACCGCCATGAGCGAGACGAGAGAGGTCAAGAGTTTGGAGACCATAGCTAATTGACCGATGAGCGGTGAACAGGAGAGTGGAGGAGAGTTCTCTGAAGATTCTCCCGAGCAACCGCGCTGGCTTTTATACTCGAAGAGACACCTGCAGCGAGTTCTTCTGGTCTTTGTCTTTGAGGTAGTGAGCATAATTGCCGCATAGGTTAGGGAGTAACATGTCGGGACCAGACCAATCGCAGCTCAAGGATATCGTCAACACTGCGAGTACGCCGTCGGCAGCAACCATACGCAACGCACTCGCGCGGGAGCGTCCGGCGCGTCGGCGTGTGGTTCTCCTCCTTGTATGCGTCCAATAACATCGCGACGTCGGGCGCGAGGACAGTATTTTCCATCGGTAGTAAACCCACTCGTGTGCTCCGGGATGCATCGTTGCCGTAACGCACTGAGAAAGGTGAAGCTTTAGAAGTTCGCAGTGTTAGCAGGAGCCGGAATTTTCTCAGTCATTTTCTCAGAATTAAAGTGACGGACCTTCTGGCCGACACGGCGACAGTCGCAAAAACTCTTGGCAATGCACCAAACGAGTGCATTCTGTCGCAGTGCCTCTCGATACGAGTCTTGCGGTGCTCGGACGACAGGGCTACCGCATGGATCCTAGCACGGTTCACATACGCCGCGACTGTCAGCGTGGTGTCGAGTGCACCAGGGATGTGGGCACTATCGCTAAGAGACGTTGTGCAAGGATGTGTAAGCAGTGCACTGTGCAGTCCCAGCTGCCGGTTACCCACCAAAACATGACAGAAAACCCAGTATTTTGGTAGCACAAGGTAACCGAGTGATCCGTCTGTGAACTTAGAGTGACCGTGGTTAGCACGGGATACTGGTGTAAGTGGACGGACTGACAGACATACGGCCATTCTGTGGGTAAGAAAAGTGGTGGTGGTCATCCTTATATGATTGATTCGTGCTCTGTGCTCTGTGACAATAGTCAGGGGACAAGAGCCATTCTAAAGCCACTTGGCTTGCACATCGTCACAGGACCATAGACCAGGCATGAGACAGATAGGTTTGAGCGTTTGCAGACGATGCATACTTAGCCCTCTCGGCGGACACATGTCCTGCACGGCATAGGTGAAGGTGATCTGGACGATGACTTGAAGAGTCCACTGCGCCATGTCGAATACTCACAAAGCGTTTGGTCCGTCTTGGCATGGTGTCCGATAATGGGATGATTCCCACAAAGGGTGGACCGTGGATATTAGCGGCGCTCGACAGCATACATTCGTGAGCAGAATTCGCTCTGAGGGAATGAGCTTCTGTGAATGAATCAGCCTATAGTCAGTGATGTTTATTCGACATCCATTCACTATAGACCGACAATCGTCGTGAGTTCGCGCGTTCCACGGCCAAAATACTGTCCATTGAAACGTAACAACACAACAGAGTGCCATGCTGTAGTGGTAGAGTCTAACAGCCACGGATCTTAAGCTTGGTGGCACAGAAGGAGCCTGGAAAGCACAATACTCACCCTCCAACACAACCATCCCAAGCCCACATAACGGATATTTCAGGTCGTGTGTTTTCTTCGAGTCAGGGACGCACTGTGAGTACGGGACGTCAAGGACATGACCACAGCAACTCAGGCTCTCAGCCCGTCGACCCACAGAGTAAAACCACCACTTCCCACACCATGCAGGAGGGCGAGCATGGCCCTGCCCGGGAGGCCGGTAAGCGGCCAGCATCGTGACGCTTGGAACAACCACAAATCAACCACATATTGCGGTGACGCTCCATACGCGATGATTTGGCGCACGCATATTTTTAGAGACATGCTGTGGGTCGGTTAGATGAGAATGCCATGGAGGAACATCGCTGAATACTCGCGTTTCAAAGACTTATAGCTTGGGTCGTATATGTCCACCGAGTCCTTCATCTAAGGTCTTGGCGTTTCTCGCGGTACACCATTGCCGAAACGTCAGGAACTTCGAAGAGCCGTGACTATGGATCCGGATACACGTGCGGTATGCCATCTTGTGGCCTTACCTTTGTCGAGCCGTGGAACATTAATGCCGGCGCCGGGAGATTGTGGTGGCTCAGGCTGCTCAGCTAGCCATAGTCAACCCCGCCGGTAATCATCGGAGATTCAAAGACACCCACAACTGCTTACTCAAGATCAATCGGAGCTTCATCTATCAGCTTTCTCCGAAAGTACTAGTACTTGCAGTGGCTCTTTTGTCTCCCCTATAGGCAGACGATGTGTGATCTCTACATGTCCCTCTGCATTCGACATATACACCGATACATGCTACCAGCGGTTCCCTCCAAACTGTAAAGCCCCATGATATGAACAGATGCGTCTATGCGGTGGGTTGCGTACAAGTGCATGTTGGTATACCGCAGATGGTGTCAGCGGAATGCGCTCCTCCAAGACCATCCGGCTATCACCTGTGGTACCGTCCGGTTTAGCTGTCTGATGTATACTGCTGAAACAACAGCTATAATCAAGTCATCCTCAAGGCCATGCCAGCGCAAAAACCACCAAGGGGAGGCATCATATCGTCCTGTACCTCCTCGAAGTGCTAGCGGGCGTATTTCGTTTATGCCGTCCGCACATCTCTTCAGCTTCAAGCACCGAGCACCAATTCCCACCGCTCACACTTCCTCATGGCACGAAGGATCAGCCCCGCGGCATCGTCTGGTATCGCTCAGGCGCTTCAAAGTCTATGCGCAAGATCCTGTGTCTGCCTACCAAACGCAAGCTCATTCGCGCCGCCTGTCCTGATTTATACACTAGGCACAACCTCTTTACATTATAGATTAGCAGTGCTGGTCGTGAACCTGTCGCCGAGGCTGCGCGATCAGGGCCACACTAGTAAAGTGATCTGGATCATGCGGTCCGCGGATGCGCCTTCCCCGGCCCCGGCGAGGTTCGTCAGCCTGTCTTTAAATACCTCCCCTGCTCCGAGTTGACACCCTTGCCATCTTCAGACCGACAGAAGCATCGACGCGCCAGCGCAAGCCTTGTCATCAGACCACCGGGTGCATCAGTTATAAACGGTCGTAGGGGACCGACGCAGCCTACGCACCTAACGGCGCTACCATGTTACGCACGAACATGTACACGGCTCTCCTCACTTCGGCTCTGTTACTCGGGCGCGTCTATGCAGCCTTCACGCCAGTGAACTCCACACTGTACACGGTTGGCCAGATTCAATGGTCGAACTGCACTGGCGACGGCATCGTTCCCGGTGCAGAGTGTGGGTTTGTCATGTAAGTAACTCACTTGTTACGACGGTACACAGACTAACAGAGCACAATCAGCGTTCCCTTGGACTACTTCAATGCCAGCGCGGGGGTGGCGAAGGTTGCCTTGGGACGATACAACGCGACGAGCCCCAACAGGAAGGGCATTGTCCTGTTGAACCCCGGTGGACCAGGCGCGCCCGGCGTAAGTCTGGCAACAGAATCTGGACCAGACTTCCAACAATTGGTGAGTGCTACCACGACGCGCGTGTACGTTGATACCATAAGCCCCTTACACGTCGGGGCGGATGTAGGTCGGAGAAGAATATGACATCATCGGCTTCGACCCGCGCGGAATTGGCCAAACCGAGTAGGTCTACTTCCGCGTTATCGCGTTCCTGACGACGAACTGACAAAAGGATCTAGGCCATCCACGCAGTGTTACTCAAGTGCCGACGCCCGCCAGGCGTTCATTGCCAATACTGTGCTCGACCGTGGCTACGACGTAGCTCCGGACGTGGAGGACCCCTTCAACCGTTATCATCTCATCCAAACCCAGCGCGATGCGGACGGGCTGTACAAATCCCAGTTTGAAATCTGTGGTGCGACGATGGGCGACGGCCTCCGTTACATGGGGACAAGCACTGTCGTGCGCGACATTGACTTCATCACGAAGTTGCTTGAAGGCGAAGAGACGTTGATGTAAGATTTGTTCTGCGGGGTGTGTGCTCTGAAGACTCACACAGCACGCAGCAACTTCTACGGCCTTTCCTATGGCTCGGCCATTGGCCAATACCTCGTCAATATGTAAGCAGCGGGAGCAGGGTCTGTATGAGCCAATCTAATTCATTCCAGGATGCCAGACCGTGTTGGACATGTCGTTATCGACGGTATACTCGACGCTGTGGAGTGGTCTTGTGAGTACATGGTTGACACCTGTGCCTGAACGGTAGGCTTAACGCATGATTCATCAGCTGTACCATCCTACAAGTGGGAGCGTCAATGGCAGGTTGATACGGATGACGTGTACAAACTGTTCATGTCCGAGTGCGCCAAGGTCAGCGTAACGACACCTGATATCTTCCTCAGCTAATGATGTCTATGGTGCAGGCGGGTCCCTCGCAATGTGCACTGGCTAAGTACGCCAATGATACTGGCGAAACGGTTTTAGCACGCGTAGAACAGTTTGTGAACGATTTGTACTACGAGCCACTGGCTGTTCCGAACGCCACGCTGTCTGGAATTTTGACCAATGGCCGTGCCCGTCGTACGTCGTCCTCTGTGCTCTTCCATGTCATCGATTCATCTCTCACTCCCGTGTTCAGTGTACCTCCTAGGCGCTCTCATATCTCCTACGTCATGGCCGGACGCCGCACAGGCGGTCGCACAGGCCATCGACGGCGACGGCACAGCGATCCTGAATGCGGTGAACGAAAAGGACAACACCGACCTCCAGCGTTCCGCCGTGTCATGCAATGACCAGAATCCTTTCGCACCCCCCACGGCGCAGCAGGTCATCGACGAGCAGCTGTACGACCTCGCGCACGTCACGCGCTTCTCACTGTCGGTTGTGACATCAGAGCCGGACGCGGGGTGCCAGTTTTGGCCCGTGACGCCCCCCGAACGGTTCCTAGGGCCGTGGAATAACACGCTGAAGAACCCTATGCTCGTGATCAGCAACAGCGTGAGCATTTCCTGGTAAACGTATCGAAAAGGACTGATACGTACTCTATCGGTACGCAGCTGGACCCCGCCACTCCTCTGAAGAGCGGGCAGCTCGCACAGGAAAGACAAGGCAACGCATCCGCGCGCTTGCTTGTACAGAACGGCCCAGGGGTGAGTAGTCGATTGGCCATCTGAAAGGACATTTTGGTCATGAACGGCTAATGCTCGAACCTTCTACAGCACACGTCGCTCGCGCTCCCCTCGCTTTGCAAAGCCCAAGTCCTGCAAGCATACTTCGCAAATGACACGCTTCCCGCCGTGGGTACAGTCTGCCAGGTGGACGCATCACCGTTCCCGGACCCTGCCAACGCCACCAGCATCTCGCGGAGAGAGTCACCAGAGGAGCAGAAGGCGTTGGATAGCCTACAGCGTCTGACCAAGGTTCTCTATGGCTGAGATGGGTGGTCGTTAGTAAAGCCTTGGGTCTGGCGTTGGCTTCATCCCATATACCTTTTCTGTACGTTGCATATAGCATTTATTGACACATCCCGCCGCTATCGCGCCTCGAATTCTCAGTCCTTGGCACGCGAAGACTCGTCAGAGTCTCCTGGGATTAGGCATACTCGGGAGCCGCCCCGGCACGCGCGCGTTCGAGAACACGTGCGCGTCTGGGGGGCGACGCCCAACGATGCATTTCCGGGCCGAAACGCTACACCGGAAACGAGTGTGTACTACATGTAAATGTTCTCTAAATATTTGTAAAAAGGGAAGGGATGGTGGGTGACAAAAAATGCTCTGGCAGCGACGAGGAGTGCGTCAGGATATGCCCGACGACTCGAGAAAGGATGGTTGACCCGCGCGGGGTACGAAGCCACTTACCTGGCAGCGACGAGGAGATGGTGCGGTAAAGGGAACCGTTTCCGCGGCTGCCGGGTAGTGAGTCCTCTGCGCGGCACACAAACGCCGGGACGGCGCCCAGCAAGGCAACTGGGCGCGGCTCGCTGCCGGGGCGCGAGACGATTGGTAAGGACCGGCGCCTGGGTAGGGCGTCCAGGTGCGGCTCGCTGCCTAGTGCGGCGCGAGACGGGCGTCCTTCCAATTCGACTTGTGTAAACATTATTTTAAACTCGACGAATTCTCAGTCCTTGGCACGCGAAGACTTGTCAGAGTCTCCTGGGATTAGGCATACTCGGGAGCCGCCCCGGCACGCGCGCGTTCGAGAACACGTGCGCGTCTGGGGGGCGACGCCCAACGATGCATTTCCGGGCCGAAACGCTACAAGTCTAAATAGAAATAAGATAGATTGAGTCACAAGATGGTGAAGAACGGAAAGGAATAGCGCTGTTGCGCGTGGTAGTTTTATGGTGCCTGCGGAGGCGCCGCGCCGTCGTGGAGGGAACGGCCGTCGCAGAGCATGGCGCTGAGCAACGCGGGGTGTTTGCGAATGTAGACCATCCACGCTTCGGAAGACCAACGTCCGAGGGCTTGGATAGTGGTCGGCGCGACGCCAGCTGCGGCGAGGGACGTAGCGCCTCCGGCTCGCATGGAGTGGCCGGCGATGTCGCGGGGGAAGATGGCGCGGAGACGACGCATGAACCACGCGCGCGTGGGCACGGTTCCGGCGGAGCGCAGCCAAAGCTCGGGCCGGAGAGGGAACGCGTCGTCGCGTAGTTTGAGGTAGGCGCAGAAAAGATGATGCGGGTTGGGTTCGAGGGCAGAGCGTTTGATGAGTACGCGATTGCCCTCGAAGAAGGCGTCGGCCTTGTGCGCGGGGAGTAGATATTCGAAATGATGGGGTCCGACGCGGACTGTGCCTCGCATGCTGAGTTTGCGATACGATTGGAGGTCGCGGTTGTCAGGCCAGACGAGCTCGCCCAGTCGAAGGAGAGCATGGAACCCGGTGATGAGCAGTGTGAGGAACAGAGTGTCGTCGTGGGAGGGGTTCGCGCCAAACGAGGCGACCGCGCGAAGCAGTTCGTCTCTGGATAGGGCGCGCTTGCGGACCACGGCTTTGCTGCGCAAACGCTTGAAGCCTTTGATGGTACGTGAGACTAGAGGGGACGCGCGCGCGGCGCGGACGGCGGGATAGAATGTCTCCAACTCGCTGCAGATGCCGGATAGGTACGAGTCGACCGACCGTTGATGCACTGGAACCTGCTATAACAGCAGGATAGAGGGCGCGGCCGAGAGCCTAGGGGGCGAGGCCGGACGTAGTGCGGGGAGGGAAGGATAATGCCTACGAGTAAGGGCCGGTTTCCCTTCACTGGGCTTCCACGAAGCGTCGCAGGTCGCGGCCGTCCTGCTATCACAGAGGGAAGGTGGGTACGCGGTCCGCCGGTTCTATCGCAACCGGTCGCAGTGCCAGCAAATTGGTAAGGAGGCGTGGACGGGGCAGTCGCGATGGTCAGAGGAAGCCGTGATCGCAGTCACAAGTTCACGTCGCAGCTCGCGGTCGCAGTTCGCAGTTCGCAGTCGCAGTCGCAGTCGCAGTCGATACCAGGGCCGGTCTATGAGATCTGAGGGGTGGGGATTGCTTGCCTTCTGAAAACTACGAACTACGGAATATATACATGGACGATACCGGGTCGCTCTCCCAAAGTCCGAGATCAGCCGGTTGCACGGCCAGACTCCTGCTGCGACCACGATCCTCAGGCGCCCGCGACTCAGCCTGTTACACCCGTGCCCAGCTGCACCGTCCCGGCCTCAGCGGACCGCAGGTCGCATCATCTCCCCCTCACTGAGATCCCGACCGCCCTCGGTCGGCCATCGATGCGATCGCGTGATAGACCCTGCGATAAAGGTTACCATTTGCCTGCGGAGGCCCACCTATCCTTTTCGCTCTCTCTCCTATGCGCGGTATTGCCACCATGGATAACTTGGTCGAAATCGAGGCCGCATCGGCTCGCCTGCGACAGACTACTATCTCCTTGGCCCGCGCACAGGTCGAAGAGCAGGCGGCCATGATGGAGGAGATGGTCGAGACCGGCTATAGCGTCGCAGATTGGGAGGACGCCATCGACCGCTTCCTGTACCGCACGGTACGTCCTATCGGCCATTCTCCTACTCTGCGAGCGATGCGATACTGAGTTTGCCTTCCTAGGAGTCGTACTTCTTGATTTCCCTCGGCGATACCGTGATGACGCCCCTCCTTACTCGCGCCCGAGTGGCCTTGCGCGCCCTGGAACGACACAGCGAGTACCGCGGCGCGGTCGCAGACTTCGACCGACGACTCTTTACCATGTCGCGCGACCTGGAAGGTGTCTTCTTAGCTGCCGCCCGCCAGCGCCTGGTCCTTCTACGCTCTCGCTCCTCTGCGATCCACAACGTTCTTGCGATCGCGGGCGCCGACCGGTCCGTGGACATGGCCCAGTCGCAGGATATCGCGGGCGCGATCGCCCGCCTTCAGCGCGACGTCGCGGCCGCCCAAGACGCCTACCGTGGTGGAGAGCGCACGGTACTGGTCGACCGCCCTGAGGAGGCCGGATGGGTTGCAGCCATGGAGGAGGTTGCGACTAATCGTTCGGGTTAGGAAGGAGGGAAGACACCTGAAGGCAGGAGACGAATTGCGATGCGTGTAGTCTAGCCCATCGATGGATTAGATGTCTTGCGATCGGTTCCCGATTGCGACCTCGTGTGGCCCGCGCCTTTCTATAAGTCTGCGACCTGCGATGCGACCAGCCTGGTATCGCACGCCCCAGTACTCCGCGCCATGGATCCCCTTCCTGACCTTGTCCGCGCTATAGACTCTCTCTGCGGCGAACTTGTCGACCCCGCCCTCTACCAGTTAGAGTCGCAGGTTGCGACCATCGAGGGCGCCCCTTCTTCCGTGGACCCGCCTGATATCCGCCACTGGCACGTCCTTGCGACGCGTGTCCTGGTCGCCATAGTGCGTATGCTAGCTGCTTCCCAGCGCAGTCATTGACCCGTAGTCGCAGGAAGCCTGTATTGCGATGGGCTGCGACCAAGCTCTTGTGGATTCCGCGACCGCCCGCGCCCTCTCGGTCCTGCGATCGCAGACTGCGTACCCCGACCTCGGCCCCTGGTTCCTGCGAGAGAGACTTCGGTACACAGCCGCTCAAGAATGCCTTACTCTCGAAGTGACTCGCGCCCAGCTACGTTTGTTGGTGTCACGGGCCGACGCGGCTCGCGGAGTGGCCAGTCGCGCGGGCGGAGCCGGGCATACATTGTCTTCTGCTCTTTCCAGCATCCGAGGGGCTTCGGCGCGCGCCTTGCGGGGAACTGAGCGCGCGCTTACCGAATTAGGGGAGATGGAGGTCGTCGGCCTCGGTGCCGCGGGGGCGGGACTGGACTAGTCAGGGGAGGCGGGCCGCCCGAAACGGAGGAGCAGGGAAGCCCGGCGCGGCCGCCGCTTGGCGTCTATGGTGTATTTCTGGCGCGCCAATCCTAGCTCTGGCATTTGCGACCCGTTGCGATCGGGGCACGATCTGGTGGGAACGCGTCGCGCGCTCCGCTGCGCTCTGAATGTACCCGCGTAGCGCCTGTTCGACTGGGTCGCGGCGCGTCAGCGCTAAGTCTCCGTGCGCTGGAAATTTGCTTCCGCGATGCTTCGGCGCTTGACGTGCCGCGTGCTTGCGACTGTTAGCGCTTCCCGACCCTGCGCTGCTGCCGTCCGCGGGGAGGGGACTGCGAACAGCTAAGTACTCGTCGCATCGGTCGCTGGACTCTTGCTCTCTTCGACCTCTCTCCGCTTACTCCCCCGCTTGCTTCATCATCCCGCACGCCATGGCCAGCTCCTCTACGCCCGCCGCCAAGAAAGGCAAAGGTCGCGCCGACCCCGCGACCGTCTGCGCCGAGACCGTAGAGTACCTCGAGGACTTGTTCAAGGCCGCTCCCGAGGGCGTCGCAGGCCCTTCCGACTACGCCGCCTTCGCCTTCTCCGCCTTGGGATGGATCGTACGTCCCTTGCGACTGCGACCGCTCCCTTTTGCTGACTTGCCTCCCAGCACCGCCTAGAACGTTACGACGCCGAGCCCGCGCTAGTCGCTCAGTGGGGCGACCGCGTGTTCGCGGCTGTCGACGCGGGGCTCGGCGGCTACTCGGGCGCGGACGACCCCTCTCGCGACGACCTATACGTCGCAGCGCGCGAGCGCGCCGCCGCCGCCCTGGTCGCGCGACGCGAGGAAGAAGCCCGGAGTGAGATCGAGGCTCGTCGCAAGGTTTGGGCAGACGCGCGCGCCGCGGCCACGGACTCGGACGACGAAGACGACGTTCCCCTTGCGACCGCCGCCCCAGCTCGCCCTGCTCCGCCCGCTCCTCCCGCTGCTCCCCGGACCCGTGCGATGATGCGAGCGTCCAACGCTCCCCCGATCGCGGTGAAGACTCCGGCCGCGACCAAGCCTGCGCCCGCGACCAAGCCTGCGCCCCCTGCCAAGCTCGCGCCTGCGATCCAGCTCGCGCCCGCGACCAAGCCTGCGCCCGACCAAGCCTGCGCCCGCGACCAAGCCTGCGCCCACGCTGAAGGTCACTCCCGTGGCCAAGTCCGCGCCCGCGCCTGCCCCCGCGACGCCCCAGAAGTCCGCCGCACCGGCCGCGACCGTTCCCACGACCTCGCCCACCTCTCCGGCTGGCCCCTCGCGCAAGCGCACCCGCGAAGGCGAGGACTTCGTGCTGGTCACGAAGCGACCGCGGACTGGCGAGGGCTTCGAGCCTGCGACCTACCCGCCGGGTGCGCGTCTGCCCTCGGGCAAGGAGGCGGTAAGTTCTCGTCTTGTCCGTCTGCGACCACGCTAACCCGCCCCTTCTATAGTGTGCACAGTGCCAAACACTTGCGCGCCCCCGATGCGTCCTGCGTCGCGGGGTGCGCAAGTGCGATCGCTGCGTGTACTCGCAGAAGGGGTGCTACGCGGCGGGCCATATCGACTACGGGGAATGGTACGATAGCAACGGCTTCGACCGCGGTACGTCGCTAGCTCCGTGTCCTCTGTCTCCGCTGCGATATTGACTGCTTTCCTTGTCCTAGCGAACCCGCCCATCGGGCACATCTGGCGCGCGGTCTTGACCGCGAAAGGTCGTCCCTCCGACATCCCGGAGTGCTGCCGCTTGCCCGAAGGAGTCACGGAAGAGCAGGCGACTGCCCAGGAGATCGTCGACATCACAGCCGGTGTCGTCGCGCAGCACGCCGCCCTCGCGATCGCGACCGACCCCACGCCTGCGACCGCGGCGGCAGCCGCTCCCGCGACCCCGCCTGCGACCGCGCCTGCGACCGCGCCTGCGACCGCGCCTGCGACCGCGCCGGGGCCACGCCGAAGACTCCCTCCAAGGCCGCGCCGGCGACCTCGATTACGCCCAAAGGGACGGGCTCCTTCCTCCTCCGGCCCTTCCCTCCTCGCGCATCGACGCCTCCGCCCGCTCCTCGCGCCCCGACGCCTCCTTCTGCGATCGCGGCCGCTCGCGAAGAAGACATCACCATGGCTCCCTCAAGCGCGGCCCAGGACGCGGAGCGCCTCCCATCGGTTTTGGTGAGCCAGCTATTCCCTCCGGTAGAGTACACCCGGCTGATCGTGACCTACCCCGGCCAGGAGGACCTCCTCCACATCCAGGCTCGACCCACGCGCACATATGGGGCCTCGCGTACCATCGCGGGCGTGCCGAGCCCATCGACTTCCCGGTCGCGCGCCCCTGACTCCGCCGCCAATCGCTCTGCGATCGCACCGGTCGCAGGTCCTTCCCGTCTCGCGCCGACTGCGACGCGGACTGCCTCCCTCCTGCCGGCGGAGCCACCGCGCGACGAGGAGGTAGACGACTTGGAGAACGTCCCCGGCATGACCGAGGACCGCCGCCTGCTCATCCTCGCCTACCGCCAGGAGCGCGCCTTCCTACGGGCCCGCATCTCCGCGCTAACCCATCAGGTCGCGGACCTCCAGGAGCGCGAGAGGCTACTGCTCGGACTTGAGTGGAGTGCGGCGGACTTGGAGCCTGAGGATTAGGCTTGCGATCGCGGACCTTAGGTAGCTTCTTGGGACCCTTATGTATCTAGTCGCGCGCCGCCAGTGTCGCAGATAGGGGAGGGCCTCGGACTTGTATATATCATCTTGGCCATGCGCTTATGCTGTCGTCGCATGCGATCGTGTCCGCCTGTCTTCTCGATGTACTTGTAGCACCTGGTTCCGAGCTGTCGCAGTAGACGTCGCAGGTGGGTCGCAATACACGTCGCCTTTCCTTTGTCCGTTCTCGTCCTAAAGAGTGTGAATGGAGAGGTCGCAAGTGCGACCGCTCTGAGAAACATAAATAGGGGTATAGAGTCGCCCTTGCGACGGTGGTACGCTTGCGACCGCGACCTCAGTCTGATTGTCGCCTTCGCTGCCCCCTGGCCCTGCGAATACTGGCGGCTCGTCTAAGACTTCTGGTTCCGGGTCTTCTATACCGTCGTCCTCGGATGCGACTAGTTCGTGTAGCCTTTTTCCTGAGATGTCTGCGAACCCTTCAGGTAGGGGTATAGCCTTGCGGGCTAGATACGGGATGACTCGAAAGGCTGCGACCGGTCGGTGGAGCACTGAACCGTCCAGTTCGCAGAGCACGTATGCGCCCCCGCGATTACGGGACACTACCACTAGCGGGCCTGTATACCGCGGTCGCATCTTGCGATTCAGCGACTTCTCGATCTGCGTATGTCGCATAAGGACCAGGGCCCCGGGTTTGAAGTCGAAGTCGCGTATGGTCGCAGCGTGATCGCGCTCGAACTTTTGGGCGGCCTCCACTCTCGCTCGGTAGACCCTTGAGTGTAGTGTAGCTAGCTGCCCTTGCCGCTTTTGGAGTTCGATGCACGTCGCGCGATGAGGTCTTCGGTTGACAGAAGCTTTTCTGGCGCGGGCATGAGGTAGGTCGCCTCTGCGATATCCATAGGGAGGATAGGGTGGCACCCTGTGACCGCGAAGTAGGGCGAGCAGCCCATACGTTTGCGGACCGTGATGCGATCCGCCCAGAATACGTAGGGTGCGACCTGCGACCACTTGGTCTGGTCGCCGTCCGCCGCCTTGAATAGCAGTTGTCGCAGATCGAAATGCGACCTCTCGACGATCCCGTTGGCCTTGGAATTGTACGCGCTGATACGAATATGGGGGAGGCCATATTTGCGCTGTAGTCTTCCGGCTGCACTGACGAAGGCCGACCCATTGTCGGTCACGATCTCCGAGGGTGCACCCCATCGGCAGTACAAGTCTTGGAGGAGGAAGTCGGTGATGACCTTGTCCGTTTCTACTCGCAACATGCGCCATTCCGTCCATGCTGATACGGAGCATCGCGCTGCGACGATATTGCGGAACCCGCCGGACGCCGGCATCTTCATGGTGTCCACGTACCATCGTACAAAGAGCGCGCCTGGTCGCGCGACCGTGGGTGGGATCAGGATCTTGCGATGCGATCGCACCTGACACAGGTGACACGTCTTGATGTACCAGGACACGTCCTCTCGTAGGGAGGGCCACCAGAAGCGTTCTGCGACCATCTGGAGCGTCGCATAGTTGCCTCGGTGTCCTAGCTCATCGTGCGCTCCCCGTAGTATGCTGAAGCGTCGCTCGGGTCGCACTACTATCTTGTGTGCGCCTTGTGCGTCCTTCTTCCACAACCGTTGGTCGTCGCAGAAGAATCCTTGCGCGTACTTGATCAGAGACGCGTACTGGCTATCCGTGAGGCCCAGTGGTCGCTGGAGCGTTCGGAGCCAGTCCGCAACTAGTCGCAGCCGCGCGTCGGCTTTGGTCGAGTGCTCGTTAGACGGTAGCTCGGTCTCTTGGTCTATCGCGGTCGCCTCTGCTCCCGTGTCGCTGCTCGCGCGATCCTCCCCCTCACTGAAATTTCGACCGTCCTCGGTCGCTTCGGATAACTCCAACATTGCGATCGCGGGCGTCTTGCGTCGCAGACGCGATGGGGGGGCTAGGATATGGTGCATGAAGCCGTGGACCTTGTCTATCCAGTCCTCGAATTCGTCTGGGTCTTCCGCGGGTCATCGTCGGGTTGTGGGTTGCGACGCGACAGGCCGTCTGGGCCGTGCGACGTGCCCGGCACATGTACCAGGTGGAAGTGGAAGGTGAGGATACCAAGATCCAGCGGTTGATGCTTGCACTGGGCGCGAGGTCCGGATTCTGTAGCATTCCGCGGATATACCGCGCGTCGACCTCGACTATGAGGTTGCGAACTCCTACTAGGTAGATCTTGGTCGCTTGTAGTGCGCGGAACAGACCGTAGAGCTCTAGTTTTGGTTGCGAGAAGCGCGCTTCGCGCTCGTTGAGGGTGATGGACCCGAAGCGGCTGTAATAGCGCTTGCGAAGGTCGTCTGGGTCGCATTGGCAGAGGTGGTAGCCTACTGCGATGTAGGATGTGTCGACTGCGAGCACCACTGGCGCTCCATTGTCGTAGTCGATCGCCCGTAGCGCGGGGAGGCCAGGAGCGCCTCTCGCAAATCGTCCATTGCTGCGATCTGCGCCTCTCCGAATTCGAATGGGGCGTCTTTCCTTGTGAGTGCGACCAGCGCGTGAGCCCGTCGCGCGAAGTTGCGAATGAAGATCCTTGCGACGCCTACGGTCCCCAAGAAGGCGCGTACCTCAGAGAGGTCCTTGCATGTGCGCCACTTCTTGATTGCTGCGACGCGCGATTCGTCTGGCTTGCGACCTTCGGGGGTGCACCGGTGCCCTACCACCAGTATCTCGCGGGCGCAGAGGATGGACTTCTTCCCAGAGAACGTCCCGCCTGCGTACTTCATGCGCTGGACGATGCGATTGTTGTTCTGGAAGTGTTCCCACACAAAACGCCGGATCCCTGGGTTCTCTGGGATGGTCGCGTAGGTCCCTCCTTCGTCGCGATAGTCTGACGCAGGCCCTTTACAGGGTACATCGTCGATGTAGGGGACCGTGATCTCGGGTATTTCCGGTCGCAGGATGTAGGTGACGTCGTCGTGGAAAATTGGTACGGAATTCGACCATCCCATAGGGAGGGTACAGTGTCGCAGCGCTCCGTAGGGCGTCTGGAAGGTCGTGAGGTCGCGCGATGACTCTGCGATCAGTCTCTCGTCGTACCCCACGTAGAGATCGAAGATCGCGCCGCAGGCGCGACCTCCGAACTGTTCGGCTAGGTAGTCGGGCGTAGGTGTTACTCCAGAGTGTTGGATGGTAACCTTGTTGAGTGGCTCTAAACTGTGTACGATTCGCAGCGACTTCGCGTCCTTTTTGAGGACGCAGAACCATCGCGACCGATAGGAGGAGTTGGATGGCTCATAGACGCCGGCTGCGATCTTCTTCTTGAGCATGTCGCAGACTTCGCGGTAGAGGCCTGGGGGTATAGGGATATTGCGCTCCACCCAGGGTGTGTGTGGTAGCACGGGAAACTCGACGGGAGGGAAGAATTCTGGCTTGAAGCAGCCGCGCTCTGTGTCGTCCCACGCGAACGCCTCGTTGTGTTGTCGCATGAAGTCGTGTAGCAGTTTGCGCTCTTCTGCCCATAGGAAGTCGCCTCCATGCGCCTCGTCCATGGCTTGCTTGCGCTCCTCGGTGTAGCGCCCAGTCGGTACGAACGGGGGCGGTCGCGGATTCAGTCTAGGCATCCCCGCTAAAGGGTCGCCAGTGATGTTGCGCTCTATGCGGAACTGGCCCGGTACGGTGCCTAGCACCGGTCGCACCTTCTGCGCCACGGGCTTGTACTTCTTTTTGGACTGTATGAAGATCCCGGCTGGGGATGCCTGCGTCGCGGTTTGCGACCGGGTGCGACCACAAAGGAACCGGCGTCAGTTTTGTACGCGAATGCGAACGGCCTTTGCTGGCGCCCAGAGGCTAGGGGGGTATCGGGGACCGCAGGTTGCGCCGCGGTCGCAGAGGCTTTGCCTGGCCCGCGGGCGGTCGCAGGCTGGGCCCTCAGGGGAGTCGCAGGAGAGAAGAAAGACGAGAAATCACGGGTCGCAGACGGGATACTGGGTTCGCTTTGTGGTTCTTTGATAATAATGGCTTCCATAAGGCCGAGAGACAGTCGCACGCAGATAGTAGATAGCAGGATAGAGAGAAACGTCCGTAACTGGTATATGCGCAGATCTGCGGTATGCCGACTCTTCGTAATGACCACCGCGATCGCATCGCCGTCGCAACTAGTCAGATCCTCTAGTCGCGGCTGGGGCTGGTTGGCCCGAAGCGAGCGCTGATACGCCCCGTGCCGAGCCAACGCCCGCGACCTACTCTTTTCGCGGTTTCCGCGAGTCCGAGGGCTTCGTGGTGCGGAGGACTCATCGCAGCGCAGGGGGCCTTGCCCGTATGCGGACGGCTTATCGCGCGGTATCGCGAGGGCATGGGCCGATCCGCGCGCGAGGGCTTGCGTTCCGTGGCGCCGGTCCGTACGGAGCGCGATGGTACGTTCCGCGTTCCGCGTTACGCGTTAGCGTCCGGCGCATCGTGGCCTCGATCCCCTTCGCGATGGGCCTTCCGTAGAGACTTTCTGATGACATCGGACGTGCGGACTCTCCCTGTAAATACCTACGCCCTCGGGCCGTGACAATCAGACCCCCCCTTGGCTCAGAATCTCACTTTCCCTCGAAGAACCCAGCGACGACCCTGCGAACAGCGAACTGCGAACTGCGAACCCTGCGAACTCTGCGAACTGCGAACCCCTGCGATTTAGCGTTTAGCGTTGCGATTGCGTTACGAGTTTTCTGCGACGCCGACACCGGCTACGAAGCGACCCTCCTGCGTACTGCGGAAACGCCAGCTTAGCTGAGTCGTTGCGCACCTTCCGCCTTACCGCTACCCCTCCCCTCCCTCCGCGCTTCTCTGCGTACTGCGCCGCCGTAAGGGCACCCGACGCGAACCTTGCATCTCCTCGCGCTCCGCGAGACGTCTTCGCAGCCCGGTCTCGACCTTCTGGGCTCTCGACCGTCTCTTTCATCCGTCCTTACCGGTCGGTTGAGTGCATCATTCTGGTGACCACCGCAGGGGGTGTGTGTACAAGTTTCACTTGTCGGCTTCCTCCTTCGACGGCGATAGCGCCGTCTCACCCGCAATTCACCGCGTATCGCGTTCCGCGTCTCGGCAAAACGATACACTCTCAAGCGCCCTCCTACCCGACCAGATCCGCGCCTTCGCAAAAAGGCTTCCGCGCTCCCTCAGTGAAGATCAGATCGACGCGCTCCTCCGTGCGGCACTGGCTGTTCTCGATACGGGCACCGCGATACTTCTGAACAAACCTGCTCCGCTCCGCGCCTCCACTGCAGCTAGAATCCGCTCGGACGCCCTCGCAGTCATCGCAACCGCCCCCCTACCTGAGTGGGCCTCAAACGCGACGCTCGCGAACGACGACGAGTCAAACCTCACTGCTCCTCAACAACAAGACTTCGTGGATCAGCTCCTACGAGGTGTCTCGCGACTTCGGAATCAACTGGTACTGGACTTGGTACCGGCGCTAGTAGACCCACTCTTTTCGCTACTCGCGAAAAGCATCCAGGCGCTTGAAACCGATCCGTCCGCGACCCAGTGGCTACAGGACACGGCAGACGCTATCGTACACCGCGCGATTCTCTCGTCGCCGCCTCTCTTTCCCGAATCGCTCCCAGAAGGCGCCGAAGAGTCCTTCGTCAACTACGCGACGCCATACGGTAGCCCGCAATCCGCAGTCTCGAACCTCACTCCTTTAGAGCCATCGTCTTCAGACAGCAACGCGACGCGTAAAACCCCCAGCGTATCCTCTCACTCGCGCGAGCCATCTATAGTCTCTTCGATGGCGGAACAGAACAACTTCGCGATGCGCCGTGCTATGCCGGCACGCGGTCATGCGACCGCGCCCACCTTTGACTCTAGCGAGCCGCGGAACCTTCGCAGGTTCTTCCAGGACCTCGAGACCCTCTTCGAGATCGCGGGAATCACGGACCCCAACGTACAGAAGAAGTGGGTCACGCGCTACGTGCCGATCAGCGAGTCGGAATTCTACGAGGAGATGGAGGAGTACAAGGACCAAACGAAGACCTTCGAGGAGTTCCGCGCGGCGATCTACGCTTCGCACCCCGGCGCTAGCGAGACGCGGAAGTTCTCCAATGCCGAAGTGGACAAGCTGGTCGAGTCGCGCCGTAAGGCTCCAATCACCACCAGTAGCGAACTCGGCGACTTCTATCGGCCGTTCTATGCCATGACGTCCTACCTGATTCAGCACAACAAGATGTCCACCTTCGAGCAGTCGAGACTATTCTTCAGCGGTCTCTGCAACCCCCTTCACGACCAGGTCGCGCAGCGCCTTCAGCTCAAAGACCCAGACCATCATCCAGACGAGGCCTACGAGCTGGCCAAAGTCTACGAGGCCGCGAAATTCATCCTGCACGGAACGACGACGGCGTCGTACCAAGTGGCCCCGGCGGCCCCTACGACTACGACGCCCGCGGACTCTTCGACCATCAAAGTGGAGGATCTCGCGCCGCTCTTCCGGCTCCTCGCGCAAGGTGGCAACAATGCGAATGCTTCCGCGACCGCGAATCGCTTTCTAGGACCCCGAACGCCGGAGCGCGCCCCGCGCCTAACTACCAGGGCATGATGCAGGGAGCGCAAGGTTTCCAGCAGGGAGGGAACGGTTTCGCGGCGAACGCGCTACCAAACGGCTTCTGCCACTACTGCGGCGATGCGAACCATATGCTGCGGAACTGCCCGGCAGCGGAGACTGACATCCGCAAGGGAAGTGCTCGCGTAACCCGGAAGGGCTGATTGTGCTCCCTACTGGTCAGTTCCTCCCGCGACAGCTCCCTGGGTTCGACGGTTTGACTATGCGCGACCGACTCTACGAATGGCACCGACGGGAACGTGTTCGCCAAGGTCAGAACCCCGCGCAGGCAGCCCCAGCGGCCCAAATGGTATTTGCGATCGCGGAGGACGTCGAACCGTGGATTAGTAGCTTCCAGTTCACCGCGGAGGACCGCATCCAACAGTTAGAGCACGAGCTGTACATGCTCAAGAAGGGGAAGGAACGCTTCGATGGCGTGGAGGTACCCTCGTTCCCAAAACCGCGCTCGCGACCGGTATCGCGACCTGCGTCGCCAGGCCCTCAAAACCGCGAACGCTCCGCGGACTCGCGCCCGGGACCCTCGCGCTCGCCAGCGGCCTTCGCGCCCCCTAAGGCGAACGCCACTGGGCAACCCGCGCGACTGGTCCCTCCGCATCTCGAACCCGCTCTGCGTTTCCGCGAAACGGTAGCGACCGGGGACCGCGAGCGACCCGTACACGACGCAACCATCCGGACGACGGAGAACCAGGTGCCCGAGCCGCCGCGACAACAGGAACGCCCAGCGACGCCGTATCGCGCACCGGCGGACCAAGGCCAACCACCGCTACCAGAACACCCTTTCGCGAAGGCGCGCGATGCGACTTACGCGCCCCCGAACGTACGCAACTTTGGAGCGCCGCCCGCGAAGCCGAAGGAACAGGAGCGCGACGGCGCCTTTCGCACGATTGCACCAGTCTACCAGCCAGGGCTCGCAGCCGCAGTCTTCGAGCGTATGATGAAGACTCCCGTGATCAATGTCTCAACGGAGGAGCTCCTCTCACTGGCGCCGGAGGTCCGCGCGAAGTTCCGCGAAGCGGTCACTCCGCGACGAGTCCCACCCACCGGCCAAAGGACCGTTGCCTTCGCTGGCGTCGAAGGATCCTCGACCGCGGACGGAGCAGAACCGGAAGAGCTCTCGTGCTTCGGAACACCTTTGGAGCCTGGCGGTACGTCACCTGTGGCTTCCACTGTTGTATTACAATAGCCCACCAAGGTGGTACCAGCAGTGTGTATTCTGTGGCCACCATAGTTTATTGTTAATCTGGCCCCCAGGTGTTGTACAAACCCATTAATGGTTGTTAATCTGTACAGTGTTGTTATTGATTGTAAAATAGAGCGCATTTATACAATGGACCCTAGCATTGTCAAATGATGTTAATCATTGTTAAAAGCTGCTTTAGATGTTGTTAATGGTTGTAAAATAAGCCCTGAGGTTGTTTAACATTGTTAAAAGCTGCTTGGGATGTTGTTAATGATTGTAAAATCAGTGCCTGCTTGTAGGTCCCTGTTTACCGCTTAATGGGCGCTTTTTTGGCTTCCCAATAGGGTAGGTATACCAAATGACCGCATTTGGGCGCTTTTTTGGCTTCCAAATGGGGCAGTGGCCTACCACCACCCCCTGGGGGCTCCCTTTTGGCCCCCCTGGGCGCATTATTGCCCTATTTTGTGCCCTATGTATATGTGGTGATCATGATCATGATACATATCAGGGTATTCTGTGGGGGCCAAAAACAGACCAAAAGCGGTCAAAAAAGCGAACCCAGGGCAGGGGTCAGCAGGTCCTGGTAGGTGCATGCAGCACATAATTGGTTCCTCTGGGCCCATTACATTGATCAATATATCATTTGAAAGCTATAGTTCAGGGCTTTCTGGGACATCTATTTGCATAGCCCACGGTGCTATATTGATGAAGATATGGCCTTTCGCATTTTCGCAAAAAGCAGCCATTTTGTTTGCTCCATAGCTCCTGATCCAGGGCACATATAAATTCACCCTATACATCGTTAGAATTGTATTTAGCATACCTTTAAAACGGGCCTACTCTCAGGATATTCCATCCACATGTATTCTGCCCCTCCTCCTGCCTCCCTGCTAATAGATCGCCCTCCAGGGCCCTCAGTTCCTGATAGATTCCCTTGAAAGTCTTTGCAGTTTGTACTGGCAATATATCCAAACATATTTCCAGCTTTGCATGATTTAAAATGGCCTACCCCTTACGTGCCCTCTTGCTGTACATTTTGTGCACTCCCAGCTTGTTTGCTCCATAATTTTATACCCTGTACAGATATGGTCCTGCTCTATTTTGCATGCTGTCTGTGTATACTATAGCTACCAATAGATTTGCTCAAAAGTGTTATCGGACATCTGGATCTCTTATAGGCTCCTTATCAGTAGCCCACAGAGTAGCCCAATCTGTCGCTTTCTGGGGGAATATTATATAGATCAGACAGCATAGCTGTACTGGCATAGTGCTCAGAATCATGTTGCAAAAACATCATGAGATTTGGTGGAGAAGTGACGGAGGTATGGGCAGAATATCCCAAATGGTGGTCTACATGCTCAAACACAGCTTACAGCAGTGCATTCATGTATTCTTCACCAACTGCATCAAAGGGTCATTCTGAGGTGTTTCCTCCATACCTCCGTCACTTCTCCACCAAATCTCATGATGTTTTTTGCAACATGATTCTGAGCACTATGCCAGTACAGCTATGCTGTCTGATCTATATAATATTCCCCAGAAAGCGACAGATTGGGCTACTCTGTGGGGCTACTGATAAGGAGCCTATAAGAGATCCAGATGTCCGATAACACTTTTGAGCAAATCTATTGGTAGCTATAGCATTACAACAGCATGCAAAAGAGAGCAGGGCCATATCTGTACAGGATATAAATTATGGAGCAAACAAGCTGGAAGTGCACCAAATGTACAGCAAGGGGGCACGGAAGGGGTAGGCCATTTTAAATCATGCAAAGCTGGAAATATGTTTGGATATATTGCCAGTACAAACTGCAAAGACTTTCAAGGGAATCTATCAGGAACTGAGGGCCCTGGAGGGCGATCTATTAGCAGGGAGGCAGGAGGAGGGGCAGAATACATGTGGATGGAATATCCTGAGAGTAGGCCCGTTTTAAAGGTATGCTAAATACAATTCTAACGATGTATAGGGTGAATTTATATGTGCCCTGGATCAGGAGCTATGGAGCAAACAAAATGGCTGCTTTTTGCGAAAATGCGAAAGGCCATATCTTCATCAATATAGCACCGTGGGCTATGCAAATAGATGTCCCAGAAAGCCCTGAACTATAGCTTTCAAATGATATATTGATCAATGTAATGGGCCCAGAGGAACCAATTATGTGCTGCATGCACCTACCAGGACCTGCTGACCCCTGCCCTGGGTTCGCTTTTTTGACCGCTTTTGGTCTGTTTTTGGCCCCCACAGAATACCCTGATATGTATCATGACACCACATATACATAAGGCACAAAGTAGGGCAATAATGCGCCCAGGGGGGCCAAAAGGGAGCCCCAGGGGGTGGTGGTAGGCCACTGCCCCATTTGGAAGCCAAAAAAGCGCCCAAATGCGGTCATTTGGTATACCTACCCTATTAGGAAGCCAAAAAAGCGCCCATTAAGCGGTAAACAGGGACCTACAAGCAGGCACTGATTTTACAATCATTAACAACATCCCAAGCAGCTTTTAACAATGTTAAACAACCTCAGAGCTCATTTTACAACCATTAACAACATCTAAAGCAGCTTTTAACAATGATTAACATCATTTGACAATGCTAGGGTCCATTGTATAAATGTGCTCTATTTTACAATCAATAACAACACTGTACAGATTAACAACCATTAATGGGTTTGTACAACACCTGGGGGCCAGATTAACAATAAACTATGGTGGCCACAGAATACACACTGCTGGTACCACCTTGGTGGGTTATTGTAATACAACAGTGGAAGCCACAGGTGGCGAGCTGGGCGTCGACGTGTTGGAAGGCCTTGTCCAGGAACTTGCTCGACTGCTCCAAGTAGTCGGCCATGCCGCGAGAAGCCCCGGCCATCAGGGTGCCGAAGGCGTCGGACCGCGCCTTGAACAAGGCCTGTTGCTGGGCCAAGATGCGGAAGGCGACGACGTCGTCGAGCGGGAGACCGGGGAGCTCGTTGGGTGGGTTGGCTCGCTGCTTGGACAGGGACTGGCGGAACTCGCGGGTGAACTCGCGGCGGAACCACTCGACCTCACCTACTGCTGTAACAATGATGCATCAAAGTCCGTACGCGCCCAGGGCAGGCGTTACATCATAGTCCGTACGTTGCGCGTATAATTAAGCGCTTACTAAGCGCCCATCTGAGTTACAATATAGCCTTCCCAATAAGGCAGTTGACCCCGGCAAGCCCAGCAGGCCCTATTATCACTACTGATAACAGGCGCTTTTTGGTGCACCTTCCCAAAATGGTATGTACTGATGTATCTTATCTCCCCAGCGCTTTTCTAATCACTTTCCTTGTGCTATCTTATCTTATGGGCGCTTTTTTGGCCCCATTTGGCCCCCTCGGGTAATTGGACTATTGGTGAGCCCCCCCCCCTATTGCTCTGGCTCACTCAATTCTTATCCGATTGAGTTGGTTCTTTTGCATAGTGTAACGTTTATAAATGCGAACCAAACGCGCCCATTACGACGGCATAAGGTGTGCTACAAAGATATCTGCAAAATATGTGAAACATGGGTGCTTCAAATACAGAATGGGCCATAGCACCACCAGTTCCGGGTGGATCTGAGTTGCGCTGGGCTTGTTGGAAAGTGGTAATATATCGCTTTCCAATGAGCCTCTTTCAAAGCGATTCCGTGCAGGACCCACTGAGACGTTTTTGTTACAAGGTGCAGGGAGTCACCTTGAAATACCTCTGCCAATACTTGGCCGTTTCACTGTGTGTCTTTTGATAATGAGATGTGCTAGCATGTACTAGATATGCATATCATTTGTTCTGGATACATCCCACATGCAACCATCTGGGGAGGCATCCAGTGGCTGCTCACTGGGCGCTTCTTTCGCTACTTGTACAGCCGATCCACCTCCGATTCCTACGCAAATAATTTGTTGGAAAGCGACAGGGAATAGAGTTCTAGTGGTATTTTTTGCATGGAGCCAGGACCAGTGTGCATGCCAGAATGGCCTATTTACCTCTCTGCTATCTTCTTACAGTGAAGCTGACCACCCATCCTCCCCAAAACATGTGGAATGATATGAGAACACTGAATGAGGGTATCACATATTACACCATAGAATGTGAGAGTACTTAGGTATGATGTACTGTATGTAGAACACTATAAATGCTGCATACATTGCCCAGAAAGCCTGAAAATGCGAATACTTCACACTTCTAGCACTGTTATAACACCCTGTGCATGTATATATAGTCCATACTGTACACATTCACACTGGCATAGTATGTAGCTTTCAAATGAGCCCAAGATCATGTTTATTGGTGGAGTAGATGTTGAGATACATGTTGCAACACATAGTTACAGTATGGACCTTCATCTTGGGCATGCTGTGCTTGCAAAGTGCTTATGACCGTCTTAAGACGCTTATGGGCGCTTATTTGACCCCCTGGGTCGCAACTCAAATAGCCAGAGCACATCTATGTCAATTTGTTTGTAACTTTGTACATACATTGATAGGGATGATCTGTAACCATGTGCAAAGTCTTGCATCTTCTGGTGAGGTCTGTGGTAAGTAGTACAAGGATAAAGACCTATAAAGAGTCATACCTATAGTGAGGCGACCACTGCACGCACCATGACGCAAAATATGTCGTTGGAACGCCATGTTCAGCCGCTTTCCAACGCTATACTTTGCGCCAGAAACGGGCGCGAACTGGTGGGGTGATAGCCCAATGAAGCACCCAGTGTGCCAGTACTGGATGCTTTTTTGGGCACTTGGGTGGTGTTTGTGCCCAGAGCAAGTACTATGACTGTATACTACACGTTAGTGCGTACAATCGTCAAGAGGAAAGAAGGGAATCGGTGGGATATTGAGAGAGATATGTGAGTATTCCTCCCTGCACCCTGTAATGGAAACACCTCAACGGGTTCTGCACCGAATCGGGTCGCGCGGGATGCGTTCGAAAGCAGTGGATTAACGCTTTCCAACGAGCTCTGCGCGACCCTGTTCCGCGCAGAACTGGTGGTGCTATGGCCCATTCTGTATTTGAAGCACCCATGTTTCGCATATTTTGCAGATATCTTTGTAGCACACCTTATGCCGTCGTAATGGGCGCGTTTGGTTCGCATTTATAAACGTTACACTATGCAAAAAGAACCAACTCAATCGGATAAGAATTGAGTGAGCCAGAGCAATAGGGGGGGGCTCACCAATAGTCCAATTACCCGAGGGGGCCAAATGGGGCCAAAAAAGCGCCCATAAGATAAGATAGCACAAGGAAAGTGATTAGAAAAGCGCTGGGGAGATAAGATACATCAGTACATACCATTTTGGGAAGGTGCACCAAAAAGCGCCTGTTATCAGTAGTGATAATAGGGCCTGCTGGGCTTGCCGGGGTCAACTGCCTTATTGGGAAGGCTATATTGTAACTCAGATGGGCGCTTAGTAAGCGCTTAATTATACGCGCAACGTACGGACTATGATGTAACGCCTGCCCTGGGCGCGTACGGAATTTGATGCATCATCCTTACAACAGCAGCTGTCGACCTCGGTGTCGACGCAGTCGCGGAAGCTAGCCTCGCTGACGGGCCAGTAGGCGGGAGGATCTTCGGCCGAGGCCGAGGGCACGAAGGGTCCGTCGGCGTCGCCGTCGTCCGACGCCTCTTGGTGGAGTTCGAGGTCCTATGGAAACAAAGAGCAAGAGAAGTTAGCAAGTTGCAGCTGAAGGATCGCGAAACTACGCGTACCTCTCGCGGACGCACCTGCGCATCGGCAGTCTGGCCACTGGTCGCGCCGACGGACGCGAGCGAGGTCGAAGCGGCGCCGGGCGTAGCGCCGCTACCGAGAGGGGCTATCGCGACATCAGCACTAGTTTCGCGTCTTGCGCGACGGCGTGAGGAGGAGGGCGGACCTTGCTTTGAGAGCGGCGGAGCCCCTTGGACCCCGACGGTGAAGCCGTGAGCCCCGAACGCCCTCTCGACCGCGCCGGAGGATCTCGCGGTAGCTACGGAGGTCGAGGCAGCGGCAGACACCGGCCGAGGACGAGGGCGAGGACGGGGCTCTGCGACCGGAGCGTCGACAGGGGGTTCTACCGGTTCCGCGTCGCTGGCTTCTTCTTCGGCGGACTGGGCGGAACCCTGGTCGGAATCGTCGCCGCTCGCGGATTCGGTACCGGAAGCGACGGGGTCTTGCGGAGGGAGCGGGTAGACGGGCGGCGACCCAGTTCCTGCGTAAGCTCCTCGACGACCCAGGGCGGGATGAGGTGCTTGGAGCCGCGGATGTGGCAGACGTTGAAGACCTCGCGGGCGATAGGCGGGGCCGCTACGCGAAGTAGGAAGTCAGCGTTCGGAGCTCGAGCAGAGCGCGGAGAAGAATAGAAGGGGAGGGCGCACCGTACGAGTATCCCTTCGAGCGGTACCAGTCCGCGTAGCCCCGACCCTGGATCGCGGCCATCTTCCCGGAGGCCTTGACCGGGTTGATTAGATGGCAAGACTGCCGGCCGTACCAGCAGCGGTCGCACCGGTCGAGCCCTTCGCGCATAATACAGCGCATTTCGCTACCGTCAGGCTCGCGGCCCCGGCAACCAGTGCACTGCGAAAAGGAGGGGGCCAAGGGGATTGTTAGCCCTACGAACGGAGAACGAGGCTGAGGGGACTTACGCGCTTCATGCGATCATTTGGCAGCCGCGCCTTACGCGGGTAGACCGGCGGCGAGAGCTGGGGAAGGCCGGTACGACGCTTCCGCGGAGCAGGAGCCTCGATCCGGACCGTCTTCTTCTTTGGTGCGCGGCGGTACCCCGCCTTCTTCTCCACGGGGAGGAGCTTGGACGTCGACGCGCGTGTGGGGATCGACGCGATGGGGTCGTCGGTCTCGGACGCGGAAGCAGCCGGCGGATCCTCCTGCGGCAGGGCCCTACCCTTACCTTTATCGCGTTTCGGCTGCTTCGCAGGCGGGGCCGTGGGTTCGGGGAGGAGGAAGGGCGCGGACGCTTGCTGGAGGCGGCGCCGGCGGTGGAAGGACTGCGCGCGCGGAGGCGCCCGGAAGTGCGAACGGGGACGGGCGCGGGCGACGAAGGGGGCTGCGCCGAGGCAGCTGGAGTAGCCCGCGCGGAAACGACAGACTCCGGGAGCGGCGCACCGGTCGCGCGAGCCCACGCGCGGACGAAAAGAGGGTGGACCCAGGGGTAGTCGTCGGGGTGGTCCGCCGGCGGATCTCCCATGCCCGTCGCGAAGTCCGCGAAGTGGGTATAGAGTTCGTCGGCGAAGCGACGGACCGTGCCTGGCCGTTCGGTCAGGAGCACGAGCTCGTCCTGTGGGTAGGGAGGCGTCAGCGATCGCGGAGTCCGCCAGGCAAGAGGGGGGGGGAGCGCACCAGTTGGGCCAGAGCCCCGCGCGCCCTCTCCTCGACATCTTCGTCGGCGGCATCCGGCAGGACGGCAATGCGGAGCTCCTCTTCGAGCGCGTGGCGCGACTGTTCGCGGCGTTGGTCGTTCGACATTACGGGGTGGCGGCAGTGGACGACTTAGCTAGAGGAGCCGGGAGGAGGACAGAGGCAAGGAGCGAGAGGGGACCGCGAGGTGGAGGGAGGAGAAGACGGCACTATTTAGAGGATTGCCCCGGAGCCTTGGACGTCAGCGGAAGACGCGATCAAGTCCGCTCAGGGCCGCGGAAGCAGACTGGCAATCCTGCGCGCCGGCGCTACGGTTCGCGAGACCGCGAGCAACAGCCGGACGCAGCCGGGCAGCTCGCGCGGTCGGATCTCTCCTTCGGGGATACGCGAGGAAGGTTAGAGAGGCATACGCGGGCTGGCGGGGTGAAATGCCAGGCAATGCGGCGGAGGCGCAACGGCGCACCCCTGCGAGGTTCGCGCCCCGAGGCTCTACGGCGATACACGCGGCAGGCGCTGGCCGAACACGAGGACTTAGGGTCGCGAAGACACGCCCGGCGTACCCGTACTCGGTCAAATGAACGGGACACTGCGGACGCGCGCGCGCCTGTGTCAGTCACGGCCGGCTACTACGCCTACGGTGCGATCGGTGAGGCCTTTACGACGGGAGTTTAGAGTCATCGGCGGGGATACGCGCAGCGTCAAACCATTCGTCCTCCTGGTGGAACGCTATCATTTATCGCGCCCGGATAGCGTCAATACAGCTCCTCCTCCGACCCCTCCCCTTGGCACGGTGGCTAGCGAACTCCCGTGGGGTCATTGCCGACAGAGTGGCTGTGCGGAGCCTACAAGAAGACATCGTCTACATAGGATCCCACGGAAGAGTTCCCAAGCGCGCGCGCGGCCGTAGGCGGCGTCGACAGGCCCGGAAGGCTGATGTATTCCTCGATACGCTCTTGCGCTCTGCGGGCCGCCTCGATAGCCCCCTGGTTCGCGGCATGGCAATCCTGGAGTTCGCGTACACGCGTAAGCAGGGTCCTCGCGGCGAGTAGTAGCGGCGCCGTTCCGGATGCGCGGGAAGCTGGCGTGAGAGTACCGAGGAGGCTGATAAGGCTAACGCGGCAGGTCTCGAGACGGAGCCATTCGATCTGGAGCTCGCGCTCCTGCGCAAATAGGAGACTGTCGAGGACGAATCCACGAAGGCGCCATTGGAAGCCTGTGGGGACTGTCGGGGCACCGAGGGCGCGATCCCCGCGGTCGCAGAGGGCATCGAGCGCGGAGGAGGTAGGCGCTATCGCCTGGGCGTGAGCCTGCGGTGGCCGGTCAGCGAAGGGCGGGTGGCGGCGCGCTCAGGAAGAAGACACGCACCCAGGTAGTCTGAAAGCGACTCAGGGCTTCCTCCCACCGCGCGGACTCGTCGCAGCCGGCATCCCGGAGGGCCTCCAGAGCGAGGACCGCCGTTAGCACTTCGCGGATCGCGGCCGTCTCCGCGCGATAGCATAAGGCGCCGATTTCGCGTTCCACGGAGGGGAGAGTGTGAGCGGACATGTTTCGCGGGCGAAAGGCAGCGGGTGTCGGTCCCTCCTCAATCGTCGCCATCTCTCTCTTATAGCCCTTCGGGCGCGCGTCCAATCAGGCCTGCATCGGTCGATAAAAGGTGTTCGAGGTGTACAGGGGATCTATCTACCAGGCCGACTACCCTTCCTTCGCCGCCTCATCTGTCGCGCCGACTTCTAGCGACGCTCCCCTTTCTTGCAGTCTCATTCGTCCTCAGCCATCGCGTCGTCATAGATGGCGAGGTCGGGCATCCCGTACCATGTATGCTCATCGGGGGGCGCGACAAGGCTGATCGGGAGGGACTGCAGATCCATATCGGCCGCGACCGCGGCGTTCAAGGCGGCGAGCTCGCGTCGGGAGTCGCGAACAAGACGATCGACGCCCGCGGAAGCCTCTTCCAATTGCGAGAGGAGCAGTACTTGGGTCGGCCCGGCGCGCGTCAGCACGTAACGGGTGGCCTCCGCGCGCGCACGAAGGACATCGAGGCGGTACTGTGCGGCCTGCACCAGGCGTTCCTCGTGTTCGCGTTTCATCGCGAACAGGCGGCGGTGGAAGTACGGGAGTAGGGTCGGGTCCGCGTCCTCGGAATCCAGGAGGCGGGCGACACGGCGGATGAGCGGCGGAAGGAGCTCGTCGCCTTTGGCGACGATGACACAGGCCTCCTTCAGCCACGATCCGTCAGGACAGCCTCTGGCGACTCTACGAGGGTACTCACCGCGGCGAAGACCGTCTCCTTGAGCGCGTCGCGCCAATCCTGGAGGTTATAGGCCCCGCTCTCCTTCATCACTTCAAGGTTCGCGGCTTGCCCTTCGAGCTGGCGAATTGCCAAACGGCGGGTTTCCGCGCGAAGCGCGTTCAAGGCGAGCTCGACGTCGGCAAGGTAGTGGAGCATGGTGTACGAGGTCAGGATGGGGTCACAGGCAAGGACTACCCGCGGAGACTTTATATCGCCGGCAAGGATCGCGGACCGCGGCGAAGTCGACCGGGGACGGTCGAGATCTCAGTGGGGGGGAGGTGATACGCCCCGTGCCGAGCCAACGCCCGCGACCTACTCTTTTCGCGGTTTCCGCGAGTCCGAGGGCTTCGTGGTGCGGAGGACTCATCGCAGCGCAGGGGGCCTTGCCCGTATGCGGACGGCTTATCGCGCGGTATCGCGAGGGCATGGGCCGATCCGCGCGCGAGGGCTTGCGTTCCGTGGCGTCGGTCCGTACGGAGCGCGATGGTACGTTCCGCGTTCCGCGTTACGCGTTAGCGGCCGGCGCATCGTGGCCTCGATCCCCTTCGCGATGGACCTTCCGTAGAGACTTTCTGATGACATCGGACGTGCGGACTCTCCCTGTAAATACCTACGCCCTCGGGCCGTGACAATCAGACCCCCCCTTGGCTCAGAATCTCACTTTCCCTCGAAGAACCCAGCGACGACCCTGCGAACAGCGAACTGCGAACTGCGAACCCTGCGAACTCTGCGAACTGCGAACCCCTGCGATTTAGCGTTTAGTGTTGCGATTGCGTTACGAGTTTCTGCGACGCCGACACCGGCTACGAAGCGTCCCTCCTGCGTACTGCGGAAACGCCAGCTCAGCTGAGTCGTTGCACACCTTCCGCCTTACCGCTACCCCTCCCCTCCCTCCGCGCTTCTCTGCGTACTGCGCCGCCGTAAGGGCACCCGACGCGAACCTTGCATCTCCTCGCGCTCCGCGAGACGTCTTCGCAGCCCGGTCTCGACCTTCTGGGCTCTCAACCGTCTCTTTCATCCGTCCTTACCGGTCGGTTGAGTGCATCAACGTCGCGGTAGAATATCTCGTAGACCCCCCCGGCCACCACAATCTTGCGATGCGTGAACTTCGGACGACCTGACGCGATCTTCTTGTCAATGATGGCATTGAGCTCACGCGAGTTCTTGTATGACAAACCCAGCTGAGAGACGAGCTAGAGAGGTACAGAGGGTTAGGTATTGGCTTCAATCACAGTACTGTGGGTATGGCAGGACTCACATTCTCGATTGCAAGCAGCTCTGACACCGCAGTGGACCCTGGGCCCCGCATCTTGGCCCACTTGGCTACTTCCCAGTCCAAACGTGACGTGAACGGGGCAAACGGGTTCACGTTTGCAGAGTCGATGTGAGCCTGAAAACTCTTGTATGCAGTTCGCTCCTGGCGGCGTGAGATGGGGGTTCCGGCGCGCTTGCTTGGAAAGGGGACGACGAATGTTGCAGTCGATAGATGCTTGTGTACGCGGGATTTCGTAGCGCCATCCGGAAGCCCTGGTTCGCCGTCCAAGTCCATAGGCTCGTCAAGTCCGCCCTCGGGCTCAGGGGATCTTGAAGGACTAGCTGGGGCCGGCTCCCAACTGGCCTCTGCCTCGAGGTTGTTGGCATCTTCATTGTCAGTCTCGTCATCGTCGCCATCGTCGTCACCTGAATGGCCAACATCGGCGTTGATGCCCTCGGAATTGTTGCCAGAGTACTCGTTGTAGTCGTCGAATTCGAGCGGTGAATAGCGTCCAAAATAATCGCCCTCGAATGGGACAGGGGAATCGTTTGTGTCATGCTGAGACTCCGCATCCAAATGGTCCTGGGTCGGTGAGCCGGGGCGCGATGTGTTGCTAGCTACATCGGACTTGTCAGCGAGCTCAGCATTTGACTCAGAGTCCTCAGTAGCAATGCAGGCAGTGCGCGTAGTCTGCCTAAGATGTGAATTGTAGCCAGATATTGTGAAGCAAGTCCGGCAGCCTGCACACCACTTAACCAGTCGACGAGAGGACATTTTGCCGTAGACAGATATATTCGGTGGAAGAACAAGACTCTACAGATTGTCGGGAGAGCGGCAAAAGGTGGAAGGAGGAAGTGGTGTGACTCTACCATGTGACGGAGCGTGCCGGGATGGATCACCCTGAGTGGCCCAGGTCTCCTGTTGGACTAGACCTCGGGGATGTGACACGTACTTACCAACTCTCTCTCTCTCCTTACCTTAACTTCCACGTGTTGACACTCTTTCACTCGATAGCCTCGGAGGCCCACCATCATCGGGCCTTTCTATTACTACGCACTCACTCTTAGTACACTCTTTGGTAATATTTCTGTTACTCACCTATATGGGTCGCAAACGACCTGTGATACTCTCAGACGACAACGACGCCTTCATCAGCGGCGCTGCTGATGACGAGGCAACACAGGCCCCTACTGCTGTGCCTCCTACCCGAGGTATGTGGTTTCCTCCTTGTCTCATATTCACGACGTGTTTATTTGGAGAACTGCAGCATCACGCAAGACAAAGGACGGAGCAAAGGAGAGTGAGTTACAACCTTTGCACAGTCTAACATAACTGCCTTACCGTCTACTGATATGGTTATTAGAATGGAAGTCGTTGGTGCCGGGGCAATCCCGAAAGAAGAAACTCTCATCGCAAGCCCGGCAAGGACAAGGCGACGATGCGGGTCACTTGGAGCCATCTTCAAAGAAGCACCAAGGTAAGTGTGATCAAATGACTGTGCCGGGAGCTTATACACTCACCTGTGTATCACAGCCAAGTGTAGCAGATTGTCTCGCACACCCCGGATCGACCCCAACGAATCCCCGGCGGAGGACGATGGACTGTTCGAGGAGCTCGAAGATGAGAGTGAGGTCTTAGACCCCGTGCGTATCTGATCTCTTCGTATTGTGCCTCACTGTGTACTCACGTACAGCCTAATTGCGAAGACCCACTTACTCGTTGACTTACATATACTAACATAGGTTTGTGGCCACAAGCAGAGGTCACCCAAGGGTCAAATCTCGAAGCGAAAGAGCCCTGTTACAGTCCCAGCCCAGCAAGACATCATCGAAGATACTGAAGAGGAGGTAGCGGCTGACGATGACAATGAAGCCCCAGGTTCAGATGCTGAGAGTGGGTCCGGAGATGCTGAGAACACCGACGACGAGGACGAAGGTCTGAAGCGGATGGAGAAGAGCAGCGCACGGGCGCTCGAAGAGATGTTTGCGCATGAGGTAAGTACAGTTGACGCAGACGGCTCACAATTGCCTTCTTCAGGCGCTCTCCCGAGTATATCCCTTTGATGTACTTCATCACGCCTTTGCAGACATACTGTCTGAGCATGATGTGTATCAATATGCTAACACTGGTGCGATTCAAACCTTACAGGCTGCCCAGTGGGTTGAGGAAGATAACAACATGGACATACCACCTTTGAGCGTGCGATCACGCTCAAAGTCTCGATCATCCAGCGCCCGGTCCCAACATAGCTCATCGCGCCCACCTCCATCATCGCGCTCACCATCCATCGAATCAGACAGTCCTGATCTACCGGAGAAGGACCTCCCTCACAAGAAGTTCCACCCGAGTACAGCTCCTCCGCGCTCTGTAAGTTTCAGTGGTAAGAAGCGCGCTATGAATGATTCCGAGAGCGACAACAACCCGGCACCGGTAAGCTACCTATAACAAATCATTGTCGTGTTCATAAGCCCAGCTAATGTCCATAATAACTCGTGTCCACAGCCCCCTAAGAAGCAAGTCAAGAAGTCCCATGCACATTCGAAGATTAACCGTACGTCCTCAGTTACTAAATTGTTGAAATAATCTCTGTACCGGCACTCTACTAATCATTGGATGTAGATCAGTCAACTCAGAGTGTTACAGAAGCTCGTGCTGGCAGGTCGAAGTCTGACCGCCCGGATCGCGAACGTGTTCCATCTGGCAAGATACCTGGAACAAAGCGCGCTCGAACGAAGCGTGAAGAAGAAGTATGCCGCCGCATCTTTCCTAACTTTCCAGAACTGCAATGACAATGTCGAGGACACTGATGACATGTTTACAGATTCCGCAGATCAGAATTCCTGATGCGGACAAGGGCGCCGTCTCTTCGGCCATCGCCAGGAAGACGCACATGAAAGATGCCGGCGTGTCAAAGTGTACTGACAAGAATATGAAGGTTCAGTCAATCCACCATCAGTTGTTTGTATACTCTGACACTGGGACGTCCAGGTCGAGCACATTGACCTCGATAGCGATGATGCTGCATCATCGGATTCCGACTCACAGGACTACAGCATCGAGCTTGTCCTTCCGAAGCGCGGGAAGTTGAAATTGAATGAACAGCCTCGCCGTGTCCGTCGAGTGCTACACCGTGGTATCCATATCTTACAGACTCACCTCGTCTGCAAGAATGCATTCCCCGACGGACCACAGAAGCACGGCAAGATCGTTCACCGGGCGCTACTCAAGTCCGCTGAAGAGTATGCGTACACTGACATTGTCAAGCGTCTCAAGAGAGAAGACAAGTATGCATACGATCTGTGCAAGATAGTACGTATCTCCGATGGTTCAAAATGAACGTACTTATTAGGCTAACCCCCATGCAGCCTGCCCAGCGTATTGCGCCATTCCGCGGGTCTGTGCGAAAGCTGGTCGACGGTCACGCTGGTACCACCTTCGGGATGACTTTCGGAGATAAGACTAAGGGCGACTGGCTACAGGAAGGCTTGCGATACATCTACCCATTCAACTACGAGGTGGGCGATCATTCCCGGTTCTGCATATCTGATACTGATCTTGTCGTGACAGAATGGAAGTATCGAGGCCGACAAGCCCTACAGCCGCCCCGTTTTTGTTGAGATACTCTGTGCCGCATTCTTCAAGCATTCGGGCAGCTTTGGCTTTGAGATTATGGACAATTTCAGGTCGACGCTTGACGAGAAGCCTGATGAGAAGGAGATCCCCGCGCCTATGCTTGCCTTGGTTGCCACGACGGTACGTATCGGTGATAGAATCTGACCGCATCACGCTGATTGTATAGTATCAGATACATGCCGCTATTGAAGACTGCAAGTTTGGGTATACTCAGCCACGCAGTTTCACCACAAACGACTACTACAGCGTCTACCAGGACCATATACAAGAGCTCTCGGCCATCCGCTCGGGCGGGCCGGTGCAATATCATGTTCTAATGCATGGATTATGGCGGCAGATCAGGTAAGGTTTATCCTTACGTTGCGTGTAGTATTACTTACATGATATATAGGAATCCTATCGCAGGCAGCCAACCTACCGGCATTCCGCGCAAGAGCTTCGTCAATGTTGCAGCTATGGCGCGCGAATGATCGGCGGCTCCGCCCTCCCACTCGCTCTTAATACCCCCGGGTGTTCGTCGTCAATACCTCAGCCCCAGGGCTACATCGCGCGAACAATTACTCCACTCTCCGAATCCCACCCGCTTTCTGCCGCCCGCTTTCTCCCGCTCGCTTTCGCACCGCCTGCTTTCACCCCACCCGCTTTCGCCCCGCGTGACACCACTCTCCGAATCGTGCCCGCTCTCGCCCCGCACGCTTCCTCCCCGCCCGCTTCCTCCCTGCCCACTCTCACCTCGCCTTCTGTCGCCCCGCCCTCTTTCGCCGCGCTTTGCTCACCATCGCCCTGCCTTCGGAATACAGTGCACCCGCTTTTGCCCTACCCTCCGAGTCTTGCTCAAGGCTTGTGTTCCGCCGGCTGTGTTCGCCCCGCGCGCTGTTCCCCTGCCTATTGAGTTTTGATCCCCTTCGCCCTGCCCTCCGAATGCCTCTTTTGCCCTACCATTCGAGTCCAGCTTGCTTTCACACCACCCTTTAATACTCCCAGACGCCTGTTCGCTCTCGATACTCCCAGACGCCCGTTGTTTGTATACGTTAATTCAGACAGTACTTATAATATTCGTGTTGCACTCGTTGAGACTGCAGTAGTGGTACCATTTGCTTCCATCCCTTCTGAGTCTGACATGGGCCCGACCAGTATCGTACGGTTGCGTGAGCCGCTGTAATGGGACATCTATAGTAATCTAATGCACTGTTTAATGATCTTCGAATGCATGAAATGGCGTGATCTTAGGTTGTAATATGATATCAGAAACTGCTTCGAAGCACAGTTACTGCTATTGAGCGCTCACAGGTGCTAAGAGAGCAGGGTAACCTGTCGAATTAGAACTCAGTGGCTATGGGTACTACTTTATACATTATGAGCAGTAAAGTATGCTACATAGCACCTATTTGCGCGGGGGGGTTTTGCAGATGCTGGCATTCCTTATCCTGCGGATGTGGGGGGTGAGCAAGGAACAGAAGGACAGAAGGATGGAGGAGTGGAAGGGCGTACGCAGTAAGTGGCGATTCTGCACCGGCTGCAGCGCAGGAGCTTCATGTTGCTGTTCGGGCCTTGGGTTACCCTCATCTGGAAGCAGTTCATGCAGTGGGGGTGCGTGTGGATAGGCTCGACGTCGTGGAAGATCACCATCTCTGCTGCGCCCAGTGCTGGGGAGGCAAATATGTTGTGTAGTACGGTGCTTGAACTAGTATGACCCGAACGTTCCTATGCCTCGAGGGTCAGCGATGCGAAGGTGAGGGCTCAGGCGAACGAAGTGAGAGACCTTAGATGCTGGAAGTTGGGTCCAAGCTTTGAGTTTGAGGACGAGGGGAGGAGCGTTAGGCTTTTATACCATGATGGCCACCCTCCGAATAGTTACCAAACCAGTAACTATGGTGGACTGTACTAGGGTGCACTCAAACCAGCACCGCGGCCGCCCGGAACTTCATGTTGTGGCAGGACACCCTGGGTTCGAGGGAATAGCACTACAGCTGCTGGTAAACGGCAGTCTTCATGTGGGTGGCAAACGGAACATCGACAATGTTCTGAAGCTTGGGCTGGTCACGGTGAGACGAGAGACTTCGTTTCGTAGTAGGTTTCCAATTGCAGTCTAGCCAGGTACGTATGCTAGGACTGTAACGGTCGGCGGGCTGAGGCGGGCGGTAGCGCAAGCGCAAGCGGGCGGACGTGAGGCTGAGGGAGACGGTTACTGGTGTTGGTCAGACGGAGAGTACAGGAGTAGCTACCGAGACATAAAAGGACGGGCGCGGGCCGAGAGCGTGCCTGACGCGATAGTGGCTGCGGGTAAACGAGAGGCGTACAGTAGAGCTACCGTAGATAGAAGGTATAGTAATCTAATCTAATCGGAGACCGTTAACTCGAGAACTAATGTCCGAGGCGAGCGAAAGTAAGTAAGTGTGTCCGTAACAAAACAAAGACCGTGGCTCGCGAACGAGCCGGAACCCGAGGACTCGTGTAGCGGCTCGTGCCGTTACACTACCTCCTCCTCAAGGGAGGGCGCGACGCATGCGAGCGCGATCCCCAGCTAGTGACTGGCGGCCTCGAGACTCGACGCGCGCGGCGCGACTCATACGCTCCGGACACCCGGCTGAAGACCGGCGACATCCAAGGCGCAGAGCGCGACCTCATCACGACGCATCGGTCAACCCCGGTCTCAACACCTGGGCGTCACGCGTCGGGACGAGGCGGCGGACGAGACACACGCCCTGAGCGGAGCGTGGTCTGCGTCGGCGGCGTGTACAACACGCGAGGGTCGTCGCGGACGGGCGGCGGTGAGCGCGGGCGAGGCGCGGCTGAAGGGATGGCAGGTGCGGAGGCGGATGCGGGTGCGGAGGCGGATGCGGGTGCGGGTGCGGAGCGAGGCGCGGATGGGGCATGGTCGAGTGTCGGAGACGGCGGGTTAGGGATAAGCGGAGGAACCTGTAAAGTAGACGAGGATGAAGAATAATCAGTAGATTCAAAGGCAGAACGAGCGGAGTGGTTGAATAGAGCGGAAGGTGGTCGAGGGGCACGAGGGTGACGACGATGGAATCGCTCGAGGAGCTCATTGGATGTGGTGGGGAAATCGGATAGCGGCAGCCAAGAGTTCTCGTCCTCGGAGAGACCCTGCCAGCTGACGAGATATTCGTAGCGTTGGCCGAGCTTCCGAGAATCGAGGATGGCTTTGATGATGAGCGGGGTTGAGTCCTCGGCGAGGCCAAAGGGGAATGGGTCGGAGGGGGCGTGGAATTCGGGATCGGAGTTGTACGGCTCAAGGAGAGAGACGTGGAAGACGGGATGGAGTCGAGAGAGGTAGGAAGGGAGGCGAAGCTTGTAGACGAGAGGAGAGAGACGAGTTTCGATCGGGAAAGGCCCGAGTCGGCGGTGATCAAGTTTGTCGGATGGGCGAGTGGTTTTAATGTGGCGACGGTGGAGCCAGACGAGAGTGCCTGGTGTGTACGAGGGGGCGTCGGAGACGCGGCGGTTGTAGTGGCGAGCTTGGCGTTCTTGCGCGATCTTAAGCTCCGCGCGAAGCTCGTCGTGTAGACGAGCGAGTCGCGTAGCTAAGTCGGCGGCGCCTGGGACAGAGACGGGATCAGCGAGGCGGGGTTCGAAGGAAGGGTGGAAGCCGTAGTTGGCGTAGAAGGGGGTCTGGTTGGTCGAGAGGTTGACGGTGTTGTTGAACGCGAACTCGGCGAGCGGGAGGTAGTCGACCCAGTCGTCCTGCTGGTATGATACATACGCACGCAGGTAGGTCTCGAGTGTCTGGTTGGTGCGCTCGGTGAGGCCGTCGGTCTGAGGGTGGTACGCAGTCGAGTGCTTGAGCTTGGTCTGCAGATGACGAGTGAGTTCACGCCAGAACTGAGAGACAAAGGTTGAGCCGCGGTCGGAGATGATGGAGTTGGGAACTCCGTGGTAGCGAACGATGCGGTCGAGGAAGAGCCAGGCAAGGCCTGGAGCATCGAGCGTCTCGTTGCACGGTATAAAATGCGCGTATCGCGTCAAGCGATCGCACACGACCCAGATAGAGTCGTAACCGTGCGAACGGGGTAGCTTCACGATGAAGTCCATGGTGAGGCCTTGCCATGGCCGAAGAGGGATGTCGAGTGGTTGGAGGAGCCCGAAGGGCTTGTGGCGAGGCGTCTTGATCCTACCGCAGACGTCGCACGCGGCGACGTACTTGTGTACGTAGGTTGTGATGCCAGGCCACGAGTAGTCGCGCTTGACGGACGTGAGTGTACGTCGGCGACCGGGATGACCTGAGAGTGGGGCGTCGTGACGAGAGCGAAGGATGTCAGTGCGCATGGAGAGAGGGATGTAGAGCAAACCGTCATGGAAGACGAGGTCATCTTGGACCGAGAACGATGTGTCCTCGCGCTGAATTGCTTCGCGCCATTCTTGATCGGCACGCAGCGCGGTCTTGTAGCGCTCTTGGAAATCCGCATGGTCGGCGGAGAGCGCCGTGATTGCAGAGATCCGCACGGTGATAGAGGGCGAGGACGAAGCGTTGGGATGTGATGCGGAAAGACGCTGTGTGTGATACGGAGTCAGCAGCACTTTTTGGTTGGTACGGAGGACGTCATCCCCCTCTCGAGGCGCGAAGTCCGAGCGCCGTGAGGGGGCGTCAGCGGGATTCTTGAGACCCGGAGAATAAGACAAAACGAAATTAAACTCCGAGAGGAACATAGACCACCGAGCTTGTCGGCGGTTCAAGACGCGTGAAGACATAAAGTACTCAAGATTTTTATGGTCGGAGACGACCGAGACGGGCGTGTCGGTGCCAATGAGCCAGGCGCGCATGTCGCGAAATGACTCGACGACGGCGAGGAGCTCCTTGTCGTACACCTCGTAGTTGATCTCCGCTGGCGACAGCTTGCGAGAGAAAAACGCTACAGGGTGTAGGAGGCCGTCAGGGTCGGGCTGGTGGAGGACGCCAGCGATGGCGAAGTCGGACGCGTCCGTAGCGAGCGTGCATGGAAGCGACGGGTCGAAATGTCGAAGTACGGGCTGGGAAAGAAACGCACGCTTGAGGGACTCGAAGGCGTCAATGGCGTCCGGCGGGAACGCGAATGGCGCGTCCCGCGCGGATTTCTTGGTGAGCCGATTGAGAGGCACGACGATCCGTGCGTAGTTGTCTATGAAACGACGATAAAAATTAGTAAAGCCTAGAAACGATTGAACGTCCCGCATAGTGGACGGGCGGGGCCAGTCGGCGATGGTTTCCAGCTTGCGAGAGTGCATCTTGACGCCGTCCGCTCCGATGACATAGCCGAGATATTCGACTTTGGAGCGGTCGAACTCGCACTTCTTCGCATTGGCGAAGAGCCCCGCAGCACAGAGGCGGTCGAGCACGAGCTTGACGTGTGTGTCGTGTTCGTCCTGTGTACGAGAGAAGATTAATATATCATCAATGTACACCACGCATACGATGTCGAGCAGGTCGCGCAGCGTGTCCTGAATATATGCCTGAAAGGTTCCGGGAGCGTTAGTAAGACCGAAAGGCATGACGGTGTACTCAAAGAGTCACAGGTGGGTGCGGAATGCGGTCTTCCACTCGTCGCCCTCGCGAATGCGAATCAGATTGAACGCATTTTTGAGGTCGATTACGGAGAAGACCTTGCAGCCTTGGACGCGGTCGAGTAGATCGTCGAGAAGGGGAAGGGGGTAGCGGTTCTTCTTCGAGATTGCATTCAGACCGCGGTAGTCTACGCATAAGCGCAACTCGCCAGTCTTCTTGCGCACGAAAAGGACGGGGGAAGCGGCCGGGGAGGTCGAGCGACGGATAAAACCCTTGCGCAGGTTCTCCTCGACGTAGTCGAAGAGCGTCTGGCGCTCAAGGGCCGAAAGGTGGTAGAGTGGACCGAACGGGGGCTTCTTGTCGTCCTCAAGTTCGATGGACATGTCGAAATCAGCGCGATGTGGCGGAAGTCGCTCGACTTCGACGGGAGAGAAGACAGTGGCATAGCCATGGTACTTCTCCGGCACGTGCTGGAGAAAGTCGTCCGAGGACGGCGGTGGTTCGGGAGGTGGAGAGGACGAAGGAGAGGGGTTCGATGGCGGCGATGGGATAGTGGGCGCGGAAGCATCGGCGTCGAGCCGGGCGGTGGCAATGGTGTAGCCGCGAGTACCGTAGGGATGATACGAGAGTGCGCCGCTTGGGTTGTTGCGAGCGAGCTTGCGGAAGCGACGCGAGCTGACCATGGCAATGTTAAGCGGGGCAGAGGATACCGAAGGTGCTTGTGGGCTCGCGGGGAAGGGAAACGAAGGCGAGCGAGACGAAACGAATGACTGAGCGGGATTGCGAGGACCGAAGCCCAAGCTTGCTACAGTAACAGGAGGGCTAGCGTTGCGAAGACCGGAGCCCAGGGCAGACGAAGCAGGAGCGTGACCTGGAGACGAGACAGACGGGGGCGGAGACGCGTGTCGAAGACCGTGGCCCAAGACGGCGGCAAACGGAGGGGACGAGGGTCGAGTGGCCAGCGAAGGGACTGTCGTAGCAGACAGGTACGAGGAGCCTCGAGCGAGAGGCGGATGCGCGGCTTGATCAGAGCGCGCGACGGAGTCAGGGTGCGAAGTCGTAAGGACGTGGCCACGAAGACCGAGGCCCAGGCCAACCGACGTCGTGGACGAGGCTTGTAGGGACGAAACAAAAGCGGGGGGAGTGACGAGGCCTGCGCCCCGCCCGAGGACGGACACCGAGTGGACAGGGCTAGTCCCGCAGCAGTTGAGTGCCAGGGAGCGACGAACCCAGTCGATAGACGGGTTGTGGCGTTGAAGCCAGTCGAGACCTAGAATGACAGGGTAGGGGACGGAGACGATGCCCAAGGCAATCGTCTCCGAGTGAGATTGCACGCGAAGCGAGGCGACCACGTCGTGAGTGACGTAGCCTGAGGCGATAGGACGGTCATCGACTGCAGTGATTGGTATAGGCACGTCCTTGAGACGGCGAGGGAGACCATGACGATTAGCAAATGCCAGAGATATGCATGACGCCGTTGCGCCTGAGTCGACGAGGGCGTACGTGCGGACGGGTTTTTTGTTAGGGAAGGAGAGGGAGACCGAAACGAAAAAATGATCGGGGGAAAACGGGGATGCATGGACATGAGACGAAAGTCGGAAACGAGGGGCACCAGCAGGCCTGGGTATCCACACGCCGTCCTTGAGACGGACATGTTTTGGAGCCCCGGCAGCGGGCGCCTGAGTCCCTAGTGTCGCCGGGAGCTCCGGGACTGTTGGCTTACTCCCGGCTACGCTTTTCCCTTGGACTTGGAGTCCTTGGCGGCGCGTAGCGGACAGTTGGCGAGGCGGTGTGAGCCCTCGCCACAGTATAGACAAAGATTGTTGTCGAAACGACGCTGCCGTTCCTGAGAGGTGAGCTTACCGTGGCGAATGGCGTCGACCTCCATTGGGACGACGTCAGAGGAGCCTCCCGCACCGGCGGGAGCATGCGGGGCTGGGCGGAAGACAGGAGCGGCGGCAGTGGTGTTCTGAGTGCGCGAGGGCTGCGACGACCGAGTCGTGCTCGTGTTGGACGTCGTGATCTTGACGCCCTGTTGGCGAGATTCGACCCGCAGGTTGTGTAATTCATTGTCGAGCTCGATGATGAGTGGTATCCATTCCGAAAGAGTGCCGGGACGGGGCTTGCCGAGAAGCTGCATACGCAGGTCGTGCTTGAGACTGCGTTCGAAGCGTTTGATGGCGTAGGCCTCCGTCCAGTCGATATACCTGAGATATTCTTCGAACTGGTTAGCATACACAGCGGCCGAGGACTCCTGCTTGAGGGCCTCGATCTTGTGAATCATTTTGTTTTCTATGTCCGAGTCCTCGAAGCGTTTGCGAAACTCAAACACAAGCGACACGTAGTCGTCGAGGAAAAACTGGTCTCGGTTTTAAGGTTACTCGGGTGGGCGGCAGTCTAATAGCGCGGGGCGTCAGATCTCACACGTTCGGGATAGAAAGTGTCTGTGTTCCTAAGCTAACCTAATAGCGCAGGGCGTCAGATCTAAGGTACGGGTTAGCTACCCGCGCGTACGACTCGTAAGTAGGAATAAAATGCTCACCTCACACGTTCGGGATAGAAAGTGTGAGGAGCAGACCTGGCCGCGCAGCGACCAAGTCCCGACGAAAATACGGAACGCAAACAACTGTAAATAGCGAAGTGGCTCGCCTCGCTCCCCTCCGGGCACGCGAGCGAGCCCACACCCCGCGCGACTCGGAATCGGTGAAAACATATCTATGTCGGCGCGCATCGCCCGATGCGGAAACTCTCCGCGCTCCAGCGCCCCCTCGGCGCCTACGCGCGCTTTGCCGCGACGCGCCCACGGGACCGCGCTATACGCGTCCTCTCCCCGCCGCGTCGCTCGTCCCGGTGTGCGCGCGTGCACCCTCAACACGCCCCCTCAAAGTGCGCGTAGTCCGTACATGACGCGCAAGTGGTCGAGGCGTCCGCGCGAGAGGGGCTTGGTGAATCCGTCGGCGGGCATGTCCTCGGTCCGCCTGTAGAGTAGATCGACGTCCCCGCGTTCAACGGCTTCGCAAATAAAATGGTATCGAATGCCGATATGCTTCGTTCGCGCGTGGAACGCGTTGTTGCGCGCCAGGTCCATGGCACTCTTGTTGTCGCTGTACAACCGCACCGAGTGTCCGGCCACGTCCGGGTGAACGAGATCTCCCAGAAGCGACTTGAGCCAAATCGCTTCCTTCGCGGCGTGCGTGATGCCGATGTACTCCGCCTCGGTGGAGGACAGCGCGACCACCGCTTGCTTCTTGGCTGACCACGAAACCGCGCCTCCGTCGAAGGTGTAGACATACCCGCAGACCGAGTGTCTGGCGTCGTCGCTTGTCCCCCAATCCGCGTCGGTGAAGCCCATCAACCCGTCCGAGGTGTGCCCGTACGACAGCCACAGCTCTCGCGTCCCGATGAGGTACCGTACGAGACGCTTCAACGCCTCCCAATGCGGTCGCCCGGGGTTACTCATATACTGCGCCAGTCGATGAACTGAGTACGCGATGTCCGGCCGCGTGGTGACCGCGATATACATGCACATTCCGACCCCCTCTCGGTAGGGCACGTCGGCCATGTCTGCAATCGCCTCGGCCGTAGTGGGGCACTGAGTCTTGTCCAACACGCCTCCGACGGCGATCGGAGTGTTCGCGGTTTTCGCCCCCTCCAGGTGCATGGACCGCGCCAGGGTGTCGATCGCCGACCGTTGCGCGAGCCTGAGGGTTCCGGCCTTCCGGTCGCGCGCGACTTCAATGCCCAGGAGCCAAGCGACTTCTCCGGCGTCCGTCATGGAGAACTGTTGTTTGATCCCTGCACGAAACTGCTCGACGAGATCCGGGGTTCCGGTGACCAACATGTCATCGACGATGGTGCCCACCATCACGAGAGATTCGCCTTCGTGTCGATAGAAACACGCGTGGTCCGCTTCGCACCGTGTCATTCCCAGCTTCTCCATCGCAGCTCGATACGTCTTGTACCACGCGCGTCCGGCTTGCTTCAACCCGTAGAGAGACTTCTTCAGCTCGCAAACGAGGTGTTCTTCGCCGGGCTCGGCTGTTCCCGGTGGCTGCCTCATGTAGATGCGTTCGTCGAGATCTCCGTTGAGGTACGCGCTTTTCACGTCGAGCTGTATGAGAGGCCAATCGTACCGAGTGGCGAGAGCGAGCATTGCGCGAAGCGAGCTGGACTTAGCCACCGGCGCGAAGGTTTCATTGAAGTCTATCCCCGGGACTTGGGCGCATCCCAGAGCTACTGCGCGGACCTTGCATTGAATGACGTTCCCAGCCGCGTTGCGCTTCCGGCGGTAGATCAGCTTGCAGCCTATGACGTGCACGCCTTGCGGTCGCCTGACTAGAATGTAAGTCTTGTGCGCTCTGAGGTTTTTCTTTTCGACTTGAATCGCCTTCTCCCACTCCGGCCAGTCCGGGGCCTCCTGCGCCTCGCGTAGCGTGGTCGGGTCTCCGCTCAAGGGGTCGCCTCCGGCTAGTGCGACTAGGGAGTGTGCGGTGGCGTTCCAATCGTGTATCCCTGTCAAGAGGAAGAGGTCCGCGTGCTCCTCCGGTTCTTCCGCAGGTGTCGCCGTCAGCGCGCCCATAACTTCGCCTGCGATGAGGGCTCGGTGTTGTCTTCCGTCCGCTGAGCCTTCGCCGTGCTGTATGCGGCGCGCGTACTCCGACGGGATCTTGACGCGATGCCCTCGACCTAGTAGTTCTTGCGCGGGTGCTTCCTCGATCACCTCTCCCTGGTCCTCCGCTTCCTCTCCTTCTTCTTCCCTTGTCTCTTCTCCGTCCGCGTCGGTCCGAGCGTCGACTTCCGCTTCTATGGCGGCCTCGCCACCGGATGCTGCTCCCTCCGCTTCCTCTGCTCCCTCGTCCGCCTTGCCTTCGTCCTTCGGTTCGTCTCCCTCACCACTCGCCCCCTCGCTCGGAACCGTCGCGGAGTCGCTTGCCCATACGAAGTTCCGCACGACAGTTACATTCCGGCGTTCTGGCCAGTAGACGATGATAGCATCGCGGTGATGTTCGCTGTAGCCGACGAAGCGACCAGGGATGCCCCGGGGATCGAGTTTCTTGGTCTGTTCCGGCTTCACCCACACGTCGCCCCCCCAGGGCCGTAGGTGTCTGATGTCAGGCGGTGCGCCAAAGCGAGCTTCATACGGCGTCTTCCCGGACAGCGCAGAGTGGCCCGTACGGTTGTGTAGGTAGATGGAATGTTTGTACGCGTGGGGCCACAACAATTTGGGTAGGTTCGCGTCAAGTAACATTGCGCTGACCCGTTCGCGATGCATGCGATGCGCGCGTTCTGCAACACCGTTTTGCTCGGGTGTGTGAGGCGTCGAGGCGCTCCAGTGAGTTCCGCGCGCCGCTAGATGGTCCTTCAGGCCGACGTACTCGCCCCCGTTGTCGCTGTGTAGCCATTTGATTTGAACGCCTGTCTGGGTGAGCACGGCGGCCTCGAGTTCCTTGTACGCGTTCCCCGCTTCCGCGATCGACTTGATAGGATATCCGTGATGCATGCGCGTGTGCTCGTCGACGAATAGCGCCGTCTTCGTGTTCCCGCCTAGCGACGTCGCGTCTGCATCCCAAGTGTCCGAGTGAAACTTCTCGCCGTAGCGCGTGATTGGTATGTCGTGTGGGGATGTATGCGTGGAGTCTGGGATGGCCTTGCGCGTAAGTTTCGCGCGTACGCACGTTTCGCAAGCCTCGATCGCGCTCGCGTTCACCAGCTTGACGCCTGTGACTTGTCCGTCGTTGACGAGTTTTGTAGCAGCTCGGATTGAGACATGTCCAAGGTATTTGTGCAGTTCGCCTGGTGTGACGCGAAGCTCGCGCTTTCCTCCGGGCTTGGACGTCGCGTGCTGAACCGCGGCTGCCGTATCGATTCGCGGTTCGGTCGCGACTTGGTACAGTCCGTTGACGAGAGGAATGTGCGCGATTGCCGTTCCTGATGCTCGTTCGACCAGCTTGCATGCTCCGCCCTCGAAGACTGCTGTGTAGCCACCTTCGTCCGCTTTGCGAATTGAAATGAGCGCGAACGCTACCGAGGGCGCGTACAGGACATTGCGCAGAGTGAGCGCCTGAGTTGCTGCTCCGTTCCCGTTTGGTACTTGGATCTCAACCGTCCCTTGGCCAATCGCGGCGAACTCCTCGCCGTTGGCGGCTGCGATTGTCCGCGGGGGCACAAGCTCCTGGTAGTCCCGGAAACGCTCGCGATACGGGGAAATGTGCACGCTAGCTCCGCTGTCGAAGACATCGACGTAGAGGTTCTCCTTCGCGGCCAGGGTACGCGCACACGTGACCGTGTTGCCCAGCGCGAAGAACCCATGGTGCTTCTCGGTCGCGTTCGCCGCGCCATCTCCCTCGCCGCCCTGTGTCCCGGCCCCAGGCTTCGGCCATTGGCCTTCCTTCCCGCCGCCTTTCCGACGACAGTTCCGCGCGATGTGTCCGCGGCCGTGGCAATTGTAGCATTCAACCATTTGGCGCCCGCCTGCGGGAATAGCTGCTGCCGCCGAGGCGGTCGTGCCTGAGGATGCGGCTAGCGCTGTGTCGTTCGCTTTGAGAATAGCGCGCCGGTCGTATTCCTCGCTGAGTTTCCCCAAGAGGAACTCTATCGGGATGACGTGCCCCGACAGGCTCGATAGGTCGAGGATTGACTGGATACGTCCATAGTAGGACTCCGGCATGCTGTTCGTGATGATGGCCGCGAATTCCGGGTCGCCGAGGCGCGAGCCTACGGCGGCTAAGTTCTGCCGTTCGCGTTGGAGCAACGCGAGATGGGCGCGGACGTCTCCCCCTTCGGCACACCTGATGTTTTGGATCCGCGTTCGGATCGCGTTCGCGTACATGAGCGACTTGTTCTCGCAGGATCCAACTACGGCTTCCCACAGCAATTTCGCAGATGGCTGGGATTGTACTTCGATGAACAGGTCATCGCTGAGGGTTTCGTAGATCAACGCGCGCGCGCTGGCTTCCTTCGACTCCCATAGTGTGAACTTGGTGTCGAGCTTCTCTACCAACTCGGCATACTCGTCGTCGGTGAGATGCGAGTAGATGTCCTCGATGGGATCGGGATGGGCTTCATCACCCTGCGGAAGGGGCGTCTCTGTTTCTCCGGTGCCTCGTGGCTCCGATGTCGGTTGGCGCGGGATGTGGGGGTTCTCGCGGTCTATAGGAGGCGGTAGAGGCGGCTTACGAGTGGTTCCCCGTATGTGTGGCATATGCCCCTTCGCCGCTTGTACCACCTTCATTCTCTCTCGGTAGGTTACCCAGTTCGATCCATCGGAAGCGAGCTTTGGTACGCTGTACTTGCTCGAGTTTACTGAGGTCTCGTATGACATTTTTCTGATGCTTTGATGGTGCCTATCGCGGGAGGGCAGGGCTCATAACCTGTTGAACATGGAAAATACTGGTTAGACCGGGGATTGAACCCGGGTCATCCCATATGCGCTGGGAGGTGTTACCACTACACCATCCAACCGGTACTAGGGTGTGAATTCACTTTCAACACCCCCCCTGAAGTCACACACTAGTAAAGACTAGCACAGTAATACTCCAGTTAAGGAACCAGTACTTCCGGAAGGACAAATGGCTGATTACCCATGAAAGGAGAGGGCTAAATAACCCACAACTCAAGCCATGTCAAGCGTCAAGCAGGGCTCATAACCTTTTAAGGTTACTCGGGCGGGCGGCAGTCTAATAGCGCGGGGCGTCAGATCTCACACGTTCGGGATAGAAAGTGTCTGTGTTCCTAAGCTAACCTAATAGCGCAGGGCGTCAGATCTAAGGTACGGGTTAGCTACCCGCGCGTACGACTCGTAAGTAGGAATAAAATGCTCACCTCACACGTTCGGGATAGAAAGTGTGAGGAGCAGACCTGGCCGCGCAGCGACCAAGTCCCGACGAAAATACGGAACGCAAACAACTGTAAATAGCGAAGTGGCTCGCCTCGCTCCCCTCCGGGCACGCGAGCGAGCCCACACCCCGCGCGACTCGGAATCGGTGAAAACATATCTATGTCGGCGCGCATCGCCCGATGCGGAAACTCTCCGCGCTCCAGCGCCCCCTCGGCGCCTACGCGCGCTTTGCCGCGACGCGCCCACGGGACCGCGCTATACGCGTCCTCTCCCCGCCGCGACGCTCGTCCCGGTGTGCGCGCGTGCACCCTCAACACTCGGTTCTTCATGGCCTTCAGCCAAGAACGCGGACCTCCGTCGCCAAGCCAAGAGACAAAATAGTGGCACTTAACAGTTTCGTCTGCATCACGGAGGGCGGGCTGCAGCAGGATGGCGGCGTCGACCTCCTCGAGGAAGGCGTCGACCTCCGTAGCCTTGCCGTTGAAGACGCGAGGGTCGCGGACGCGGACGTTTCCGCGTGGTGGACCTGATGATCCTCCGGCTGTAGTGGGTGCGCCGGCTGAGAGGGTCTCGAGGCGATGGACGAGGGCCTCGAGCGCCTGGCGCGTGATGACCTGTTCCTGGTGAGCGTTGCCAGCGGCATGTCCAATGTGGACGACACTCTCCAGTAGGAGGTTCATGCGGTCTAGAGGGTCGTTAGAAGCGGCTGGAGGCGGTGGAGGGTTGTTGGGTGTGGTAGCGCCCTCAGGAGGGGGTTGTTGAGCTGGCATGCCGTTGGGAGCGGCTTGAGGGGCTTGAAACACATTCTCGCCCCACGCTTCCATGCCGGGGGTGCCAACGTCGCCCATGTCGCGATTCCAGAGGGGTCCAGGCAGGAGAGAAGGGCAAGGGCTGTTTCGTGCGACGGGCGCCTAATCTGCGAACGACGACGACCAGAGGTCTAGCGGTGACGGGGCCGTCGGGACACCGTCGTTAGGTCGTCGGCAGATAACGGAAGCTAGACAGGCGAGGAAGAAAGCGAGTTTGGTTGGTCTGACCAAACTGTAACGGTCGGCGGGCTGAGGCGGGCGGTAGCGCAAGCGCAAGCGGGCGGACGTGAGGCTGAGGGAGACGGTTACTGGTGTTGGTCAGACGGAGAGTACAGGAGTAGCTACCGAGACATAAAAGGACGGGCGCGGGCCGAGAGCGTGCCTGACGCGATAGTGGCTGCGGGTAAACGAGAGGCGTACAGTAGAGCTACCGTAGATAGAAGGTATAGTAATCTAATCTAATCGGAGACCGTTAACTCGAGAACTAATGTCCGAGGCGAGCGAAAGTAAGTAAGTGTGTCCGTAACGAAACAAAGACCGTGGCTCGCGAACGAGCCGGAACCCGAGGACTCGTGTAGCGGCTCGTGCCGTTACAAGGACCCCGGACGAGCGCCTAAATGTCCTATATGGATGCGGGTGGAAACGGCCCCAAAATGGGGTCAAGGTCCGAGGCCTATGCGGGAGAAAATGGGGCTTGGAGGGCCCGAAGTCCGAGTTTACGATGCGGTAGGAAAGGTGCTGAAGTCGGTCGAGGTAGGTCGAGGTCCGATCGTCTATGCGGTAGTAAGCGGTCGAGGGACCGAGCGGATCCCGGGCAGGCGCTGATGCAGACGCTCTACACTGCAGCTTTTGGCGGTCTCGTTCCTTCTCTCATCGCGCTGACCGCCTTCAGTGGTCCTTTCCACGTCTGAAACTGTCCAGCTATGAGGATCTCTGCTTTATTTAACAATTATAAGCGTGTTCGGTATGTGAATATACCCAAACGTTATTGACTGAACTACGCGTTCGGTAACTCATGTTCTCGATGCCAGTGTACGGTCATTCCACTGACACCGATGAATCTGAGATACCTGGATATTGACTCACAGTGTTTGTGTTTCTGTAACAGCTTTAGTAGCATTGCAAGACTCTTGTGTGCGCTGTAGCGATTTTTGGGATTTTTCCCGATTTATTTGGACTTTTTGGAGGTTCGATCGCTTATGCTGTGGTTTTGGGCCCGAAAATGGCAACCCCGAGTCCCAATATTAGCTGTAGGAAACGTCCCAAATCCATGCGGGTGTAAACCACAAAATCTGGCATTTTGGTATAGGACATTTAGGGGCTTTGTCCGGGGTCCTCGTACGCTTCCAACCGAATGTTCTCGGGATCAAGCGCTCAAGCGCTCATCCCTCCGACACGAAAAAGGTTGGCCGACTCGGACGTCTGAGCAAAGTCCTATGTTCGAGCACAAACCGATGCGTACGCCCTCAGTACCACAGTAAATAAGCGGCGTGTATACGTCGAGAATGCGCAATATTATTGATACAGATGACAGACTAGGCCGTACCGCCGAGAGGGTCTAAGTGTAGCTATTATACCGTGTGCGATGTGTTAAGAATGCCAGTTCCTCCCCCAGATGTTTGCGCCCCGCGCGAGCTCGAGCCATAACATGGTTGCATAGCTACCGCTAATATCATGGCTTCTCGCCCGCGTCCGCCGGGGAGCCTTTCCACCACTTTCGGACCTTCTCGGACGAGTAGCGGAGGCTCTTGACCGGCCCCGCGCTGACGAGGCCCTTGAGCGTCTGTACGGCCGACGGGTACCGCACGATCTTGTGCAGCTCTGTCACACATGCCCAGGCGTCAGTCAGTCACTCATAGCGTGTGCAGGGAGAACGCGGAGACGCACCCTGCTCTATGACGGTCGGAAGCCCGGCGTCGCCCGCGAGCTTCGTCCAGTACACAGCCTCGTCCGCCTCGCGCGGGGGAATCGTCGGGCGCGCGGCATACTGCGCCGTGACACCCTGGAGGAGGTTCGAGGGCAGCTTGCGGAGGTGCGCGGCGCGCGCGTGCGGGGAGGTGTCCTGCTCGATCGTGTCGGCGTGCGCGGGCCAGTGCACGCCAGGGAGCGCGACGACGAGGCGGTGGTAGAGCTCCTTGAACTGCGGCGCCTGCTTGCGCACGATGTTCCCGACCTTGCCGCGGTTCTCCGCGGGGAGGAGCATGCGCACGTCGCCGCCGTACGAGAACCCGGCGATGCGCGCGAAGAGCTCGCGCTCGGAGAAGGACGCGGGCAGCGTGAGCAGCGCGGTGCGCACGGCGGAGGTGAGGTTCACTTGCTGCGTGAGGCGCACGCGCGCGTCGTCCTTTATGATGCGGATCGGCTTGTGCATGCGCCCGGAGAGGTAGAGCGACTTCCAGTTCAGCAGGTCCGAGCAGAGGTTGTCTACTGTTGTTACGCCATACTTGATGGACTACACGCCGGAGGGTATGAGCACGTCTTCCCTAGAAGCCATGCACCCAGAGGTACAAAGGGAGGGGTGGGACGTACCACGCCGTCCATTCTGACCATGGAGTTGAACCATACGCCAGGTGCAATCTCCTCCACCTTTGCGACAAACGAAGAACCCAGCATACGCGCGCCGAGGGGGTAGTGCCCCGGGAACTGATGCATATTGATCGAATGCCAGTGATCCGCGTGCGTGACGGCGAACATGAAGTCGAGCATTGGGCCGTCCGCGGAGCCGGGGTTGCTCGCAGAGTAGCCGTCCTGCTCAAACACCCCCGAGCCATACGCAAACGCATACCGGATAGGGGCGTCGAACTTGGCAACAATGCTTTCGAGCAATGCACGCGTCGAGTCGGCGACCGGCAGGAACTGGTTGCGGCCGAACGAGGGCGGGAGGTGGGTGAGTACTTGGTGCCGATGAGGCACCGCAGGCCGCGGTGCTGGGTTCAGACGAGTGCGGGCGAGCGGTTTGTTGGACGGGTGCTTGGACTGTGAGGGCGGGGGAGGAGGCGGGGGTTGTATGCCGGACGATGCTGCAGGCTCTGTGGAGAGCGAGCGAGCGACGAGGGTAGGGATTCTGCGAGCATGCGTGCGGGCAATCATCGTGGTCGAGACCGGTGTGTAAAGAGGAGGTGTGCAGTACGAGTGAGAAAAGCTAGAGACGAACTAATGCAAATGGAGGATGGGATGGTAGTGGTCGGCGGTGAGTAGCATCCTGGACCTTTCTCCAGACGCTCACCAGAACATACCCCAGCCCCAGTCACGGGACCCTGCTCCCCGCCTGCGCCATTCTGCCCCGCATTCACCCCAATGGGCCCGGGGACCTGCCTATACCGCTGTTAACCTGTTCTGACAGGCAAGCGTAGGCTTGTGGCGCAAGGGATGGCTTCATTGACACCGCTACTCATTTTGCCTCGGAGTCGAAGCGTATGAATTGTGCGTATAACATGATTTTCTTGACTTTGTTCTCTCAGTGAATTGATGTGCTACTTGCCCTCTGAACGATGCTGCAAGGTGCGGTCGGACGGTCCCCAAAAATATACGACTGCGGACTAATTACGGTAGACACTTCAAACGGTCTACGCAGTACGCGTACACTGGTGGCGCTGGTCTCCAAAGCTCAAAATGAGCACCAAAAGGCCTCAGACATCCCAGCGTATATACTAGCACTTGTGCGATCCGAGAAACGTTTAGATGGGTCGGATCGTCCCCTTAGCCATGCGTAGGAAAATAGCCTTCAATGGGAACCCATCGCGATCGTCGATGTAGCCAGAGTCTGAGTTGTGGAAAGCCCAGTCGCCATGATCTTGAGAACTGTTCGCAAAATCGTCTATCAGACCTCTGGTTCTCTCTTCAGCTTGTAAGCGTTGCATGATCAACGTCATCTTCGTTGGTGCACGTTCCTGAGCTACCAAGGCCATCGCCACAGGTAGTAGTTATAGCCTCCGAGAATCTTCAAACATCCCGTGCGTCAAAGACTGCTTTTCCAGGCGATCGACGGGCTGGTAGATACCACATTGCAGCTTCAGCAAGTCGGAATAAAAGATAGCATGCGAAGTTTCAAGCACGAGAAGAAGTCGGAGCCGCGTTGCAGATCAAGAGACGTCGAGGAGGCGCCGATGTTGTCAAGGTACGGCGTGACCGTGTTACGGATCGCGTTTGAACGCGTCGGTCACAGGTCCATTCTACGCTCAGGGGGACACGGAGAGCAGCTTCACGGGACAGAGGTGGTACGGGGCGAGCAGAGGATCAAGTTCTGTAGCACGATCCACAGGCGGTGGTGGTTGAGAGCAATGGGACCGAGGGGGAGAGTGGGCAGGCGTTACGGACATGAGGGCGGTGTGCGGGGTCCGAGCAGGCACGAGGGCGAGTGGGATTCGGGAGAGGCTGGCTCGGCGGGAGAGGCATCTCCATCTCAAACGCCGACCAACTTGAACATACGCTCGCGCGCGGACCTCCTCGGGACTCTGGCCTGCACAGTTCACCTTGCTTTCTTTTATCCCTTCTCCTGGCGCACCTCTTGATCTCCCTTATTTCTGTCAATAGTATACTCGCTGTCGAGCCTTCCGTTCCTTCTCGCCTTCTGCCAGACATGTCCGCCCCTTCTTCCCCTACCCAGACTCCCGGAGAGATTCTTGCTAGCCCTTCCTCTCCTCCTACGCGCACCGTCGCCATTATCAAGAACCATGCGCTCAACCATAGATTCGATATCGAGCTGCGCATATCCGACGCAGGCTTCGAGGTGCGCCCACAGTCCCCCCGCGCGGGTGGCATGCTCATCGCGTCCCGAAATGCAGATCGTCAAGGAGCGACAGATGGAGTTTGACATAGACACTGACCCAGAGACGCTCTTCGAGTTGTTCGGGGCCGACTACGAGTCCTTCGCCGAGTGAGTCTCCGCTCCACTCCTCGCTTGTGTCCCGAGTCCCTAATCCGCACCTTCTCATCCTTTCCCGTCCGCTGCAGAGGCCCAGTGTGGGTATATGTACTCGAGCGCAGACGCGCCGTCGAGGTCTGGCACTCCCTCATGGGCGACCCCGACCCCGAGGTCGCGCGCAAAGATACCCCCCACGCCCTCCGCGCCGTCTACGGCCTCTCCGCCGCTCAGAACGCCGTCATGGGCTCAACTGACGTCCAGGCCGCCGAAATGCAGATCCAAGCGATATTCGCGTCCTCGCCCCCTTTTCCCACAACAGAGCTCCCCGACGTCGGTCGGTCCGGGTACGACGACGTGCCCGCTGGCTCGCTCCGCTCCGTGTCTTCCTCCGTCCTTTCCGCACTGCGCAATGGCCAGTCCGATAATGGTTATGCCGCATCCTCAACTGCGGGTACTTCTGCCCATGGATTTGGCAAGCCCGGCTTCAAAGCGCGCAATCTGCCCTCAACGCATGCCGCGCCTGATATTGTCCCCCGTATGTCTAAGGCCGCAGCGCTGCGCGCGGGTATCGCGTATGAGACTCCAGCGCGCGCGCCCCCGACCAAGGAACGCCTCGCACAGACATTCGCGAATGTGCCCGGGCACAAGCGTTCCGAGACGATTTCCGTGGCGTCCACCGCGCCCCCTACGGTCGCCCCGCGCATGACGCGCGCAGCGTCCCTGAGATTGGGCATCAAGCCCGCAGAGAAACCCAAGCGACCGACGACCGCCAGCGACGAGGCCCCCAAGGACCCCAAGGCGACGTTCGAGGGCGTCCCCGGGCACAAGAGGCGAGAGAGCATCGCAGTGGCGAGCACCCGTCCGCCCACCGTCGCGCCCCGCACGAACAGGAGCGCAGCGCTCCGACAGCAAAAAGAGGCCGCGCCACCATCTTCCTTCGCCTGTACGTATATTTCCCCACTATACCCACCGCATACACATCGCTCACAAACTGTGCACAGTCCGCCAGCCGTCCCAGAGCAGCGCCCCGCGCTCGTCCTCGCGCCAGTCATTCAGCGGCCTGAGCTCCACGCGTCCCCAGCTCTCCCGCCCGCCCTCCGCGCAGTCCGTGCAGGCCGCAAACCGCCTCGCGCTCACGCGCACCACGTCCCTATCGTCCGCCAAGCCCCCCGCCCCGCGCCCGTCCATCGCCCGCCCGATCCTCGCCGCCGTGTCGCGCGCCACCACCAGCGCGGTGCCCAAGGCCAAGCCCGCGGCCCCCAGCGCGAAGGACGCGAAGGAGGCGGAGGCAGCGGCGCCCGCGGCGAAACCGCGCCCGCGCCCGAGCAGCCTGCAGGCGCCGACCGTCGCGCCGCGCACGAACAAGAGCGCGCTGCTGCGTGCGGCGAAGATGGCGAGCGCGGCGCTGGGCGCGACCCCGGCGAAGGGGAAGCCTGCGCCTGTGCCGCGCGCTGTCAGGGCTTGAAGCTCGAGCCATCGTTTTGAATGGATTGTTGGAGGGGAGTTCCGCCCCGCCTTGGATGCGGACGAGGGTTGCTGCTCGTCTGTTGTCGTCTCTTGATAGACTTGGATCGTCTATGCGCCCCGTCTCGTTCTGTGCTCCCGCCCCCGCCTCGATATCTGAACACGAATATCCCGGATGATCATATGGTACCCCTTGGTTGTTTATGCCCTCACTCTATATCCCCGTCTGGTTCTCCATCCCCATCCCCTCGAACTTAAACTTGCACTCCCAGCACAGGTAGCCGGCGTCGCTGCACATAGTGTCATTCTCCCGCTCTGCTACCCCAGGGCTCTCCGTACATGTTCAATGCTGCCCGCTTTTTGCTCCGACTCGCACCAGTGCCCCGTATCCCAAGCTTCCCTTCCGAATTCCCTTCCCTTGCTGGTTCGCGTTTTGCCCTTGCGTTTCTGGAACCTTACCGTGCTGTCCTCGTGCTCGTCTCTCCATACGTCCGTACCCCACCCATGCGCACCGCTCCCGCTCCCGCTCCCGTTCTCGCAGTCTCCCACTCCCAGACCGAAAACTTAGTACTTAAAGCGGGTGCCCCGCGCGTTCTGATTCTGATTCCGCCGTGGCCGCGGCCGCTGCTGTCGGCGACTTACATACCACGTCCGGTGTTGTACGAGTATCGATATCGTGCTGGATCCGTTAATGCCACCGCTCCCTTGCAGACGGATCTCCGAGTCCGCGTCGACGACTCCCGACCGAAGAGGGCTGTGTATAGCTATAGAGTGTGAGCACTGAGTATTGAGTACTGAGTCTCGACCGTTCGACCGGATGGCACGCCGCTCGCTCCGAGGGCATCTTATGGCGAGAGCCCAGACCGCGTTGACGTCGACGGCGCAACACAAGGCAGCGGTCCTGGTCGTGGTATGCCGTATACCACGCGTGTGCCCCAGTCTGCGAGGGCGGTCGGACCGAGAGTGTATTGGTGCCCCGGGACGGCACTATCATAGCACACACACATGCGCACAGAATCCAGACGCGAGAACCGACTAGAATCGCGGATTGGGAATCGAGAATGGAGAATGCAGATTGACAACACACAACACGGTGCAGTTCCGCCCGCCCGTTCGTCTTTGCCCGCATGCCGCACGGGCATCTCTCTTCTCTCAGACTCTGACTGCATCATGACGTGCCCCCCTGCCCTCCCTGTGCCCCCTGAAGCTAATATTGCGCCTTCTAGTTTGAAGTTCTCCCGCTCGCTTCCATGCACCTCCCGCCTTCCAGCCTTCCAGCCTTCTAGCCCGCCCGCCAGGCTTCGCGCCGCAAGCTCCAACCGCGGGCGAGGCCTCGCCCCGCCGCTATTGTGATCCTGAAACCCGAGTCCGTCTGGCAAGCTGGGGCACGACGCGGCTCTCACGCGACGATCCGGCCGTCGACGATCTGCGCAGAGTCGAGGACGCGCATGGCCTCGTGTGCGGCCTTGATCCCGCTCGCCATCATCGCGCCGAACGTGGGGCCCATCCGGTTCGAGCCGTCGTGCTCGGACAGCTCCATTCCTACAATGATAATAAGACAACACACCGTCGTCAGCCTCAGCACACCGCCGCAGAAGGCACAGGAAAGGCAGAGGCAGAGGGAAACGCACCGGTCATGACGAGGCCCGGCGCGACCTCGCGCGTGCCGTTCACGATCGCGGGCTCCGCGCGGTTCATGTCGAGCCCGCGCATGTTGCCGAGCTCCTTGAGGAGGCCCATGCTCACGAGGCGCTTTGCGGAGAACGCGCCCATGGGCCCGTCGTGGCCCGTCGCGCTCACGACGACGGGCGCGGTGATCACGTTCGGGTCCATGCACGACTGCGTGTCGTGGTTGAGCGCGACGAGCGTCCAGTTCGTCACCACGCCCGCGACGCGCTGCCTGTCCGTGCCGGGAGGGGAGAGCACGTCCGGGCGCACGATGAGGTCCTCGACGGCGGTCGCGTTCATGAGCACGACGTTCGGGAGCGCGAGCACGCGCGAGAGGATCGTGGACGTGAACAGCGCGGCGTGCTTCACGACGACGAACGCGCCCTCGTCTTCGAACGGGACGCCGAGCTCGGTGAGGAAGCGGTCTGCGGGCTTGCGGACGACCATGGGCGTCATGAGCTGCCCGCCGAGCCACGCGCCGCCGCCTGTAGTTTATCGGTCAGTTTGCTGGAAATACACTGAGGGCAGTTGGGTAAGACACATACCGGGGGCGACGTTTGCCTCGATAATCGTGATTTTGAGGTCGGGACGCGTCGTTCCGAGGTAGTATGCGCAAGAGAGACCTGCGCTGCCGGCACCGATGATCACGACGTCTGAGATCGCACGTTCGTACATCATGTTAAAGTACCTGGAATGCACCAGGTCAGATTGCGTATTTGTTCTTGGGATCCGTATCCACCTACCGCTTGATCATGGCCCTCGACACCTGCGCCTCCTCGATGGGTGCAAAACGGTAGTCGCCGGTATAATCCTCCTTGACATCGTAAGTGCCATTAGACACGCTCGCCTTGATCCCGTTCTTGTTCAGCAGGAGCGGCACCTCGTCGATCAGCTGTGAGTCGTAAGTTACTGCGGGTGCCATGCTGGATTTTCAGAAGCTGTCGAACGTCGATGATAGCGGCGAGCCTGTTCCTCCCGTCCCTCCTCCCCCTTGTCGCATTTATAGGACCAAGCGATGTCTTGGATGACCAATGGCCTCCTCCTCTGCTATCACCCGGAGCTCAGTGAATCCGCACAACGGTCCTGGAGGCGGCCCGCGCGCGCCCCGCTCCACGAACGCGGTCACTCGACAGCCGTGCGCAATCGTGCCGAGACTTCTCGACGGATCGGGCGGGGTGCGTTCACACAGCGTCCCGGCGGGCGCGCTCGATAGCCTCTCCTTGACCCGGGCGGCGCGCTGGCACGCGGCGCGGATTGGCTGCCTGCGCGTGGGGACGCACACACAGGTCAGAGTTCGGGGGCGCAGGGCCCCACGGGGCACTTCTCGCGCGGCGAACCTTGTGCTGGTGGGTACGGGATTTGCTCCGTGAGTGAGCGGCGGAAGGGCGGCGCTGCATCTTTGTTCCTCGGTGGGTGCGGCGGAAATCCCGCTGTGCCTGTGCTGGTGCCGATGGACACGCCTCGGGACGGAGACGCTTCGAGGCGGCGTGGCGCTGTGCGGAGAGCGTGGGCGAAGGAGGGCAAGTCGAGTAAGCTAGCTCCGGTGCCCACGCGGGACTCCGAACGTGCTCTATACAGTCGATAATGAATGGGTGTCTCATGAGCGGGACGCCGAGCGATTACGCACCTCGACATGAAATGCGACTGGAAACTGGCGAACACCATGATGATGTTGGGTGTGGGTCCATTTACCTCAGCATGATGTACCATGAGGATGCCATTGCCGAGTTGTAGAACCGCATAGTGAGCACTGCCACTAATATCCTCTCGATTGACGATGATATTCGGGACTACTCCTTAGACATCACAGGAGGCGAATGCTGCGCTATCTGTTGCACACGCGAAAGTGCTTATGAGGTTATGTGGCTTTACACTAGTGGTGGTATGAGATCAAGCTGTGGCGGGGGTAAGCGCGCGACTCGCCGCCGCCGCTCCTCGGAATGGGGATGAGAGAGGCGCCATGCGCGACTCACACGATACGCATAAAGACCGACTGGGCGGCGAGCGAGCGACAGTGGGACATCGGGCGTGAGGACGAGCTCAGCCGCGCGCCCGCCGGCAGCATATATTCCCAGCACGACTGAGCGGGGGCCCCGGGCCAAAGGAGTCACAGCCTGCAGCCCGCGCACTGCCCACGCCTCTTCGCTGTTAACCAGTACTCCCTGAGCCAGAGCCAGATCGCACGCGATGGCGAGCGTCCCCCTCCCGGTGCAGAACCTCGTGCTCGGCGGCGACCCGCTCTCGCTCGACCGCATCCGCGCCATCCTCGTCCGCCTCGAGGACACGATCATCTTCTCGCTCATCGAGCGCGCCCAGTTCGCGCACAACCCGCGCGCGTACCGGAGCGGCGCGTTCCAGGAGCTCAAGGACATCGGCTTCGACGGCAGCTGGCTCGACTGGTTCCTGAAGGAGACCGAGTCCTTCCACTGTGAGCACCCCGCACCGTGCGGCTGCGTGCCTGCGAGACTGATCGTGCGCTGCAGCAAAGGCGAGGAGATACACCAGGTGCGCAGCCCCTCCTCCTTATTCCTGGCCTTCACAGCGGCCGACCACCCGCACACAGCCCGGAAGAGTACCCGTTCACAGACCCAGCCGAGCTCCCGCCGCCGATCCTGCAGCCGTTCCCGCACCCGCCGCTCCTCTACCCAAACAAGGTGAACGTGAACGCCTCCATCCTCTCCTTCTACGTGCAGGCCATCGTCCCGCGCATCACCCGCCCTGCGACGCTCGCGCTCGCCGCCGCGAAGCGCGCGCAGGGCATCAGCGGCGACGCCGAGTTCGAGGACGACGGGAACTACGGCAGCGCCGCGTTCGTCGATCTCGAAGTCCTCCAGGCGATCTCCAAGCGCGTGCATTACGGTGCGTCCCGCGTTCTGCGTATCTGTATCTACCTTTGCGGCCTGCGCGCTCCACCTCCCGGTCCAACGACCCTGCGGTCTGCGCGCGCTCCACCCTACTGCGCCCCGGAGAACGCCAACCCCGCGTCCGTGTGCTGATGGCTCGTGGCTTGCACAGGGAAGTTCGTGTCCGAGAGCAAGTTCCGCGACGCGCCGGGCGCGTTCATCCCGCACATCCAGGCGCGGAACCGCGACGCGCTCGCGGCGCTAATCACGAAGCCCGAGGTCGAGCGCAAGCTGCTGCAGCGGCTGCGGAAGAAGGCGAGCCTCTACGCGCTCGGCTTCTCGCCCGAGGGCGAGCCGCTCAGCGACGACGGCACGCGCAAGATCGACGTCGACGGCGTCGTCGAGCTGTATGAGCACTACATCATCCCGCTCACGAAGGAGGTTGAGGTGCGTTGCGTTTCTGTTTTTTTGAGTCGGGAGGAGTGTGAGGGGGTGTTGGGGGAGGCAGGGCGGTCGCTGACGCTGATGGGCGTATAGGTGGATTACCTGCTGGTGCGACTGGACGGGCTGTCGACGGAGGAGGTCGAGGCGCTCGCGGCGAAGGGGAAGACGCAATAGCATCCATACATTCACACATCCGGATCCTATGTACCGGGCACAGAGCACACAATGGAACAGAAGCAGTAGAGAGAGGGAGAGATCGCTAGAAAGCCAAGGCGGTATCACGTACGCGAAAGGTATGCAAGGAACGCAAACTACAAACAGAAGGTAAGTGGTATGTTAAGCACGGTCAGCACGAGGTGCGGGGGGGGGCGATGCATGGGCCAGGGGTCCGGAGGGGGGAGGTGAGTACCGGAGGTAGTAATGTCAATGTACAAAGGGTGGAAAACACAGATAGACAGAGAGACCACAGGAACCGAATCGAATCAGAGCCCCAGATCTGTGACGGGTGCGGGTGCGGGTGAGAAGCGGCCCATGCGCTGCGACGAAATGAAATGAAATCCGCGCACCTTCCAACAATCGGCGGGCTTCTTCCTCGCCGATATTCCGCGTCGCGCGCCTGGCGAGCAGCTTCTCAGTCCTGTACTTCTCGTACAGCACCTCCTTCGTCCGTATTTTCAGCATCTGCCAAGCACGACCCGCATCAGCAACCGCGTCTCGGAAACCCCGCCCGCACGACGCCTTCCCTCCTCACCTTCATGTGCGTGGACAGCACCGCCGTGCGCAGTGCGGCGAAGTCGCAGTGTTCGGGCGACAGCACGTCCACCGTCCCCCACCTGAACTTCCGCACGAACACGCCCCTTAGATCCGCCGGCGGGCCCGCCAGGTACGCCGCAAAGTTGCGCACGGACGCAGGTGTGGACGGGCTGATCGGCGACGTCACGGCCGAGTGCGCGACAGACGGCGCGTGCCCGTCCTCGGACGGCGACATCGTGTGCACCGACATGCGCTCGTCCCCAGCGCCGTTAATCGCCGCATGCCCGAGCGGGCTCACCGCGTCCACCGCGCTCTTCGGCGCGCGCCGGCGGTGGCCCGAGTCCGGCGTGATCACCGCGAACGGCAGGTTCGCGCTCAGGTCCGTCTTCGCGACGATGTGCGCCGAGAAGCGCACGCTCGCGACGCTCTCCGTGTCGTTGATCTCGAGCGCGGGCTCCTCCGCCGTGTCCGTGAGCTCGAACCGCGAGCGCGAGCGCGAGGAGCGCGTCCGCGCGAGGCGCGCCGGGCGCAGCTTGATCACCGGGCGCGACTGCCGCTCCGCGGGCTCCTCGCCCTCGTCGTCGCTCGCCTCGCGCCCGTTGTTGCTCCCGTTGCTGTTGTCCTGACCGTGGCCGTTCGAGGAGGCGGGGCCGTTCCCGGGGCCGGCCGCGCTGGCGTCCCCTGCGGCGCTCTTCGCGCGCTCCTCGGCGACGAGCACGGGCCCGAATACGCCAAAGTCGAGCTTCGCCGCGAGCAGGTCGCGCCGCACGACCTTCTTGATCGCCGCGAGCTTGGCGTCCGTGAGCGAGTCCGCCTTCGCGATGACGGGGAGCACGTTCGCGCGCGCGGAAAGGCGGCGGATGACGCGCACGTCGACGGGCGAGAGCGTGAGCCCGGCGGCGGCGTCGTCGTCCGAGTCGTCCGAGTCCGACTCGTCGGACATCGAGGAGAGGTCTGGCGGCTTGTACGAGATCGTCGTCTCGGAGCGGACTTTGGACGGGTAGGAGGACTGGGCGCGCCGCGCGGCCTCGGTGGTCACCGAGGAGGGGTCAATCATGTAGATGCATCTGTTCGTCGTGAGCGGGGGATATTGGGGAGGGTCAAGGGAGGCATGGACACTCACAAATGAATGTGTTGGTCTCCTTTGCTCTGACGGACGACCTTTGATTCCTATATCTGGCGTCAGCGTCGTGCCACTTCGTCGCTCACACGACAGGGAAGCACAGCTCGGTGCGTGTTGCTAAAGTGAAAGTGACATGGGAAGAGGGGTATTTGCGTAGCCAGGGCTGAGAGGGACCCGGAAGGAGTGCGCCAGCGCGCAGCACCAAGCCGGATCACACTCCCGTTATATTCGGATGCAAGTGCCCTGCCCAACCCGAAACCCAGCGCACCAAACCGAACAAACAGACTCACCTCGTTCAACGTATCGGAGAACTGCGAGTCGAGGTACTTCACGATCGACGACACCTGGCGCTCCATCCTGAGCTCGTGGCCCTCCCGGAAGTCGAGCCCGGGCGTGTCGATGACGGAGAACAGCAGCCGGTCGTACCTGCTCTCGCAGATCTCGACGCACGCCGTCTGGATCTCCTCCGTGCGCTTCGGCGGCCCGCGCAGAAAGCGCGCCATCGCCGCCTTCTGGTCCGCCGTCGCCGTCGGCGACAGGTCCGCCGTCTCCAGCAGCAGCCGCAGGAGCGACGTCTTGCCCGTGCCCTGCGCGCCAGCGACCTGCAGCAGCGCAGCGTCCCCGCCATCCCCACAATACCATCCCCGCCATACGCACCGTCCACACAACATCCCCACCACAGCAGCACAACACAAACACAATCACGCACGCCGTCAGCATCTCGCCGCAGCACGCCCAGAACCACAGCACGCACCATAATATTAAACGTCGTCGGGTTCTTCGCGCGCCGCTGGCTGGGACGCACGCGCCCCTGCCCCGTCAACGAGCCCTTCCGTGTCTCAAACGCCGACGGCGGGTGCGACATGTACAGCGCCGAGATCCCGCCCGGGGCGGCGGCGGCGGCGCCCCACGGCTTGTGGAACGCGACGACGCCGCCCGTGTCCGCGGACGTGAACGACGTCTTCGCCGCGCCGCGCCGCGGGGCGTGGGGGTCGGCGGGGGCGTGCGCGTCGGCGGGGAGCTGCGAGAGGTCGACGAGGTTGCTCGGCCAGGGGATGCCCTGCGCGGAGAGCTCGGGGAGCGAGGGCGAGGTGCGGATGAACGGGGGCCCGCCGCCGTTCTCGGCGGCCTTCTTCTGCGGCTTGCGGCGGAAGCTGAACATCCTTTAGGTTATGGGTGGGTGGTGCGGGTGGTGTTGTGGTGGTATGGTGTGGTGGTGTGGTGGCAATGGGTGGTGTGTGTTCTGGCTGGGTGACGGCGAGGGATGAGAAAATCAAGACACTGGCAACTGGCAACTGCGACGGGCGAGAAGAGGAGAGGAGAGAGTCAGAGGAAACGAGCGGCGGGGGTACGGGACGGCCAGCGCAGGCGCCGCGAAATAGAGCAGACAAACGGACGCGGACAAAGGCGAGCTCGCTGCGGGCAGCCTTGCTTTGCTTTGTGGAGGGTGGACGGTCCTGGGAGAAGCGAGTCGGGCGGCGGGCGATTCCTGGCGACGCGCTCCGGACCCTTTGTCCAAATCAGGCCCGTCCCTTGCTACAGCTTGCTACGCGAGAAACTAGAATCGCGATGCCCAGTGTTCTTGCTCTGGTCTGGTAATTCAAAGCCCTTTTGTGCACGTTCAAACAAGATATCAAACAAGACGTCAGACGGGCGCGCGGGGTGCAAGATGTTAGATAGGCAGGCAGGCAGCACTGGTACGCGCAGACGGGCGGGTAGCTACTAGCTATGGTACAGTTCCAATGCACATCGGAGCGCGAGCGTATCGGACGCGGCGGGCATCCTAAAACCCAAAACGGAGCCAGCGAGGGGGGTGCGGTGTGGGGGGGAGTGGCTGGCTCATGGCTCGTAGTAGAGCGGAAATGAAAGAGAAAAGGAAAGGAGAGGGAAAGTGTGAGGAGAATGGGAATGGGGAATGTGGGTGCGACAATGGATAATGGACAGGCAAGGGCAATAGGAGTGGCAGGGCGCGAAGAGGGAACGAGGGGCGGCGGGATCGTACCGGGGGCAGGGCGCACTAGATAGACTAGGGGAGCAGACACGACGCGACACGACACGACACGACAGGACAAACAGACAGACAGACAGACAAGCAGACGCGGAGAGATGGGAGAGGAGAGATGGGAGATGGGAGATGGGAGGTAGCGAGCGAGGGTGAGGGTGCACTACCGTTTTCTACTGACGAACCGACTCGAGTCCCAATCGTGGTGTACAATGTTCGGCAGAGTATGGACGTAGAGGAGGGGAAGCAGTGTCTCTCGCGGGGTAAAAAGGGACAAGGGGCAAGGAGACACGGATGAATGTATGGTGATGGGGGTGAGTGGGGAGGTGGGGAGGTGGGGAGGGGGAGGTAACACAAGCGAGTGAAAGCAGCGCACTACGGGCCGCTAAGCACCGCAATCGACGGCGCGCTCAGCTCCGGCGCAAGGCGCATTTTCTTCGCAGGCTGCGGCGCCATATCCGCGTCGAGCTCGCTGAACCGCCGCCCGCTCCCAATCTCCCCCGCGACGAGCGTGACAGGCGCGCTCGAGCTCGCGGGCGACGAGCGCGACGACACGCTCGCCGACGCGTCCGGCGGCGTGCCCGAGATGCTCTTCGAGCGCACCTTGTGCGCCTGCGCCGCGGGGTCGTTCACGTAGTTGCACCGCAGCGAGCGCCGCGAGCAGCTCCCGCACGTGGGGTGCGCGCCGTCGCACCGCGTCTTGCGTGCTGCGGGTAGGAAAGCGCACGAAGGCGGAGACGGAGATCAGTTTAGCGTTCAAAGTGCTGTGCGCGCGCGCGGGAAGATCACGGAGATGGAGAGGGACGGACGTACCGCGGCAGAAGTTGCACGCGACGATCTTGGAGCCGCCGCCGCCGCGCCCGCTGCGGCTGGGTGCGACGGACGCCGGACGGCGGCGCGACGCGGGCTCTTGCTCCTTGTTGGTGCCGCCGTACGCGGCGGCGGAGGGCGGGGCGGGGCCGTCGTCGAGCGGGCCGGGCGGCGCGGAGAGCGTCGCGATGGGGGGCAGCTCGGTGTTGAGCGACGGGCGGCGGCTGCCGGGGGGCACGGCGAGGGTGATCGGGGGGAGGACGGCGGAGGGCTCGTGCTGCTGCTGGCGCGGGTCGACGGCGGCGCTGAGCGGGGGCAGGGGCTCGGCGAGAAGCATGCTGACGTTGGAGCTGCGCCGGGAGTGCGGCGCGGAGCTCGGGGGCAGCTCCGGCGACTGCGACGGCGCCTGCGGCTCGCTCGACTCCACGCTCTCGCCCTCGTCGCTCTCGCTCCCGACCCCGTACGCCCGCCGCTTCCCGCCCCCGCCGCCGCCCCCCACCGCGCGCCGCTTGTTGGACGCCGTGTAGTCGCACGCGTTCGACCGCTTCGAGCACTGCGTGCACGCTGGCCGCCCGCCGTCGCACTTCAGCTTCCGCGCTGCGAGAAGAAGCAGGGAAGAAGGGCGTGTGAGAACGGCCGAGGTCCGCGATGAGAACGCCGCAGCGGAACAGGGCACTCACATCTGCAGAAGTTGCACGCAACCGTGATCTTTTTCGCGCGCTGCCGCTGCGATCCTGTGGGAGCGGGCGAAGAACCGTCAGCAAGCGGTCCGACCCAGCGCGCGGTCACGCGCACGCCCCGCCGCGCAAGAGCCCGCGCAAAGAAAAGAAGAGCAGAGTGAACGGGACTAACTCGCAGACGTCGTCGCCGTCTTCTCCGGGAGCTCGTGCATCGTCACGATCGGCGCGGACGGCAGCTCCCCGGTCCCATTCAGCGCCACCGCAGCGCGCGGCGCGGGCAGCGGAGCGTGCCCGCTCGGGGTCTGGTTCTGGTTCGCATGCGAAGGCGCGGTGTCTATCGCGAGAATAGGCCGAGACCCCCTTATAGGCGGGAGGCGAGCGACTGGCGCCGCCGGCGGCGCGGCGCGGACGGGCGCGGGGGGCGGCGGAGGCTGCACCTCCGCCTTGAACTTCTCGAACAGGTACTCCCGCGTGTACTTTTGCAGTGTCTGTGGGACCGCCGTGAGCTTCCTGCACACACGGACGGAGAAAGGACACGGGAGCGGAACGGGCGTACCTCCATGTGGTGGAAGATGGCCCCGCGCAGGTGCAGGAACTCGCAGTGGTTCCCGTCCAGCACGTCGAGCGCGCCCCACCGATACGTGCGCAGATACCTGCCCGGGACGACCTTCGGGCCCGGGCGCGCCTTGGGCGCGAGGTGCTTCGTGGGCGCATACTGGTGCATCAGCGCGTTGCGCGACAGCGGCTCGTGCGCGATGCCGTCGCTATGCGAGTACTGGTCGGGCGAGATGAGCGAGAACGGCAAACGCAGCAGGTTCTGCGCGAGCGGCGGGGACGTCGCGCCGTTGAGGTGCTTCATGTAGCCCGCCTCGGCCTTGTGCCCCTTGGCCTCGATCTGCTCGTAGAGCGGGATGTCGAGGTCGAAGATGCCGAAGCCGATGCCCGCCTCGGCGAGGTCCCGCCGGATCGCCATCTTGACCGTGATGAGGCGCTCCGTCGTGAGCGAGTCCGCGCACGCGACGACGGGCAGCACGTTCACGCGCGCGGAGAGGCGGCGGATCGCGGCAATGTCCGCCGCGGGCAGGATGGGGCGGCAGAGCACCGGGTTGCTCGTCACGGGCGGGTCGAGGATGACGGGCTCGGACTCGTGCGTGGACAGGCTGTTCGTGCGTGCGCGGGGCACGAGCGGCGCGGGCGGCGCAGGCACGGAGGGCGGCACAATGTGGTTGGGGTCGAGGAAGTACACGCATCTGTGGGGGAGAAGGCGCGTTAGCGTTAGCGCGCAGTCCCGCGGCGGGCATGCAGACAGACGACGGAGAGAGCCCGCGTGCGCGACAGCTGCCAGGGACGCAGGGACGCCCGCAGCCGGATAGGCTGCGCGGCGTCCGCGATCGCATGCACGCTCGGAGGTGCACTGATGTGAAACGCGGCGGAGAAAGCGGATGCAACGTGCGGCGAAGTTTGGGGTCCGTCTCGCGTGCGGATCAGGGATTGCGCCGCCGCGGACGCGCGAGATCACTCGTCACGCCCGCCGTCGCCGCCGTCGCGCGCCCGGGGGTGAAACGACGGCGGTCGTGCGCGCGCTCGGGCTCGGGCTCGCGGACGGGGTCGCGTAGGGGGAGGGTACAAGGGACACAAAGGAAAGGGGGACGCACAGGTGCACATGGTGGTCGCCGTGATAGGCCTTGCGTTCCTGAGGAAGCGGAGCATCAGCGCTTGCGGCGGCGGGCGCCTAGGGGGAGAGGGCACTACTCACGTCGTCCAGGCTCTCTGCGAGGCGCGACTCGACGTGGAGGAGGATGTCCTGGAGGGCGCGCTCGGACGCGTCCTTGTCGTCAAAGTCGAGCGAGGGGGTGTCGATGAGGGTGAGGGTGAGCGGGTGCTCGTCGTCGAGCTCGGGCGGCGCCAGGTCAATGTCGATGGACACGGTCCGGACGTGCGAGGTGTGGCCGCTGGAGCCCTGGACGAACTTGGCGATGGAGGCGAGCTGGTCGCGGGAGACGGAGGAGGCGACGTCGCTGGTGTCGAGGAGGAGGCGGAGGAAGGAGGTCTTGCCGGTGCGGCGGCCAGCGACCATGAGGGTGTATCCGACGGGGTCGGTGTCGGCCATGGGGTGCTCTGGACGGGAGCGGCTCGGGCAGCGGTGGTGGAGGGCGCGGGTCAGGTCGCGGTCGCGGGGCGGGCGGGCATGGACGGGGTCAGCGCGAGCACGGCGATGGTCGACGGGGTCCATGGAGGAGGAGGGGAAGGAGGACGGAGGGATATGGAGCGGATGTGCGGGGGTGGGGGCGTTCTTCTGGTCGAGACCATCACTGAGGTTCCGGCGCCGACATAGCCGCTCGTCAGGCTCAGCGATCCGAACCGCGTCCACCGGTCCCCGCTTCCCGCGTCCGTCCTATCAACCGGGCCCGCTTCCGAGGGGCGAGTTCATTGTCGGCCGCGGCGACCAGCGTCGCTGCTAGAGCGTGCTGCAGCACCGTCACTGGTGCTGCTAGAACTGTGGGATTACCTCGATTACTCTACGCTACACGGCGGTGCACTACGCTACTACTAGTTCAGTCTCTATGCTAGCCGTGTCCAACTGTCACCCCCGGCAACCGCACCAGCTGGGAACCGCGCACGCCCCTCCCCGGCCCAGACAGCGGCTGAGAAGCAGGGTGCGCTCCGAGAGTTCGTCCCCGCGTTCGAGTGTCCACCCGCCGCGGCCCTTCCCGCGCGTGCTGCGTGCTGCGTGCGTGCGTGCGTGCGTGCCCCGCGCGCCCTGCTATCGCGAACCGCCCTCGCCCTCCCCTGGCCCAGGCCGCCGGAACAGCCCCGGGAGGTCCGTGTAGTCCATGTACTCGTCCGCGTCCGCGTGCACGCTCCCGTCCGCGCCGTCCGGCTCCTCCGAGTCGGGCACGGACGACACGTTCGACGCGTTCGACGAGCGCACGCTGTCCGACGCGACGCTGCGGCTCATCCCGCGCCCGACGCGCGCGCCGTAGAACGGCGGCGGCAGCCCCGGCGCGGAGGGCGCGCGGTAGGCGAAGCCGGGGTAGGTGGGGATGGGGCCTGTGAGCTGGGGCTCGAACGCGTGGCGCGCCATGGGGAACGGCCCCGGCGGCACTTGGCCCAGTGCTGCAGCAACGGGGGCTTGGGCGGGCCCGGGAGCAGTAGCAGTGCTCAGGCTCGCAGGGGCAGACGCCGCGTCCGCATTCGAGGGTCCCGCGGCGTCGGGGCCCGGGACGCCCGCCGCGGCGCCCGCATCGGGGTTGGGGCGGCGGCGGGTGCGCCGAGTGCGGGGGGCGGTGGCGGCGCGCGGGGCCTTGCCTGGGCCGCGGCGCTTGGGCTGGGACTCGTAGGTGCAGGGGTGGGCGCGCTTCCTGCAGTTGGCACAGGACGGGCGCTGGCCGTCGCAGCGCAGCTTCCGGGCTGTCGTCCCGCACGTCAGCTTCCTTCCTGGGCCTGGCCGCCGCCGGCAGCGTGACCAGACGAGCGGCGATGCTGCTTACCTCGGCAGAAGTGACAGGCAATCAGCGTCTTCTTCGACTTCGGCGCCTGCGCCTGCTCCGAGCTGCTGCTGCTGCTGCTCCCCGTCCCCGTCCCGCTCGACGTCGACGCCGACGCCCCCCGCCGCCGCCGCCGCTTGCCCCCCGCCGCGCCCCCCTCGCCCTCCGTGTCCGACTCGCTGCGCTTTACCTCCGCCTGCGAGCCCCCCGCGCGCGCACCCGACGGCCCCGCGCCCGCTCCGGAACTCGCGGACTCGCGCCAGCCCCCCGCGCGCGCCCCAGCAGCCGCCCCTGCCGGCGGCAGGATCGTCGCACGCAGCGGCGAAAGCGTGGTCACGGAGTATGCCGTCGCCCCCACCGCGACAGGGTAATTTTCCGCCGTCAGCGACGCTGCGCTTCCCCGCGCACTCTCCGGTATTCGTCGCGACGACGGCCCCGCCTCGGGCCGCCGTCCCTCCTCTCCCCACTGCGCGGCCCCGGCGCCGCTGGCAGGCGGGAGGACGGCGATGGACGGCGCACGCGCGCTGCCCGCGCTGCTGAAATCTGCGCCGCTCGTGCTCAGCGCACACCGTGCCATTTAAAAATTTGCTCACCGTGTTCGCTCTCGCTGGCGCCTCGCCGTCGGGGCGCCCCCGCCGCGCTCCCGCCCGCAGCGGCGGCTTCCGGCGGGCCCAGCGCGGCTCGCGCCGCCCGCCCTCTCGTCCTGCGCGTGCGTCCGCCCGCCGGGGGCCCCGCGGACGGCCGCGACGGGCCCGCCACCGGGAGCGAGGGGCGTGTGGCGGCGATCGAGCCCCGTGCAAAGATCGGGCTCGGGTGTCGGGGCGTCCGTGGCAGCGGAGGGGCGCTCCTATCCGGGCTCGGGTGGTGGTGGTGGGTGAGGTGCTGGCCACGGCCAGCGGCCGGCGCGCTCTCGGGGCTCCAGGAGATGGGCCGGAGCTGCGGGCCAGGGGGGGAGATCGCGAGCGCCGCGGCGGCGGGGGCGGAGGACGACGATGGCGCCGCGGCCGCGGACGCATAGTACGCGGGGTCGGTGCACAGCGTGCGCTGGAGGGGGGTGGGGGGAGCGGGGGCGGGGCCGCTGCGGGCTCCTGGCTGAGGCGGAGGACGGGGGAGCGGCTTGGGCGTCGACTCACGGGATGGATGGGGACGCCGAGGCCGCCGAAGGCGGGCCCGGCCGTCAGATGTAGCGGGGGGAGGGGCGGGGGCGGGTCCGCTGGGGCAGAGGCGGGATGGACGGGCTCTGCGAGCGCGCCGTGGAGCGGGATCCGCGCACCTGCATCCGGCCGCTGCTGCGAGCCGTCCTCCGCGTCGTCCTCGTCGACGTCCTGCGGCGGCTGTGCCGGGCCCGCAACCATCAGCCGATGGAGGCTGGCGGGGAGCGAGCTGTGCCGCTGGGGCGGGCTGCGCCGTGGACGGTCCATGCGCGGGAGGGGTGTGTCGTTGCTGTGGGGGGTCGCGGTCCGCGGCTAGTGGCGACGGCGCCTGGGGGTGCGCAGAGCAGCAGCAGTGGGAGGGATGGCGGAGGGGAATAGAGAGCCCATATGTCGCGGGGTGCGGTGGCCTGCGCAGAAACGAGATGATCTTGAGGTCTGCGGGCGAAGAAAAGAAAAGAGGGGCAGGCGAGATCGGGCGTGGGTGTGGCCGCGCGCCCGGTCGCAGCCCCGCTGTAAAGGTCTTGCCAGGAAGATTGCTTCCGCTGGAGAGGCGGGGGGGCGGGCACAACAAGTCGTCCGCGTAGGCAGCTGCCCTCAGTCGAGCGACGCGCCGGGGGAGAGCCGAGGTGCATAGCAGCCTTTCCAGATCGCGGTACCACAAGCGCTGGAGTACGGGGATGCGGTTCAAGAAACGATCGATGTCAGCCACACTCCGACGCCGACCCCCAGCAGCTGGGCCCGCCGCGTGGGCGCCGTCGCGAGGCCGCCCCGCCGCGCGCTGGGCCCCGCTGCCCAATGGCCCGCCAGCACGCGTGCGCACATCAGCGCCCCGCCGCGGGTCGCGCCGCGCTCGGCGTCGGGGGCGGACGACGACGCTGATCTGCCAGCGGGGTGGAAATTCACCACAGCGGCGATGATCTGCAGCCTGCGCCTGCGCCTGCTCGCGCTGTAGAACGAGTCACGGTCACACGCCGCGCCGAAACACGATCGCCGTGACTGGCAATATACTTGGCCCCCGCCGCACGCCCGATATGTCGCGGGGGCGCCGCCGTGCCGGTAACATGCGCGCACGGCACTCGCCCGCACGCGCCCGGCGCGGACGTCACGGCCGCGCCTGCGTCCGCCGTGGCGTGTTTGGGGCACCGGCCCACATGGCGCGCACACCGGCGCGCCCTCCGATTCGCCCGATCACAGGCGGGTCCTCAACTTTTGGGGCCCATCGCCCAGTTTGCTCAGAACGCTATCTCGATCGAGATCGCGGGCGCCTGCGCCTCGCCCTGATATCGTCTGCTGGCGGCTGCACAGTGCACACCGCCGCCTGCGCCAGCGCGCCGTGCGCGTGCGCGTGCGGGCGTGTGCGGTGCGGTGCGCGCGTCTCGCCGCGGACATGAATCCGCCCCGTCCGACGCGAGGCGACCCGGGCACGGGCGGGCGGCGGGCGACCGCGAGATCGCGCGTGTAGCGGACAGATCTGGGACGCTCCGAAGCGGTGCAGCGCGCGTGTGGCCGTTTCGGGCGTGTCACGCGCACGTGAGCGGGTCACAGCCAATGGTGACGCGCGTCTTAGGCTTTTGACGCATTGACTCGAGTGGAGCGCGCGCACGCTGCACGAGTGTCTGCTAGTTGTTAGCGTCGTGATCCCTGTTCCTGCCTGCCGCCATCATGCATTCCTGGAATTCTGCTCTGCCTGCCCGCGGTGTGCTCGGGCGTGCGCCGCGCAGGCTGCTCGCCACGTCGGCCGCGGCGCGCGGCGAGAGGCCCGTCATGAATCGCTACAGCCGCACGATCACCAAGCCCAAGGACCAGGGCGCGAGCCAGGCCATGCTCTACGATACGGATGGCATCCGGACAGACGAGGACTTTGATAAGGCGATGGTTGGCGTGGCGAGTATCTGGTGAGTCACACGCACACTGCCAGCGCCGCACGCGTTAATGACCGCCGTGCTGCAGGTATGAGGGCAACCCGTACGTTCCCGCGTTCGTGCTCCGTGCCGTGTCTCACCTCCACACAGATGCAATAAGCACCTGCTCGGGCTTGGTCAGCACGTCAGGAAGTCCCTCTATGATGCTGGCCTCATCGGCTACCAGTTTGGCGTCGTCGGCGTTAGGTGCGTGTGCGCCTGTGTTTGCAGATGTGCGGGAGCTTAATGGACGACGAATGTGCACAGCGACGGAATCAGCATGGGGACGAAGGGCATGACGTACTCCCTCCAGTCCCGCGACCTCATTGCGGACCAGGTAGAGACCGCCGCTGGCGGACACTGGCTGGACGGCATGGTCGCCATTCCCGGATGTGACAAGAATATGCCCGGCGTGTTGATGGCCTGTACGTTACACGAATACACGCGTATTTTGAATCACATCCTGACATCCGCGTGCAGTGGGACGCCTGAACAGGCCCGGTATGATGATTTATGGCGGCAGCATCCGGCCAGGCTCGTGCGAGGGCGCACCGCAGCTGGACATCGTGTCTGCGTTCCAGTCGTACGGCAAGTACCTCGAGGACGGAAAGACCGACGCCGCTGAAAAGCTGCGGTACAACACCGTGAGGCACGCGTGCCCCGGTCCCGGCGCGTGCGGCGGGGTAAGTGCGAGTGTGTGCACGTACAGGGTCAGAACTGATGTGTTTCCTGCAGATGTACACGGCGAATACGATGGCGAGCGCGGCTGAGGCGATGGGCATGTCACTCACCGGCTCGTCTTCGTTCCCCGCAGAGTACCCTGAAAAGCTCAACGAGTGCCAGTCTGCAGGTGCGGCGATGCGAAATCTCCTGGAGAAGAACATCCTCCCTCGTGACATCATGACCCGTGCGGCGTTTGAGAACGCCATGGTCCGCCCTTCATCCCCTTGTTGATGGTCACCACCCTTTCTAACGCTTCGCACAGGTGTTGACGATGATCCTCGGCGGCTCAACAAACGCCGTGCTGCACCTCATCGCCATCGCGCACTCCGTCGGCATCGAGCTGACAATCGACGACTTCCAGTCAGTATCCGACCGCACGCCCTTCATCGCGGACCTCAAGCCGAGCGGTAAATACGTCATGGAGGACGTGTACAAGCTCGGCGGCATCCCCAGTACGGCGCATTCCCCCTCCGCCGCCCGTCCCGCCGAAACATTAACGTTATTTAAATTTGCGCGTGACCGTAACAGAGATCCTGGCGTACCTGCTCAAAAACAGGCTGATCGACGGCGACATCCTGACCGTGACCGGGCGCACGCTTGGCGAGAACCTGGAGCGGTGGACGCATGAGCACGGCGAGCTCGAGTTCTCCCGGCAGGCCGTTATCCGCCCGCTCGAGAGCCCGATCAAGGAGACGGGCCACCTGCGGTGAGGACCCTGTTTCCGATGGACAGCTGCTGTCCGCGGCGAAAAACGAAAAATGCTCACTGCTCGCGCTTGGCGTGCCGGCCGCCCTGTGTAGGATTCTGAAGGGCAACCTCGCGCCTGGGGGCGCGGTCGCGAAGATCACGGGCAAGGAGGGCCTCGGGTTCACGGGGACGGCGCGCACGTTCGACAGCGAGGACGAGTTCGTCGCCGCCGTCGAGAGCGGGAGCATCAAGAAAGGCGAGAAGACCGTCGTCGTCCTCCGCTACCTCGGACCCAAGGGTGGCCCCGGTGCGTTCCCGTTCTCCCGTCCTCCCCATCTTCCCTCCTCCCCGCCCTCCCCGGTCGAATCAGTGGCACTGACTCAGGTTTCTCTTTTCCCCCCGCCCTTCTCCTATCTTTTTCGCCCGGTCGCAGGCATGCCGGAGATGCTGAAGCCCACCAGCCTGATCATGGGTGCCGGTCTCGGACACGACGTCGCGTGTCTCACGGACGGCCGCTTCAGCGGCGGGTATGTTCTCCCCTCCTCATCCTTCACCACCGCACGTCTCTGACCGCCGCCCCCTATTCTCTCTTCTTTTCTTTGCGCCGCCGCCACCCTTCCGCCTCCCCCCTCCCTCGCCCTACGCCCGCGGCCCATCCTCGGCCCTCGACCCTCGGTGCACGCAACCCCGGCAGCTCGCACGGCTTCTGCATCGGGCACGTCGTCCCCGAGGCGCAGGTCGGCGGCCCGATCGCGCTCGTGCGCGACGGGGACATCATCTCCGTCGACGCCGTGCAGAACACGATCGCGCTCCGGGTCCCGGAGGACGAGCTCGCGCGCCGGCGCGCGGCGTGGACCGCGCCCCCGCTCAAGGTGCAGCAGGGCACGCTATACAAGTACGTGAAGCTCGTCGCGGACGCGAGCAAGGGCTGCATCACCGACGCCTGAGGCCTGAGTGGGGGGGCTTGGTGCCTCGCGGACACGCGGATGCGGGCGAGTCGTCGGTGCCGAACAGCTATAGGAGTGGAGCGCGAGAGAGGTCAGTTGGGGGCTACAGGGGCTACCAGGCCGCCGTCGGTCCCGGACGCAGGTTCGTGGCGAGGCCCGCTGCGCCGCGGGAGAATGAAAGTACTCTACACACAGATACTCGCCCTCCCTTGCTCAGGGGGTGGAACATAATTCAAGTCAATCGAGCATGAATCTACACACAATAGGGGGCAGCTGCAAAAAACTCGGGGCCTCAAACAGGGACGAGCAAACGAACCGATCGTTCATTTCATTGGCATCCTGCGCTCGTCCGGCGCAAACGCAACCCGGAGCTTGCTATTCGCCTCAGGCTCGGGACGGCCAGCGTCCCTCGGGCCCGGCGCACATGGCGGCGGGAGGTAATTGTATGCTTCCGCGACCGTCCCCCGCCCCATTCGCTTTTTCTCGCGTGCCCAGCGGGCCTGCACGCCGCCCAGGCCGCTCTGCGTGGCGGAGGGCGGGTATTCCGCATCGGGGGACTACTGCACGTCCCGACACCCCATGCCGCCGGGGACGTGGCCGCGGGCGCACACGCTACGACGCGGAGGCAACTTGGAGCCTCCCGACGCAGAGTCAGAGGAGGACACGAGGCGTCCGCGGGGTGTCATATGCCTCCGCGATCCAGCACTAGTGCCGCGCGGGGAGGAGCACGGGTGCGACTAAATCGCACGCCTGCCGACGCGTACGGGCAGGGGCGGCGTCCTAGCGGTCAGGTCGCGTCCAAAGTCAGCCGTCGGCGCGGCTGGAATTTCCGCGTGATTTTGCTGTAGTTTGCAGACGGGGAGGGGCTGGCGTGGGGTGCGGTTTGTGTTCGTCCTGGGTGGCTTGATGTAGGCGCCCGTCATTGGATGGGGTGTGGCTGACTGGAAGGCAGCGGCTGACGGGAGAGACGTCGAGTTACCTCATGCTCCTTGCGAAGTTCCCCCAGGCTGTTTGATAATATTCTTTGGGGGCTGGCATGATTGGGTCTACACATACAAGGCAGATTGTGAACCTACTCCCTCGATCGTACTGCGGCCATAAGTGACTTAGCTCGGCAAGATTGTAATTACACATTCGCTCTCAAGTCGTTCGCTGGTCCGAGTCCCTAATGACCGACTCAAGTCTTCCAGCAGGCGTTCGGCGCAAACAAAACAATTCTTCGATGGGGCAGTCAGAAGCACTATGCATACATTCGATATCCTCAGAGCGGCATAAACGGACCGTCACGGACCCGCATCCGGACGCATGAAACGAGGTACATACTCCGCACAAAATATACAACAACGGGCGCCCTGGGGCCCGGGCTCAACGTTCACCATCCGACCCGTGCCACAACGTCGGAAGCCTGCTCACTCAGACGTCAGCATTAACCTTTGCACCGGGTCCTGGGGGGCGTCACACTGACGACGCACCACCGTACCATGATGCTATCGCGGCCGCGCCGATTGGGGCGTCGATATCACAGACCCCCCAAGTGGGGTGCGCCCGGCGGCGACGGTCCACATCTCCTTCCACGCTTGGCTCCCCTTGGAGTACACCTCGCCGAAGACGCGCCACAGCCCGACGAGCTCGGCGGCGCTGGGCAGCGGGAGCGCGAAGTCTGGGGCTCCGGCGGGGATCCGCACGGCGAGCCCGGCGCGAAGGGAGCGCAGCGCTGTCGCGGAGTGGTCGGAGATGCTGGACAGCAGCAGTTTTGGGAGGCCGTGGACCTCCGCGTCGGACGATTCGTAGGGGGCCAGTTCGCTCGTGGCGGCGCTCTCCGTCTCGGTGTCGGAGTCGCTTTCGTGGGACGGTCGTGAGGGGGACTGCTGTTGCTCTTCTAATAGGCGAGCGCTGCTCTGTCCTGGAAATAGAACCGCTTCTGCATCTCCTGGCTCTGAAGTGGTCAAAAGGCGGAGAGCCGGGTCGTCGAGATCAATGGACAATAGCGAGGAGAAGAAGGATAGCAGAGGTATTTGGATGCGCGGATGGGGAGGCGCCTGCTGGGAAGACGAAAGCGCCAAAGATGAAATGCTAGTGGTTCTGATCCGTGAGCGGGTGCGCGAACGCTGTCGAGCGCGGACGGAGCAGTAGTAGCGAGTCCGAGGGACATCCGGGGTTTGCGGTGAGGCAAGGGGGAGTCGACGTGCGCGGCCAGACCGCGGGGTATAGGGTACGCCTACATCGGCCCGTCCAACGCGTTCAATTTCATCTTCGAGAGCCCAGGACTCGTCCGAGTCGGAAGGCTCCGCATTAAAATCGCTGCCTGTATCCCAGAGGCCGATCTCTATTTCGAGATCCCCATCCGACGGTGTCGGTAGATCCCAAGGGTGAGGTGATGTCTCGGAGGAAGGACAGTACGTCGGGCCGTTCCTTGCGCCATGCAGTACGTGACTCCGATGCAGTTCTGTTCGCAGGTCCGACCGAGAGTCGGAGGGGAACGAAAAGTCAAACTCCGTCGGGGCAGAAGAGATGGACGTTCCAGGACTAGGAGGAGCAGAAGCGGGGCTAGGAAAGATGTAAATGGATTGGTCGGTGGAAACAGCGCCCGGGGGCGCACTCCGATCGTGTTGTCGTCCAGAATGGTCGTGGTCGATGGTGCCTTGGGAAGCTGATGCACGCGAGACGGAATGCGACCGTCGTGGTACGTAGTAGGCAGACATGGTTTTGAGGGGACCAAGGAGGCAGTTGTGGCGGGGTCTTTGACTCAAGGACGGGGTTCCTCTTATCTGGTTATAGCGCACGCGACATGGCGAACAATCATCGGAGGACGGAAGCAAGGATCCAGATCGCAGCTGAGTGCTCGAGAGCCGTTCTCGACGGATATCAGACCCACCTGGTGCAAGCCTTGATCAGATTCAGACGGTGCTCAAGCAAGGTGAGTGCCCCAGTGCCGGGCCAGCACCCATCTGGCAGAAGCTGCGTTCGTGCGTTCGGGCTTTTTCAACACACAAGATAGAAGGCAGATCAGATACCCAGCTGTGAGCAGGCTCAGAGGCGTTCGAGCCGACCGTCTAGAAAGCCAGACCGTGCTGGTCGAGAGCAACCTCAAGGCAGCTTTGGCGCCGTGGCGTGAGCCGGCGCAATGGGCCGGCATTGGCGACTACTGGCGACGCCTTGCCTTGGGGAGGTCCAGTGTTCACTTTCGCGACAAATGGAGTTTCTGTCACAGAGGGGCATCAGGCGAAAATCTTGCTGGCGATCTTGTGAGACCCCCGATGATTATCTTCAACGCCAACCTCTTTCAAGTTAATTCACAGCTCGCCTCGCTAGTACTGTCAGGTACCTAATCCGGAACCCTAACCAGCACGCAGTACTCGTCAACGGCGTGCTGCACGCCCGAGCCGTCGCAGCCACCGACAGCTTCAAGCCTACTGTTACCCACCATGTCTCTTTGTCCGCCCTATGCGCCCTTCTTTGGCTTTGCAGGAGTCGCCTCCGCCGTATGTTTGGGACTACTTCAATCTACCTGTATCCGTCATTGACATTCTCTGGGATTGGAACAGATGGTGTTCAGCAGTGCGTAGCCAGTCTGTTCTAATACGTGCTCTTCATATAAACCCCTCTCGCGCAAACAGCTGTAGGTGCTGCCTTTGGTACGGCAAAGTCCGGCATAGGGATTGCTGGTCTCGGGACTTTCAAGCCCGAACTCATTATGAAGGTGCGCGTCCAAGCTCAGCTGCGGCTCACTGCGATGCTCATAGGCAACCGGCCATGCGCTCAGTCACTAATTCCCGTGGTCATGTCTGGTATTATTGCCGTGTACGGTCTGGTAGTGTCCGTACTAATTGCCGGTGGCCGTGCGTCATTCCTATCCTCACTCTAGTGTGCCTAAGCTGACCCTTTTGCGGTGCAATCACCAACCTCCTCGAATGCCAACCTTCAGTGAAGCCCACGGACTACTCGCTGTATGCGGGCTTCATTCACCTCGGCGCCGGGCTTGCTTGCGGGTTCACTGGTCTTGCCGCGGGGTACGCCATCGGTTACGTCGGAGACTCGGTACGTACATATAGGCATCCGCTTTGTGGCGCGTTGCTGATGACCGTCCCTGTGTTCAGTGCGTACGTGCATACGTCTTCGAGTCGAAGGTGTTCGTCACCATGGTCCTCATCCTCATTTTCGGGGAAGTACTGGGATTGTACGGGTGAGTGAAATTACTCTGCTATCCGTCCACCCCCTTGCTAAGACGGCATACAGTCTCATTGTAGCCCTCATCATGAACTCGCGAGCGTCGGAAGCAGCGAGATGCCCAACATGAGAGCCGGCTGCCGTGTTTAATATATCATACTTTCTGCAATGCCAATACCTTGAACCCTGATGAACATTGCACAGTAGAATCTTTCGTAAAATACATGTTCGGCTGATTTATACGCTCTTCGAGGCTTAAGTAGAAAGCTGTCTGCATCCGAGAAGTTGTATCAGGAAGATGGCACATCGAGTTATAGCGGCTGCCCTTGCAAGTTCCAACGGTCTCAACATTAGCAACCTGCCGATGCACACTCGTCCTCCTGTCTAAGTGATGACGTAGACGGGTCAAAAGTTGGGAGAAGCACATGGATAAACACAGGCGAAGAGCTGAGTGCATGAGCACGAATTTTGGCTTTCCCATTCCGGCTCGGGTGATGTTGGCCGTTGCAGGAACCTGCTAAGAGATGTGTAACACTGGCTGGTATATACTCGAACAAGCGAGCGACTCGTACATGCTTGCATGAACACAGGTTGGAAGCGGCACACACCCGGGCCACCCGGCATACCGAACTACGAGACATAGATATTACACCACAGCACAAACTCATCCATAGCATACAGAGCATCTCTACCGCCGGCCCCTAGGACTCCCGCTTGAGCTCTCGCTCTCGCTGCGGTAGCGACGTTTCCTTGGTGGGCTCTTGCTGTAGCGTTTTCGGGACCGCGAGTCATTTGAGTCCGAAGCCGTGGAAGTGTTAGAGCCCGAGGAACTCGAAGAGCTGTCCGAGTCCGAGTCCGAGTCCGAGTCGCTGTCGGAAGAGGAAGATGCCGACCCGGAGCTGAAGCTATCCGTTAGATGCCTGGGGATAGGGTACTAAGCAGAAGCACACGTACCGTCTCCGCTTCTTGGACGGCCCTTCGCCCTTGTCATCCGCGCGCTCCTTCTCCTTCTCGGTGAGGATGCGATTCGCAGTTCCGCTCCTAGCATGACCAATTTGTTCGTAATCCACGTAATTACCAGTGGGAGGAGACACGTACTGTGACTTGAACTCCTCAGGGACCTCAACGGATGGCTTGCCGTCCGCCTTTAACTTCGAGAGCAGCTTGGGGTTATCGAGCATCTTCGTGCGCGATGGCCTCGAGATGTACGGGCGCGAGCCCGTGCACTGGTAGATGTAGTGACCTGCGCGCCGGCTGCGTTAGTACGATGGTGATACGACCAGAATAATAAGACTACGCACCTGTGCCGAGGCATTTCTGGCAGATGGTGGACGAGGTGGCGCGGGGTTGGCTGGCGGACTTGCCGTGTGGCGCGTACTTGGACATTGTTCGGGAGTGACTCGCCGATAGTTTTCTAGACAGTGGTCGGAAAGTAACGCGAACTCTCAGGGAAGATGTTCTATGAAGCAGGGTGTGGTGGTTTGTGTCCAACTAGTACGAGGGCAGTAATTGGCGCTGAGCGATTAGTATATACTATAAGTCTTCTTCCTTATCGAGTATATAGCATCATCAGCTTAATTCGAAGAAGCTTATACCTCATCACAATGACTCGAACTTGCATGGGACTGTGAGTACTACGAGAACAAGCGGTACCGCCGCAGCCTGCCAGCTTCTGATTAATAAATATTGTCACCCCTGCAGCGCTCGACGTTCAACGTTCAACGTCAACGTCAACCTTCAACAGAGCTTACATATATCGCCGCAGCACGCATGACAAGACGAGGTTAATACACAGTATATAAGACCTACTCACGCCCATAAACAGTCAACGTTTCAACGCCCAGTGACTCGACCATCCCCTGCATATATACACACACGAGCCGCACCTTGAACATCAAGATTACTAGCTACCAATGGGTGGAAACGCGTTCAAATCCCTCGCAGCGGCATTCCCCCGCATGCCCCCGACAGTCTACAACGTCCTCAAGGCCACCCTTCTCCCCCCACTGCAGCCGCTCTACTCGCACGTACTTGTGGCCCCCGAAGCCCCCGAGAAAGCCGACTACGGCGATCTCGATATCGTCGTGTCGGGCCCGCGCGACGGCCTCACCGCGGACGACGTGAAGGCGGCGCTGCGTGCGACGCACAGCGTTGCGCTTGGCGGGAACAGGATCAGCAACTTCGCGGTTCCAGTGGGCGCGTTTCCGGACGTCGCGCGTGCGTGGAGAGGGGCCTCGGCATCTGGCCAATCAATAGGTTTCGACCCAGAAGTTACAATCGCCACGGACGACTCGGAATCGGATGTGTTCATCCAGGTGGACGTGAACGTTTGCGCGGACGAGGCGCAGTTCGAGCGCACTGTGTTCTATACCTCCTATGGCGACATGGGACTCATGCTCGGGCTCATCGCTCAGACCGCGGGTCTCTCATTCGGGATATTTGGTCTGAAGGTGTGTGGGATGTTGCACATACCTCAGCGGCGAGCAAGTATATAGCTGACCAAATTCCCTTTCAGCTCGCAGAACCCATTGGGTCGCCGTCGCAGACATACTACCTATCCAGCTCCATGTCCGACATCCTCGCATTCCTCGGGCTGTCCATGGAGCGATGGAAGCGCGGCTTCGCTACACAAGACGAAGTGATACAATGGGTCGCCACATCGCCCCTCGCCGCCTCCTTCGCCGCACGCCTCAAGTCCGGCGAGTCCAAGCTGCTTCCAAAGGAAAAGGGTGACGGCCGTCCCATGCGTCAGAAATTCATCTCGTTCCTCAAACAGCACGAGTTCGACACCGCAACCGACTCAGTGTTCACATCCCCCAGTGATAGGGAGAAGAAGATGCACGAGGCGCTGCGGTACTTTGGCAAAGACAAAGAATACGCCGCAATCCTTGACATCGAGCGTGCCGGCAAGCGGGCGAAAGTGATCTTGAACGGGTCCAATGTGCAGAATTGGACGGGCGCGAATGGCATGCCTGTACGCTACATTCTTGACGAGGTGAAGGTGCGATTGGCCGCGCGTTCATCCGGCACCGAACCGGTCGTCTCTGAAGAGGTTCCTACCTGGCAACGCGCACTGCTGGACATGTCTGACGAGGAGGTGCGCGAGCTTACCGTGACGGTGAAGGAAGAGCTCGATGCTGCCGGTAAGCTGGCCTTTGACTGGCGCGCCGCGAAGGCCGCGAAGTTGAAGAAAAAAGCGGGCGCGGGGCAAGCCGAAGAACGGGAGATTGTCGTCGAGGCGTGACATGGTGAATAGCGGTGTGCGCTTTGTCGTAAGAGTTCAGATATTCAACGTTTTCTCATTATACCATGTATTCCACAATACCATATACTTTACTATGCCTACGAGACTATAGCAGTGCCTTGCGCCCCGGAGAATTGTTGCTGTTCTCAGCACCTATACAGGTCAGTCGACAGATTCGTGGTGTGTTGAAGCGGATCCCAGCTTACCCCTCACGCCCGTCTGCCACACGCCTGTCTTCAGCTCCTGCCTGTCTTGCTGCTTAAGCCATTCAAGGACCGTGTTCACCACAACTTCCGGAATCTAATAGCACGCGTGAATTTGGGTGGAACACAGTTGCATAGCAAATATGACACGTACCCCCGTGAAGTTGTGATCTGCCTCCTCGACGTAGTACAGTGTGTGCGTCCCAGGATTGCGCGCGCCATATATCTGCGCGTATATGAAGGCATCATACGGGGGCACAACTGCGTCTTGGAATCCGTGCAAGGTAAGAACGTCGATACTTGCTGGGAACTGGTCCAACACAACAGTGGTGTCCGTACTCGCAAACTCCTCATAGTGGGCGCGAGTCATCCTGGTGAATATTGTTAGTTGCACGGTAGTGATTCTAAAGGTGTGGGGGTGGCGTACTTCCCGACAAACGGCTTCCGTGCGACTACAGCCTCCCGGAGGACGTAGCCTTGCTTGTCGAGTAGCTCCTTGTTGCGCTCCATGTCCTCTAAGCCGCGACGGAGAGTTAATGAAAGTGGTGGTATTCATTGATGGTTCACTCACCGTAGATTTTCTGCAGTGAAGGTAGTCAGTGTGCGTCCCTCACGTTCATAGCCCACTTGCGACTTACCTCCATTCGATACCGTCCGGCGACGTTCACATAACCTCTCACACTCTTCGCAGCTCCGTCCCGATGCTTGCATAACCATAGCATCCCGGCGACGCTCCCACGCGAATGCCCCACAAGCAAATCAATGACATAGCCCAGCTGGCTCGTCAGGTAGTCCACAACCACCTCTAGGTCTACTACGTCGTTGTAGAACTTGCCGAGGTGCCACGCGCCGGAGCTCTCGTGGTTGCCCCTAGAAGTTGACGTACGTGCAGCGTTCAGTGGGAGTATAGAAGAGTAATGCGCGGGCCACGGACCGGAAGTCGAATCTAAAGGAGTCTAACGGGAGGCGCAGAGCAAGTCGCTTCTGAAATAGATAGTCCTTGTGGCTGTTTGTGTATGCATCTGGTCAGTCGCTCACTTAAAGCGGCGAGAGCTTCGTGAACTGACCCGAGGGCGCCATGCAAGACCTATCGTCCGGAATCGTGTTAATATGATGAAATCCACGACACGCATATGGGTGGTGCTCACCAAGGCTATTCTCTTCCCCTTGGTGGGTTGTTCTGGAGCCAGTTGCTCAAGCACCCCGACGATGTTGCCGTCCTTCTCATGCGGATGTGGGATGGAGAACTTTGTCGTCTTCTGCGACGTGATTTCCGGGGTGGTTGACATTGAGACGTGCCTCTACGTCACGTCTGCTCTGTCTGCTCAGGATGGGGGCGAAGGTGAACAAGAGCGATTGAATGCGCTGCATGATATTGACAAAGACCGGGAAGGGTGCAACCCGAGCACTCCGAGCCTGGGATCTAAGCACAATCTGAGTCCGGGGTAATCACGGCGGTCCGGCCCGCTTTACCCGCGGTAGTGTTCGCCGAAATGGGGAGTCGTGGGAAAGCTCGCAGTTACACCAAGGCCCAGTTGTGCTACGAGTCGGAGTACTAGTCCGTACCTGTCTGCTCGCTGCTCACTATGGAGGCCTTATTATTCAACGTACGCGGCTGGTCTATATGGGCTGCTCGGATTTTGCTCAAGCTTGTTTTGATATCCAGGTTTCCGGCGGATTCCTGGAGGGTATCGTCCGGGGTTACAAGGCTGGCCTCTTGACCCAGAACCAGTACAACAACCTGACGCAATGCGAGACTATCGAAGGTGCGTGTTATCCAGTGCATATTAGAACACTTTGTTGCTCATTCCTCTCCTCAAGACCTCCGGACACAGCTCTCCGCGACGGACTACGGTAACTTCCTCGCAAACGAGCCGCTGCCCATCTCCACCTCCACCATCTCGGACAAGGCGACGCAACTACTCGTGGACCAGTTCAACTACCTGCGGAGCAATGCCGTCGAGCCCTTGAGCAAGTTCCTCGAGTACATGACGTGGGTTGCGCATTTCGGTGAGGGCGGGTCTGTCGCTGTCGTCTGACTGTGCGCGCGGGACAGGTACGCATACATGATTGACAACGTCATTCTCATCATTACCGGCACGCTGCACGGGCGGAACACGAACGAGCTTCTGCAGCGGTGTCATCCATTGGGAATCTTCGACACTATGCCCGCACTATGTGTTGCGACAAACGTGGAGGAGCTGTACCACACAGTCTTGGTCGAGACGCCCCTCGGTACGTTTTCCTCTTGCCCACGCGCGTTCCACTTTCTCCTTATTTACATGCGCTCCACCTCCACCCTTCAGCCCCCTACTTCCGTGACTCAGTGTCTGCCGCCGACTTGGACGACCTGAACATCGAAATCATCCGAAACACGCTCTACAAGGCGTACCTCGAAGACTTTGACGCGTTCTGCCAGTCGCTCGGGGGACCGACCGCGGACGTGATGCACCGTATCCTCGCGTTCGAGGCGGACCGTCGCGCGCTGAACATCACGATCAACTCGTTCGGCACCCAGCTCTCGAAGGAGCAGCGCGCGAAGCTCTTCCCGACGATCGGCCGCCTCTTCCCCGAGGGCAACAACGCGCTCGCGCGCGCCGACGACATCGAGCAGGTCCGCCAGGCGTGCGACGCCGTCTCGGAGTACCGCGCGTTCTTCGACTCGTCCGGCTCGCAGCAGCGCGCAAACGGGGGCGCGAACGGGACGACGGGCTCGGAGAGCACGGCGGACCTCCTGGGCGACCTCGACGGGGAGCTCGGCGGCGCGGCGGACCTCGAGGACCGGTTCTTCCTGCACGAGGTGCACCTGAACAAGCTCGCGTTCCTGCAGCAGTTCCAGCACGCGGTGTTCTACAGCTACATCAAGCTCAAGGAGCAGGAGATCCGGAGCGTGACGTGGATCGCGGAGTGCATCGCGCAGAACGCGCGGGACAGGATACACGATTTCATTCCCACCTTCTGAGCGCGAAGCAGGCGGGACTTTGTATGACATGGACAGGCGTAATCATATACCTTCCAGATCTTCGTTGAATCTGCTCGTCTGTGGCTGATGTCATTTGGACACATCCGCATTCCACGGTTATGGGATATAACAATCGAAATTGTAAGACAGCTTCGATTCGCTTACACACTAGGGGGCATCAAAGTCTTCACTATGTCAGTTTATAGCGGCGGGCTCCTGTGCGTACGAATAAGCTCCGGAGTAGATCCAACGAAGGCGAGCGAGAAGCAGCAATATTTAATCCGAGTGATGATAATATGCATATGGTGGAACATAGGGGTAAGTGATACAGTGCACCATTAGGGGATCCTAAAATACAATAACAACACCAAGGCAAACGACAACAATATATATGTATCGCCCGCGCTCTATCATGTGCGGGGTGGTCGAGGGCTGGTTGGCGTCAGGGTGGATCAAGCAGTCATGACGGTAGCCTCGCCGCGCAGGTCTCCCGTCTGGACTTGACGCGCCTCAGGTTGCTCTTTGCGCAGCCTATCGAGCGAAACTTCTCTGCTCCGGTTTGTAGAGGGGGTGGCGAGCGACGACGTCTCTGAAGTGCTGCTCGACGCCGGCGACCTCTCATCCGATGGAGGCGCTTCTGCCACAGCTGTTGCCGGCTTCGCGTCCTCAGCCTTCCCCTCCTGTGCCGATGTCTTGTGCATCTCGCCATGCAGTTCCCCGGGCATGAGCGCAATGTGCGGGCGCTCCCCGGCCAGCCACGCCGCGCGCCGTTCCTTGCGATGGCGCGTCCACGGACCTGCGTTGCTCTGCATACAGCCGCCGTGCTCCTGACACGTGCACGTGCCGCCGAGCGATGCGGGGAGCGCACCCTCGTCGATGAGCTCGAGGAGCGCCTTGCGGTAGTCGGACCCGTATATCCCGATCTTCGCGACTGTCTCCTTCGCGAGCCACGGCTTCACCCCGTTCCAGACCGTGGAAAACCCCATGGGAGCATTCACGATGGCGAGCTGCGCCATTCTGGTGTCCGAGATGATCAGCATGGGTTTTCGCAGGTGAGGGAGAGAGGGACTGACGTTTCTGGGAAATAGTCCTGGGACATCTGGAACGACTTCCGTGTGAAGTCCTTCATCTGCCAAAACTGACTTAAGCTGTATAATCGGAGTGCGCCCGTGAGTACATATCCACGACGCCAGCGAGCCGGAAATGACGTACCCGAAGCCGGAGAGATCGACGATGACGAAGGTGCCCGAAATAGGCTTGTCTGCGGCAGCGTTGGCGGCGGGAAGTATTTCGCGTGGGAGCAGCTCGCTAGACACAATGACCGTCTGCCAGAAGCGTTCGAGGGTCATATTCTTCTGCAGCTTGGTGAGGTTGATGCCACCGAGATGGTGGAAGTTGAGGGGGCGGCCTTTCTGTGGAACGACACGCGGATCAGGGGAAGGAATTACGCGAACGTGGTAGGAGCAGTCCGACCTTATCCACCTAGAGTATATACACGTTAGAGGGGAACATGGGCAGTGGTGGAAATCGGGGGCGGACCTTGTGGAAATATAGGGGCCAGCAATTAAAGACATGTTCACGCTCAGGGTACTGGTAGGAAACAGATATCAGATTCGGTAAAAGTATAGACATCGGGTGGCAGTGGTGACGCACGTCAAACGGGTCTATTTGGCGGTAGAGCTCGTCTATTCCGACGCCCTCAACTGTATTCCGCCAGTGTTGACAGTTCTTCCACATGACCGTCGCCTGCTTGAGGTTAAACGACCGCGCACACAAGAAGCGTCTGGATGGCGAATCAGACTACTGCATCCGAGGCGAAATGGCAGCTTCAGTACGCACAGGAGGGTGTCATCATCGGTGCCTATGGTGTCCCCATCATGGATGAGATCTTGCTGGATGAGTTCTTCACGGAACTGAGCGAGAAGCGCTTCTTTGTCCTTGGGAGGCGCCATGTGGGTCTATGTCTTCGGAATTACAGTGGGGGTAAAGAAGGGGGTGAAAGATGGATAGAACGAGGAAGTGCGGGCTACAAGAGCAGTTGAAAGGCGGATCGGGCTGCGGGCATTGCGGGCAGGAGGACGTGCGTATCCGGGCAAGGGCGTTAGCGTCATCCTGATGATGAGCGAGCGGTCGAAGGGTCGCAGTGACTCTGAGTGGCTCAAGTCCGCTTGCCGCGCCTCCGCGCCTCCTCCCCGCTGACACACCTCCCCAGTTCCGTGCTCCGCAATTCCTCTCCTCTCCCCGCCGGCCGAGACGGACATTGCACGTCTACTCGGGACTCACTCCACCTCCCTCTCGTCTTCTGTTTATCATCCTTTCGCAGGCAGATCGATATTCAAGAGGGGTAGGTGGTCACAGTGTGTCATCTTCTGGTTTTGAGCGCACAGCCGTGTACGTCAATTGTCTGACAGCGCCCGCGCCGGCCGTTTTTGAACTGGGCGGCCCTGTCTGTCACAAACTATCGGTCCGCACTTCCTAGCTGCTTGTGACGCATTGGTATTGCATATTCCGAAGGTCCCGCTACGAATGTCGCGGAGGGCAGATGAGGGGAGAAGGCAAGCACAGCGATTTTGCCGCCAGTCAAAAAAGCCTTCACGGAAGCACAATGTGACGGGGGTTGGTACCACTGAGTACCGCTAAACTAAGTTTTCCCATCTACAAAGCTGCCATGATGCCTAGGATACACACGATGTTATAGGTCAGTACTGTACTCAGTAAGTACTGTTTGTATACTGTACTATGCTCTCAGTTTTGGAGTATCGCGCTCGAGATATCTGCCGGGGATACCGCCGTGTCTCAGTTGTACCAGGCTGTGCTACTAGGGCTGGGTGGTACACGGCGCCCGATGGTGTCGTATCCAGCTCACCACACGGCGGGCAACAGGCCAAATATTGGGGATAGGCTGAAAAGGGTACAAGAGTCGAGACAAGAGGTAAAATTTTGGACGACTTATCGTGTTTTGAGTGAGTTGCAAACAATTTTAATCCAGTGTTAACCTCTTGTTTCGGTTTTGAAAGGGTTTTGCTCGGTTGGTAACGAGCCACTGCCTGTCGTGTCAGCACAGCCGGTGGCACGCCTGGTATGTTGCGCGCGGATGTTTCAATTTCCATGCGTCGATGTCGGATATCGTGGGCGGCAAACGTACCACCCCGCCGGTTGTTCCCGGGTGGCGCAGCAAAGTGGTGTTCAACGTGGTCAGTCACCTTCCATAACAGGCGATACACATGTTTATTACGACGCTCTTTGCGACCACCGTAAAATCCATGTTTCTGCATATGCCTACTCGAAACGCTAAGAATACATTTAGCTTTCTCATCGTCCAACTAGTACTTACTTCTACAGGAAAGGATAGGCTACGTTATGAAGGACGCCGATCATCGCTGTCATACACGTCTGCTAGTCTTTGAGACACTTAGCTTCATGGAGAATACTCTAGCAACGCCTCTCCCAGGGCTCTTGCGTGAGTACAATCGCTATATTTGTCCCACATGCATAGTCTCACAATCGACTGTTCAAACCAAGTCAGGCATGCTTCATGCAGCCAGGCACCCTCCGGGTGAAACGAGTTCGCAATCAAAGTCCGCCGCGAATTCTCACAAAGGACCACCACACATATTCACAATGGCTCATCGGACTGTTGCACGGGCCCTCACCCAGGTGTGTCTGGGGAGGGCCGCCGATACATGGCCGCTTCGCGTATATTGACTCTAGGAATCCACCCGCAAAGGCAATCGTCCATACCTGCGTATGCGACAACGATGGAGGCGCGCCTCACCGTCACGGACATGTATGACTACGCGACGCCTATTGAGCATGTACGTGACGTCGCACCCGCCCTGAATGCACGTCGTATATATGCGCGTCGGGAACACCAGCGTCGATAACCTCTCGGCCCTCTTCAATGTGCTACTCGCTCACGCTCTCTATCTGGACAGGCCTGCTCGCAGCAGCTGCCGCCGTCCGTGCCGCTCCTTACTCTGTTCCGAAGACCCGGGATACCGGCGTGCCAAAGTTGGTCGTCGCGCATCACATCGTCGGCTTGACGGCCTCGTACACAGTCGATACATGGAAGGACGACATTGCGCTCGCTTCGTCGAAGGGAATCGACGGCTTTGCGCTGAACGTCGGCGCCGACGACTACACGGATACCCAGGTCGGATTCGCGTAGGTTTCGCTTGGTCGTCGGACGTGGGGTCGCTTCCTGACTCGAGACACGCACAGTTTTCAGGCCGCGCAGGAATCGGGCGCTGACTTTAAGCTCTTCCTCTCGATTGACATGGCGTACGTTCTTCCATGCCATGTGGGCGTGTTCGGCTCTGATGACGTGTTCTGTGCAGCGCGATCGGTGCCGTGAAAAACTGCAACTCGCCGGACACAGCGGCATTCATCCGCGGCTTGACTACGGCGGCCATCGGAGGGGCGGCCCAGCTCACCGTAGACGGGAAGGCGTTTGTAAGCACATTTGCGGGCGAGTCGTGCACGTTCGGCGAGGCGGACGTGTTCACGGGGTGGAACAAGCAGTTCACACAACACCCGGACCTTGCCGGCAAGATCCACTTCGTCCCGTCGTTCTTCATCGACATTCAGCAGTTCCGCAACTTCAAGGATGTCATGGATGGCGACTTCAATGTCCGTTTTCCTTGTTACTGAATGTGTGGCGATTGGCTGATAGGTCGTTACAGTTCAACGGTGCTTGGAGGACGGACTTGACCACTGCGAACGCAAGGTCGTTCGTCGGGGATGGCGCGGACATGGACCACTTCACCCCATCGCAACAGAGCTCTATTTCAGACGCTCTGAGCTCCTTCCAAATCGACCAACAACACATCGACCAGCTTGCGCAGGTCGAAAACAGCGCGCATACGTACATGACCTCCGTCTCGCCCTGGTTCTTCACCCACTTCGGGCCAGACACCTACAATAAAAATGTGCGTCCGATACGAGCGGCTTGCCGGACGTGTATTAATCAGAGGCACGCAGTTCATCTACGACTGCGACGATCACCTGTACGTCCGCCGCTGGGAGACCGTTATCGCAAACCGCGACAAAGTAGACATCGTCGAGCTTCTCACCTGGAACGACTACGGCGAGTCGCACTACATGGGCCCCATCCGCGGCACCCTGCCCCCCGGTGCCGCCGCGTGGGTGGACGGATTTGATCACCAAGGTGCGTCCCCAACCCCGAGCCTGCTCTTGGCTCGGCCCTCGGCCTGCCGCATACGCATCACGATCCCCAGTGCTGAACGCAGAACCTCGCTGATGCCCGTCTCGGCGACCGCACAGGCTTCCTCGAGATCACGCGCCACTTCGCGACGTGGTTCAAGACGGGCGCAGCCCCCGTCGTCGCGCAAGACCAACTCCTCATGTGGGCCCGCCCGCACCCGAAGCACGCGCAGGCGAGCCAGGATGCGCTTTCCCAGCCCACGAACTACGAGCTGGTGCGCACAGTTCACTCCGCAGCCGTGATACATGATTGCGAGTGTCCACTGACACCACCATGTGCGCTCCAGACGCAGGACCAGCTGTGGGCGGTTGTACTCGCCACCGCCCCAGGCACGCTAACGCTCGCGACCGCGGACGCGACGATCACGCAGTTTACGGTTGACACGGGGGTGAACAAGCTGAACGTAACGCTCACGCCCGGGGGATACATGCACGGCACACTGGAACGGGGCGGGGCTGCGGTCATTGATTTGAGACCAGACGGCTACACATTCAATTCGAACCCGGAGACGTACAACTTCAATATCTTTGTCGCGCACGGGAGCTCGTAGGGGGTCATACTCCAGAGCCATCCGGGGGTTCACCCGGGCCCGACGAGATGGACGGAACAGGCTGATCACGCCCTGCGCTCGCTTGTCAGTGGTAGACAGTTCGCAGGCGTAAAGCTGTATGCGCGCCGCAGTGGGCGGCCTCTGATATATCTACTAAATTATGCTCTATTCTTGTGCGTGTAAACCGTAATAGTGATAATACCATACTCGTGCAAAGGATAATGATGGAGGCGTTCGCACTTCGACTCGGACTACGATGCCGGGTATGCCTCAAGACGTGAGATTCTACTGGCATCGTCGTGGGTGCAGAGAATCTTCCCTGATTTGCTCGTTTGTGGATCTCCCGCAGCGGACATAGGCAAGGGAGATTTATGCTGCGTTGGTACTCCGAGTCGGAGTTGATCATGGAGATTGTTGCTGACTGCCAGTGTGGCCAAGTATTGCGAGTCGAGAACACGATAGTGCGAGCCTATGGATGGACTCGAAACAGTAGTCATCGGGTCTCCTGGTCTGGTTTTAAGTTTAGAGAGGTGGCATAGAACGAATTCCGTAACACTCACCGGAGTCGGTGCTGTGTCATCAAACGATGTGGGCGCAGGCATGGTGGAGCAGCTAAAGCAGCTAGCACGAGGGTTGGTTGCTGTCGTATGACGTTGAAATACTATTGTGTCCAGATATTCATAAGGCTCCAGACTCTAGATTCGGTAGCAGTAGACGTTGCCTCGACGAGTCCCGTAGGTCGTGATTCCGACTCGGCACCCTCAAGGTATACCCGATCAAACAAAGCTCGGGGCTGGGCACGATCAGGCTCGGCTTCGGTGGGCATGCCGTCCCGGGGAGCTCCGACAGAGAGTCTGCTGAAAAGCCTATCACTAATGTGCACGAGAGCATGACAGAGAGCATGAGTATACTGTCGGATTGCTGTTGAGCCATACACATGGCAGGCGGCGGCATCCTTCAAACAGAACGAAACCCAGGTTGCTTGACGAATTGCCTGTAGCATCGAGGACAATTCTGCGTCAAGCTACTACATAATCATGTTCAATATGGCCAGATGATGGTGTGTTATGTCTTCAGATGGTAGGTTATGATGGTGGGTAGACGTTCGTTCAGAATCAATACGCCTGAGGCGTCTATCAATGGTGCTGTTGACACGATTTTAGCCGTTCCTAAAGAGGCATGTGAACAAGTTCGGCCAGCCAGCCTTGGCGCCCGCGGCGGCTGCGTTCGTGTACCCATACCACCATGATCTCGGGCAACACCCATCGCGATCTCCGCATCTTAACAAAGTCCTGCGGACAGGATTTGGTGAAATGATGGCTCCACCAAAGCCGTACTAGGCTTCGCCGCATCATGTGCCTCTCCAACATGCCCGAAAGCTAGGCCAACCCACCGTAACAGCAACCACCGCCGTCTCCGTGATGGATGCGCATAACTTTCTATACGCAGTTTGCAGAATATGCACAGATTTGTCGAGCGCCATGTTCTCCGATATAAGGAACCAAGATAAAATGGGTATGCTCACCGGTTCTTGTAGCCCGTCCACACTCACTCATACCAGACTTCGGCGTTGAACGTCAAGTCCTCTCCTCATCGCTCAGCTTCCTCTCTTCATATTCATTTCAGGGGCTAAGAGCATCTTTTTAACGCTTCAATCATGACACGGCTCTCTGGAAATTTCGCGTTACTGGCCGCCTTCGCTGCTGCCGCCGCGGCATACCCATTGGCCATGAAGAGGCAGGATGCAGGCGCACAGAAGCTCGTGGTCGCTCATCATATCGTTGGGCTTACCGGTGGAGGCGCCCCCGGAGATTTTACGCTCGACACCTGGAAAAACGACGTCACGCTCGCTTCCTCGAAGGGCATCGATGGATTTGCTTTGAACATCGGCGCAGACTCCTTCACCAACGAACAGGTTGGCTTCGCGTACGTTATTCACGACTCTTCGATACTCTGCCCCTGACATTATTGCTCGTATCATATAGTTACCAGGCTGCTGCAGCTGTGAACCCGAACTTCAAGATGTTCCTGTCTCTGGACATGGGGTAACGATTATCTATCACATTATGTGATTCAGGAGCCACTGTTTAACCTGCTATATACAGTGCTATCAACGCTCAAATCGGTTGCAACAGCACGGACACAGCAGAATTCCTCCGCAACGTCACTAGCACCTTCATCACGCAACCTAGTCAACTTATGATCGACGGCAAGGCGTTGGTCTCCACATTTGCTGGGGAATCATGCTTCCTTGGCGAAGCAGACGTCTTCACTGGCTGGCAGCAGCAGTTCTCCCAACATCCTGATCTCGCGGGGAAGATCCACTTCGTCCCGTCGTTCTTCATTGATATCCAGAAGTTCCCGGATTTCAAGAATGTATTGGACGGCGACTTCAACGTATGTAATACCTTCAGTTTATTCAGGCGATCATGCTCAAACTTCTCTCAAGTTTAACGGTGGTTGGCCCCTTGACCTGATTACTGCGGCGGCTTCTGGGCTGCTCGGCGCCGATGTGAACTTCGACAGCTTCACGCCCGACCAACAGGCAGTCCTCGCTGCTAAAATTGGATCATTCGATGTCGATGACGAGCACATCACCCAGCTCGGTCTTGTTGCCGACAGTGCGCACACATACATGACCGCCGTCGCCCCATGGTTCTTCACCCATTTCGATTCAAAGAACGTCAGTACTCCTAAAATCTTTATACTTCTTGATTGCTCATGTCCAAGCGCTGTCCACAGTTTATCTTTGACAGCGATGACCACTTGTATGTGACCCGGTGGCAGAACGTGATTCAGAACCGCGACAAGGTGGACCTCGTCGAGCTTGTCACTTGGAACGACTTTGGCGAGTCGCATTATCTCGGTCCGATTGAGGGGAACCTTCCTGCCGGCTCTGAGGCGTGGGCTACTGGCTTTGATCACCAAGGTAATACCTACCTGCAGTCACGAGGAACATGTAGACCTAATAATTTCTAGGCTTCCTGGAGATCACCAATCATTTTGCGACATGGTACAAAACCGGCACTGAACCTGCTATCACGACTGACCAGCTGGTGATGTGGGCTCGCCCGCACCCCAAGGATGCCAAGCCGAGCGATCCCCTCGGGCCTCCCCTCAATATTGAGCTCGTAAGTTCACTACATTTTACACTTCGTAGAGAGATCGTTCAAAGATTACCGCTATAGACCCAAGATCAGCTCTGGGCGGTCGTCCTCGCCAGCGCTCCGGGAAGCCTGACGCTCGCAACGGGAGACAACGCATCGCAGTCATTTGACGTACAGCCGGGCGTGAACAAGTTCAACATGACGCTCACCCCCAACGGCTTCATGTCCGGCACGCTCACGCGCGACAACGCGACCGTCATCCAGCTCAAACCGGACGGCTACACGTTCAACCCCAACCCGACCGCATTCAACTTGAACATCTTCGTCGCAGCCGCCTCGGGTGCTGACGGTGGCGCGCCCCCAGCAGCACCTCCGGCACCCGCGCCGACAGACGCCCCCGCACCCCCCGCATCCACCGATGCCCCGCCCACAGCTACTGACCCGGCTGCTGCCCCTCCTGCACCTACGGACCCGGCTGCTGCGCCTACCGATCCTGCTGCGCCTACCGATCCTGCTGCCCCCACCGATCCTGCTGCCCCCACCGATCCTGCTGCCCCCACCGATCCTGCTGCCCCCACCGATCCTGCTGCACCTACGGACCCCGCTGCTGCGCCTACAGACCCCGCTGCTGCACCCACTGATCCTGCGGCTGCACCCACTGACACGGCGGATGTCCCCCCTGCGCCCACGGATCCCGCCGCCGCGCCTCCTGCGCCCACGGACCCAGTCGCTGCACCCACCGATCCGGCTGCTGTTCCTCCAGCCGGAACAGATGATGCTGCGCCTGCCTTCCCCACTGACGGGACTGCGCCCCCGGCTTAAGGAGTCCTTCGAGGACATCCGCGAATGGAAGTCATGTAGTGCTGGTCACTGTGCTATTTAATGTTGATGTTCGTACGAAGAGGAGGCTGGGCAATTGTATAATCAGCGGTGTTACAACAACCGAAGCCGACACGTCGGCGAGTCACGACAAGATATGACATCTGAATGGTGGGCGGAGAACGAACGGTACATGAGAATCATAGGGCGTGAAGAGGTACGTAAGGGACCCGTAATTGTCCGTGAATGATAGCGTGTCGAACAGGGATACAAGATCGAGTCGGGGAGTCAGAAGTAGCAGAACTGGAGGGGGAGAGGGTATACGCCCTGGCATGAATGCGTGCGTCGCGTGCCCGGTGCCTTATACTTGCGACCAGCATTCAGTTTCCTGTACATACCGGTTTTCTTGAGTTATCTGTCCAGCACTCCATGAAAGAAGGGTAGACGTACCATCGACAGCGGTCGTGGAACGGGCATGCACACTCGGGCCCCTCGAGAGCGCCGACACAGACGCGGAGGCAGATCCAATGACGCCGGGGCCGCCGGAGAACGTCGCGGTGCCCACTGCGGACTTGGTATCATCGGTGTCGCACTCTGAGCTCTTGGCGACGTTGTTCGCAAACCAGGAGCTTTGGCTGCGCAGCTGGTGGATGCTCTGTTCCCAGACAAAACGTGAGCGCGTGTACAACTAGTTTAATAGAATGCATACGGGAATCATCGGCGGACGTTCCGGGAGGTTGCACTGAAGAGAATGGTATGGATCAACAAATTAGTCGCATCGTAGACTGTCGGTGGACGCACTGCTTTGAGCTCCAGTTCAACACGATGTCTGAACTGGGCGTCAGCGACCTCTTCGTCGTGTGCTAGTCCATCCATGACGTCGCGGCTGTTCAGGCTAAAATTGGACAGATGAGGGTACGGCGGGCAAGAGGGTGGCATAGAAACTCACCTAGAAAGCATAGACATCGCATGCACTGAAGACCTTTGAATTTCAGCGAATATACAGTAAATCTCGCAGTTTCTCACCTTTACTGCTGGCAGTGTGGAATGACATCCAGACCAATCGAGGACGCGATGCGAAGTACTGTTCCGATGATAGTCACAAACGTCAGTGCGGATGATAACGTTTACCAGGGCGTGGATGTATGTTGCACTGACTGTTATTGTCGTGAGGATCTGCAACAACCTGACGGACATGCAACGCATTTAAGATATCTACACGGAAGAGATGACATGCACATACGTAGAGAGCACTCCGCGATTGACTAGATTCACGCAAGCATTGCGGAGAATACCACCGCTATATTGCGAACGTCAGCTCAGATGCACACAAGGCCGGCCCATAACGATGAACGTACGTCGGCTCGCGCTTGCACTTTGAGCAAAGCCAGTACAATGCTCCGTTGATCATAACGTCTGTGACTATTTGTAAAGCCGTGGCCGCTGCAGAAAGACCCTGATGCGTATTGTTAGGGTTAATGGGGTCAATATGTGAGAGCTGCAATGCTCACATCGACGGAGGCCGGATGAGAGGAGTTTGGAGCACTAAACGCCGATCTATGTAGTCCAACTGAGATCACGCAGATCCGAAATGTTTATGAGTGAGGAGCTCACGCTTGAACCGATGCGGCTGATGACAGCGAATGCGTAAGGACTACGTGCCAAGTACTTGCTGAGCAAAGCGTATGACTTACCAAGGCCCGTAACTAGCAAAGGCACGTCCAGAGATGAGCTATATGGAGTTCAGAAAACACAGTCGACGTACTGAGAGCAATCGTAGCAATGAAGCCCTACAACATGTCCTGTCAGCGAGTGCATATGTATCCAATATAGCGACAAACCATAAACATCGGAAGATACCAATAACTTCTGCCCACTTCAGTCCAAAGTCAGCTAGATAAGTATGCTTGAAAGTTCCCAGATGGGCTTACAAGACCATATCCGAACTACGAAAAACCTGCATTGAATGGTAAGCCGGCGGTAATCGTAAAGTGTCCAGTGCGGCTGAGACTGACATCTGTACGATAAAGACAACTGCAAACTAACGATACATCCTCAGCATAGCAGTAGTCGCTATTTGAGCAAAATCCAACACTCACGGAAAACGCGCGCTCCGCCTGCAATGACACCAACAGCGGGAGTCACATTGCGTAAGTTTGCTGCTCAGAGTTGTGATGAGCTTCATACCTCGACGCTCCTGACATTAGAACTCTTCGGTGAGCGGTTGCAAGACTCCACAGATATTGACCGCACTCACCCAGGGATATTTATAGCTGCGAAGGGGATGTTGCGCCGCGCTACGGCAAACATGTACACAGCCTGCATCGAAAGGGCCATTGTGGTGGAATCGAACAACCACAGGACGAAGATCTACAGTGTATGTCGCTCAACCTCCAGCCAGCATCCTCAAGTGTGGCGGAGAACATACAAGGAATTTCATCGCCATGCTATCTCGGCGGAAACGGTCAAAGTATTGTAGGTTTTGCAAGAACGTGAGGCCGTAGAACCTGTGGATCCAAGGTAGAGGGCGTCCAAACAAGTTCTTGAACGACGCAAGACAAAGTCTGTGAGACTTACATCGCTGCAAATATCGTACTGAGCAGATATACGCCGACCGTGCTATCCTGAGAGACATTCTCCGCCGTCGTAGGCCACCACATCGCGGACGGGCAAGGTGAGAGGGTGGAGGGAGGGAGAGCGGAATGGAGGATGGACAAGGGTCCGGTCAGATTCGAGGAGCAGGTCCATATAGCCTGTCAGAAGACTGGAAGACCTGGTGCCACCGGTTTACTGCCTCAAGACCACGGTGCTTCCAAGCAGTCAAAGAGAGCCGACTCGCACCCTGTAGCTTATGAATGTGGGTAGCGTGCGGGACCACATATCGCGTACAACTCATGTTGAACATCGAATGTTGAATATGCCTCCATGTTGTACTGATGTCACACAAGCTCTTGGATTTGCTGCGCGTGAGTCATTTTGACTGGGGTCTACTGCGTAGTAAGTACTGTCAGAGGAAGTACATGGTTCACCGACGTCCTTTAAGCGGTGTGTCGCGAGCTATAGAAGATCGTCGGCCTTAAAGCGAGTCATGGATGAAATGCGTAGTGACAGCGGGGCAACTCACCACGCCGTAATGAGGATCGTCCTATTCCCATGCACTTTCTCGCACAACAGGACTTACCGTAAGTAGGCACTTTGGGTTTTATACGGGCGTTGTGAAGCACTACGCATGGTGTCCCAATTATGGAAGATGTACGATAGCAGAGCGGTCATGACAAGACTACTTCTTCTTTACAGTCTTCATCCTGATCCTCTCGTTCCCGACAATGATACCCTGGGTGTGACATGAGTTGACAGCACTAAGGATGTAGCAAGAAGATATGTACCTTGCCCTTGTACGGCTCTGGCGGCCTCCACCTCCTGATCTGCGCAGCAAAAAGGCCGAGCTGGTGCTTGTCTGTGCAGCTGAGCACAATCTTGGTAGGCTGGGGCACTTCAATCTTGATGTAGTCGGGGACCGACACGAATACAGAGTGAGAGAAGCCGAGCTTCATGTTCAGCCGCTGGCCGCTGCGACCCTCTCCCTTTCCTCTCGGGTCGGGTTCCAATGCAGCACGGTACCCGACGCCGACAAGGTACACCGGAGTAGTGAAGCCTTCGGTCATACCGACGATGGCGTTCTGGATGAGGGTGCGGGTGAGTCCCCACATGGACCGCTGTTTGCGTTCCTTCGGGTTTTCGACGGTCACAGATAGGGTGTTCGGCTCGGGCTCGGATATCCTCATGTAGGGCATGAGAGGAACGGCGGTTTCGCCGAGGGGTCCCTTGACGGCGACAGAGACGGATGTGGACTCCAGAGTAATGGTCGGAGGATAGACGATAGGTTTCTTGCCAATGTGAGAGATGAGGCCTGCGCGTGCCGGTGCAGATGAGTGGAGAGAGCGGAACGCATGGCGCGCCTCCGCCTGCCACCGGAAGATCATGCTTGCTCGTTGTTGTCGACGGTGTCCAGCTCGACTGTGCGCGCTTGCGCCAAATTCTTGCTGGACGCGCTGTGACTGTGACGCGTTCGCAAGGCGTGATGGAGGGTCACAGGACGCGGTACGACGCGTGCACGTGCGGGACGCCTGATTCTGGAAAATGACGGTGTGCTTGACTCGAGGCCTTGGAGGCGCAAGACTGCTCTTTCCAGCCGCCAGATCGGCCTTTGTTCCTCATCGATTTCATCCAGGACTCTTCAGAAAAATGTCCGCCGCTGCTGCACTCGCAAAACTGCCCTCACCGCTCAGGGATCTCGTCACCGGCGCCGTCCATGATGGCAGCGATGACTTTGGGAAATCCGAGCAGGACAAGGCCGAGGTCACGGAATGGATTGACAAGGTCGTCCAAGGCGACGTCGCAAAACCCGATAACTTGAAGGTGAGAGCGATACGCGCCATGGTGACTAGCCGAGCTTGACAGAACCTAGGAACTGGGAGCGTCCCTCGTTCCCCGAACCTATCTCGTGAGCAATTACTTTACCGCCGCGGATGCCGCACTCTATGGCGCGCTGCACCCAGTACTCGTAAGTGCATGTGCATCTGCTCATCGCGAATGTGAACGTCCACTCATAAGTTGCGTAGTCCCAGCTCCAACCTGCCCAATACTTCGACCTTCCCGCCATCACCCGCTACTTCGATCACGTACAAAACCGCCCTTCTATCCGTAAAGCTGCCGAATCACTCGCACCAGCATTTGCTGTTGTCGAGTTTGACCTCGACAACGCGCCACATCAGGGGCGCAAGACGGAGCCACCAAAGAAGAAGGAGAAGGCAAAGGCAGCACCAGCCGCCGAGGGAAGCGCTCCCGCTGCCCAACCTAAGGCTGAGAAGGCCGACAAGGCAGCAGCAAAGGTGGACAAGAAGGCTCAGAAATCGGAAGAGGGCGACAAGACGGCTGAGCAGCCACCGAAGGAGGGCAAGGCGCAAAAGAAGGAAAAGAAAGTGAAGGAGCCCAAGGCCAGCGAGGGAGGCGACAAGAAGAAGGCTGCTGAGGAGGCGGGAGAGCCTGCGCCATCCATGATCGACCTTCGGGTAGGGCACATCGTAGACAGTGAGTATATCCCTTGTGTCATCTGGTTTCGATATAAATATTATACCACAGTCAAGAAACACCCCGATGCCGATGGTCTTTACGTCGAGGTGCGCATTGCTGAGTTTCGTTGTGTGCATTAACATTCCTGAGTCGCTGCTTCACCGCCGTAGCAAATCGACTTCGGTGAGGAAACCGGCCCCCGCACCGTCGTTTCTGGTTTGGTGAACTATATTCCCATCGAGGATATGCGAGACAAGTTCCTTGTTGGTGTAGTAAGTCCTGATATTCGCCACGTATCCGATAGACGAGGTGTTTACAGTAATGTCCTAGTGCAATTTGAAGCCCGCGAACATGCGTGGCGTAAAATCCCTCGCCATGGTTCTATGTGTACGCTCTTCCAGTCTTACCCGCGACCTGTGCCTCATCAATGATACTTTTTCCCTGATGCAGGCCACCCACAAAGACGGCAAGGATGCCGGAATCGAGCTAGTGCAGCCGCCTCCGGGCTCAAAGCCCGGCGACCGTGTCTTCTTCGACGGTTTCGAAGAGCAGCAGCCGCTGGCGCAGCTCAACCCCAAGAAGAAGATCTTCGAGACCATCCAGCCCGGATTCACGACGCTCGAGACGCGCGAGGCGGCGTGGGTCGACCCCGCGACGAAGGCGGTGCACCGCATCCGCACGAAGGACGGGATATGCCTCGCGCCTCGCTTCGTGGGCGCGTCATTGTCGTGAGCGGCTGCGGGCAACGCCCAGTATCGGAGGGATGGAGTAGTAATTGGCCCAGAGGGCTTGTATCTGTTGTGCTATAGAATTGGTTCTGATTTCCTTTGTGGCGCGAAGGACGGCGATATGGTGCACAGATCTCGCAGGCATCGTACAACATTATACGAGAATACAAAACAGTAATCCAACATATGTAGATTATCCGCGCTTCCGATCCCTGTCCAGGAGGTCCCTCGTGACCTGCACAGTATCCACGGTCGAGCCTCCGATCCTACTAATCATCAGAGTCGTATCGCCCCATGCCCGAGTCGAAGTTACTGCCGACTTTCCGAAGGAGGAAGTCGCCGTACACGACGGGCTGGTACGTCTTTCTCGGTCCGTGTGCCCCGCGGATTGTGCGATCTTCGTCCTGCAGACGAAGTGATGCGGGTAGCGGCTCGATGCGTGCGTCGAAGTTCGGCTCGAAGAAGAATGGGACCCTGGAAAATTGTGAGTTCTGTGTACTATTTTACACTGTGCATCCTAGTACTCACGAAACACTACATATAGCGCGCGACATTAGCATCCATCGTCGTCTCGACAACATCAAACAACGCACCGGTAATTGGAGCCTTTGTGAACGACGCGATGCAGTGTGCTCTGATATAGGCCATTCGACCAGATCTCCCACACTGCGGATGGCGGACAGGCATTAGCCGCTGCGCAGTACAAAGTGTGCTATAGACTCACTCTCGCCAATATTGCACACAACGCAGCCGGGGATCGGGTCCGCGTTTATCCATTGCCCACCTTCCTCCACTTCTTGTTCAGGAGGAAGACTACCGGTCTTCTCCACAAGTAGACCGGGCTGCGTGAGGAAGACTTGAAGTGCACCTGGAGTTGGGTCTGCGTACAGAAAACTGAAGATGTATCAACAGGCTGTCCTTCGGCGTGAGTTGATGAATATTCACGTCAAGCATCCGTAGTCTCTGCGAGGGGAGTTGGTTAGCCTCGTATATGAGACGAGTTCCGACGACTGGTATAGTACCTGTGAGCTCCACATGAGTATCCGTCATAGTTATCGGGAAGTGGGGGGTATCCTGTCACAGTGGCAATTGTAAGCACCGGTCTGAATTTTGTCAATCTTATCACTCACCAATGACCCGCATCACCCAAAAGCTATCATCTACTTTGCTGAGAAGCTCGGCACACTCCTCCGATGTCAAGCCTAACCCGGTTGCCATTCTATGTCAAACAACCTACATGGTGAGGCGTCTTGTCGGCAATATATAAGATGGACTGCCACATACGCCTCCACGACAATTAGGCCAAGTTTCTTCATCTTCTCAACCCATCGCTCGTACTTCTCCCTGAAGCCTGGGATGGCGGGCCATTGGTTCTCGCCCCATAGCGGCTTGCTCTTGTCCGGGGTCTCAACCGGGCGGTAGAAGTCGATTCCTTCGTGGTTGTCCGCCTTACCATTCGTGACGTTCTCTTTCAACCGTTGATAGCCTGCCAATCCAAAATCGACGTGAACAAGTTACTAGCGAGCGAGAGCACGCGGAACGTACCTCTGGCATTATCCTGGTTCGCGATAGAGATCTCATCCTTCTCTTGTTGTGGTCGCGCAAAGAATTCGCGCGCGAGCCTGATGAGCTCCTCCGGCTCTGACGGATCCGCATAGGATGAGATGTCGAGGTAGAAGAACCCGTATTCCGAGCATGCGGCGTGGAGCGCGGCCGCGGCGGACAGTCGCCCGTGCGCATTTGGGGTCAAGAACGGCTCGATGCTGATGATTGGAAGCGAGGCGAGCTTCGGGGCGTCGAACGCACTGTCTCCCATGGTGAGCGTAGACTCCAACACGACGAAGGCGAGCTGCGTACCGGCGGGGAGTACCTATTCTAGCTCAGGCCGGCCGAGCTCCTGTTGGACGAGGCCCAGATAAGAATACGGATTTCAGCTCGGTGTGGGGAAGATAAGATAACTTTCATGCAACCGCTACAAGACCGATTAGATTAGATGCAGAGACGCCCACATCTCCAGCCACGGCACGGGTTGGCGGGGATCCTGAACTCGCATCTTGACGCGTACGGGCTCCTTTCTTTCTGCACACGTTCCCCTCACCGTTCCCGCGCTCCCCTTCCTTGGCTAGACCGACACGTCTTCCACGGCTCCGCTCGTTCAGACACAAAATGGCTCAGTCTTTCACGAGCATCTCTGCGGACGGCCGGCGTTCACTCGCAGGCACCACTTCCGGTTTCAATTCAGAGGTCGATGAGGAAGAGATCGACCAGCTCGACTCAGGGTTGGACGATGAAGAAGAGGACATGGAGCCCGAAGTGGAGGAGGACGAGGGCACCTCTTCCGCGAAGGGACGAAAGAGACTAGGTGTCCGCGTGCCGGGACATACTCTTGTCCCTCAGGATAAACTAGACAACATCCTGCAAGCCGAAGGTATCTCATATTATACACTGCGCTGTTTCCAATGGCCGCTCACCACGAATACACGTAGGCGCTGGTCAACATATGTCCAAAGAAGCCGTGTTCATGTTGTCGGTCGCCACAGTGAGCTATAACATGGCACATCCATTCTTGCCGGTTAAATGACGTGTGTTCTCGCAGGAAGAGTTCGTCAAAAAGCTGGCAGAAGCGGGGTATAAACAAACACTTGCCGAGAACCGCCAGCACGTGCAATACCGCGACATGTGTGAGCATTGCATATATGTGCTCTCTGGTCTTCCAGATTCTGACTTGCGACTAGCCATCCTCACCCATGAACGTTCCGAGTATAAGTTCCTAGAAGGTAACTGTATCCCTGGTTTTGTTTCGGCTCTCCACGCTTACATCTCATGCGTAGACACCATCCCTAGGCCGATATCCATCACCGCAGCTATGGCACTCCGCGCCGCAAAAGAGCGCGAAATACTAGAGGACGATCCCGCCATATCCGCTGCGCTACCCTCTTCCCCACCTTTCCTACCCAACAATCCCAGTGTATCCGCAAGTATCAGTACAACAAGACCAAACCCCAGGGCACGACAGTCATTACCGGCTCAAACAAACGGGGTCCAAAAACCAAAAGCAAATGGCAGCGCAAGCGCTGGTGGCGCCTCTGCCAGTGCGAGTACAACCGCCTCCGGTCGGCAACGTATACGCGACAGCAACGGTCGATGGCGCAGAACCGCGAACGGCTCCCATAGTGAAGCCACCCCGACCAGCACCACAAGTACGCGAGCAGGCAGCGCACGAATCCGTAATCGGTCGGCGAGGGCACGCGAAGCTGCCGAAGCGGAAGAGCCCAACAGTCGCGCAGCGCACCAGAATGGCACGCCTGCGGCGGCAAACGGGCGGAGTGCAAGTAGTGCCAGCATGCATCAGGGTGAGTGAGCTTCGTTGTACTTGGTGTACTTTATGGGCCGTTTTGAAACCAATCGTGACTGTTAGCAGACGTGAACGTTTCACCGGGCTCTGCGACGCAGTCTGAACCCTGGACGTCAGGGCAATTTACGGGACCGGCGAGTGCCTACCTGGAAGAAAGCGGACGCCTGCCATCGTTCAACGGACGGGGCGGCATATCCGGCAACCCTGGACGGACCATTTATTCTCAACAACGCTCTCCCGCCCAACCACAATGATGGACTTTATACACAACTTCGCCTCATATACTGCATACCATGTTGTTTTGCTCGCAATCTCGCTTTGTTTCAGCTCGTACTGTATTGTTTCCACTAGGTTCGTCATCAAAGTAGCATCACACACGCTTGCAAACAAGAGTTGACGATATATTACAATTGACGCAGATAATGTACGAAGATGTTACATCTTTAACATACACAGACACAGACGCTGCGCTCCCGCTGAAATGCCGAGCCCGCGTTCACTCGACGTTCACCTGCACGCTCCCCGCGTCTTCCGCTTTCGGGACTGTCACGGTGAGTACACCGTCGGAGAGTTTTGCGGTCACCTTGCTGCTGTCCACTGGTCGTGGCAGCACGACGGTCCGCGTGAATGTCGACGTTCCGGAGAAGATCCGTTCTGTCGAGAGCGCCGTGGACTCGGGCTCCTTCGTGGTCAGCGCTTGCGAGCCTGCCATAGACGTGTCAGTATTCGGTTTTGAAGCCCACAGGCTATGAGAGGCCAGCTTACCTTCTGAGGCACCCTCAGAAGTTCCTGATGTGCCAACGACTGACGACGACGCGGTGTCGTTCGTCGCCTGTGACTGTTGGGGCTCACCGGAGCGACTGAAGACCTTGCCTTCGATGGTGAGGGTCCTACCGCCATCCCCGATGCGAACATTCACGTTTTCCTTTTTGACTCCCGGAAGTTCGGCCTCGACGATGTACCTATCCCCCTGCTCGGAGACGTCCACAGCAGGGCGGAGGGAGGACGAATTGAAGAAGGGGTCATCGAAGAGTGCCCGTGAGGACCCCGGGAAGCCCCCCAGGTAGGTTGGTGGTCGGCCGAGGGGCTCCTCGAGCATGCGGAAGAGGGGGCGCATTTCACGGAAGAAGTGTCGTGCGAGAGACATGGTGCACTTGAGAAGGGAACAAGTAGTGCAGTGGTGGGAGGGTTGTGGAAGATGCGATGAGGGTGTTTGACTTTAGGCTTGAAAGACTAGTGCGGCCTACGGCGAGGTATATATGCATCCTCCGGGTTCATTTAGGAAGTGTCTAGAATTATCCTGTATTGCCATGGGTGCTTTCTCTTGAGCTCATGCGTTGTGTCATGCAAGATCCAGACAGAGCGAGACGTCGAACCTGGTGGAAGCGCTGGCCACGTGCAGTACTGCTGCGCCTGTCATTTATGGCAAGTTGAAGTTCTGCGCTCACGAAGTCGCACAAGCCTCAGAGAAAACTGCATAATATAATAGTACGTAAAAGAGTCCGTGTATCGGGGGCTAGAGTATGTAAAGGGGGTGGTACACTAACAATACAGACATAGATACACAACCAGAGGGAAACCAAAATACGGCGGTCAGGCCCGAGAATCCCGCGTCGAACCTAATGCTGCTAGAAGCTGAACTGTCCGAGTCAATCCCGTCCGGGCCACTCGACGACCCATTGAGCGTTGACCATGTGCTCCTGATCGTCGTCGTCCTCGAACTTCAACTTGTACATCGGCGTTCCCTGCTTCGTCGCCGTCCCGCCCTGCAAAAGGATATCAGTCCATATTTGGGGTAAGATGATCAGCTATGCTTACGCGGGGGGGACACGCGATGACTTCTGCGCGATAGAAGCAGCTCGTGTCAGGGTAAAGGGCCATGACGGTGGAGCCAGCTTGAAACTCTGGGTACGCGTTGAGATGCGTGGCGCTGTCAGGAGGCGCTCCTGGGTCTGGGAGAGGAATGATCGCTCGTAGCGTGGTATTGTACCGCCTACATACGCCAAAATCAGATAACGATTCCGTGGAAAGAGGGGCAAGTACTGACTGTCCAGGCTGGCCATCTTCTTGAGGTTCAGGATCCTGTACTTCGTAGCTACGTACGCGTGTCAGCCAGGACCGGATTACTTCTCACGGATGTGAGACACCTACCGGTTCTTATCCTGGTTGATGCATTTAGTGACGACGGCGAGTATCCACTCCTCGTCCTTGCCACCAGTCACGCCGTCGGCTTTACTGGTGTTCGTGGGAGGATGAAAAGCGACTTTCCGCCCTTCCTGAAGGGGAAGCTGTTTCGCCAACGCCTCTCGCCGCGCCTTGGGTTCACGTGAGAATGGTATCGCAGGTTGCGGGCCAACTGAGCCGCGCGGAGGAACAGTGATCGACATAGACCGTGTTGGTGGATTGGGCGGTGCTGGAGTAGGCACTACTGCGGCGGGAACGGAGGGCGACGGGCCTCTAGGTCGTTTAGGGCGTTTCTCTGTGGTTGGCAACTCAATATGGAAAACGCCTCCGAGTGGCTAAGTATCCAAACCTGGCGGTATCGCTTCTGACGCCTTGCGCAGCGCGATCAAGACCGACAGCCGTTCGAGGACATCATCTATCGCTCTGCGAGGAGGTTAGCGACCGCAGCAAGTGGGAACACGACCAAGCCCTACTCTGCGTCCTTTTCGGCTGTCGCTTTGATCTCACTGAGACCCGTCGTCAGTTTCTTGTACAAACTCCTGACATGGTCCATGCCCTCCGAGGGGAGTGTGTCATCCGTCGGCCATCCGGAGAACAGCCGGTGGACACGTCCGACGGTATCGTCGCGCTCGTGTTCCGACAGCATCGTCGAGAGCTTGCTGAGCGACGCTGCTGCCTGAGACCAGCACTCGAGCTCTGCAAGTATCGCGCCGTCAGCACACCATTTGTCACGAGAGCAGGACCGCTCCGGCAGCCCGAAGTGGGCTGGGAAGGGGCGAGATACCTTCCGAGGACGCGGGTCGCTTGACGCCACGTCTGCTGGCCATGTCTGCCCTCGACGGAATATTGCGTGGTGGTTTGGGAGTAGAGGCGCGGGAGACAATGCTCGCCCGTTGGGGTGAAGCACGATTGTGGTATTCCATCCGACACGCCGGGTCCGCGACTACGAACTCGCTGAAAGTCCGCGATGCTGTTCCGGATCTCGATCACCGCCGGCGCAACCTCTCGCACGTGACTATGTGTACAACTATATAGGCGCCCGGCGTCTCTTACGAGCGCTTCCGATGAGTCCTGCCGGACCCGTCATATTCTACACGGTACTACCTTAGTTTCGAGCATTGAAACGGCAATGCCGTTGCACGCCCCGACAGTTGTTCGCGGGGGCCACTCCAAAACCCCGCCTCATCCCTATATTACGTAGACGGCCGTTTAGGCACTACTCGATGTACCCTACCTAGCTACATACCCTCTGAACCAAAAAAAAGAGTCCTGCCGGACGCGGATGCTCTCAGCACTCTGATGTCTTTATCTTCAATTGTTTCCAACGATACGATTCTACTTTACAAATGCTTATAGAACTACGAGGAATCCCTAAACATATTTCTTGATTCGAAGAAGAGGCGCCTATTTGGACGAAGGCGCGAGTTTTCGGAGCGATACGTCATACACAACTTGTTTGTTTCTCAGCAGCTGATGTTTCTTGCGTAGAAATCTTTCTCCCTCACCTTCCTCGACCTTTTTAATGTCATACTTCAAGCTATCATAGCGGCGCCGGAGGAGGTCGTTTTTGAGGTTTAGCTATATGTAACGCATTAGTGTGCCCCTCGCCGTAGGTGCGTTGAGAATAGCAACCATAGCGAAACCTGCGAATACGTCTTTCACGAACAAAGAAATTTTGATGGGTTGGTCGAAGTCTCCCAGCGTCACTGCGTTTACCGCAAGACGAGACTGGGGGTTTTGTTCAGAATGTGTGGCAAAGTAGATTATGGATCCGCTTACCAGCTCGTTGACTAGATTGATGACACCGTGCAGGTAATCTTCCACGGAGAGCATGAATCTATCCTGCCATTCTGGTTTGACTCGGATACGAAGAATGTTAATTGAATGGAATGGTAGGATATCGCCGAAGATGACATACTTCCGAGTGTCTCGGCTACCTGGGGTAAAGATATGAGTGCCCCGCTTTGAAGGTATTCAACCAGAGCGACTGAGAACACTGCAGATCTCAGGCAGTTTGACCACATGTCTTTCCATTTCCAGAATTGGTGTGGGGGGATAATGTCCGCCAAGGCGGCCGTCGTCTCCTTACAGCTTGTTAGAACGGGCTGAGCAGTACCTAACAATGCGGGCACTACGGTCTACGGTCAGCGCATATGAGTAGAGCAGCATGATGTGATGTTACGTTGTTCGGCCCGCGTGGAGTGGATTCTGTTCAGGATACCAGACAGCGTCCTCGCCTTCTTGTCAAACTCGGCGACATGTTCCTTGATTTTCTGACCTGAAATTATGTGTGTGTTCCTCACGTGCTTCACATAGCTTACCTCCCTGATCTCAACATCTGCCTCCAGAATGGTGTTGATTTTTTCGAGGTTGTCGCTGTCCATTGTGAGTGGTATTACCGCAGCAACGCTGGTGTTGCGCGTCTACCAACCTGGTACTCAGCTCGAAACGGCATACAGCCTTACTAAGCATGAACAAAGCCTACCAAATAACGCGCTTTAGACGACGCGTCTGACGCCCGCGGGTATGGCACAGCGAGTCCGCCAGTGCCGCGGTGGCTCGTGTGGCTTTCTTTCGCTCTCTCCAACCCCACGACTTCTACGTATCATCATTCTCTCTGCTCTGGACTGAATACGACTCCCTTCATCTTTGGACGCCTACATCTATGGCTCCGCAGCCGCGGAACAACAGTGAGGTGAAGAAAAGGCTCACCGACCTCCGTGATGCTCCTCAAACCATAGTCGGCGAAGAGGATCTACGACTTATTTCGACGTACTTGCTCGGGACCCTAAAGAAATCTAATGGCTCGTCAGATGTTCCTCTTGTCTTTGACCATTGGTTTTGCTCCCAGGCGGATGAAGTTACTAGGGAGGCTGCTATATTTCTCATCCGACTGCATGCCTACAGCAGTCCTTCGGTGGATATCTGGAGGGTGCAACTGAAACGCGTTATAACACGATGTTGCTACTGTGTAAGAGGCCTCCACGAAGCGGAGACGATGTCTAGGCACACGTAAGTCTTTCCTCAAGCTAGGCTAGGTCATTCACTAAGTCTCCTTGCAGGTATTTTGGCGCTTTCACAGACCAGATCCTCCAGAGCTTTTACGGCAATTTCCACAAATTCTTAACCGACACTGCTGTAGAATCCCTTGCCGAGAAAGGTTTCCTCTCCACCGGCGCGCCTGATCCCAGTCGTACTTTGTCTGACGCGCCACCGGCCGCCACCTTTCTAATCCTGACATACTTGCACATGTTACAAGACTCTCGTATCGTCTCTCTTCTAAATGTCTTCTGTCCTCGGTCCCCGGTGAAAGTCTGGCCCGTCGATATCCCCTCTCCGACATTGCTCGCACTCTTATTCAATTCGTCCCCCGAATTGCGTCAGTGGGCACAGAAGCAGTCCACACTATGTGAAATTGCCCCAATACCGATGGAGAACTTCCTGCCATCCCATTCGACCGTCCTGAAAGCCGCCGTGGACTCGATCGCGTCCTCCCGCCCTTTGGGTGATTGTTTCGGTCCAGATTACAAGCTCTCCTTCGTCGCCGACATTCCATATCAGTGGTCGGGTCTCACAACCCTTTTGCGCTTCACACCGGTGGAACTCTTTCGGTCAAGCAAGTCGTTTGACTCAGACATTCGTCGCATCGTAACGGGTCACCTTCACGACATTGGAGAACGTCAGCTAATTTCCTCCTACTTTGCCTCCGTTGTACTGACTTTCTATGATGACTATATCCATATGTCCACTACACTATCACTGGTCAATAGATTTCATCGATGTTCTGAAATGTTTCGTGATAGTCCTACGACGAATGGGGCCCGACGCGTGGCTGGAGGAGGGTCCTGAGTACGCGCATGTCGTCTTCAACTCTATCAAAGACAACACGCGTTTCTCCGATGTCTTGTGCAATCTCCCCGCGCCCGTCCCCAAAGACGACTGGCAGCTGAAATGGATCGAAGTTTACGCCAACACTGTAGGCAAGCTCCCCGTGTTTAAGGATATTCTCCCGTCCATTCTACAGTTCTTGTGCGAAGAACTACAGCATGAACGGTTCAAGACTGTTCGCCCAAACGCTATGAGCATTGCTTCTAGGGTGAGTGATTATTGGAGATATACCATCAGCCAGACATAAACCTTCAACCCGCATAGTTGCTTGTCGCCGTTCTTTCACAACAAGGAAAGGATTCGTCGTCAAGGCAGAACCTCGCTCTGGATCTCCTGACCGTCCATTGCAATACTTTCGTGAGCGTCGCGTTCGGGAAGACATACGCGGACGACGCTTGGATGGACGCGAGGAAGCAAGCACTGAGACTCATCAAGCTGGCCCTTGTGACAGACATTCGACGGCTGGGTTCCTCAGTAACTTCGCTCTCTGCGTCGGGCGACGCCGACTCCGGTAGCACACCCAACTCCCTCATCCGCGAGCAGATATGGAAGAACGTGTACGATGGCATCACGGCAAACGATTCCGAAGCTATCTCTCTACTGCTAGGGGTTCTTTCGCAGATCTCCCATATAGACGACTTGAAGGCGGCTGCGTTTGAGGATGCATTCAAGAAGTCGAAATCTCTCGGTACTTCGCAGGCATCACTACTGGCGGTCAACAATGCATTGGCGCTGTTGCGCAACGGTTTCCGAGATGTCCTCGCTCGCTACACAGATATCAACCGCGCATCTACTGCTGTGGAGCTTCTCGGTCGAGACGACGTCGTGAGACATGTTATCACCCTCGTGTTCTCTCCGGTGGAAGCACTACAGGAGTCCGCTCAGGGCATCGTGGCCCTTGCGTACGATGTTGATGGGCGCCTCGACTGTCTCCGAGCGCTCCTTGAGCACTTCCCCGAGGCCGCTTTCACTGGGCTTCTTGACGTTCTAGGTGCATACAATCACTACGCGAAGGCCATCCCGGAGGCTTGCTCTCTCTCTCAAGCTCTCGCGCGTTGTCTCACGGATGTCATCGAGGCCCTCTCTACTAGCCCGTCTGGCCTTCTTCTCGATCGTGCATACGTCAAGTCTGCAGCGAGCACCCTGGAGGACAAGATTCCCAAGTGGTGGCATGCGATGACTGAAGCACTTTGTGTTATCTTTGCCTACACGCCCCGCTGGGCAAGGTTCTTCGAGAACGAGGAGATGGTGCTCTGGATGCGCGATGCGCTGATCTTCGGGCGGGATCTCCTAGCGCAACGAAAGCTCCTCGAGACAGCAGCGCTCGCGCGCTCGCAGAAGGGAGATGCCTCCAGTGCAAGGCTCACCGACGTAGGGAAGAAGATGGTTGGCGACCTCCAGCAAGTGCTCTTCGAGCTCACGAAGTGGCTACGCCTCACGGACGAGGAGCTGCTTCATCAATCGTTTGCGCTCTTGGAGACCTTGCTCGAGTGTTTCCGCCAAACGGAGACACGCCCTCGCGAGGAGACGTTCCAGCGGATCCAGCGGCACATCGAGGATGCACGCAAGAACGACCCGACCCGTATGAAGTCTCGCTTGGACTCGACACGCTTGCTGCGCCTCGAAGAGGCCGTTGGCTCATTCGATGAAGACAACGACGAGATTCAGATCATCTCCCACATCAAACCGAGCAAACCCTCCAAGGCGCCGAAAGCCCCCAAGCCTGCGGAGGTCAAGAAGGAAGCCAGACACATCCTGAAGGCTAGTTCGACTAAGGATGCGAGGACGAAGGACATCGACCGGAAGGGGATCACGAATTACCTCTCTACAGGTGACGATAAGAAGTCTACTGCAGGGCCCTCTGTTCCTCGCTTTGCCCCGCCTGCTCAAAGTGGGCGCCCTTTTGCGACTGCTGGGTCCTCCAAGCTCTCAAGGCCTTTGATCAAGGACGAGAGAGCGTCGTCGAAGACCTCGTCCTCTGCTTCCCGTCCGGTGGAATCTCCCAGTAGCAGCGAGAACGAGCAAAGCGATGAGGAGGAAGATGAGGGTCCTAAGGGTCTAGCAGCTTTGTCTAAGCTGCAGCGGACTCCAGTCATCAAACAGCCTGCCGAGAGGCGGGGTGTCAAATTGCTCGACATGCCACTGGACCGCCGCGGCGTCAGGTTCGACCCAGTACGGAGACACGCCATGAATGACGCTCAGCGTACCGCTCTTCGCCTCAAGCCCGATGTCTCCTACCTGCACAGCACACTACTCTCGTGGAACTACGACCACCCGGGAAGTGAACCTCCGGGAGACAAGAAGGCACTGCTACATGTTCCAGCACACTTCAAAGACTACGACCACTTCCGTGCCGTTTTCGAGCCCTTGCTGCTGCTTGAATGCTGGAATCAGCTCATGGAGTCGAAGGAGGCGCCGCAGGAGTCCTACGAGTGCAAACTCACTAATCGAGGGTACTCAGATCAGTGGGTCGACATCGAGATCTCTTTCGAGGGTAGTGTCTCCAGGGATTGGAACCTTTCAGAAACCGACATCGTCCTTTTGCAACACCCCGGGTCTAAGCGTAGAGTCCTAGGGAAAGCACAGAGCTACCGCACTTCCTTCGCAGGTATATCCGCCACGATCCGTTTCGCCATTCAAGGCAGTGATCCCGGGCTGCAAGTGGGGTCCATATGGTCATTGAGCAAGGTTTTGAGGTCAGTCGAAACATTCTCCGCGTGGAGGTGGGCTATAATATCAAACCCCGCAGCCTCTCCACCCTCATTCGTGAATACGCCGCCCTGATGGCGCTCAAAGCCTACGACGTTCTCGATAGCGTGCTTCACTCTCGGCTAGCACGACCCCCGACGGTCGATCAGGCAGAGGTCCAGAAGGTCATGAGCGCGTACAAGGTGAACGAGCCTCAAGCCAATGCCATTCTGAAATCGCTGGGTACCGAGGGCTTCGCGTTGATCCAAGGGTGAGTGATATACGAGCATTCGGTCGAGATTGGGCTCCTTAGCTTCCTATAGACCGCCGGGTACTGGTAAGACGTCTACGATCTGTGGACTAGTCCAACTATACCTCTCCAAACGCCCGAAAATCTCCTCGGTGATTCACCCGGGTCGCCCAGCCGAGCGCGAGCTTCCCAAGAAGATCCTTCTATGTGCGCCCAGTAACGCTGCCATCGACGAGATAGCCTTCCGTTTGAAGGAGGTTGTGTCGGGTGCTGGTCATAGGGCAGAACATCCCAAAGTGGTCCGTATCGGTGCACCCAAGAGCATGAACATGAACGTCCGCGACGTGTCGATGGAATACCTCATTGACGAGAAGCTGAACGCCAACCCGGAGCTGAAGAACACGAAGGAGGCTGGCTCGGACGTCGCTCGCATTCGGTCCGAGATCGACGCCGTGAAGGCTCGGAAAGAAGCGAAGATCAAAGAGCTGGAAGCGATACAGGACAACGCCTCCAAGTCCCTCGAGCTGCACAACGAGATCACGCTCTTGAACAAGCAGAGGACGCATCTGGTCAACGAGCTAGACCGGGCGAAAGACAAGCAGAAGTCTAACTATCGCACTCTGGACGCCACTCGGCGACGGTTCCGGAACGAAGTACTGCAGGAGGCGGACGTTATATGCAGCACTCTTTCTGCTTCCGCGTACGAGTACCTGGAGCCGTTCGACTTCGAGCTCGTTATCATCGATGAGGCTGCGCAAGCAATCGAGCTTAGCTCGCTCATACCCATGAAGTATAGGTGTCGGACGTGTATTATGGTTGGAGGTCAGTTCCATGGAGCTGGTCGTCGGTCTTAGTCATTTACTTACCTCTGATGTCTAGACCCTCAACAGCTGCCACCCACGGTCAAGTCACAAGAGGTAAGTGTCCCCTCCATGCGCGTGATGTTCAGCCGCCGGAACTGTCTGCCAGGCATGCAAGCACGGATACGATCAGTCGCTCTTTGTCAGACTGCAGAAGAGTCAACCGGACGCAGTGCATCTGCTCAGGTACGTTTATCATTCCTCGATATTTGGGACGCAGTCATTCACGCAAGACCATGAAGCATCCAATATCGTATGCACCCCGACATCAGCCAACTGCCGAGTAGCATCTTCTATGGCGGCCGCCTCCAAGATGGCCCTGGCATGGCAGAGAAGACCAAACGGCCGTGGCACGAACACCCCAAGTTTGGAACATATCGCTTCTTCAATGTCCAATCCGGCTCGGAAGAAAGCAGCGGCGTAGGACACTCGCTCGTCAATCGTACCGAGATTCAGGTCGCGGTGGCCCTGTACAACAGACTCATCAAAGACTGCGTGACCGTCTCCCTCGACTGCAAGATTGGCGTCATCTCTATGTACCGCGGACAGATTGTGGAGATGAAGCGAGCTTTCCAGCGGCGTTTCGGCGAAGAGGTTCTGAGCGCAGTTGACTTCAACACCGTCGATGGTTTCCAGGGGCAGGAGAAAGACATCATCATCTTGTCCTGTGTTCGTGCCGGGACCAACTTGCAGTCCGTCGGTTTCTTGAGAGGTGAGGGTCATATGCACTCTACCCAGACCCATCATAGCTTACGCATGCATCGCAGATGTGCGACGTATGAACGTCGCGTTGACTCGAGCCAAAGCCTCCCTGTTCGTGCTAGGGCATGCTCCAACCCTCGAGCGAAGTGACGACGTTTGGCGGAATATTGTGCAGAACGCTCGTTCAAGATCATGTCTATTCGATGTGAGTGCAGGTGCTTATTTGCGCCGTCTTGTTACTGATCAATACGCTATGTGAATGTCAGGCCGACGTGTCTTACTTCACGGCGCCTATATCCGCAACTGAGCGCAAGCCGCCACCGCCGCCGAAGCAAGTCAAACCAGCGTCGAAAGCAGCGGCCATTGCTCCAGAAGCTACTACTCCTATGAATCTCGTCACGCCTCAGGAAATGAAGGCCTTAGCGAATCGCCCCAACGGTACCCCTTCGTCAGACGTACCTTCAACGTCTCGCAAACCCTCCGTCGGATCCTCGGAGCCCGCCGCGTCGACCTCTGAAGACGCACATGTCGGTCAAAAACGCAAGGCGGAGGATACTCCGAAAGAGGATGCCGCTATCGCCGCCGGCAACGCTCCTCCAGGACAGAAGCCCAAGCCCAAGCCTCCACTCGCAAAACGTCCCAAACAGGGACCGAGCCTCTTTATACCAAAGAAGGTACGCGATCTCATGCGCACGATTGCTGTAGTCAAGTCGCTCATAAGCTGTACGACACAGCGCCCCGCCCGATAGCATCTGTCTGTCCGTCGCTCTCTATCAGTCCGCAAGCCGTCATCCCAGTCACGTACGCTATCAGATCCCTATCCTCGCAGCATGAACGAACCCTTCGCACACCCACGCATATTTTTGTAACTTATCTCGCACAGATCGAACGTTTCTTGGATATCTCTAGGCCACGCGTATAATACGGATATAACACGAACACATTTCATATTCTCCACCGCCAGCGTCGACCTGTTGGATTCCGAGCGGGGATGCCAAACTCCGCCACAACTGTAGGAACCCCTGTGGGCGGCATACAACCCGCGATCGCGGGCAAGATGCTTGCCAAACCTGAGGTCCCACCGCCCTCGGGCCGACAGCCCATCATGGTGCCGCATAGCAGTTGTCCATGCGGGAGCCTCGTGTGAGTCTGTGCTGCCGGTGTCCCAAGGAATAAACGGGTGATGGTCGATGCAACCGGCGGTGGCAGGATATGGCCATCTCAGCAGGTACCAGCGGTCGAGTACGCAACACGCTTTTTGCAGCTTTTATCCGCCGACTAGACCGGGTCGCGGAAAATCACGGCTGCTCTGCGAACTCCGGCGCATTGGCAGTGCTATGCATGCGGCATGATCTGCCATGCGTAGTGCATACTATGGGCGCATCAGGCGATGCGTCGTGAAAATGATCGCTAGGCATGACGAACTGGCTACAGCCTTGTGAGCTCGAGGTTGACATATCAGCGTTCGTCGCGAGCCGCGCAACGCAAATACCTGCGGAATATGCACATGGTGATCTGACGTAGGACGAGTTCCGAAGTCTGTACATGGAGGCACACTGAGGAGAGATGTGAACAGTCAATGAGTATCAAGTGCAGGCCGCAGCGAGAAACATCATCGTGTAGCGAGTGAGTGAGTGCTTGGCGTCACCATTTGCCACTGCGTAAATGTACTTGTTGAAACTTCTTCTGTTGATTGCGATGATCTATATACATGCAGGGATACAGCGCTCGATGATCGTCGATGCACGGATGATGTGTATCCTCACGTCGGGCCCCGTCCAGCGGAGCATCCGACATGCCCCTAGTATTGCTACTACACTACATACTGAACGGCGGCACGGCGTGGCGACCGACGGGGCGAACACCCACTGCGAAAGCCAAGAGAGCAATTCGATAGCGACGACCTAAGACCCAGGAGGAAAACGACTAGAGGCAGGATGGGAGCGGGCGCGCGTTCACTGCGAGGACGCAGACGCGACGAACGCGTTGTAGTTGAACGCGGCCGGGTTCGGGTCGAACGTGTACCCGTCCGGCTTGAGGTCGATCACGGTCTGGCCGTTGCGCGTGAGCGTGCCATGCATGAAGCCCCCAGGGGTGAGCGCGAGCGAGAGCTTGTTCGCGCCCGCGGTGACGGGGAACGTCTGCGAGGTCGAGTCGGACGTCTGCAGCGTCACCTCGCCGTCCGCCGTCGCGAGGACGAATGCCCACAGCTTGTCCTGGAACTGCGAACACGGGGAAAAGAAGTTAGATGCCAAGCCGGTGGCGTGTGGATGTGTGGGGGAGGCGTACCAGCTGGAAGTCCTTGGGCGCACCGACGGGGTCGTTGGGGGTGGCGTTCTTCGGGTGAGGGCGCGCCCACATGACGATCTGGTCCTTGGTGACGGCGGGAGCCTGGCCAGTCTTGAACTGCGTCGCGAAGAAGTTGGTGAGGTCGAGGAAGCCTGCCGATAGGAAGGGAAATGATCGTGCGTTAGAGTTACTGTTGTGCGCAGTGCATGATCGACAGATCGCGAGACGCGGACGCACCTTGGTGGTCGAAGCCGTCCACCCACTTCTCAGAGCCAGGGGGGAGCTGGCCGTGGTTGTTGGGGCCAATGTAGTGGGACTCGCCGAAGTCGTTCCAGGTGACAATCTCAACAAGGCTGACTTTGTCGCGGTTGGCGATGATGTTCTCCCAGCGCCGCACCCAGAGGTGCTCATCACCATCGAATACGAACTGAGGAGCAGGTGTCAAACATGATATAACGATTGCGTGCGGAGATGGGCAACTTACGTTCTTGTTGAATGTATCCGCACCGAAGTGGGTGAAGAACCATGGGGCGACAGCGGCCATGTAAGTCTGGGCACTGCCCTGCACATTCGCAAGCTGAGTGATGTGCTGGTTGTCGGTGTCAAAAGAGCCGATGAAGCTCTGCAGCGTGGTGGCACCAGCAGCGTTGACGTTGTTCAGGTCGACACCAGGGAGCAGCTGAGGTGCGGCCGAAGCCGACAGGGTAAGTGGCCAACCCGAGTTGAACTACAAGCATCATAAGCATCCAATATAAGCTAGCAAACTTAGCACTTACGTTAAAGTCGCCGTCCATAACACCAGAGAAGGTGTTGAACTGCGCTGGGTCGATGAAGAACGAGGGCACAAAGTGAACCTTGTTCACAGTGTCTGGGTGCTGGGTGAACTGCGTCCGCCAGCCGCTGGGCACATCGCCTGCGCCAAAGGTGCAAGATTCTCCAGCGAAGGTGGAGACAAATGCCTTGCCATCAACTTGGAGCTGGGCTGGGCTTGATGCGAACTGGTTCGTAAGGCTACGAATTGCAGCCGCGTTGTCGGCGGTCGAGCAGGGGAAGGAGCTGGTTGTGGGGTCAGCGACAAGCACAGCGTCTCGGTACATCCGACTGACCTCATGTCAAATGAGAAGAACAGCTTGAAGTTGGAGTTCATCTGCTCAGCAGCCTGGTACCTATACATTGTGTCAACGACCAGGAATACAGGTTGAATAATATTCACTTACGCATTCTGCGCTTGGGTAGTCGTGAAAGGGTCGTTACCAACGTTAAGCGCAAAGCCGTCGATACCGTTGGCCTGAGCCAGTGTCATATCGCTAGTCCAGTCATCGACAGTGAACGCCGCAGTGAGGCCGACGATGTGGTGCGCGACGACGACCTTGGGTACGCCTGACTGCCGGGGTACCCTGAGAGGGAGTGCATTGACAAATGCGGCGGCTGCGAGGAGGCCGAGAGAGGAGATGGCGGATCTGAAATGCATGAGTGCGGCGGGAGTTCGGCGTAAAGAGCGTGAGGCAGAGGGGAATGACGACTGGCGCCAGAAGCAAGAGAATAAGTTTAGAAAGAAAGAAGCCTCACGGTCGACGTGCAAGAGAACGTTGAAAGCGCTGCGACAACGGACGGGGGATGAGGGAAGCGTCGGGGGTTGTCTTTATACTCGCGCGGCACAGCGCGGTGGACGGCGCGCCTGTCACGTACAATACGCGGTGCGTAACAATGATGCTGAGAAGACGCTCGCATGGTGGCTATCAGAGAAATCCGGAGAGAGAACGAATTGTCCACAGCATCCCGGCTGATCACGGTGGTATTGTTCTTGTTCCTTGTCCTGATTTGGTTATTTGGCATCCTTGTTGACCCAAACAAATGCCTCCTGCCAAATGCGGCCACGGGCGCTAGCCGCTTGACGACCTCCCACGAGCGTCTAAGGGCGGATCCATGGCTGATATCGTCCCTGGTGGCCTACGACGCTGCCCCAGCTCTAAGAAAGATGCGTTGTCGTCTGAAACTTCCCCTGGAGAGCGGTGTTCATCGATCAAAACGGTTCTGTCCCGGACCCAGCGGTTGTTAGATTGCCATAACTCACCTGTACCAGTCCAGAGCGAACTAGTCCTTGCGTGGCCGGATGACTTCCACATGCTACGAACATAGCCGGGTAGCCATGTCCCTTGATCGCATTACATACTCCCATAAGGCATAGGGCTTGTCATTGCTGAGGCTCAAGTCAAGGATGGGCCAATTCTTGATCCTTCAAGCTGCTTGAGGGAGGCGACCGAGACTTGTTGAGGATAGACATTGCTTGCATCATGATCGGTTGGGCGCAACAGAGCCTTGTGTTCGTGCGTTGAATCAGGAATACATAGGACCAATGCCAAATGGTGGTCGGAGGAAGAGATGCACCACGTGAATATCATCCCTCGACACATCCAAAAGAAGCTAAATCGGGCCGATGATGCTGTGTTGGTCCGCACACTGACGCGGCCGCTGGCGGGATTCGGATGATGGCGTAAATCCAACGTGTTCGCTCTTGCTCTCTTGACCTCTGTACTTACCTTATCATAAATCCTACCTGAACAGCTGGACGAGCTATGTCAGAGAGCACCCGTAGGCGCAGCATGTCCGACGCGTTCACCATGCTCCGCAATCCCGAAGCCGCCGCCGCGGCGAGAGGCGATTTGATGAACATGCTCGAGCGAACCCGGTCAGTGCCGCCCAGACAGCTTACCAGGACATCACAACAAACCGATGACCTCCATCATGATGCGCCTACAGGCAGCGCGAGGCGCGGTTGGACGCGTTCGCGAGCTCACTTCCAAAGGTCACGGAACGCGAACTGATAACGCTCGGTCACTCAGGTGCGTTTCTTCCGGCAGCGCGCTGTTTGATGCGGGCGTTGATACTCTGCTTCCGGATTATGGTTCATGCAGACTCGACGTGTCCGATCTGCTTGACGTCCCTCCTCGCATTGCTGGCGGAGGAAGAGATGGCGCTCGCCATGGACTCCCCGGCCCACCCGGTCGAGGAGTTGGGGGTCACCAAGCTCGCACAGACCTGCGGCCATATCTTCTGTCGGAAAGAGTTAAGCACCGGCCGGACGGCCCTGCAAATTTCTCATATGCACCCGTGGCTGACTGTGTGCGTTCGCAGCATCCACGGATGGCTTTACCAGGGGGTGAGTGCCAAGTGCCGATCCCCCGGATGTAGATCGTGTGCATCAGCTCATGGCGACAACAGAACACGACATGCCCAACATGCCGCCGACCTTTCATCACGCCGGCACACGAGGAGGCCGGGACGCGTGGAGACGATTCCCCTGCGGTGCAGATGGCCCTCTACGACGACCTCATCAGCGCCGCGCTCGCTGCGCCCTCACAGTTCGACGAGAACCACCCACTATTTGGTAACCTCCCAGGCCTCATGCGAGGGGCCCAGCAGGACGCAGAGCGGCCAGCCGATGATCAACGAGAGGCGCATTTCGACTATGACGACGACAGGAGTGCGTTCTCTGGGATGTATTCATGATGTGTCCATTTAGATTTGAGAGCTCTTTACGCATTATATTCTTCGGGCAGATGTGGCTTACATATGAGGCACGCTCAGGGCCCTCCGGGGGTGGATATTTCGATTGTTTGACATCATGTATATTAGTAGATCTCCACGGGCACCTTATCTACGGCTGATGGTGTATACTCGGTGGAGTTGCGCCCTCATGTATACGAGCAGCCAAGATACTTCAAGTAACCAAACGATGTGGGTCAGCCTGAAATCGCCTGCGTACTACATGGACAAGCGCCAAGTAGGTATCCGGGGGTCGGGCCGTTCATCGAGAATGTACGAGACTGTGCTACTTACTCTTGCCAGTCAAAGGCTGGCAAGTCTACAGAAAGCCAGAGAAAGGGAAGGCCTCCAGATGAATGTACACGACGTTTGATCTCTCTCCACGCGGTCGTGATCATGCCCACTTTCACCCCCGATAGGTCTCTGCTCAACCCCAAATTTGACGGGTACAAGTTCTCTCCCCTGGAATATGAGGAAGTCACCTCGCACTATCCCTTAGAGCACAAGCTCTCGCAGACCAACGCCTCCGGGCGTGCTCCTCTGTCGTTCCAGGAAGTGCAGAGCCGCGTGCTGCACAATCATCTCACAATATGCAGCCAGTCGAAGCGGGCTGTGTACGTCGATGCGGAACTCAGGATCGTAGGAGTCGATCTGGACGAGGTAAGCTCTCAGGCTCAAGTCATATACGCGAGGTTGTGCTCACATCGCGTGTTTCCCTGTGGCGAAAATAGACCTCGCTTGTTCCTACAATCAGGGTGCTTTATGAGCTACCTAGGCCGATCCAGACGGACGCGGCGGAAACGCTGCAACGCGAATACCCGTCTGCTGCATTCGTGGATGCGACGTCCCTCCTAGTCTCAGACGGGTATGGCACGTTATACGCTCTTCGCTTGAGCGATTCTGGACCGGCAGAGCTGCTGGCCTCCTATGAGCTCGCAATCCCAGATACATACGAATCCGCACAGAGCTCGGTGCCCTTCCGCTTGCATCAGGCCGTATCCCCCGACGGCCATAGGATCATTGCGGTTCTTTCATCAAAACACTATCCCAAGGACACCCCCGAGCCATCTTCCAAGTCCCACAAAGCCTCTCCTGTAAAGTTCGACATCTGGGGCGTTCAGCTTGCGCTCCCCATCGCTCCTTCCGCCGACGTCCAGCTACTCTCGATCGTGTGGCACAGGCGCGGGGACGATGTCCCACTATACACCTCATACGACGCCTCCCAGCAAGCATTCCTCTTTGTTGGCAGCGCTTCCTATCTACCTCTCGCCGTTGCCCCAACACCCACATACGAACCATCCTCAGACGAGCTCGCGCCTATCCCACGCGCGGGCGAGAACCTAGACGGCCCACCCACACCCGCGCTCCCCGACATCCCCAAACCTCCGCCGTACTCGTGGACGCAGACTTCCGACACAGTAACGCTCGCGATCCCGCTCCCCTCCGACACCCCGACGGCGCACATCAAAGTCACGTTCGCGCCGCGCACGCTCACCGTACTCGTCGAGCGCGCCCCCACCCCCGCGCACCCCGCAGACGTCCCCGTCGTCGTCCCGCGCTACACGCTCCGCCCGCTCTGGGACGGCATCCAGCCGTGCACGAGCGTGTGGACGTTCGACCGCGACGCGGAGCGCGCGTACGGCGTGCTCGCGATCCACCTCGACAAGGCGCACGAGGGCACGCGCTGGCCGCAGGTCTTCGCGGAGCAGCCAGGTGCGCATGAAGAGGAGGAGGAGGTCCCGGAAACGCTCGACCCGACGGAGCTGTACGCAATCCGCGAGTCGCTCGAGAAGTACACCGCGGCGCTGCGCGAGGGCACGGACGCGAGCGGACTCGGACTCGGACGCGGCCTACCGAGCCTCGCGCAGGGCGAGCGCGACGACGAGGTCGACCTCACCGTCGGGAAGTCCGTGAGCCTCACCTGGGTCGGCGCATCGGCCACTTCGCCTCTCACCATAGGCGGGGACGCGCACGCGCACGGGGAGGATGCGCTGCTGGAGGTGCTCTCGACGCCCTTCCCCGGGTCCGCGCGCGCGTTCCCGCCATCGCTCGTCGCGAAGAACGGGCTTGACGGCGTGCTGTACACGCTGCGGGACGCGCCCGCCGCGTGGGCGCACACCGCGACGTACTCCGCGCTGGCGTTCGTGCTGGCGTCGAAGCGCGACACGCGCTTCGTGCACCACGTTGCGCACCGCGCCGTGTTTGCGTTCGAGAGCGGGACACAGGACCTCGGCGGGAACGTGTACATCTACCGTGGCGCGGGGCCGAAGGAGAATTGGGCGAAGCAGACTGTGCTGAAGATCGGGGGCGGGTCTGCGGGTGCGCTGCTGGGTGTAGGCTTGGTGAAAGTGCAAGAGAAGGTGGTGGTACTGTGTTTGTGCGAAGGCGAGCTGGTCGTATTGCACGGCGTAGTGTGATTCGGAATCTCGTAATCGACGTGGTATTGGTCAGGAGCGTTGCTTGACTTAGTACATAAGAGCAGCGCCGAGTAGCAAGACACCAAGCATTCATGTATGTACATTTACAGAGCAAAAACAGAGAGCTACATAAGCGCAACCAAGAATACAATCATTCAAAATCCTCCAAGGTCCAGGCCAAAGCATAACCCTATAGGTCCATCTCATCATCCCAATCTATATCCATATCGGTACGCGTATCCTCGGCCTTGGCCGGCTTGACCGCTCCATTGGCAGGTACGCCCGCGCTCGACGTCGCCGGACGATGCATCGCCTGGTTCTGCGGCTGAACGTGCGGCGTCCGGTTGTCGAATGACAGCCGAGTGTATGAATGCTCAGGCTTCGCAGAGAATTGCGCGGTAGAAGGCGCCCGAACCGGGCAGGGTCGCTGAGCAGGAGCCATCTTCTGGGCAGGCGGCGGCTTGGCGGAGCCTCCCCATTCCGCGAGCAGCGCAAGAACGTCGGGCTGGGGCGCCTGGGATGCGCTTTGGGGGAGCGCGACCACGGGCTTGCGTTCCACGGGCGTGATGTTCGTGGTCGGGGGGATGGGCGCAGGTGCAGGGGGCTTCAGCGGCGGGAGCTTGCGAGCGGAACTTTCGAGACGCGACGACGAAGGGCCCGCCATGGGCGTGTCCTCGTCACTGCTGTCGCCGAGCCACATCTCCTCGTCGGTGTCCTCGTCCCGGGGCCTCCTGATCAGGGGCACGCCGCCGACATGCGTTAGCGGCACCGTCTTGTGCTTTCTCTTCTTCGACGTCCCCCTTTCGGGAGTAGCGGATGAGGCTGGCGAGTCGTTGTCGCTATCGTTCTCATCTTTTCCGAAATGCTTCGGTTTCTCCCATTGGGATAAGTCCAGATTCAATGTGCCTTCTCGCCGAGGGATAGGCGGTTGGTCCGGAAGGCGCTGAGAGATGACCGGTGTGAGACTCGAGTAGCTTGAAATGGCGTGTAATACTGCGTACGCTCAAAGAGTACTTGCAAATTTGGAACCCACTCTTGCCGACATCCATCCACGCCTAAGGGGCATTGTTATTGAGGCAGTTATGTGGAATCAACACAAGGAGCGTACATACCCTTTCAACGACGTAGAGACCATCGTAACGGTAACCTTCCGCAGGAGCAAAATCCGAGCGAGACTTGTACCCGCGCACAACGCGCACAGGCTTCTTTGTGTATGAAGACACCTGGATGTATCGTCAGCACGTTCATCCGCATATACGAGATTGTAATGCTCACTCGGAGGGACTGATTTCGTGAATTCTGCCAGGATTGGTCACATGTCTGCGGACCTTCCCTAGGCTTTACGAGACGATGAATGTGGGTAAGTAACGTTGCAAGCCGCGATGAAAGGCATAATGCACACCTTCTCGCCGTCCTTGCGGTCGCGACCTCCACATCCGGTATATGTACTACATACGGAGCGTGTTAGCTGCTGTTTACAGTACATCACGTTCAGAATCGAGAGGTTGAATACGTAAAGCGATCATCGATAGCAGTCGCGAGCAAACGACGACAATAACCCGTCGGAGGTCGCGTCTTGCAGTGGAGGGACCAGAGGTGTTCTGCGATGGACCATGCAAGAGAACAAACACTCACAATTTGTACCCTTCATCCCTGTCGTCTTCGTACCCTCCAGAGAGCACTACACTATAACATCCCTCATCTTTACTTCCCGCGATTCCTGCGAGGATTCCTGAGTGCACGGAGGAGTGGTGGAGGAACAGTCTGTCGTGCGTGCACAGAATGCGCATCGTTGATTGAATGTTCGTTCGTGATACGTTCAAATTGAACGCGTTGATTTCAACAGAGAGATTCGAGGGGCCTGATGAGCATCGCAAGCATGACCTTGGCCTCGAGGAACGAACGCACCGATTCTCGAATGTCGACCCAACGGGTACGCCTGAGATATGGCCGAACACAGTCCTGCAAGACGTCGGGAATCAGGATTAATAACAACGCCGAGTTCACACATGAGCGACAGATATGGTCGCGGGAACAGATGGGGAAGCAGAACGGCATCAGTTAGCACGAGAAACGATTTCGACAATGGTGAGCGAGACTCACGAAGGCTGAGTACGCGTGATGGTTGGCTTGCTTTTGAAACCCATGGTAGGGGTACCAATGCGGGCAATTTGCGCGAGGAAAAAAGCAAGAAAGCGCGAGGGTATATGAGCGAGCAGAGGAACGTGGGGTGCAATGAGTAAGTTGATCGGGTTATAGACGCCCAGCGTCGATCGTCAATTATCAGAATCTGCACGAGCGCTTACGTCATGCCATTGTGGCGTAAGCGCCATAACAAGTAGGCGCCATATTCAACGCCCTCGTACTTCTTGGTCATCAGCGATATTGACCGATAATGACGATTGCGCGTCCTTGGCTTTGGCGGCGAATACGTCTACATGATCCACACAAGACCAATGTTACATAGCTGCAGCAGTTGACCGATACAGTGGGGAATACATCATCTACAGACCTCGTCATGCATGTACAAACGGGACGCGAACGCGAAAGACCATCGAGGAGGGTAAGGTGAAAGAGTACAACCACGCCAACTATGAAAACATCATCGGCTCGACATGAGCAAAGACACGCGCGGGGTAGCCGTAGAACGGATGTGTGCTAGTCCGATCTGTGATAGATATAAACAGGGTGAATGCGGGACGGGACAACAGAGACGGAGGGGGAGAGCCCGGGACAGAGAACGAAGCGACTACTTAGCAGGGAGGATGTTGCGACAGAATACAAACACCGGCGGATTAATACACTGCACATACGTTAACCGACCAGGACCACCTAAACCTTGAGCGGGCTCTCGCTCGAGTCGAGCAGCCCCTCTGCCTTCACCGCTGCGCTCGGCTCGTCGCCGGCGAGCCGCGGCTTCAGCTGCTTCGGTGTTGCGTCCCCGTTCGGCGACGGTGTCAACGGCGGTGGGGGCGCCTCGCCTTGCGTTGAGGGCCCATCCGAGGTGTATGTCGGAGATTCTGGGTCACTTGGATGAGACGGCTCGCTGTGCTCGTCGTGCTCTTCCACGCCCGACTCCGTGTCGTCCTCGTCCAGATCGCCCATCTCGACGTCGTTATCGCTGAACGCCCCCATGGCGTCCAGTTCCTGGAGCTGCTCCCGTAGGCTCTTTGTCATGTCGAGCTGGACACTCCGTCCGCCGAAGCCGAACCCGGCGTTGCTGAGGAGCGACCGCGCGTTGACACCATGACCCTCAGCGTCTTCTTCATCGCTGTCGTCATCGTCGTCATCGTCTGGCGTCGGATTAGGTATGAGCGATGTGTTGCCGCCAAGGATGCTGGCTAAGCCACCGAAAAGAGAATTCGAATCCTCGCCTATTATAGTGACACCCCGTTGTTCCCGCTCCTCTCGCTCTTTCCGTTCTCGCCGCCGCTGTTCGTAGGCCTCGCGCTTGACCTTGAAGGACATGAGCCGGCTCGTGGCGTAGAGTTGAGGAAGAATCTCCGGGGTTTGGTATCCATATTTGTTCTTCACCCTGTCCGTGACCCAGGTGTACCATTCTTCCTCTGTCCGACCATGCAACAATGCCACAATCATGACGGTCATGTTGTCGCAGCCAATGCCGGCGCCAGTGGTGGTATCGGGAGCTAGGCAGAGTTCGCAAATATCTTCACAGATCTCCGTAAGCTTTCGGCCGCGAGAGATGAGCAGCCGGACAACGTTCACAGCCTGCTGTGAGGTCAAACAGTCCCAGATACCTGGAGAACGACGTTAACAGCTGAAACGTGACAACGCAGGAGCCACCAACATACCGTCGCAAGCGATGATCACGAACTCGTCCTCCTCACTTATTGTGTGCTCGATGATTTCAGGATCGCATGTGATTATCTGCGCTTCCGGACGCAGAGAGGCGTTCTTCTTGTAGTCGAAGTCGCCGAGTGCCCTCGCCAACGCAAGATTTCCTGGTGAAAGGACGTCAAGCAAAGAAACAGTGAAATGTAAACCTACTGACCATTCACTCGCCCGTATTCAATGTAACCACCTGCAGCGACGATGCGGTTCCTCTCCTCTAACAACAAAGTGTGAGCACTACCGCCTATGGATAAGACAACCGCTGACTAACGTTCGTTTTGTGGCTTGTGGTCATAACTAAGAGGTTTCGCTTCGCCCTTGATACTAATCACTGAACGCGAGTCCCCTGCGTTCGCCTGTAGGGGTTTGTTGAGATTATGCCTAGCAATTGAGCTAGGCTATACCTACGACGTAGATCGTTCCTTCCTTCGTGACCAGAGCGGCTACCGCGGTACATCCTGACGAGTCCCGGGCAAAATCCGCACCTAAAGCGGGCAGGAAGAAGCTAAATCAGACATTGGCTACATTCCTGGTATGCATGGAGTTGCCCACTAGATCGGATATCGTCGTCAGTTCCAAGGAACGCATTCTTGAGAGCAAGGGGCCAGTTCTTCTCCTTATATGCCTGTTCCTGGACCAACCGGTGATGAAGATTTTGACCAGCGTATTTCGCCACCGCGCCGCCTGCAACGTACCGAGTATGAGATAAGCCATAGAAGGGAGATAGCGAGCGGACATACCGCCGTGACCGTCGTAGACCGCGAAGAAAGTGTTAGTGTCGACCTCAGATGTCTGATCGTCCAAGTTGAGTACGGCTGTATGTGCGTCCTCCATAGCTGCACGAGACATCAGCCAGCCATCCCTGAGCCCACACCATACCGCCAAGATGCGAAGTGAGGTGCAGGAAAGTGCCAATACACTCACTTATCCTCCATCCCTGCATCTCTGAAACACCGTACGCGAATTTGCCATTTCCGCCCTGCTCCGTCGTCTTGTCAGTAGCTGTAAAACCGCAGCATTGTCAGGAGAGCCCGCGCCGCGTCCGCCCAAGCACACATGCATACCGGGTATAGAGAGAGTTTGTCCCTGTATACAAGCACGAGGGTCAGCGCATGTTCGCCCATGTTCACGCCCCGCGTATGGGGTAAAAATCGCCAATCACGCACCATCTTTCACGTCGTCGGGGGGGAGGAAAAATAGGTGGTGCGGTTGATGAAACGGGTCCGACGGTCGTAGGCAGGGTTCGCGAAGAAAGCGGGGACTGGAGAAGGCTGGGGACAAGTCGTGTGGTGTATCGAGTCAAGCCTGGCTGAGGATCTGTTGACGGCTGTTTGCGGAGCAAAATCTCTAGTAGCGTTTCGCAGGTGGTGAGTCCCCAAAAAGGCAATCTGCTCCAATATTAGCGCGGATCTGCAGAACCGTCATTGCTATCATTTCCACTCACCATCATCTCGTTCTAGCACCGGCCATCTCGAGGAAATAACCTGAGCTACAGAGTAACAGTCCTCATGTCGGCTTGCTTACTTGGCGGCGCCGATCCTAGCTTCAGGCGGTGCACCTTGCCATGTATGCTCTGCAGTTGTGCGCTGATGAGAATGACAGGCCCCAAACACCCCCACAGAGTCTTGTGGAATATTCAAAAGCTTGATCAGGCTTGCGATACGATCCCATACAGATGTCATCTACCCTCCGAATTTGAAGGCATGAAGCTATCAACGCACTGTGGTTGACCTGGCGGCAGCTCGCACCGTCAGGCTGCAATGTATAGGGTAAGTCTTTCTGTGGCTCTGCGCATGCTTGATAACTGTGTGAGGTGCGTTACGTTTGACGATTTTGAACTTGTCGAAAGCTGCCCACCACGCACTCTGCAAGTTCCCGCAAGTTCAAGTGATACGTCCTCGGCCCGGCCCGCAAGCCCGACGGTATGTTTTCGGCGTTTAATGACGTACGTGCTAGATCTCTAGTCTGGACGTGCTTGGCACGGCAACGATGGACGGCCCATCTGTCTCACAAGAAACATTTTTTAGCTCATGCTCAGTGCACAAAGAACTCTATGCAGTAAGTTATCATCAGATGGTGTGAGATCCCCACTGAAAGAACACTGATTTGCAGAAGCAGTTCAGCGCCATCCATCTCGACACTCGTAGCGACCCAGCAATCGCGGCTTCGCGTTTAACAGGCGTAAACGAACTAACCATGGGTTTTTCTCCGACGCCAGTCGTTAAATCCCTATCACCGACTTCGGGCATGCCACGCTGGCGCATTTGCCCAGCTGACCGCGCCGTAGTAAGTACCCGCATACCTAAAGAGGCTTGAGACCGGATTGATGTAAGGTTGCGTCACAGGCGTTCCGTATGGCGACACTCGACGCTTCGTGAGCGCACATCCTTAGAAAGCAACCTCTGCCAGCGTCGTTGCTCGGCAAACCACCCCGAGCACACTGGATTACCACCTCATTGATGTTGTGTATGGTGTTAGAATGTTAAAGAGGGGCCTCGAGCATCCTCTGTCGCCTTTTCCCCCATATGATGACTGAGCAAATACCTATCTTCGCGGTGATTAGAAAGCAACGTCGCTGCGGTGGAAGACTGTGGGCGCACGGACACTGACACCGGCTTCACGTCCGAGCATATATAGCTGGGGTACCTGCCCCACAACGTCATCCGTTTTCAACCACTTCACACAACAGAAATGGCCACTGCAGCTGTACTCGCCCCGCACGACGTCCCGACGACGCTCAACTACTACGCGCCGCTCGACGGCTCAGAGGAACCTCCCTATGCATTTGTCGAGCCCCCGGCGGACGGCAAGCTCCGCTCTAACGTCGGCAGCGAGCCGTACCCCACAGTCATTCACGACGCTCGCGCCGCGGAGGAGGAGCTCACTCTCGACAAGAACGGCTTCCAGTTCTTGAAATGGCCGAGCATCGAGACCAAGTTCGACGACGACGCACGCATCAAGGAGAAGTACTACCCCGAGGTCGAGGAACTGCTCAAGACTGTCACTGGCGCCAAACGTGTGTTCATATTCGACCACACCATCAGGTATGCCGACTTCCTGAGAATCCCGACGTCGGGGATCCGCTACTGATACCACCGCTATAGGCGCCGCAAGCCTGGAGACCCCGGTGAGGACACCCCCGACAACCGAGGCCCTGCGGTCAGTACCACGCCACACACAAACTCGTGATAGTAGCACTCACAGCGGCACTGCAGGAGCGCGTGCACATCGACCAAACCTACCAAGCCAGCGAGAACCGCGTCAGGTACCACCTCCCCGACGACGCAGACCGCCTCCTCAAGTCGCGCGTGCGCCTCATCAACGTCTGGCGGCCCATCGAGAACCCCGTCGCGCACCACCCGCTCGCAGTCTCGGACTGGCGCTTCCTGGACGAGAAGGACCTCGTCCCGACGCGCCTCATCTACCCGCACCGCGAGGGCGGCACGTACAGCGTCCGCTACAACCCGAACCACCGCTGGTACTACCTCGCCGACCAGACCCCGGAGGAGGTCGTGCTCATCAAGTGCTACGACTCGGAGGAGGACCGCGCGCGCCTCACGCCCCACACGGCGTTTGCGGACCCTACGGCGCCCAAGGACGCGCCGCACCGCCAGTCGATTGAGGTCCGGGCGTTGGTCTTTGACTCGGAGTAGGCTGTGTTTGGGTGGAGCTATAGTGACTGGCGTGTGCGCGACTTATCTACCGGATCTAATTTTGTATTTCCCGGTGCTATATATGCAAGTGCTCGACATCATGCATCAGCTCATGCAGTATGACCATGAACGATATATCGATAAAGGACTGTCGGGCGATCGGTTACCGGCAGGATTTCTTGGTAGTCCCAATATTCAACTTCGAAGGAGCTTCGGCCACTCTGACGCTAAATTGCGAAATACACAACCGCTACCGCGTAGCTCCTCAAGTCTGAACACACAAATCACAACATGTAACACTACACACACCAAACTCTTGTTCCACTAAACTATAGACAACACACACGATGAGCGACGTATCATTAAGCAGTCAGTACAGAGAACGACGAGCAGGTAACGATACAAGGAGCGGACGGACAGCAACGGCCATAGATTCGTACAAACACCGCCGAACATAGTTACTAGCAATAAGATTACGAACCGCTACATTATCGGTAACACCCCCTCACTCCACGCATGCACACAAATATAGCCAGTGTCGATGCCAGAGGCCGTTCACTTCTTCTTCGCAGACCGTGTTTGCCCCTTGCCTGCGCTAGAACCTGAGACGGACCCCGTAGAGTCGCGTGGTAGGCTCTGTGCGCGTCGCGAGGGTGGGCCAGGGGTTCGCGCCCGAGGCGGGGACTGTCCCCGGTGATAGTCCGCCTCTTCGGCAGCGCCGTTCTCCAGGTCCTCGTCGTCCGGCGAGACAGCTCGAGCCTTGCCTTTGCCCTTGCCCTTGTCCCGGGCAGGGTTCGCTGGAGTACTGCTCCGCCAGCTGCGCCCACGCGACAGGGGGCGGTCTTCGGCGGATTCGAGGTCGCTGCCGACAGGATCGCTGTCCAGCGCATGCCTGGGTGGTGTATGAGAGAGCGGCCGGTCGTTCGCGTCGAGCTTGAACGAGACACGGCGTCCGCGAGCTTGGCTGCGTTGTCCCGGGGGCACCGACGCGGGACGCAGGATCGGGGAAGAGGTGATGGGGGACGATGGGATGGGCGAGGAGGGCGGGAGAGTGCCACTAGAGTACGCCGGGTTGACCCAGTGAGGATACATGGGCTGATAGCGCGTCGGACTGGAATGTGTTGCAGACCAAGACGGCCCGGAGGCCGAAGAAGAGGGTGTGTGGAAGTTCGGGTACGGAGCATGTGCGCGGTGACTCGGTGTCTGAGGTAGTCCATAGAATGGTAGCGGTAGACCCGGGTGATACCCAGACCCAGGTGGATGAGCGGAAGGTGGAATCAGGGCGCCAGTGGCGACGAAATAGGATGCCCACGCCATAGCCTCAGGCTGGTACATGGGGTGAGTAGGGTGTGGTAGATGTATTGGGCCAAGCGGATGCGAATCGAACGGCCCGCTGTTCGAGGCGTTGTGAATGCTTCCTGGCGGGAGTTGGGGATGAATGGGGTAATAAATGGGTAGCGGGGGTAACGGTGCCTCTGATATAGAACGGTGGCGGATGCGATCCGAACGCGCCGAGGCGGATTCTGTGTAACTTCTTTAAGTACTATTTTATTACATGCTACGCATAAAAACATACCATCTAGGTAGTCTGTCCGAACAGGAGACGATGTTGAAGGGCCCGCGTCCGAAGAATATCCGGAAGACCGTCCAGAACTTGGTTGTTTCTGCGGTGAGGGCTGTGACGAAGAACGTCTCTCAAGCGCACTGTCCAATGACGGGGTGGAAGATACCCTTCGACGCTTACGCCCTCTAGGTGGTATTGGTGGTGGGGAGGTGTCCCTGGAGCCAGCTCGCGATTTCGATCGCTCGCGCTGCAAAGCTGAAGGGGCAGGAGGCCGCCCCTGCTTGAGCGAGGGGGCGGTGGAGCCTTTACCTTTGCCGTCGGTATGTCTCAAATGTGATGGGGTTTCGGGAGCAGCTAGCTTTTTTGCCTTGGTCGATCCCGTCCGACGAGCTGTGATCAAGACCTCGGGCTTCATGCCAGGTCGTGAAGCCTTCTTGACTACCTTCATCACTGGCGAAGGTGAACGAGTCCGCGGGGAAGCCACTATAGGTTCGAGGGTGGTCGGTATGGTCTCTTCGATGCGGGGCTTTGGGACAAAACGGGGGCGAGGACGTGGCATTTTCGGGCTGGGTGTTTCGTCGCGAGTGAGATGGTCGTTCGCTTTGGGAGCGGTGTCGGGGGCTGAACACGACGAACGGGGAGGGGTGAAGAGCTGCAAGGGATGAGACAGCGAGGGTGAACGCGGTGAAGTAGCAGGATGCGCTTCTATGCGAGACTTGGACTTTGAACTCGCCCTAGCTTGCGACTGAGAGCGAGCACGCGATGCACCACGCTTCTGTATAGGCGGGCGCGACCGTGCTCGTCCCCGTGAAGGTGCAGTACATGGGGAGGGAGGTAAAGTGAGGTCAATGATGTCGTCGTTGGGCGGAACAGAACGCCGGGGTGGTATAGGCGTATCGTCGATCATCCACGTCGCAAGTTCGTCCTCCGATTCGTCGTCAAGTGGCGGCGGAGGCGGTTTTGACTTGCGACGTCGTGGTGTGGGCCTTGTTGGAGATGGCGAAGTCCGAACCTCGTCCCCGTCTGCTTCGTCGCCTATGAACTCCGTCGCGCAATCTATGCCGTATTCATCCAGCGCATACGAGTCGGGCGCGTCTCCGTCCGAAGGACTCCCAGTAGCCACGGGAATGTCGGCATCTTCTTCGTCGTCAGACTTCTCCTCGCCATAAAGTTCAATTCTCCGTCTTTCCGCCTCCTCGAATTCACGAAAGTCCTCAGCATCGACGGGATCCTGCTCGTCCACAGGAGGAACGTTCCAGTTTTTGTAGTACTCCAACTTCTCCTGCACAACAGGCTTCACGGCTGGTGGCGAAAGGAGGTCAAGCTCGTCTGCAGAGTCTTCGTCTCCTGCCGTATCCTCTCCCCCAGTACCCGCTTCGCTCTCGTCCTCCACAGCGCAACTAGCATCGTCGTCCGCGTCATCCAAGGCAGCGATGGCAAGGCCCCCAATTTCGTAAGATTGTGTCGCTGAACGCGTTACCCCGCGATCTCGAAGAAGTTTAAGCTGGCTGAGATCGATAATGTCATCCTCTTCCAATGGTCTGTTGTAGCGATCCGCGAGCTGGTCCCAAAAAGCAAATAGGCGACTACTGGAGTCGAGACGGAAGTCAGGGGGCTGCGAAGACGCTAACCGAGTCGATACAGAGCTAGAGGGTGTAGACGAGAGCCTTGGTCGTTTGGCGGGCGCAGGTTTGTCTGGAGCGCGCTGATAGACACGAGAGCCAGGGGGTGAAAGCGACGGGGTGATGAGTGGTGGTCTGAGTGGTGGCGGTAGGACCGTGTCGGATAGCGCAGAGGGACGGGGGTCCATGGGGAATAGCGTCGACGGCGAAGTCGCGCTCAGCCACACCGACACGCTCACGTCCCCTAGTCGGCAATGCCCTTTCAACCAGCACGTGATACATACGTGCCTATCCACGCGTCGCGTCTCCCAGCTGTTTCCCCTCGTCGCGTCTTTCCTCCTACCACCATCATCTGCTACTGGTCACAATCCTCAGAACATTTGTTTAGCTGCGCCGCTCAGTAATGCAACCATGGACACCTCAGCATGTCCTACTAGCACAAAAAGTCGACAACTATCGGCAGTAATACCTCAGGAGCCCCGACGATTGGCGTACGGAACGCCGATCAGTACCGCACCATTAGTTCACGGCCGTTGAAGAGGTCTTGTGCCACCTTTTCCCAACCCTGAGTCTGCTTCTGGGTATAGGGCATCTTCCTTCCGTTCAACTAGCGGCCTGCGATCGTGGCTACGGCGTGTTCTACACGAGGACAAAGGCCCGCCCGGCTTCCTGTGCCCACGGACCCCGAATCCTGCACCTCTCATCCGTCATCGGACCAGCTGCGAGCCGCTCTCCCGTGCGTTGACTCTCGAATCGAGCCATCAGCGCGCGTTTCTACCAGGCGGAAACACGAGAGATGAACGCTTCTCACTCATCAAGCCCTTTTTTGGTGTTCCGGCATCTGTCTGCCCATGAGTGGCGCCTTAATGTTCGCCGTAGACGAGCATGTCTACCAAACTAGCTCCGGAAGACGAGGTGGGATCATTCCGCAACACACGTCGACGTATTGACATTACAAAGTAGGCCTTAGTAAGTGTCACTCGACCTGTACGCTGCCACAGGCAGTCCAGAACTAGGCCCTATGAGCGCCGCTCTGAACTCGGCCACATCGAAGGCCAGTAGAATTCTTATCCACGTCATCACTACCTATCGAGGCGGTCGCAGTCACCATTTCAGGGGAGTACATAGCTTGAACTCCAGCCGGCCGGCTTCTCAAGAAGAAATAGACCAACAAAATAAGGACGCGCCTGAAGGCGCTACTCTTCGCAGCCTCGGAAATGAACACAATAAGCGGTTGGATTCGGGCGTACAGGCACGCGCCGCGGCGGCCGGCTGTGGCAAATTCGCCTCGGCTGCGTTGAACGCAAGCGACGCAGGCAGCAGGCCGGAGCAAGCAAGAACAGGGAGCTCAACGGCGGAGGCGTGCTATCGGAGCTGACACTGCTTCACCCCGCTACGCGGCGTGAAGACGGCCTACGCAGAACAGCACACCGGCCATGACTTAGGAGCGAGGGACACGGCGATCCCATTGGAACTGAGTGGACAACGTCTGGTATGTCCGTCACCGATGACCAAACAGCGGGATGCTGTAGCTTACAAAACAGGAAGAGCAGCGGGGCCGCACGTTCGTAGACCCTTCGACGATGCAAACGGCCGCTGCAAGCGCATCATTGGGCGTGGCGCGGCAGGTAATGCCTCAAAGCACGTCCTGCAGCGCGTGCAGACCAGCACCGCCGTGTCGTATTCAACGATGTTAATTTACCCCCGCCATGAGAGGGGTTAGCGCAACGTCGAGGATCCTTTCCGTTGATGATGACGGCCGCCCACCTAGACCTTCCCATCGAGAACTGAGCTCGCGTCCAACGGGAGAATGTCCGGAGAAGCTATCCGAGGAGATGGCCGCAACCCCCACAATCTTATCCAGATACTGAATGAGCGCGATGGCGGGGTATCAGCACAGATAGCGGGCATGCCCCTTCCCCACACGCCTTCCCAGGCACTTGCAGTCACGCTCTGGGACACCACGGCGGGATGTGTCAGGCGGCGCACCATATCCGCTGCGCGACGATCCCAAAAACGTTCGTGGTGCCGGCTGCCGCCCACTGGTTCGATGGCGCGCTCGGTTGCGCGCGGGGGTCTTCGAGGTTCTGTGAGGGCCCACCCGAGGCCTATGCACGCGTCGAACATCACCTGCTGAGGCGTGCTGGGTGGATGACGCGCAGCGTGCTAGAACCATCGCCCCTCCCATGTCCTTACCAATACGGTCTGCGGCGGTGAGTGGCATCCTGGAAGTAATGATCCATGGGCACGTTACTGAACGGCTTGCGCGCTGACCTGAACCGCAGACGAAAGAAGTTCATGATTTGCGCTGCGGACATGAGCCAGCAGGGTTGGCCGCCAAGGTCGCAGCTCGTTCGTCTTGGAGCACAAGACCAGTTGCGATGCAGAATCGAGCACCGGTACGTACGCTCTGAAAGGCGTGATGTGGGAGTGGGTCTGATTCTCTGTCCTTCACATACGATCCAGGCCTATACGAAACGCCGCTCCTCGTCACTCAACGCAACCATCATGTGCTAGCAAGTCACACGAGCCAAATACAGAGACGCACATAACGTTAAAGTTACCATCCCGTACGTAAAGAGGTCCGTATGCTTTGGGTTTCAGGTAAGTCCACGGGCTTCCGAAGTCATCAAAGACGTATCATCTGCGCCACAGACATTCTGCGCATGAGAAACAGAACGCTAGAACACTGAAATTTTCGCAAAAAGGTCCTTTCTCAGCCACTGAGGTCGGCCTATGAACCCGGTCCCGAGGAACATACGAGGCTTTAGACGTTGGAGATTTGCGGGAGGAGGAGACCACCAGCGCGGACACTAGAACGGCAGCAACATCGATACTAAAAGTCGGGATCGTGACGGGATGACGGGAAGCCAGCTGCTCAAGTCATGTCACAGACCACACCTACGTCCAACCATAACCACGACCAGAGATCAGCATGGCAAGCCGGTATCCTATTTGACGCCATCGTCTGGCCTGCGTGCCCACCCCTGAACTTCGCTGGACGTGCTAACTATGATCATTTGCGAAACCCAAATAGTAACTTCCCGCCGACGAGATCCTGGCGTCGCGGTGATAAACGCAATTGGATGATGACATTCGGAACACACTAGGGCCCTGTCACACCCGCGCACCCTGCAGTTGCGAAGTCGCAATATCATTGTGACATGCGACCAGTGACACCTTCCCTTCGCAGCAAGCCCGTCCCCGCCCAGGCCGCTGTGGCTTATCGCAGGCAAAGACTGTTTGGGACGCATGCCCGCGGTTCTGCCGAAAACCTCCGCCTGGCCTGCGGCTTCTGTTATGACACGGGGCGTTAGCTCGGGGGCGCTCGTGTGATCATTCGCGTCCTTGCGCGCATCCCAGATTCGCAGATTCGCTCTCTGCCACATTCTAACACTAGAGCCACTCGCCCGGAGGTATATTATGTCGCCAGATGCAACCGTTCAGACTCACCCCGCCTCCGTCGAGCTTCCTGCGATTCGCCTCTTTCCAGCTTCAGCCTCCTTCGCCTACCGCGAACTACCGCTTCCACCATGACTTCCACCGTCGCCCGCATGCCCCGGCCCACTGTTAAGGTGAGGATGCAGTGCATGGATGACATCATCTACCACTGCCGCTTACCGACGCCTCTTTGTACAGCGTGCAGCGCTCACTTGGCCCGGCGACGCGTCGCGTCGTAGCCATTTCGAGGACTTCCTCCGCGAGATTGGTGCCGACCCCGAGTCGACGCACCTGTGCTGCAAGGGTGAGTCCGTCCAAACGCCACCCACACTAGTGCGCCAGGCTGATCACGTCGCTGCCAACAGGGACCTCGCCGCATCCGCATGCCCACCCGCACACGCACGCACACGACCACCGGGGATCGACAACCTCGCTCGCATCTAAAACGCGATCGACGTCGAAAGTGGTGAGTGCGATCTCAGATTCCGCTGAGTTATCTCCGCTGAATGCCATGTGCTGTCCACAGTTCGACAAGACGCGTGCTTCCCCCGAGGGCGAGGGCCGCCGCCCGAACAACGGCGCACACACTCGCCCCGCGAGCACCCGGGCGCGGACGATGTCCACGCCGAGGGTGTCTAGGACGATGTCCCCAGCCCTCCCTGTCGCACCAAAGAGCCCCGCGCTCTCCTACATCGATCTCGAGGGCCACGACGCGGCGCCGTCGTACACCTACCTCTCCTCCGCCCGCGACGCGCTCCTCACCGTGGTGGGCAGCACACCCATCGATGAACGCCCCTCGCGCTCTCCTGTCAGGAACTTCTTCCACGACCGCGCTCCCGCGTCTCACTCTCCTGACTCAGAGAGCCCCTCCCCCCTGACCGCGGAGACTCTCGCCCACCGCGCCCACTCCCACTCCCGCCCTCGTCGTCGTTCAGCGAGCCGCACGCCCTCCATCGACTCGCTCGACACCGCGTCGTCGTCCGAGGCCCCCGCGACGCCGCGGACCCACTCCGTGCTCGCCCACGAGCTGCCGTCGCTCGACGACCTCGAGCGCTCCTCGCGCTTCCGCGTCGAGAGCACCTGCGTGAAGTGCCATCGCCCAGGGTCGAACTTCCCGAGCTGCGCCAAATGCGGCGAGCGCTGGTGCTCGCGCGAGTGCCGGCTGCAGGCGCAGGAGCAGCGCGGCGTCGCCGGGGCCCGCGCACATGCCTGCCACGGGCGTGCTGCGAGCGCATGACGGGTCGCGGCAGGGTCAGACGTCGGGACGCCGTGGCGTGCACTCCAGACACTAGAGTAGAGTTTCGGCACACAACATTATGCATGGGACACGTACAAATGCACCCGCCCGGGGCGCTCTCCAGGGGACAGGTTCTTCGGCGGGTACGCTGCTATCATATGATTTGTATCGTTAGTCTTGTTGCTGCATATGCACGAATGGTTTTCTCATGGATGTCGTGTGCCCTCTCGCGAAGGATGATTTCCCATATGCCTGCTCGAAGGCGGGCTCCCGTACGCCCGTCTGGACACACGAGAACATGTCTTATCTGGTCGTATACGTCCATGCAAGTGCCTTATACGTACGACACCGCGTTGGAAGAGCCTCAAGCGGTGGCGGCGAGCCCAAATTTGCCAGCGGCCGTGCTTCGTAGGTTCGATGTGTTCGCCGGCGGCGAGACGGCACGCTCCTACCGTTCACTGTCCTGAGCCGCCCAAGAATGCTTCCTGGTGGAGAGACCTGCACGAACGAGTAGATCTGACCAGCACTGCAATGGAGATCGAGGACGAAAGCGTACCGGCTGTGAGGTGAGCACAGTGCTCTGTGGCATTGATGATTGAGCACTTTACTTACAGCTTATGTATAGCTCGTTTCACAGGATGTCTCCGATCCGGATCTCGACTAGGTGACCCTATTAATCCCCGGTTCCCGTGGTATCTGCCAACTGATGGTCGTGTGCCACACGGCCACCAATGGGAACGCAGAACAGCGGTTTGGACAGCGTCCGTGATATCCAGGACGCCAGAAGCGGCATTTGGGTGCTCGACGTGCGTACTGGCGTGCTGGAGAGGAGGAAACGGCGATAAGAGGCAAGATTGGTCGGGGCGTCAACGATTGGGGCCTTGGAGTTTGGAGCGGGCGTCGGTGAGCGATACGATAAATATTTTCCAGATGTGCTGGGCATCTCGCATTCTTTTCCTCCTCTCTCCGCCGCTCGCCCCTCATTCTCCAGCAAAAACACAGTGGCGGCTGCGGGACAAGCAGTCTCGAGCGGGAAAATAGATTGCACAGTCGATCAATTCAGGGCTGCAGAGAATACACAACAGACGCCCGTGGCCTAAAAGTCGGTCGTGTGACAGTCTATTCGATGATCCTGCTCATTTAAAATGCTCGCTCCAGCCGCACCCTCCTCCCAGCTCCCCGCCTAATCTCCCCGACACATCCTTGCTCTCCATGTCCGCCACAGCCGTGTGCGAGACCACGGTAACGCTGCACAAGCAACATACCAACGACCACCACTCCCCGCAGCCGACGTCGGAACGCTATCTCTGGGTACGTCGCACCCGCCTCCATACCTCTGCTCCGCTCTCATGACCGCTCCAGCCGTCGTTTAGCAGTCTGCGCGCGAGCAGCAGCAAAAGCAGGTCGACTTCTCTGCGAGTCGTATCCTCCGAATCTACCCCGACTCCTGTCGAGAAGCCCGCCGCTTCCAGGACCGAACCCGCTGCGCCGGGTCCAGGAACGGTGCCGGTGAGAGCGTCCCCCGACTGTCCATCTCTCCATGCGTCTGCGTCCGCCACAGCTGCGGGGCCAGTACGGGACCAGGCCCGACCGCCTGTGGCTGAGCTGCCAGCTATCAAGACAGCCAAGGCTCACCATCTACATCATGTACGAGCGAGGTCAGCCACAGCCATCGGCGAGCCTAGTCTAATCTATCTGGACTCCCCGTCGACGCGGACGACTCCCCGACCTCGCGCATCGTCATCTGCGACCATGGGCACCCAGCCTCGCCCGCGCCCGCGCCTCCCCTCCATGCTCTCCTCCGTCTTGACCAACCCCAAAGCTCCGGTGCAGACCCGCATCGCATCGCCCAGCCATTCGGATCTCGTAGGCTCGTTCGCACCCACCAGCAGCCCTCGAGAACGATTGCTGAGCCTCTTTTCTCCTGGCGCCACCCCCTCTCGTACGCTGCCGGGCCCACGTTCAACACGCCACGCCTCGCTCCGACTCCCCGCAGATCGCGTTCCGCGCGAACACCTAGCCCCGGTGAGGCGCAAACAACAGACAGCCTCGTCCCCCATCGACTCTCCGCCGAGTCCCGCACTCCCGTCCATCTGCCGCACGCCTTCGTCCTACACCGGCTCCGAGTACTTCTCCACCGCGCCGTCCTCCGCGGGGCCTGCGACGCCCGTGCACACCATGACTCCGCTGCCACCCCCGATGCTCGCGCGCAAGGCCGAGACGTCGTCGCTCCACCCCGTACTCGAGGGCCTCGAGCGCGCGTCAATGTTTGCTGTGCGCACGGCGTGCGCGAGCTGCGGCCGGAACGGCTCGAATTTCCCGTGCTGCCCTAGGTGCGGCGAGATGTGGTGCTCGCGCGGCTGCCGTCTGCAAAAGGGGAACGGAAAGCGGCATATCTGCGCGTCGCGCGGTAAGTAACTGCAAACGTGCGCGCGCGACGTATACTTTTCTCTCTCATTCGGCGCGCGTTTCTTCTGCGCGCCACGGACTCAGGAGCCTCAGGCTCGTCCTCCGTCTGCATCCCGTGTATGTGTGTACATGCCGCGACCGTTTGCTCTAGCTTGTGTTGTTTTCCTTGCACGTTCGTCGATGTTTTGCCCCACTAGAGATCCGTCGAGGGTTTTTGCCTCTTGTAGCATGCTGTATCATACAACGTTTAGGTTCCCCATCATTTATCTCGCCTTCGTATACCTTGCTACATTCAACCGTCGTAGGAAAGCGTCGTCGATTCACTCACATCTTGTACATATGCATCATCTATCGTCTCAATCTCAATTACTTGTCCACTTCCCTGTTCACTATCAGCCCGTCTATGTAGACACTTGCTGCGAAGGCTCAACTGACGCCAAGTCGACATCCATTACTCCGAGAACGCAATGTATTGCTTGCCCAACATAATCCAAAACGGCCACCCAAACGGCGCGATGACATTAGCAAAGCACGCTAGAACTTGATCTTCTTCCCCTGCCCCGGGACGATGCTCGGATTGAGCTTTGCCTTCAATCTCTTCTTTGCCTCCCACGACGGATGCAGCTCCCCCTCACTTGGCCCGCTCGCACCGGTCCCCGAACCCGTACCTGCGCCCCTCCCCGCGCCCGCCTCACCAGGCTGCCTCTTCGGCCAGCCCGCGTCCGTGGGCGGCGGTCGCGCACCACCAAATTGTAGTCCCTGTGTGCCGCCTCCGCCTCGCCCGCGAGAGGGACGCGCACTAGACTGGGCGCGGTCGCGTCCTGCGCCCTGCTGCTGGCGCGGCGCCTTCTGCTGCTGCTGCTGCTGGCTCTTGACGTGATTAGCGTTCTTGCCGTACTTCTTTTCCCAGATCCTGCGTGCACGGACGACGTGTCAGAGGGACATCAGACAGACGGAGAATATGCGGGAGCAAGGCAAGGGTGCATGCCGAATGGCGAGCGCGGACGTACATTCTGCGTGCGCGCTGCCCGCGCCGGTTCTTCCGGGGCGCATCTGCGGCGTCGCCTTCTGCGTCCGCGTCGGACAGGTCGGATGCGGACGAGTCGCCGCGCGTGTAGCCGACGGCGAGCGAGGGAAGGAACGTCGACTCGCCCGCTTTGGGCTTGCTGCCCGGCTCTTTCGCCGGGGTTTTGGCTTTTGACTTTGGCTGTGCTGCGGCGGGGGCTTCGTCGCCGTCCTCCTCGCTCCCGCTGACCCCGTCCTCGTCCTCGTCCTCGTCCTCGTCGGACGATGCGGCGTCGGAGTGGTCGCCGCCATCGACGGATCCGGACTCCCAGCCTGCACCATCCTCGTCTCCGTCCACTGTGCCGGATTCCCAGCCTGCCTCGTCCACCGCTGCTTCAGTGTCGCTTTCGCCTTCCTCACCGGAGCCGCTAGGAGCTGCGAGTCGCACTTTCTTGCTCTTGACAGACATTGTATCCAGCGTGTCGTCTTCCTCCCCGTCTTCGATTTCTTCTTCCTCTTCCTTGAATTTAGCTGCAGCAAGTGAGGGATCCAGGATCTCCTTCAGGGTCTTCACAACGATATGCACCGCATCTGAAATCGTTTTTGAACTGAGTAATCTGCTGTGCACCTTCGCAGCGGAAGAGCCAGGTTCCTGTGGTTGTACCAGACTTTCGGAGAGTTTCTCGAGCGCAGTCTTGATACCCTCGTTCTCTGAAAGCAGTCGGTCTTTCAAGATCTTCGTCTTGAGTGCCGTGTTCGCGAAGGGTTCATGGTCGATGTGCTATAACAGGTGTCAGAAAAATAATGATATAGCGCGAATACTCAGAAACGCAGTCCACCTTCAGCACTTCAAGCTGGCGCTCCAGCTCAACGGCGTCTTCTCCCTTCATGTTCCCTTTCGTAAGCTTCTCTCCTCTGATCACCCATGAGGACCCAACCGGAGACGAGAAGGGCGCTGCCTACCTAGATGCCTTCAACCGTTTCACCAGCTTCCGGAGCTCGAACGCTGCCGCCTTCTTCGCCGCCTTACGCACCTCTTGCAGACCATGATGCTGGTGTACACTTAGCACACTCAGTCTGCGCTGGCATCGCTCGCAAGCCTGGTGGAATTGTACACACTAGTTTCTTTCCAATGACCTCCTCCACCGGGACCTCGCGTTTGGGCGGCGGCGCTTTCACTTTCTTGCTGTCAGAACGCTTTCGTTTCGTGCCTCGCTGAGCATTCGTATCTTTTTGCGACGTCGGGGCCATGGGTGCTGTGGTGTTCGCGAAGGCAGAAAGGCTACAGAGACGGTGAAAGGACTTGCTAGAGGATCGCGAGAGAATAGCATATGATGCCGCGGGCGTTTAGCTGCAACTTTGCGCGCCTCTTTAAAGTTGAGCGTGCATGACACCGGGGGCACCATGTCATAAAACCTCGTGTTAAACAGTGATCACACCCTGACCAATGTCCAAATGCGTTTTCAGTGGCTCAGTGTGTGCCACTTTGACTACATCATTATCACACGAGGCATTCAAAGTATGATTAGTATGTTACACAATTTTCCTGTTTTGTTTCAATGTTTTCAAGAAGACAGAGTCGTATAAAGGCGTGCTTTATATGGTCAAAGGATACCATATAATCATCATATAACGAGGTGTAACACAGGATGGTGCCCCCGGTGTGATCATCGGCCCGTCGTGCCGCTCGGTCCGGAACCCCGATGCAAACTCCCAGCGTTTGTGGCGGTGTCGGGGCTTTAAAAGGTAAGGAGAAATCAAGTTTCGAGCCATTGCTCGTATGTGAGCTGTTTGCTTGTTTGGATTAAAACATAGAGGTCATTCCATTGCTAGGCTATTCGAATTTCAGAGCCAGAACTTGAAGGTCCAAGTGTGAACGCTTCATTTACCGCCGTCGCTTCGCGTCCCATGGGATGTCCCGCATAGCATCATAGTGCCGTGCGTATATACATCATGTACTTACCACGAATCAACTCAATTGTAGCCTAGGGATACCCGAGCTAAAATCGAATATGCGCACTGGGCTGTTCATTAACCAGTCACAGAGAAGTCCATTACAAGTCCATTACAGAGCAATGAGACGGAAAACATGTCAAATTAAATTGCTTCGTACACCGCAAATAACGAGTTCTCCAGTTTCCACCGTGGAATAATCGGGTAAACCTGCGCAATCTACATTGAGAACGGCAGGTTAAGCTGACACCTGATGGCGTTAAATCAGAGACGTGTATTCAAAAGAAAGGATACCGGCCGCACCGTTGGGAACTTGAAGCAGCAGTAGCACCACTAGTGGTAAAACAGCCCCCCTAGGTTATTGTGATTCGGAAGGGAGAGGGCGGATGGCGGCCCCGGCCGCACGGTGCTGGGAGCTGCCCCAACGATGATAGCTTGCGCAAAGATGGCGAGCATGAGGACGGCGCGGAGGGAAGGCATTGGTGGATAGAAAGAGTATATGATGTGATATCAAATTGAGGTGTTGTTGAGTATCAGAAGTGTCCCTCTGGGTTGCGAGGAGCTGGCTGGTATGCACAAAGCATGTCATCCACTAGAGCTTTTATATCTGCCTCCCAAGGCTCTGCCAGCCTGTGTCGTACGCGGATTCATGCTAACATGTGTAGCATGAGATCACTTTCACCAGCATGGTACCTGCTGTGAAGTTCGATTGAACCCTTGCACGGATCCTTCATTTCCTGTGAGCGCGGTGCGGTGCAGTGAGTCCAGCGCAGAGACATGTAGGGAAATCGGAACTGCCCTTCAACGTTTCTCCCCCCTCGTGTGTTAGCCGATGCAGCTCTTATTGTCTCGAGTCGCATCATGCGCCGGGTCCGCGCTGGACGCTCGGCGCCGGGTAGTGTCGCTGATGAACATGTACTAGCCTATAGTAAGACCAATCCCGGTTCCGCACCTCTTGCGCTCTAACGTCTCGGGCGATGGTTTGGAAAAAACGTAGACGAAAGCCGTAGTCGTTTGATGTGTGGTCATTATCACCGTGGCGCGCTGAATAGGTTCAGGTTTCGCGCAAAGAGACCGAGTAGTGAGACCTCCCGCCTTAGCAGCGCGCTCGTCCGCGCCTTCAATCAAGCGTACACCTATAAACACGTTACCAGCGGTGAATCCTGACATAGGAGCTCGTCGGATGCGAGTTCCAGCGCGCTCTACCACAGCCCTCACCGGTATGTGCAGGGATGTCCTTGATGCAAGTTTGATGTCTGCCAGGTGTGTGCCGCTGTCAGACATCCAATCAGTCGCAAGTTGGGTACATCCCGATATAGTAATTCCCGCCAACGTTCTTAGTAGTTGCTATCAGGCATCGTGCTTCCCGCAGCCTCGACGTTCCACGCCGTCGAAGACTAGCTTGGATAGTGGCCGACTTACATACGGTGACGCTGAGCTAGTCATGGTGCGATATAAGGGGAAAGGCGCTCCGAGAGGTGTACGAGTCGCCCCGGCGATAGGGTGAGTTATCACGACCCGCGACTCGCACGGCATAGACGATACGCGATACAACGCCCCCAGTCCGAGCTAACCTCTCCAGCTGCCCCACGCACACTTCACGATGTCGCCAGTCCATCTAGGAGACACGAAGGGCATCTCTGTCCTTGACTTTGGCGCGTTTCTGGACGGCTCGGCGAAGCAGGAGGTCGCGAGCGCGATGCTGGACTCGTTCAAGCGCGTGGGCTTCGTGTATCTCGTCAACCATGGAATTCCCCAGGAGAAGATCGACGACATGTTCCAGTGGGTATGTGCGCGGCGTGATACTATGTGGCGCATTGTGCGTATGCTGAAGCTCATCTGCAGTCTAAACGCTTCTTCGCGCAGCCGACGGAGGTCAAGCAGCTCGCACCGCATCCGCCGTCTGGAACACATCACCGAGGTATCTCTCCGTGCCTGACATACGCTTATCGGAGCTTACCGAGTCTCTGCAGGGTACTCCGCCCCTGGGGTCGAGAAAGTGGTGCAGCACGTCTACGACGAAGCAAGCCTGAAAGACATCCGCGCCAAGGCGCCAGACATGAAGGAGAGCTTCGAATGCGGCTGGGAGGACAGCGTCTCGATGCCGAACATATGGCTCCCAGACGGCGTCCTTCCCGGCTTTAAAGACGCATGCATGGACTTCTACTGGGTGGGTTAACTGGCGCACCCCCGGTTCAGCGAGGACTCACTGATACCGTGTATGCACGATGTGCATATCGAACAGACCTGCCACAAAACCGAGCTGCAGATCCTGCGCGCGCTGTCGCTCGGGCTCGGCATCTCCGAGGACCACCTCGTGCCCCACCACAACGGCCACGACAACCAGCTCAGGCTGCTGCACTACCCGAGGTGCTCCGCGAGATGCCCATTGAGGTGGAGAAACCTGCTAACGTAGCCAGCAGTGTCCCAGCGCGCGAGCTCCTCGACGAGAAGATTACGCGGATCGACGCGCACTCGGACTTCGGGTCCATCACGCTGCTGCTGCAGGACGACGTCGGGGGCCTCGAGATCGAGGACCCGAGCCGCCCCGGGAGCTTCACGGTGAGCGGCGAGCGGTAGACACCTCACTAGCTCCGCGTTGCCTCGTCTCTGGCTGAATGACATACTCCCTAGGACGCGCCCCCCGTGCCCGGTGCGCTCATAGTGAACGCGGGAGACTTCATGATGCGCTGTGAGTCCTGAAACACAACGCCCGCGCGCGATGTGTTCGCGTTCGTGCAGCTCATCTCACGCCTGCACCCCTGTGCTATGCTACGGTGCTACTAGGGTCCAACGACGTGATTCGCAGCACGATCCACCGCGTCCGCGCGCCGCCGCATTTATCCAGCACGGACGGGATGACCCCCGAGCGGTACTCCATACCATACGTGCGTACCAGTCCGGGTCTCACCTGACATCGCTTACCTATTGCTATGTTGACGTTTGGCGTTCTCGTTTGCGCTCGCGGTGGGCAGTTCTGCTCCCCGGTGAGCCCCGTGCTTCATCACCGTCACTGACACGCCGCTCATTATATGCATGCTATTATGCCAGGATTTCTTTGCCGTGATCGAGTGCCTCCCTGGCACGTACACCGAGGCGAGCCCGCCCAAGTACCCGTCCATCTCCGTGAGTCTCTTTCTTTCATGATGCATGGTTCTGGATCCTGACTCCTGCGTAGGCAAACCAATACATCCTGCAGCGCCTGGCAGCGACATACTGAGTCTCCACGCGCGAACTTGTACTACTACTACCACCTGTCCACCTGTGCGCATATGTTGTATGCTGTATCAACCACGCGCCCACTGTCGACGTCGAGCTGCAGCTCAGCGCTATCATCCTGTACACCTCCTTCAACACAAAACGAAATCCCGACAGCGCGAAACATCGATAGCAACGTATCCCAAATCCACAATCCAGTAATACATCCAATAACGCGATCGCGGGAATATGATACAAATAAGTCAGTCAGCCGGATACCGACACCGCTCCCCATAGTCACTAGTGCATCGAGTCTGAGGCCTGAGGTCTATTCCGTAGTGCGTGCGTGGTGCGAGAGAGAGCGGGGAGCGGGAATGGGTATCGGCGTCTGGCGGTGAGCGTGAGCGCGTTTCAGAGTGTGAGGTCCTGACTGCTGAGGAGCCTCCTGCGGCGGGGCGGCGGACGGGCGGCAGCGCCCGTCCGGTGCATGTATGCGCGCGTCCGGGCCCCCCGAAGCCGGGTGGGTCGTCGCACGGCGCGCGGCGGGGAGCGAGGGTTGAAGCTCGGGAGTGCAATGGCGGTGGTACAATGGCGGTGGTACAGTGTGGGCAGCGGGCACAGAGGCGGGCGAAGGGGGGCTGCGCTACGCGGACGCGGGGAGGAAGACGAGGTCGGGCGAGGGCGTCTTCTGCGGGAGGAGCCACGTCTGCGCGACGCGGCGCGCGACGACCTGCCCGTGGCGGATCGTCGTGCGCGAGAAGGACGGGTTCAGCGCCGCGCCGTGCAGCGTGTCGTTCTCGTGCAGCAGCACGAAGTCCGCGAGCATCCCGCGCGCGGGCGTCAGCGACGCGCACGGCGCGCCCTTGTGCACGCCGCCGATCGCGAGCCGTGCGTTTAGCGTCACGGATTCCTATGGAATGGCAAGCGAGACGAGACGCACGGTCAGCGATGCGGGGAGAGCGGGAGAGGTGGATACTTACGAGCAGCGCGCGGCAGTCCTTTTTCGTGCCCGCCTGGAAGACGGCGACGCCGAGCGGGCAGAGCCCGAGGGGGTCCACGGGTCCCTGCGGCGTAAACGCGTTCTCGACATTGTTCACCGCCATCGCGACCCGGAGGTCGTGCTCCTCCGCGAGGCGCGGCACATTCAGCGTGCTCCGGGGCGCGCTCTCCATGTGCCGGCCCATCATGTATAGGTCGCTCGTCGGGAGGCCGATGAGCGTGACCGGCAGACGTTCCTCCACGAGCGCCGCGCGCAGGCGCGCCCACTCGTCCGCGGTGAAAAGCGTGAGGCGCGTCGCGTGCCCGATCGCGACGTGCGTGCCCGGGCGCCAGCGGCCGTGCTGGATGCGCTCGCGGATGCGGGCGAGCACGTACCAGATGAGCGGCTCCGCACCGTGCTCGAGGTTGTAGTCGAGGTGGAAGTCGATGTGCACGCCCGCCTCGAGCGCGAGGTCGAGCACGTAGTCGATGTTCCGCTTCGCGTGCGCGATCGTCGGCTCGACGTATGGCGCGGACCCGACCGCCTCGACGCCCGGTCTGTGGACTGCGCTCTGGAGAAGGACGTAGTTGAGGCCTGGCCGCTCGTCTTGGACGGACGCAAAGAAGGGGTCCTGGGCGAACACTGGCGTGCAGTACCCGTTAACCACGACCGCGGACACGACACAGCGGAGACTTCACCTGCGATCTGCACGTGGCATATGTCCGAAAAGAGCTTCTGGAGGCGGAGGCCGGTGTCGACGCACGCAAAGTGCACGGTCTCGTCGACCTCGACGTGCGCGCGCATCATCGTGACGCCGCACTCGACGCTCTGCGTGATCAGCTTGCGGCCGCGGTCGTAGAGATCGTCAAGGTTGTGTGGGAACGTGCTCTTTGCCTTTGCGGTGACGCGCAGGGCTTCGGAGAAGTGCCTGTGAGCGGGATCGTCGCGCGATCAGTTATGGACATGGCCGGCTCGCGCCTGCGCAGCCAGAGCGGACGGCGGGCGCACGCGAGCAGCGAGATGAAGTATTACGTACCCGGTTACGAGCTCGTCGCACTGATCGAGCAGGAAGCACTTGTCGAGATGTATGTGTGCGTGACAGAGGCTGTAGATCCATCAGGGAGCGTGAGTGCCGAAGAAGAAAATGCGGGGAAGACGTGCGGGCGCGGACGTACGCTGGGAGGAGGATGCCACGGCCCTGTGCGTCAAGCTCTGCGTGCGCGCCCTGGCGATCTCGGGGCTGGTACTCGGGGTGGTGTGGGGGCGTCGAGTGCCGGCTGCCGTGGCTGTGGCCGTTGGCGGTCGCAAGCTCGACGGAGTCGACCCTGCTGCCGACACAGTAGACGTTGTAGAGCGGGTCGGCGAGAGTGGGGTCGTCGGAGTCGAAGGGGAGATGGACGTTGCGGATGAGGAGGCGGGGGTAGTCTGCATACTGCTGTGCAGGGGTGGAGCGGCCGTTCGCGTTCGGGAGCTGGGCGTGCTGGCGGGCAGCGGAGGGGTAGGGGTGGAGGAGCTGGCTGAGGCCCATGTCGTCGTCGGGGAGCATAATGTGGGAGGGGGGTCGGGGGGCGGGGCGGGTACTTATGGCGGAATATTTTGAGTGTGAAGAGGTCGGGGTTCGGGAGGAGGTTGCGACGAAAGGGGACGGCGTGGCGGGCGTGGACATCTTCCGTTAGCCTTCGTGCGCATGGCAATGCGGGGCACGGTCCGGCCCTCGGCGCGACCTCCGTCTCGCGACACCCGGCCCTGTCTCCGACCCGGCTCTCCTTCCGACCGACTCGATCCATCTCAGCTACTTTAGTGGCCTCCATTGTACATATACATCCTATTTCTGATACTATATCTATTGCGAGCATTAATTGGCGTATGAGAACCACGTCACGCAGAATAGAGCTATGAGGTTTGTGAGTGCGGGCGGCTTGACAGTGCAATCCAGCTAGGTCGGCTCTGGATATCGCCGTCCATCAAACCACCTGGATTCCGGAGGGTCACCTGTGTATTATTTTCATGCTACATTGGCATTAGGCTATACAAGTAGAGTTCGCGGCGGTGCGCAGGCGCGGGAAGAATGGAACCGGATGGGGTGTCTGTTGTCTGTCAATGCCATGGAAAAATGTAGATGTGCGGAGAGTGTTGCGGCCCGTAGCTATGCGTGAGTGAGAGAAACCAGAGAGAGAGCGCGGTGATAGTGCGTGCCATGTCCATATCATCGAAGTCGCCAGTGCAGCCAAGTCTGCGTCGAACCACCGAAGCCAGCAGCGCCTGCGCGAAGCGGGCGCGCCCTTCGCGTCCGGGCCTCCATCCGCCGTGTGATCCCGTCATGCCGCCTTGTCCCCCACCCGGGCCCGCTTCCCCCGCGCCGTCCGGTGCTGGTACTCGTCCTCGTCGCTCGACCCATACTCCTCGTCAGGCACGTTCGCGCCGTATAGCTTCTCACGCTTCACCCGGTCCACCCGGCGCAGCCGTGCCAGATTGAACGCCAGTGACTTGTGAAAATCGCTCTAAATGCCCGTCCGTCCGTCAGTCGGAGCGACCACGACTCGCCCCCGTCCCCGCGGCCCGGGGCGGCGGAGGCGAACAATAAACGGGCCACGTACCTTCGCCACCCTGATCCTGGCGTCCCCCGCCGCAGCGCGTATCCGGCGTTTCCTGTCGTTGTACTGCATTGCGCGGAAAAAGAAACACGAAACGGGACCAGGTCAGATCAGATCGATACACGCGCCCACAAGGCAACAAAAACGCGGCCCGGTCGCCCCAGCGCGGCCACGCACGCACCTTCTTCTGTTCGTCCTTGAGGATAAACCCGAGGTGTTTGATCCAGCGCTGCATGTTCGACTCTGCCCGCCGCTTCTTCGCGAGCCGCGCCTGCGACTGATCTTCCCCGTCCGCGATGTCCTCGTCGTCGCTGTCCGGGACCACGTACGACTTCGTTCCGTTTGCCACGCTTCGCCGTGGCCGCTTCTTCCCCTCCGACTCGGGTGACCGCGGCGTCGACGGCCCCGCGGAGGTGGAGGCGGAGGACGGCCCAGGGGTGGGACTCGTCTCGCACTTGATCGCCTGTTCCACCCGTGCCCGCGGTCGCCGCGTCTTCTTCCCGGGCGCCGGGATGATCCCGCTCAGCTCCTCCTGCGCCAGGTAGTCCTCCTCCGTGAAATAGAACTCGGTCCCCCACTCTATATCATCGTACAGGCCCATGCTCGGGCTCCGGCCGAGCCGCGCCAGGATCTTGAACTGCTTCAGGGTCGTCGGCACGCGCGCCGCCAACACGGTGCCCTCGGTCGTGTAGTGGTGGTGCAAAACCTGTGCGCGCAGACGGAGCAGCGGTCAGTCGCGAGCGCCGGAGGCGCAGAGCGGCCCGAACACTCACGTTATAGTTCTGGTTGATAACGGCATGGATCCGGGCTACCGCCGCAGGCGCGCTGAGGTGCCCGAAGTAGCTCTGGATCCAGCTGCCGACCTGTGTGTAGTCTGGCCCGGAAAGGAAGGTAAGTGGAAGATCGTTCTTGCCCCTGGAAAAAAAAAGCCCTCACGGGCACACACCTGCGGGATAGGGTAGTTTCCCAATGCTGTCATGATAGTTCGTGTACAACTCGTGATACCGTCGCCTGCGCGTCGGCATCATCTCGTCCTTGCGGATCATAGCCGAGAGCGTGTCCTGGCCCACGACGCCCTGCAACTCCGTCAGCAACCCGAATAGAAGAAGGCCTGCGGCGAGGGCGTACCAGGTCCTCGTCGTCTTCCGACCCATGCGCCGCGTCGTCATCCTCGTTGTCGCTCTCGTTATCCGCCATCTCCACGTCCCCTCCCCCGGGATTTGCACCCTCGGGGTTCTGCGGTGCTGCAGGGGCATGGCCCGGCGCCGGCGCATGTTGTGGCATGGCCACGACGGGTCCAGCCGTATCCTCGAGGCCCAAGAGAAACGACCGCCCACGCAGCATAAAGTCAGCGCACAACGGCGCGCTGTACTCCTTGCACGCGCTCTCGTCCTCCATCGGCGGGAGGTCGTCGAGGTCGATGCGGTAGTTCCGGACGATGTGCGCGCCGACAAGAGGGCCGAGGAACTCGTGTGCCTCCACGAGTTTCTTCAGCATCTTCCCCTTGCAGCCGATCTCCAAGCAGCCCAGCGCAACGTCCGTCACCACGCCCTCCAGCTCGGTCTTGCCCATCTTGAGGATTGCACGCGCGTACTCGAGGACGCCGCCGAAGCGTTCGGGTACGAACTTGCTCATGAGCACATCCGTAATATCGTTTCGGGTCAACGGACCGAGGTCCATTTCCAGAATCTCGTTGTGACACGTCTCGATGTATCGCGCTAGTATGGTGGATTGCTCCGAAGTCACCGATAAGCTGGAAGGCACCGGTGTGGGTTCGGAAAGGAATATCGTTAACAGCAGCACCAAGCGGACGGTCTCATCCTTGCAAGGGAAGTCCTTGTAGAGTATCCGCAGGACGCTCGCCGTGTAGCTCGTTGTCACCGATCGCGTATTCAAGAACAGCTGCATCTACTATTAGCCCGATAGCACACTGGATACGATTTCGTGCACGCCCACCTTTATTAGCTCCTGGACCACAGACCTGTGGAAACGGGTTAGTACATGCGACCGGGGCACATGAGTAAGGGTCCTATGACGTACGCTAACTCAAATTTGAGGCTGCCTTCCTTGTCCAGCCGCTTTAGGGCCGTGTATGCCGCTTCGTTTGTCTTCGCTTCCATGCAAATCTCCGCGGCAACCGTGCGGCTGATAAACATACTACATAGGCAGAACACAGGTGACATGAGCCATCACCCTCAGACGCGACCAGAGACATCGCCCGCAGAGAAACATATGCATACTCGGGGGCAAGACGCGACAGCTCGCGGACGTTCGCAATTATCTCGTCTGCGCGGGATTCAAACATGATTGCCGGCTTCTCAAACATTCTGCGGAACACGAAGTTGCGATACTGCGTGAGGGATCGACGTTATTGGTTTGCGTTTCGACCAAGGGTCTCGATGACCTCACCTTGCGCTCCATATGGAAGCCGTTCAGCCGCGCGAACGGCAGTAACCGCGGCTCCATGGCAAGCACGAGTGGGAACTGTGCCATCATGGGATCCTATATGCGGTTGTCAGGTTGCCCTCCTTGTATGATTCTGGTCCGGGCACAACGCACCTTATCCGAGAATGGGATGAACTGCGAACGATGCCGTTAGATGGTCCCGCAGGGTGTTAGGTGTTTGCTATAACGCACCCTATACTTCTCGACCACTTCATTAACCTGATCCCACTTCGCCGCACGGTACTCGTTCGGGAACCGGCTCTGCTTCAGCAGTAGACTCAAGAGGGAACCATCATCCTCGCCCTTGGCAACGGGTATATCCCCGTACATACGCGCGGCTATGGAGAGGAAATACGCGAACACGGGGAGCGGGACTGTCCGCACCCAACGTGTCTTGATGAATGGCACTTGTGTCCGGAAATAGTGGTGCATGGCGCATTGTGCGAGGTACCGGGACAGATGCGCCCCGCTGTTCAGTAGAATCTGCGGACATGACGGAGGTGAGCATGCGTTGTGGGGAGTGCGTGAGAGATGCGTAACGCTGCGGCCGATGCGACAGCAAGACAGGGACCGAGCGCCAAAGAGAAAGGAGCAGGCACGTACATCTATAACTCTCTCGTTTAGCAGCTTGCCCCTTCCTAATGCCCAGAACAGTGCTTGTATGCGTCCATGGCGAGCGAGAAAATAGGTTGCGCGCACGTAGGAGTCTTGGGAAAATTCGTGGTGGCGTCTGCAGACTTGTGTGAATGGGGCGGGGTTGCTGAGCTCGTTCAAGATGAGCTGGAGGATCTCATCTGAGCCCGCCGGTCATGGCTTCAGCCTGAGGCACGCTCAGCAAGTAAATTATACGGCATACCACACAGACGATCCATGGGGGTGTGAGCCACAGTCGGTCGTGGCTGGCGTGAACAAGGCGAGCGTCAGGTCAAGCGGGCCCCGTGGTAAAGCGACGAGCGGGAGTATGTACAGCAAGTATATGCGGGGAGCTAGCTCGGAGTGCGGGGCGGAGAGCGGAGGGGAGGGGGCGGCGGAGAGTCGGGCGGGGGGCGCGGAGGAGAGGGGGCGGGTAATGGAGACGGGGAGGATGGTAGAGGAGAGAAAAGAGCGATCTCCTCGAACAGCAGATTGTTCGAGGAAGGCAGGCGGACCTCCAAATCTCGCAAACCCTCGGATCCGGTGGCAGATCGGCCACACAGCCGCCAGACGCTTCAGCCACACACACAAGCTTGGCCACTGCGCACCACGGGCCACAGCACCCAAAGGATGGGGGGACAACTCCGGAATAACGGCACCTGTTAGCATTGCAGCCCGCATCTGTCTACTGCTCTAGCTACCCAGAGATCGCCCGCAGCGCGCCCGGCCGACGTCCCGAGCCCCCATCTTCCGGGGTGCGCTCAGCGTCAAAACGCCCGCTTGTACCTCCCCCGCCAGATCCGCCACGGCAACTTCCAGTCCTGCAACTGCAACGACGGGTGGAATGCGTCAAAATTGACCGCCTCAAGGCGTCCGAGGTAGTCGCGTGTCGGGATCTGTAACGTCAGGCGGCAACTTTGTCAGTCAGCACTCGGCCCGCACGACGCGTGAAACTCCTCCAGGCGCTGTGAACGACGCACCCCGTACAGGAAAACTGGCATGGCCGTTGCCGGCACTTGCCCGCCATCGCCGCCCGATTCCTTGAGCATCTCCCGCGCGGTAAGCAAGTTGTCGTTCGCGACCGTCGCGAACTCGAACACGGCGTCCGCAATGCCCTCCGCGTCCCCGCCCATGCGGAACACGTCTTCTTGACGCACGCCGTGACGCGCAGTGACCTCGGCGGGAATTACCATCCTGCCTTTGGACGCGTGGTAGGGGAGTGCGCGCAAGAGTACTTGAATGTTCTGCGCAATCCCCAGATGTGACGCGGCGTGGGAGAACGTGGACGATGACGAGAGGTTGAGTAACGAGAGCAGGAGATAAAGGAACGTGGATGATGTCGACTCGGCATGCGCCGTTAACGACTCGAGCGTAAGGTGTGTCGGAGCATGTAATTCTGCATCCTGTGCGCGCACATTGTATCAGTTTAACGCGCCGGCGGACGACGGAGCACAAACCCTAGCATCAATGATCCTGCGCAAATGATACGCCGGGACGTTAGCGTTCTTCGACGCTTCGTGTAGCGCAAGTGCAATCGGGTGTCGCGGCGGTCTACCCTGGGGTGCACCGCGGTCAGAACATGTCAACCGCGACGGGCGGAGCTGGAACGTACATCAGCGATGTTCTTCACGGCGTCGCGCCAGAACTGCATCCGCATTTTACCAATCATGGAATTGGACACAGTGTCCTGCACGGATGCGAGTTCTACCTACACCCAAAGGCAACATTAATAATCCGTCAATTCAGTGAGAAATGATTACAATACGACTACCCTGCACGTCGGGTTCGCCGCCGCAGGTATTCATACCGCAGCTACACGACGCCGCCCGACGCCGTGACCATGTGTACAGTTACCATGCACTGTATAGAACTTACCGTCTCCAGATGCTATAAAGCGTGACAAACCTTCGTATATGCTACGATACATTGTCGTAAGCCGCCTTTCTGAGCTGGAAAAGGCCAGGAAAGCCTCTTACAGCTAAGAAAAGCTACCCTATCGCGCCTTTGGAGACTAATTTTACAGGCAAGAAAGTGCGGAATGAAATGGGCCGCGCATACAATCACCACCGACGCAAGGGCCAGAGAAAGAACAATATTCACCCATCCGAAGTACCGACGCGAGTCGCGACACGTCGCAAAGGTTTCGCATGTCCGCAAGTACTGAAAACGGACTCACATAGAAAGCACGGAGAGCGAAGAAAGCCCCTTGGATTCGCCGAGGAAATGAAGCACCGATCAAGTAGCTCTCGTAGTCCCGTTTCCGCACCATATTCAGACAATATGCTGCAGGATCAGCCACGCCAGGTTCGGTATGCTCCACATGTGTCGCCAGTGATCGATGATGGACGCGTTTCAAGGAGCTTGTGAATGGCCGCTGTGTCCTCAGGAGTGTCATGGAGGACTGTCGTAACATGTCGGCGAGCGGAGAAATGAACACCAAAGGCTGCCGATCCAAAATTGTCCAAGCACAGAGCGGTGGCGTCAAATGACAGAAAGACTTCGAGTTTCAGCAAGCAGGGGAAAGACGGACGAGCTGGAGAAGGGGAGAGCACGAAGAAAGCCTCGCGGCCGACTGGTAAAGCGTGACGACGCGCCGCGTCACATGCGTTTTCTGCGTGACGTGTCGCGAGTCTCCCAAGTCCGAAACAGCCGGAGCACACCGCCGAAGGCTGCTGCACCAACCACGACCGTCCTGTTTCTCGTACCTCCATAATTCGTCCACCCTTCAGCCTCCGCTAGTCTCGCACGGAGCTCCTCAAGGTTCAGCTCACGTATGACCAAACTCTCTGGCTTGCAGAGAGATGTCCTCGCCCTGTACCGCAGGTCCGTGTCCGCTACCCAAGTATCCGTCCGTGCCCACGGCTGAGATCTGCGTCCAGGGCTCTGCGGATGGTGAGCATGAAGCCGCCTCCATCTCAACCGAAATTCCGTCTCTTTGTCCGCTACTCCTTCAAGACGCAGGGCGGCGCGGTCTCGCCCCGGAACATCTCTGCCATCGAGCATCTCCTGCGGCGAGGCAAGCGGCAGATCGAGATGTACGAGGACCCTAACGTCCGAGATTGCTGGGTTAGCAGCGAGATGACGGAGTGGGCGGGCAGAAATCCAAGCAGGAGAGATACCGCTGTACGTCCCGGGACGAGAACACCGACATGATGGTCTTCCGTCTATCCTATGACTTCGTGCGTCACTATCCTTCTACCAGGATCGTTTCGTCACATACGATGTTTCTGGGGTCAAGTTGACGACCGGGACACAAGAGGTAATCGGTTAACAGGAGTCGGGAGATATCGGACTCCCAGCTCGAGGTTTCATAACCACCTGCTCAAACGATGCAGACGGAGCATACGACGCATGCCTGCAATTACCACAGCTCTAAGCATATAACCTCCGCATACTCAACCAACCGAACTTCACGCCGAGGTACTGGCAGGAACAGTCTCGAACAGACTCTCCGCTGCTACGTCCGCCGCACTGCGCTCCCGCCTCTGTTCCTTCTCCACCTTCTGCGCCGCGAGTGCAGCCTGCGCCTCAGCGGCCGCGCGCTCGCTATCCTCCTGCTTGAGCACCTCGTCCCGTTGCTCGTTGAAGATCTTGAGCGCGCCCTCGTATGCGAGACGGCGTTCGTTGATCACGTACTTGATGCGGGCCATGGTTTTGCGGCACTGCGAAGGATCAGTACGGTGGCATTGTCGACGAGTATTTAGAGAAGAATAGGTTGTCGAAGGGTTCGGTTTGAAATACCCGGGGTAGATAGAGGGGAATGACAGGGATTTGATGAGGGAAGGAGGAGGGGATCGTCGCATAATAATTCCACGAAAGGCTGTAGAAACTCACCCTGAACGCCTTCGACCACAACGCCAAAGCCTGCTCATTCGCACCCAACCGCCGCGCCTCCGCCTGCTGTGTCGCGAGGAGGTTCCGCTCCCTCAGGACGACATACCACAGCGTGTGGAGGTCCTTGAAGCTCTTCCGCCTCAGCTCTGGGGCAGTCCACGCCCGTCCTAATGCCATGCTTGCTCATCAGCCTTCTCCAATCCAACGCCCACGGGAAAGTGGAAGCCCGCAGCACATAGAATACAAGATGCTTTGTGCTGGGCTCCTTATGAAATGGAGGAAACGTACCGCTGTTAGTTGTTAAAACGTTCAATGGCTCGACCGTCTCGTATGACACCTGCCCGTTCTTTTCATCCCTCCTAAAGAACGCGTACAACCCGTGATTGGGGTTGACCTCGATCCCAAGATGTGGGCGAATAGGGCCATCCGCACGGCCGCGCCCGTTCGTGGCGGTTGAGGTGGCAGCAGAAGCTGTAGAAGGCAAGCTTGAGGCAGAAGGGGCGGGTACGTGTGTCGCTAGAGTGCGCCGTGCGACCGAGGGGAGAGAGAACAGAGAGCGTGCGGCGCGCGAGGAAGCAGGTGAGAGCATTTTGAGGGTACTCGTCCAACGAAGTACGGGACCAGGGTTGTGAAGACGGACGATGGACAAACTGAGTCCAGTACTAGGCAGTCCAAGTGTCTTCAAGCGCCTAGCGCAACCTTGTCCAGCAACGAGCGTTTATTTGTATAAGGTTGAAGGCGCCAAACTAAATAATATTAGGTACTATTATATACTCATGCTGTTAACGACGTCATAGACTCGCATGTTATAATTATTGCTCTGTTCACGATAGTGCTGCCGCAAGGTAAAGGAGCCTTGAATCAATGCATACCTTGCCTTGAGCTGCCGCCATGCCGGTCACCTTGAGGTCACTTCAAGGTTGATCAAAAGACCACAAGGTACCTCAAAAAAAAGGGGGACCTCAAGGTGCGACCGTCCGAGAGTGTTGCGCAGCGCTCGCGTGAGATGCGCGTGAGACTCACATGGATCTCGCGTGGACTGACGTCACGTTATCTCAACGCGAACGCGAACGCGCTCTCCAAGTCGCGAACTTCACGACGTTTCTTGCTCGCCACTTCGCCCCAACAGCTTCGCTACTAGTCAGTATTGTTTTTACAACCGGGTCAGCGTCGGGGAGAATAGTAAGTCGCCGCGAACATAATCCACCACACAGCTAGCCACCACTTCACGACTTCTACTACACTTCCGTCTGCCCATCTCTGTGTACCTTCAATGAGCTCTCCGAGAGCTGTTCCTCCGCCAATAACTCTAGCCGCATCTGAGGACATCGTCGCACAAGATGATATCCACAAGCACCGGCGCAGATTCATCGGCCCCATGCCAGCCGCCGTCCTCGCACCGGTGGACCGCAAACGACAGAAGCGCAAGGTCCCGCTCTTTCGCAGCAGAGAAGAGTCCAGCGAGAGCAGCGACAGCGACGACTCCAGCAGTCTGTCCGATGTCATCCACAAGCACGCCCTGCAGTTCTTCCTCAAGCACGGCGGCAAGCGCGAGAACTGGGGCGAGAACCAGGCCAAAAGCGTGCGCGCGGAGATGCGTAGGCGGTGGCGGGAGAGCGACTGGGGCCGCGCTCGGAAACAGCGTCGGGAGACCGGAGCAGCACCGAAGTGGGTCGGCACCTCGTTCGACGTCGGCGTATTCCTCGGCGTGGATGTGTTGGATGACGCTCTCACCCCGGTCGTTGGGTCCCGGTCTTCCCACATTCCTATCCCGAATGGCTCCACCGCGCCGGAGACTAGTGCAGCTGCGACCAGTCCTGCAGGTGCCGAGACGTTCGTTACGGCGAAGTCGCATCTCAGCACCTCCGCCGATGTACCTCAACGCCAGTCGGCAATGCGTCAAAATAGCTCTCGCGACCAGGACTCCGTCATGCCGCCAAGCATAAGCTCGTACACCGCGCTCCTCGCAACATCAGGCTCTCGCCATGCCCAATCTATTGCTTCCAGATTGACCGGTCCGCTAGACAAACGGGACAACGCTCGTGCAATACCACCACCATCGTCTGCGGAGGGCAACGGTCATGCTCCCACACCCTTGCCGTACGCATTGGGTGCACAGGACAAGGGCAAAGGAAGGGACGTTCACGTCCATTACGAAGAACCACCTGTGCCCCCGGCAGAGGTCCTTGCTCGTAGAGGGACTGCTGTACTGGAGGAAACTAGTGCGGGCGCAGCGGCGCAGGCTACTGCGGAGAACCAAGTGAAGTGGGGAGATGTCATCATGAGGGGTGAGTTCCTCGATGTTCGTTTGTGGAGGCACGCGCTTATAACCATGTGAGCCAGACCGCATGCTTGTCAGGGTATCGTACACCGAGGATACGGTGCCCGTAACCTTTGACGAATCGCGGAATAGGACTACAAGACATCTGGAGAACGAAGGCTGGATGGAGTACATTGTCGCATGGCGGAAAGACAGACTGGAACTATACACAGACCATGTACGTCAATTCTACCGGAGACGAGTGGGTGTGGTCCGACTAATGTCTTGTTTTAGCATACACCCGGAAAAGACTGGTTTACAGGACACAAACGGCTCGCGTATATTATACCTCTTGGGACAACGACCACACGACTATCGTTATATTCTTTTGTAGACCTTACATTCTGCTTAGCGTGCTCTCCTACGCGACTTCGGGTCGATGGGAAGCGTCGGCGACACCTCTTTGGCGCAATGCGAGGCACTAATATATTCGTTTTCAAGATCAAGTGCCGTTCGAGGGCGGTCGACTGGGTGTGGCAACTTTGGTGCGCACCGATATCACAGTAATATATCCGCTACTCACTCACGAGTTGTACAAAGGCGTCATCTCGGTGGTCAACTCCCGCCGCACATTGAGATCCGCAGTCCGACGCTGGACACCAGGATCAAGATCGACGTGCCCGAGTTCGACAACGCCAACCTCGACGCTGCATACACCGTCTTCTCGCGCGAGAACATCATCCGCCTCTGCGAAAAGTACCTCCGCACCGTGCCCGAGTTCCGCGCGCTCATGGAGCGCTCGCACGCCGAGGGCGCGACGTTCGAGCTTGCCTGGCGCGCCGACACGGACCTCGACTGGATCTGCCGCACGTCCGACGACCGCGCCGCGCCGCGCAAGTGGGCCGTCCTGTGCGGGCTCGCGCTCGCGCAGGGCGGGCGCCCCGCGCACCTCGAGTTCCGGCGCAAGCGGCACCTCCCCACGCGCCTGCGCATGCGCGACGGGACGCGGCTCGACGAGCCGCCCGCGGCGGAGGGCTTCCTCGACCGCATCCGCCCGAACTCGCAGATGAAGCAGTCGGTGTACCTCGCGACGCACGATGGGTACCTCTTCGCGATGAGCCCCGCGCATGCGCATGTGCCCCCGCCGCCCGGGGCGCCGGAGCTTGCGCAGGCTGTCGGTACGGGCGGTGCCGAGTCGGCGCGCGGGGACACGCAGCGAAAGGCGGAGGTGCGGCGCGGGCAGCTGCAGATATTGGAGGCGAGTGGGGTGTCGGACCTACGGAGCATCGTTGTGGTCCGCCGCGCGTTCCAACTCGTCGCACCGCACATGGAGTATGTTGATTTGGGCAAGAATGATGGGGACTGGGAGGACACAGAGGCGTTCTGGACGCAGGTGGAGCGGAGTGATAGCGACGACGAGGACGCGGGTGGAGACGAGGGCTTTGCGCGTACGCGGGACAAGGGGCGGTTGCGGATGCGCCGCTCGTTCGAGCTCGTGTTGACGTCGGGGCGGGTGCTCAGATTTGAGGTATGTTCTCACGTGTGCCTGCCGGACATCAGGAGCTCACGCAGATCTAGGCATACTCGTGCGCAACTGCGCTGGAATGGATCGTCCGCCTCCGCCCGCTCATCTCATACTGGAAGAAGCGACACCAGTATGATGCGCGGCTCGAGATGGACATCGCGCACGTCAGCACCGGCAGGCCGCGCATTACACCGCAACGCGTGAAGGCTCATGAGCAGCCTGATGGCCATGGGCAGGAGTCCGATGTGGTCCTTGAAAGCCCGCACGACCGCGACGCGTCGCTTCCCGACCTGGATGTCTTCTACAACTGGTGTGTGCTCGACGGCTGCCGGCCTATTATGAAGTGCGGCAGGCTGTATGGTCGCAAAGGGTGGTGGGGTCAGTACCGGTGAGTTGACTACCTTCCACTACGCCTACATGAGGTCCAATGCTGACATGCTCCTTCCAAGACACATCCAGCTCATCCTCATATCTGGGCACCTCGTGCAGTACCAGATAACGGGGCATGCATCCCTGCACCACAAGCGGGACAAGGTCATCCCCTTGCTCGACGCGTACCTCTGTTCCGGCTACTTTGCGGCGCAATATCTCCCTGAGGGGCAGTACGACGCGAACGCGCCACCCGTCGCGCGGCGGTACCAAGATGGGCTCGAGACGGACGATGGCGAGGAGGACACGCTCTTCGTGCTGTGGTACCGCATTCCGAAAGGCGCAGCTCCGGGCGTGCAGCGAAATAATGCGGGGGCGGACGTCCCGCCGCTGAAGGCGAAACGGAAGGTGGCGGTTTTCCGCACACGGAGCAAGCTCGAGCGGGACGCATGGGTGTGGGCCATCAATACGGAAATTGAGAAAGTCGTTCGGGCGTCGAGGGTGCGGGAGGAGGCGGTGAGAAATGCGGGGGAGCTGCTGAAAAGCTAACGGCGTGGATGCGTTTCAAGCTGCCGCGGACTGCTTATTTGATTCGGACTATACCCACACTCGTTTGCTGCCCATGTCATACCCCATTTAGCATGCTACTAAGTTCTCTATAATGTATGTGTATATCGACAGCAATGGAACGACGGATCCCAAACGGGGTTCGCTAATGCGATATGCCACGCTCATTGCTGCTTGGGTCGTTTTGCTACATAATACGGATTAGGCGGCAGTGTATGATTATCTTGGTAGATGACTTACCTCCGTACTTGCTACGAGCTGTGACTCTTCCCACTACCCCGCTAAAGTCCAATGTTCCCCGTACTACCTTGTACCTGTAAAACGTCATACATTAGAGCGACCGCTACCGAACTGGCCAAAGTTGTCTTACCGAACACCAGGCAGATCCTGCGTACGGCCACCACGGATGAGAACGACACTGTGGTCCTGCAAATTGTGTCCCTCTCCGGGGATGTATGCCTGGACGGTCTTGCCGGTCGTAAGCTTGACCTTTGCGATCTTACGCTTCGCAGAGTTCGGCTTCTTGGGCTTTCCGATGAATATCTGGCTGACGACGCCCTTCTTTTGCGTGTTTCCCTCGAGTAGTGGGGATTTGCGAGCCTTGATCTTCTTGGGGGCCTTTCGCCGTGTTGCCTGGTTCAAAGTGGCAGATGCGGGAAGGGATGGGTGGAAGGCGCGAGAGAGTGGTAGCGCAGGCCGAGCAAGACTAGGCGACAGGGTGCGCCTCAGAAAAGATGAAGATGATGTTGACCATGGCCTTGCCAGCTGGGCGGAGAGGCGGAAGGCGGAGAACATGGCACCAGCTGTACCCGCACAACGGTGAACACTGAAGTCAGTGAGCTGAGCCCAAGTCCAGCGCAAGTCTGTCGGCGCTTGTGCAGCGGCGCGGTGGACCCTGCCCTAAACAGGTCACGCCCGCGTCGAGTCGCGACAATAATCTTGACGCGTCGGACTCCTTCTCCTTTGTACCGTCCGTCGCGCCCCGCACTTACGTTTTTGTCTGCCGACGTCGTGATAATGCCTGTTGCAAGCTCTTCCCGCACATCAAGAAGACAGCGGAGAGCGCCCTCTTCCGATATTGAGGAAGACGGACCCAGCCAAGCCCCCCCTCCACAGGAAGACATAGAAATGGACGAGGACGAGGAACCGCGTCGTGCGAAGAAAGAGAAGAAGAAAGAGAAAAAGCGCAAACAACAGGACTCCGACGGGGAAGACGTTCCCGAAGAGGAAGTGGAGGACGTCCCCATTCCAGAGCTCGGAGACCAGCCACTCGACAGGAGCCAGGCGCCGAAGGTGCACGGCATGTCTTCAGACTGGGGCCTCTTGCGCGACAAGGTGCATTCGGTCGGCTATGGGTTCATTCGGGAAGTCGCGTCCTCCGTGGCCGAGTTTACGGAAGGCGAGAAGGGCGAGAAAGTCAGTGGTGCTTGTGACTTGGACCTACGCGCCGTAGCGGGTGGCTTGACGGAGCGTTGCAGGCACTGTCGCAAGTCGATGCGCTCATGCGAGAGCTTCTGGACACCGAATTCGAGCTCACTGCACATGAGAAAGTGCTGGAGGACGTCCACCAGAAGCTGGTCAAGAACGAGAAGATTGTGAGCTACAGCGTGAGTGCGAAGGACGCGAGGAGGCTGAAATTAGTGTGCAGGAGGGAATCACAGACGTATACCAGAAAGGTGTAGAGGAAATGCTAGAGGCGTACAAACATAACACCGCTCGGCAGAAGTATGCCAAGAGCGATCAGTACCAGAAGTTTCACCAAGCCATCTATGTCAGTTTCTTTAGTACACTCATCATTAGTATTGCATACTGAACGACACATCTTATACAGGAAGTTCAGCATCCGGATGCAGCCATGCCACCATTGACAGATCTCATTGCAAAGGGCAAGTGGCACAAATAATTGGGTTTTCCTTACGATAGATGCTTAACTATATTACAGAGAATGGGGATGATAGCGACGACGACGATGACGTCCAAATCGGTGGTGTCACTCAAGATTATAAATGCCCCCTCACGCTGACCATCCTCGTCGAGCCGTTAACCTCGTGCGTTTATGTTGTGTCTCAGTTGCTCTACGGGTTCTTATTCCGCGCCGATACAGGAAACTTTGTGGACACTCATATTCTGCTGCCGCCATCAAGGAGTACCTCAACAACTCGCGGAATATACAGAGAGAATGTCCGGCGACTGGCTGCAAAAAGCAAATCTCCTTGGGGATCATGGAAAGCAACAAGGACCTTGCGAAGCGTGCGAAAGAGGCTGAACGGCGCGAACGCGCAAGAGAAGAAGACAGCGGCGATGAGGAGGTCATCGAGTGAGGGACCTCGTCATCGAGATATCGTATGCCGTATACTCTCTTACCGTGGGTCATTTATGTTGTTATGTGCCTTCGTTGTACTATACTCTTCCGTGGCTTTATACCGCTGAAATGTCAGCTGCTACATATACACTCCCATGCCCAGTTAATCGATCACCACTAATAACGTATACACAGGCATACACCTTGTTCTTAGGTCACGACGTCGACCAACATGGCAATCTTTGTTTACTCCAAAGCCCTCGCCCGAGAACGTAACAGGTTCTTGACGTGGATAGGTCTTCGTAGACTGAAACCCTCCTGTGAAGAAAGGGGGAGCGTGCGACCCTTGAGTATTACGTCTGCCCTCGTCCGCCCCACATCGGACCGAAGTTCACAGGAAAAATCGACACTGTTTGCGACGCCTGACCCTGCTCATAAGGCCAGTTTTGTGGATAGTATCTTACCTCGAGCGTGAGCCAGCGCGGTCGAAACTGAAGAGTTTTAGCCACATCGAAATTTCCAATTCCCGCCAAATTCCTCGACCAGTATTTCGAGCTCAGACGTTTCCAGGGGGGTCACACGCACTCCCCCTCATTAACGGAGGTTCTACCAGCAGCTTCCCTGAGTAAGGCACGATTGTCTTCTACTCACGAAGGTGAGCCTGGTTTACGAGCCTGGTTCAAACGTACATTGGCGAGACTCACCGGCGCCGATCAGCGAAACTCGGGGGCAGCGCTGGGTGACTATCACCTGGCTCAATATGCACCTTACACGCGGGCATTCGACCATTGGGGATAGCCTACAATGCGTCCTGAAGTTGAGACAAAAGGTAGACTTTCGGCCGACCTATCGTGTTTTGAGGGAGTAGTAAATGAATTTCATCCAGTGCTCACCTCTTGTTTCGGTTTTTAATGGGTTTTGCTCCGAGTCGGTCGGCCATGAGCCACTGCCTGCCACTGCCTGCTGTGTTAGGGTACAGGGCTGCACCCTGACAGGGAGGACAAGCGTCGAGTGACAGCCCTGCTTTCTTCCAATGTCTCTCCGCAAGACGCCCTACATAGTGATTGCTATCACAGGAAGGGGCTTGCATCCGGGCCTGAAGGCCTTCACAGCACTAGTACCATGTTGGTGAAGATGGTCCCCCGCTAAATGTCAAATGTGCGTACGCAAGAGCCTTGCGGGACAGATATAAAAGTCCAGGTAGGTGACATGCTTGGAGACACCAGCCAGCTCCTCCCAGTCGCAACACAGGACACCACCGCGATTCGACACCACCTCTTACACTCTCTTTGTTCACCGATGCCTTCCTTCCGTGCTGCGTTCGCTCTCGCCATCTTCGTACAAGCCATCATCTTTGGTGCAGCCCCGGGGGCCGCGCTCCCGACGCCAGGGATGCCCATCTGCTTCGACCCTTGCACTCCAAAGCCGAAAGGGCCAAGCGACAACTTTAATCTGCCCCGTACTTTCTAGTCTGCTACCATTGCTCCCATCCGTACGATTAAGATCCTTTCGCTTCAAAACAGGTATCTAATTCCTCACCATTAGGTTTTAACTTGCACAAGTTCACCGGGACAGGTCAGGTTAAATTGACCCGGTTATACCAGGGTGGACTTGGAAGCTGGCCCACTCATAATTTGCGGTACACGTAGCGCTATAGTGTGACACTTTTTCCGTCTCTGCTCTGTGATGGACATTTTTTTGTACTACTATTCGTACGAACAACTTAGTGGGTGAATACATATCATGATGGCACTCCGAGCGCCCCTGCAATAACGCTGGTACTCTAAGACAGTCCAAAAGCCCATGGATCATGTATCTTGCCGTAGCTCTACGGAGCCGTGGCCGGCGGAGTTTGAGACGCGGCTTTTTTGATCCTCGTCGCAGTTTGGTTGGTTTCCATAAGACCGCTCAAGGTGGTATGTTTTCCGATGCAGGCGTTGGAACGTGAGCGCCTTGAGTGCATCCTGCTCCGCAGCGCCCAAGCTTGACTACAGCTACACAGCAGCGCCCATAGTCAATGAGAGCAACAGTACCAGGTACAAGGTGAGAAACGGGGATGAATTGACGAGAGGAACGCGCTGGGCAGGGCCGGGGCTGAGGGATGCCGGTGCGCGCACGCGCCTGCTAATTGTAGAACGCCCATGTGGGCTGGATCACTGATTAAATGGAAGGAAAATACTGCATACCGAGGATCAGGTTGGTTGAAAAGTTATGCTGGTGGATGTCCGGTCAGCGCCGGCCACTGCTAGCACTAGCGCTCGCTTACTTACCTTTCTCGCACTTACCGCACTTCCAGCGACCCTAATCTGCTAGGCAAGGCAAGGATTTGGATACCGTGCAGTCATAAATGTCATGTTTATCTTAACATCTTTGTGCAAGTAAGAATGAAAGGACCAGGGAACTTAGCGCTAGCTGGCGGTTTTTAGCCATCACTCTTCAACCACGTCAGTTGCCATATAGGGAAGATTTTTAGTACTACTCCGACGATCTTCGATCCGTTCTATCACTAAGGTGTTCCACGCCCCACTACATCTGCCACAAGCTCCACGGTTTCGTCCATCCGCACCAGGAAGTTATAGCCCCACTGAGACTTGTCAGTATTGGTGGCCGTACCAGCACTGGTACATCTCGAGTTCACCGCCCGCCTTACGGGCGCCATAACCTTGGCCCCGGTGTATAGTAAGTTACCAGAAAGCTCATCGGTGCGTTCGTTTGTCTTCTTGGGCCGATGTTTCATACGCCGCCATTCTTATATGTGCACTCTATAAATCCACCCTACTGCCAACTACAGTTGCAAAATGGACGCCGAACATATTGACACTGATAACATCGTCCAAAGTGACGACGTCGACGAGCGCACGGTCTACGCTACCTTCGAAGACCATGAACAATTTCTCGCTCTCAGAGACGAGTTTCTTGCCATAGACTTGTACACTGATCCAGTTGGCGATGCTGAAAGGCTCGAGACTCTCATACACCGAAAGATCACCCTGATCGTGAGGCTTTCTCTATCAGCCGCTTGATGGTCCGACTGAGCTTGTATGCCTCAGTTTGATAAGTACCAGGAACAGCCGTACCTCCTTGACCAATACTTGGAACAGCTTTTCTCCCCGATTGTTGAAACATTGAAGGCGCACGCCAAGTACTTCGCTGCGAATAGTGATGCACATGTCTCAAGGTGGAGGATTCATCGGCTCGCCTTACTAGTTTACCACTTCGTCAAGTTCAGAGGATACAAAACCATCAGTCCGTTCCTTCATTTCCATAGTGCGCTAACACCACTCACATCGGGACAGCCAGGTTTTTCCCTCATGAGATCGCGGATCTGTCCGTGGTGCTCGACTATATCAGTGCACCAAACAGTCCGGTACACGACATTCACCAATGGCCTCTGCGGTACTCCGTTCTCCTGTGGCTCTCGCTTGTGTGCATGATCCCTTTTGATTTGGAGCAGTTCGATGAAGTCGGACATTCGGGAGAGACTGCTTCCAGGATCGAGGACGTCGCCAAGTCTTTTCTGGGTCGAGCCGGCGTCGATCGCGAAGGCTCTGCTCTACTGCTCTCGCGACTCTACATGAGGCAAGCATCTGATAGCTTCGCATATGTCAGGTGCTTACTTTTATCAGGAAGGACATGGCTTTCAAGCTGCCCGAGTTTCTGTCGTACGTTGCATCGACTGTGGAGGGAGTTTCGGACCCTTGTTTGGTACGTGCTACGTACTAGTCAGTGGCTCTGTAGCGCTCGCCTCATGCTAACGCACCATCCAGGGTATGGGAGTTCTGCGTGTCACATGCGAGGTCACGAAGTTGGGCACCGCCGAACAAGTGCAGGCGCATAAGGACTCGCTCCTTCAAGTGACTCACGTTCTTCGAGCAAACAAAGTCCTCGTGGGAAACACGGTGATACGGAAACTGCGTACTAAACTCATCTCGCGAGTCGTGATTCGACTCCTGCCCGCGAAGACACGGAGGCTCCGTGCCAAGGGTGCGTTGTCTATCTTACTAATTAAACTTGGTGTCAATGAACTGGTATGCAAAGGTCGCGCTTTGGCATCTCTGAGTGATTCTGGCGAAGCGGGTGGTATTGAAGATGACTTCGACGTCCCTGAGGAAGCTGAGGGTGTGCTGGAAGAACTTTTTGAGTCCCTTCGCGACAAGGCAAGTCTTAGACAGTATACATTCATACCGTGGGTGCAAAACTGACAACTTCGCCGCGCAGGATACCATTGTGCGTTACTCCGCAGCCAAGGGGATTGCGAGGATCTGCGAACGGCTGCCTGTGGACTTCGCAGAACAGGTTCTGGACCAGGTCCTTCACCTATTCTCTATTCACTCCATCGCAGTCGCGAGCATCTACGATATGCCGAGAGTCGCGGAAAGCACATGGCATGGCGCGTGTCTTGCGTGCGCTGAGATGGCAAGGCGCGGTCTCATCCCAGATGAACGCCTGTCGGAGCTCATTGGATGGCTGTACAAGGTCGGTTTCTAACTTCGAGCGGGGATGCAGCGGCGAGCGCTGACGAGGACATAGGCCATGTACTTCGATATCCGGAAGGGCGCACATTCTATCGGCTCTAATGTGCGCGATGCTGCGTCCTATGTCCTTTGGTCGCTATCCCGGGCACAGAGCGTGGAGGCGTTGCGGCCTCACGCCCTCGACCTAGCCAGGCATCTCGTTACCGTCGCAGTATTCGATCGCGAGATCCACATCCGGCGCGCCGCTAGTGCGGCCTTCCAAGAGTACGTCGGTCGAACGGTGAGTTCTTCTCCGTGACGTGGCCGACTGGAGCCTCATGAACGCCTCAGAGTCTGTTCCCGCATGGCATAGATGTCCTGCGGAAGACCGACTTTTACGCAGTTGGTATCCGCAAAAATGCCTTTCTGACTGCGGCACCGGAGGTCGCAGAGTGAGTCCCAGATTTGATCTCCCACCTCACGACTTACACGCACATAGACACGGGGAATATCGTGAATTCATGATCGGACATCTCCTATCCGTGACTCTTCGTCACTGGGATCCCGCTATGCGGCAAATCGGCGCTCAGTCACTACGCGCAATATGCGAACTGGACCTTCCGCAGCTGGGACCCGACGCAGTTGCACGGGCAGTAAGGCACATGTACGCCTCCCGCACACCCCTATGTTGACGCTGTCACAGGCAAAACTCCTCAAGATGCCTGATTCGGGCGATATTCATGGTGCACTTCTGGTATTAACGGAACTAGCTGCAGCGTTTGGCTTTTCTCAAGAATACGATTCAGAACGGCGCAAGGTGAGTCCCTATACCTGACCTCACTCGCAGAGCTCATATCCGCGCAGGCCTTCGCATGGCTCTCCACAGTGCCTCTTCCGATCATACAGTCACAGCGCCAGGAGCTCATCGCTGAAGCGGCCTGCCGACTCATAGCGGCTGGCATCACACTCCCTGAGACACAACATGCCCAAAGCACCGTTCCTTTCTGGAGACACGTCGTGGACTCGGGTCTCAAGAGTAGGAGCATCGCTGTACAGGAGGCCGCTGCGGCGGCTCTTGCTGCCGTCAGTCGGCTGGTGGATTGTTCTGCTGTAGTGAAACGCCTCGTCGGCGACTTCGAGGCAGGCAGTCCGGAAATGCAGCAAAGTTTGGCGAGGGTCCTCGGTGTGCTGGACTACGAGGCGCATCCGCACGGTATCGAGGTGGCAGTAAGGTGCTTGCTACGCATGGTCGACCGCAAGGTAAGCTGCGCATCATATCGGCTGGGATTGTGGCATTCTGATGTGCATTCAATCATAATGCGCAGATTGGGAGCCAGAACGTTGAGGCAAGACGCAACGCATTCGAGTCTATGCCACAGATCCTCAACAACGTCTCCGAAGATCTGGTCAATAGTCAGTACATCCTAACAGGCATCACGATCCAAAGCTCAACCGTAATCAGAACTATCAGCCAATTTCGTTTGCAAGATGACGGACGCTCTCATAGACGGCCTGACGGACTACACGAGCGACGAGCGTGGGGACGTCGGCTCCTGGGTGCGCGTTGCATGTGTCAAGGGACTTGCCTCCTTCATACAGACCCTCTTCACACATGCCTCTGCCCTCCCCGAGTTCTCAAACTACCTTCCTCCGGAATCGTACCACAGCGCGATTGGCGGCATACTCAAGCAAGGCGTGGAGAGGCTTGACAACGTTAGGCAACAAGCAGGCGATAGCTTCACCACCCTGTTGCTTCTCCCACCTCCTGCGGTGGACGGATCATCCCTATGGAGGATTTATGGAGAGGAGAGGATGAAGGAACTATTCCTAAGGCAAGCAGGGGCACGTATCGCGCCGATTTTCTCTCTCTGATATTGGCCGCGTGCACAGTGACAAGGAATCGCTCGGTTGGAGCGTCGGTGCCTGGCTCTTCCCGCGCGCCGTGCAATTAATGGACATACAACGCTACCGCAAGGAACTTCTCGCCGGTATCATTCTCAGCACAACAACGAAGACAGATAGCACTGTAAGTGAAAATATCCGCGTCAGGGGAACGCACACTGACGAGTTCATAGCAACGACCGGTTGCATCTGCTCTTGTCGAATATGCACTTCAACTACCCATCTCGACGCAAGAACAGGATCAGTATGATCAACGTGGCCTTTCCCGTGACCTCCTTGCGCAGGCGGAGAAGAACGTCGGCTCCAATAATGTCGTTGTCCCAGTGTTGCAAACATTCAATGTGTTGCTTGAAGCCGATGCTTTTGAGAACCTGCCGCAGAATCCCGAAGGCTTGCAAACGTACGTCGCCTTGTATATTTGGTTTTTTCATATCTAGAATATGAAATTATCTAGACTACGGTCTCTTCTGTCTCTCGTTACAAGAAATGTGGCTCGTTTGAAGAATCCACAACGGATAAATGTCTCCATGCGATGGTAAGTCGAGCCACGACCAACACAGCAGTCGCTGACTATACACAGCCTCGTCAACTTGCTACCCATGCCAGCACTTCAAGGCGAATGTATAAAGCAGCTTATACATTATCTCAATCATCAATACCCTCGGGTACGCATATGACGCCCTCGATATAGAGGTGACTAATTCTTCTCCCAATTGATAGGTACGCGCGGACACCGCGGAGTATCTGTACCTGATTCTCTCTAGCAAGGACACTGGGATGGAGACGGACGACGTCGAGAAAATATTGCTAGAGACAGAATGGTGTGTCTATCGTGCTCATTGCGATGCGCGCACCGTAACTTGTTATCTTCCAGGTCGTCGACGGAGAAAGCCGGAGCAGAGAACGCCGCAAAACGCTGCATCGAGCTGTTAGCAGAGTCTCATTCATCATAGTCTTAGAATCAGTACTTGCAGTGTACTTGTACCGAGGAATTGCAACATTCAGAAAGGCAGATGCCACTAACCCCGAGCTCTGTGCCTGAGCTCGACATACGAGGCGTGAGAAAGTCAGAATCATTATCCGCAGATGGGCGCCTAAGATGTCGTAACCGCTGGACCGGACGTCACTGTATCGAAAGCCCTAAATCCCTGCCCTTCCTCCTACCACCAAGGACGACCTCCACGATGCCAGCAAGTCCACGCCTCAGCGATCACGAGCTTGCTAACATCAATGCCGCTGCAGTAACGCGCCAATACACGGTCAAGCCGCATCTTGGTGAGGATCTCGGAGAACGGGCGTAAAGGTGGTAGAGGACTAAATAGGAACGCACAGACTACCGCACGGTGTCGGCGGTTAACGGGTAATGTCAATCGCCCATCTGAACTTGTGAGTCGCTAATTGGAAGACGCGTAGCCCGCTGGTTGTATTGGACAACGTCAAGGTCCGTCTCTTCCCAAATGTGCACCTGTACAGTGGTATTCATCCGCAGCGCTTCAGTTCCCATCTTACAATGAAATCGTGCAACTTACACTCCCTGACGGGACGAAGCGCGGTGGCCAAGTCCTAGAAGTACAGGGCAAGAAGGCTATTGTACAAGTCTTCGAGGGAACGTCCGGTGTCGATGTGAAAGCGACTCATGTGGAGTTCACCGGCAGCAGCATGAAGCTGCCCGTGGCGGAAGACATGCTGGGACGTATCTTCAACGGTTCAGGACAGCCCATTGACAACGGCCCGAAGGTGTTCGCGGAGGATTACCTGGACATCAACGGTCCGCCTTTTTTCTGACCTCGATTTGCCTCGCGGATGTTCTTATACTTAACTTCCAGGCTCCCCCATCAACCCTTACTCCCGTATATACCCCGAGGAGATGATCCAGACTGGTATCTCAACCATTGATGTCATGAACTCGATCGCGCGTGGCCAGAAAATCCCGATTTTCTCTGCAGCCGGTCTACCGCATAATGAGGTACATAATCCCTGCCATAGCTCCGAAGCATGCACGGACTTACCCTGCGATACCATAGATTGCTGCGCAAATCGTGCGGCAAGCCGGCTTGGTGAAGGGGCCCACGAAGGATGTGCACGACGGTCACGAGGACAACTTCTCTGTCGTGTTCGCGGCAATGGGTGTCAACATGGAAACGGCTCGCTTCTTCAAGCAAGACTTCGAGGAGAACGGCAGTCTCGAGCGTGTAACGCTCTTCCTCAACCTGGCAAATGACCCCACAATCGAGCGTATCATCACGCCTCGCCTTGCGCTCACCACCGCAGAGTACTACGCCTACCAGCTTGAGAAGCACGTCCTCGTTATCTTGACTGACATGTCATCGTATGCGGACGCATTGCGTGAGGCAAGTCACTCATACCCGTAATGCACCTACATGGTAGGGAAGCCCGCTTACATTTTCGCCGGAGTATAGGTTTCGGCTGCGCGTGAAGAAGTCCCTGGTCGTCGCGGATATCCTGGTTACATGTACACGGATTTGTCCACGATCTACGAACGTGCAGGTCGCGTGGAGGGTCGTAACGGCTCAATCACCCAAATCCCCATCCTCACTATGCCCAACGACGGTGCGTGCCGGGCCCGCCCCCTTTTCTTTCATTATGTCAGGGCTCGAACTGAATTGACTGGCGCGCGGGCAATCCTTCTACCTCGCTCTTGCGTTTGCCTCCCCAGACATCACGCACCCAATTCCCGATCTCACCGGGTACATCACTGAGGGTCAGATCTTCATCGATCGTCAGCTGTACAACAGGCAAATATACCCACCGATCAACGTGCTGCCTTCGTTGTCCCGTCTCATGAAGAGCGCTATCGGTGAAAAGCTGACGCGGAAAGACCACGGCGACGTCTCTAACCAGCTGGTGCGTATCTGCGTGCAGGGTACCATGATACGGTCTGCTGACGCGCAGAATGCAGTACGCAAAGTACGCTATCGGGCGTGACGCAGCGGCCATGAAGGCCGTTGTCGGTGAGGAGGCGCTCTCTCCTGAAGACAAGCTCGCACTCGAGTTCCTGGACAAGTTCGAGAAGCAGTTCGTCGGCCAAGGTCTGAAACTACCCTTCGTCCTCGTTGTGTACACGCACTCACCTTACCTCACCTTATCTCCTGCGTGCCTTTGTCTGTGTGGCCGATCGGGGATGTAGGCGCGTACGAGAGCAGGTCCATCTTCGACTCGCTCGACCTGGCCTGGTCGCTCCTGCGCATCTTCCCGAAGGAACAGCTGAACCGTATCAGCCCCAGCATCATCGCCGAGTTCTACGGACGGAAGGCGCGGAAGGCGACCGAGGACGTGAAACCGGACACCTCTGCGGAGGACAAGCTGGTCGACGACGCGTGAGGCACAGTGCCGCGCCTCCGCTGCTGCGTCCACGGACTTTGTCGGAGGGAACGTGAAAGAAGACACCGGCATTACGAACTCTGGCACGTATACGTATACTTGTACATACACTCAGGATGATGCAGACGTCCCAATGTTCCCCTTTGTCAGCCACACCAGCGCGGAGCCCACCCATGCGCCCTCCGGCGGGCTGTCATGCGGAGCGCGCGGGATCGTACGATACCGTCCTCGAGCGACGGGCGTGGTGGTTCTGTCTCACCCCCTCGCTCCGCAGGCGGCGTGCACGATAGGCTGCCCGCGCTGCCCTGATCACGATGCGAACACGTTCAAGCCGTGCGGCCCTATGTATAGCACCCACAACGCGCATGCAGCCAGCGATAATCGCTGACGCTCCGTGACGTCAAGCGGTTCCCTTCCCCGGCGTCGTGGGGCCCTGGATATCCGGATATTCAGGAGGTTTGGCCGCGGCTCGAAGCCAAGTCGGGGGAGAAGCGTCCGCTGCGCGGCGCGGACGCTGTGCAAGCTTGTTAGGCGGATGGACGTCGACATCGACATCTATCTGTCCATCTGGGCGACCTGTCCGACACGCACCCGCGCGTCGCTGGGGCTTAGGGCATCCTCAGTCCCAGCGACGCGCCCCCGTCCCGGTCAGACAGCGACGACGGGAGAGATAACATACGAGTGCGCGGAGATGGGCTCCCCAGCCGGGTGCGTCCTCCCACAGGTCGCGAGGGCGGCTTCATGTCCGCGCCTTCTTGGCGGATCGCCCTCCCTGTTCTCCTCCGCCGTGGCCCAGCAGGCGGGACGCGGCCAGCTCAGGTCTATGGACCCTGGTCTGGCCCGCCCCGCGTGCACTGTCGTCTTTGCGCCGCTGGGCAGCCGCGTCGTCCCGGGATGCGCTTCGACGGGGCACGCTCGCCGCGAGAAGCTCGCTATCTGCCCGCCGTGCGAGAGGATGCAATGTACGCACCGCAGGCCTGCACGCAACTCAGGGTCTCTGCGTGCTTGCCTCAGATGCCAGAACCAGGTTCGAATGCAACTTCAACGCTTCAGTTGCAAGTGCCACCGCGGGATCCTCGGTCGAAGCGCACAACGCGGCGGGGCGCCACGCCACGTTCGTCGCTCGCTCGTTCGAGCGGCGCGCGTCCTGTCCAGGTGCAATGTTCGTCCAACGCCAAAACGGCACAGGTGCGATACCGGGCGAGCGCGAAGCGCGCATCGTGGGCCTGCCGAGGCCCCGCCGCAGGTCCAGGATGCGGGTTAGGCTGGAGAAGCTCGTCGTGGGAGGTGCGTCCGCGACACGAGCGTAGGCCGAGCGGTATGCACTGACACGCTCCACCCCGCGTCCAGGAGCCCGCTCTAGGCTGCGGGAGTACCGCCTGCAGACCGCAGACCGTCCGTCCGTGCATCGAGTCAGACAGCGGGTAGCAAACGCGCGCGCGATGGGGGGCACTTGGCAGTCGCTCGCTGACGTGATAGCGTCCCCGCGTCGGAGTGTGGGCGATATGAGGGCTCTTCTTCGAACGCGCGCGGGAGGCTGGGGCGCGCGTATATGATTACGCCTCGCTCCGGGTCGTACGCCGGGCTCTGGACAGCGTTCGGACACGGTGCGGGCCAGCCGTGCCAGGTACGGGGGTGGGCTGCAGCAATGCGGGCGGTGCTTCCGGGACGAGCTGGCACCAGGGGCTGCGGGGAAGGGAAGGCAAGAAGCGACCCGACGCGGAGAAGGCCAGCCTGAGCTCGGACGGGGCCGCAGACACTGGCTGGCACTGGCACGCTGCGAGCAGTTTGGGCTACTGGTGCGCGAAGCCCCCGGTGCCGGGGGATAGCGTTGCGGCACGCACCAGCACGCGCCCCGTCCACTGATTGCGCGGCCGCGGTCGGAGGCGATAGCACCAGGGCTGCAGGCGCGTCGAGCGGGCCTCTGGACGAGCTGCGAGCTGCCTTGTGCGGCCTAGTGGGTCCTGCGTGGGTGGAGGCGTTGGTACTTATCGACCTGCGCATGGTCCGGGCGGTATGGTGGCCCGCAGAGCACACTTGGTCGAACATGTCAAGTGCGACCCGGGGGGACAGCCAAGCTGAACTTGTAGTCCTGTACGGGGCGTAGCACGAGCCGGGGCGGGCCGCTCGGGGAGAGGACGCGGGGCATCGGGACGCTGCGTGGCTTAATCAGCGGCTTCCTCAGGGATTCCTGGTGGTGCACGCACGGATATGGTGGGGCGGGCCCGGGGGGTGGGATGGCGGCAATATTTGGCTTTGCATGAGGCAGGTCACGGCGGAGCGCGAACCAGCGGCCGGTGAATTCCTGGCGCGGGTTTGCTCTGAAGGGCGTCCTGACAAATGCGCGCTCCTCATGATGCTGACGATGAGCACCTGCACAGGAGTACTCATCGCAGTCGGAGTACGCCGCGTTGGCCCCATACTCCGGCTGAGCGGGGAGCGGGGAGCTCGGGGGTCGCCGGCGGTATGTCATGTCCTCTTTCGACGGCCTGGGTGGTTGTGCTCACTCCCGCTCGACACGGGCTCGGACAGCGTGCCACGCTCGGACGTTGAAACAAGACCTTTTATCGTCTCTCACGCCTGCGCACCCAGCGAAACGCTCGCGGAAGCAAATCCGACCAACATCCCCATGGCTTGGCAGTACCCCCGTGCAATGCATCAGCGCAACCCGGAGGCACTTCGCTGCATCTTGTGGTGCCCATCGCCCCGAGCCCGAGCCGGCGCTAGGCCGTACGTGTGCAATGTGCATGAGATCCAGCGGCGGTCGTCCAACGTCCATCGTTGCGGCACGATCACGACCGGCCTCTATGCAGCCACGCGCGCTCCCACGTCCGCCCTCCCCGGCCTGCCAATCCCAGGGCCCCAGCGTGGGCAGTGTGCGTGCTGCCACGCCCGGCAGCGTGGCATAGGCGGCCGGCGGCGCACCTGGCAGCCTGAGCCCGCCTGGGCAGATGAGATTCCGGCGGGGAAGGCGAGATCCCTCGTCTTGTTGCGCTTGATCTTGATTGACAGCTGCGCCGGCACGCGAATGGCATGTCGGTGTATATATACAGTGTCGTGATGCTGACATTGACAGGGCGCCGACGGGGAGGTACTCGTGCAGCTTTGGCAGGTCCAGTTAATATTGATCTCCCCGCACATCCTGGCATGCCACTGGGTCAGGGTACTGCGAATCCGACTCCGACTAGTATCATCCGCGCGCGCCGGTTGGGGCGAGAGCTACCTGGGCGGGCTTGGCCCTTGGGGGCGTCCATGGTGCGCGGTGTTGCCTTGTTTGAACGCGTCGTGCTGAAAAGGTTCAATCAAGCGCGAATCAGCGTGAGTGTGTGAGTGCCAGTGTGGAATCCTCCGTCGCCGCGCCGTGGCGCGAACCCTCAGCGCCATCTGCCACAGTTCAGAGTTCTAAACGGGGGCCCGCTCTCGTCAGTGGCGGGCCACGCTGCACCGGGATCCATCCGAGAGAGTTTGCGTTCGATGCGTCTGTGTGCACTGTTGTAATGTTTAATGTTAGCACTGTGTGCATGCATCGCAATACCAGTACCGCTGTCCCAGGCATCGATGGCCGCCCCGTCCACGATGGATATCCGCCCCACACTGGCACCCGCCGTATTCGACACAGGCGATCAAACTCCCGACCGCCCCCTGCGAACAGGAACCCGCCAATTGAAACGGCCACTTGATCCCAGCTGCCCCCCGCATCGGAATAGGCCACCCGTTCATTGCGATACGCAGTGGCCTGCTGAGCCTGAGCATGATCACGCTGCGTGGGACGGTACAGATGCCGCGCACGCCAGGCAGGCTATGCCCGAAGCGGCCGCGCAGCCACAAAGTTGCCTATGCCGCTGCGTGGGCGGGGGCTCGCGATGGGGGGCTGATCAACTGGGCGTACGGGATCGCACGATGGAATCCGAGTGGATGGAATAGCTATAGATGGAATCAGCTGCCCGTCCGGGCTCCGAACTGGGCTGCCGGGATCCCACCGCGGGCCACTAGTCGCGCGCGTCCGTCCATGGCCATAAGGGTATGCGTTCTTAGTGCGAGCCTGAAGCTTGTGGTGAGACCCGCGCGGTGGGTGGGGGCCGCGGTTCTAGCTTCTGACGTTAACGTGCGTCCGGATGGAACATTGGATCCGGATCCTGCGCAACGCTGCTTACTGGCACTGCAGCTGGGCGTCGGGTGGGTGGTCGCGCTACGTATACGAGTGTAGCATGTGTGGTGGAGCGGTGTGCGAGTTGTTAATGCGGCATCGTGTTGCGTTCCTCTGTTCGTGAACTGTATCGCAGGACAGATCGCAGGGCCCGGCGCGTCGGAGGCAGCCGGCGGAACATTCGACGTCTCGGGCTCCTATATATGCATATGCACTATGATCAGTTACTATCACCTAGTCCGCACCATGGTGGCCACGACATTGCCCGCTGCACGCTGCATATGGACCTGGGGCGCTTTTAATCAAGTTCGGGCGCAGGCTGAATTGATCTTCTGAACGCGGAGTGCCTACGCCAAATCCGGCGCGCCGCGCTGATAGCACTACTACTACGTGGTGATACCCCTGTCGCCTGTCCCCCGGTGGGCGAGCCATCGCTGCTCGCATCGTGAGACTTGCCACTGGGCTTGCACCGTTCGAGCCGTCGCGGACTTTGAATATTGAATATTGAATATTGAAGAGCGGCGGGGCCCCGGGGGCGTTCGGAGAAGCGTCTTATGGCCGCCAGGGCGAAGTACTCAGTGGAATGGGCCCGGGGAGAGGTGATCATGCTGGGCAGCTTGGCGTCTTGTGCCTCTTGTTGCAGGTGCGCACATCTTCGAGCTGAATGATTGTGCATATATGCATTCAGAACTCGACGGGGGGAGGTGACATGCCGTGGCGGCGGCGGCGGTCGTAACACGTTACAGTTACCATTTAGGCGGTCCTAGAGGCTCCAGGATTCAGAGGGTGGCCCTATCCGCTGCCTGTTGCCTGACGTTCCCTGGATCACCGTATCTTGGAGCAACTTGAGACTCGCACTGGCATCTTGTCACCGTCGCCGTGTTTGACTCGTGTTTGACTCTGAGTTCACAAGCCCGACATCGACATCGACACCGGACAGCCGGCGGACTGCAGTTCTGCTGATGCACGCGCCTGATGATGGGAACGCGTCCCCTTCGGGCAAGTTCTGAGTTCAAGTTCTCGGAACCTGCATGCAGCTAGAACGCGCGATGTGATAGTAATAGCATTAGTAGACGGCGGCGGCGCGCCGGATATAGAACCCCGAGAACCTTTAGCAGAACACGCACCGTGCACTACGTACGCGTATACCTTCCCCTTGCATACATTCATTGTATATGAATACATGAATGGCAGTTGCCCGGCAACGCGCGAGGCCGGCAAGCCTGCGAGCTTCGAGCTTCGCTGAATCGCGGCCGCAGCGGGGGGCACGGTCTGCAACGAGAACGCCGGCCGGCGCGGCGCTGCTTCGCCCGTGCGTTCCACGTTCCCCCGGCCCATTCCATCGTTCCAACGTTCCAACGTTCCAATGTTCCAATGTTCCATCGCGGCTTCGACGTCCGCGCACGCTGTCGAACAATGTCGCAGCCGCATTCGGGCGTAGGAGATCGTATCAGCGTGTCCGGCAGGACTCTGACGCACGGCACAGGCTGCTGCTGCTGCTGCTGCTGCTGCGTGTGTTCAAGATTTAAATTGTGTAAGCCCTGACATGGACAAGCACCGGTACTGGTGCTACGGGCGCGGGCGCAGGCGCGTCCCACGCTGCACCGCTGACCAGGGGGCACTGGACAGATGGGTTCTCGTTCTCAGTTCTGTGGGCGGTTCTTGAGATAGGACGAGATGGGCCCGGGATGGAATGGAATGGGCCCGGGATAGGATGGGATGGAATGGGGCTGGGTGGGATGGGATGGGATCATCGGCATCTCCGCGACGGGATGCATACCGGCGGTCCCAGACTGGGGTAATGATTGGATTTGGAGTCGAACGGCGAACCGTGACGCCCCTGGCGAGCCGTGGAACCTGGACAGCGGATATCCAGCGCATGCAACTCGATGGCAGAACCCAGATGCGTGCGTGCGATGCATATGACGCACCGGGCGCGCAGCCAGCGACAGAACCCATTGTTTGCCAGCAGTGGTCCGTGGATATTCGGTGCCCTACAGGAGCGTGTTCGCGATCGGGTCCATTCAAACCACCTGCTGTTGCTGTTGCTGTGGTCGCGGTGTGGCTGGCGGTTGGCCGCTGGCATTGACCGGGATGCATGCTCGCGACGCGCAGTGCATCGCGTCTTGCCGTAGCGTCCGGGGCGCCCGCGCTGCATAGATGCGGAATAGGGCGCGCAACCTAGCGAGCTGCAGGGCAGTAGCAAGGTTGCGGCACCAGTGGTGGCGGAGACATGCCCCTACGACTCAACGGAACCTGCGCGCGCGGCGGTCGACGCAGGTGCCGGGTGGGATCTCAAACTGGGCGCATTTGCAACATACGCATCGGGCATGGCCGGTGCCGTACGACTATTACGATGTTGGAGGGCGCCGCCGGACCGCCTACCGGGGAAATGAAGGGCGTTTGGCAAGACAAGAGCGTCGAGCGAGCCTCGTGTGCGCGATGGGCATCTGAAATGAAAGATTGGCCTGTGCGAGATGGTCGCGTGGGATCCGCCGAGGACCCTGGGCGTGATTGTGTGTTCAGATCTCAGGGCGGCGGGGCGTGGGGTGCGGCGTGCGGGGATAGTGGCGGGCGCATGGGCCGTGACATAGAGGCGCAGTGCATGGCGCACGGAAGGGGCATTTCGCGCGGCTGGCGGTGGCTAAAGGCGAGGCCGGAGAAGCACGGAGGGAGGGAGGAGGAGGACTGGGGCCGGCCATCTGATTGCGCCTTACGTACGGCTCGCGCGTCGGACGCAGGGCGAGCGAACGCGCAGAGCGTCGCCCAACGTGGTGATCGTGCGGCCTGAACGTGTGAAGAATGCACAACATATGTGGAATCTGCCCGATTCGACTCTCTGCGTGCCCGGATATCCACAGGCGACGGCCAGAGCGCGCACAGTGGGTCCATGTGGGAGAGCGGCCGCCCCGCGCACTGCCGCTTTGGGACGCCGCCGCCGCGTCTCAGAGACAAGAGGGGTCGCTGGCGGGCTGCGGCTCGTCTGCGGTGCCTGCGAGGGTGTGTGTGTGTGTGCAGCGGCCGGGGGGGAGACAAAGGGCGGGTGGGAGGAGGCCGGGGGAGGGAGGGGGGATGGGCGTATGGCAGCGTGTCGCCCAAGCGGGCTCCTACCACGCGTTGGCCCTCGCCTCCCTAAATATGCCCGCCCATATCCTCCGCTGCCCTATCTCCTCCCCCGCCCCCCTCCGCCTCTGGCATGGACGACCTCGCCCATGACGCCCGCCACCCCTGCCACACCCTCAACCGCAAGCGCAAGGCCGACCAGGACGACCACCCCCAGGTCCCGCCCCCCGCCCCCCTCCCCGACCCCCCCTCGACGGCCGACGCCATCCGCATCGACCTCAACATGACCCCCCGCAGACCCGCCGACCCCCCAAACGGCCCCGCCAGCTCCGCCTGGATGCTCGCCCGCGCTAGGCAACGTATGCCAATGACTCCCTGGCCCAAGTCTCCCTCTGCCTCCCCCACCCCCGCTGTCTTCATGCCCGCGCAACGCGACGGCCAACCCTCTGCCAAACGCCTCCGCATCGAGATCCCGTCCTCCGCACAAGGCTCACCATCGCGCGCCCGCAGGCCCCAGCGTCCCTCGCCACGCACTTCCCAGCGCCGCCGCCGCGCGGGCGAAACGCGCGACACCGGTATTGTCTCCGCCACTGAGCCCGGGCCCAGCAGCGGCTCTTTGTTGCGGCCCTCGAGGCAGCCCGCGCCGTCGGCCAAGTCCCACTCGCTCCCCGTCTCGCCCATCGACCCGTGTTCGCTTTCGCCGCATATACCCCCACACCAACCCCCTATAAACAGAGAGACGCTCAAAGAACTCGACCTTGACGCCATCCTCCGCAACCCCCAGCTCCGTCAGTCTCCCTTTCCTCCTCCTGTAGCTACCCGTTCCTCATTGTATGCCCGTCTTCTTCTTTTGTTCCAGGCCACGACTTGCTCTTCGACTCCGGACTGCAGTTCCGTCCCACGTCGAGCCGGCGGAAGCGCGACCTCGCAGACCACTACTGGCTCACGATCGTGCGCGAGCTCGAGACCGGCTGCACATGCACCACCGTAGACGTGCACGGAAAACTCGCCGAGCTCCGCTGCGTCTGCGACCCGGCGCCCCACGCACCCGAAAAGCCCACCGTGAAGTACCTGCCCGGGCACCTCGCGACCGTGCGCACGCACTCCCGCATCCGGCCGCTCCTGACCGAGCTGCTCGAGGTGCTCATCTCGATCATCCAGCCGCCGCGCGCGCCCGCCCTGCGCCCGCCCGAGCTGCTCTTCCCGCCCGCGCAGCAGCACCCGCAGTTCCAGCAGAACGTCGTGCACATCGCGCTCCTGCGCCAGCACCTCGACCCGGACCTCATCCTGCAGGAGATCAGCCACGGCCTGTTCGACCCCTCCGGCCTCTTCCAGGTCATCGGCGACATCATCCGCCGCCACTGCGCGCCGATGCGCGACGGCGCGGTCGACCAGATGGTCGGCCTCGCGCGCGCGTGCGCGCCCGGCGGCGGCGGCACGAAGCTCGACGCCGTGCGCGCGATCCGGATGTGCTTTGAGATCATGGAGTTGATGAAGCTGGTGAGTGCTGATCGCATCGCCGCACGCCCGCACACGCCTGATCGGTTCCGCGCGCCCTCCCTATGGTTTTTCTTTGCTCCCCCGCAGGACGTGGCGAACCACCAGCTGCAGACGCTGCGCCCGTACCTGGTGCGCACGGCGGGCGAGTACGAGGTGCAGATCTTCTCGGACGAGCGGCACAATGCGCGCCGCACGATCCACACGACGCGCGCGTGGCTCGGCGCGGCGTGGCGCGAGCTCGCGGACGGCACGGGCGCGCAGGCGCAGGCGTTCGCGCGCGCGACGCGCCAGACGCAGGCGCTCATGGCCGTGGTGAAGGCCACCGTGAACCTCATCTTCGACCCGCCGCCGCCCGGGACGGCCTCGCCCCCGCCGTCCTCGCAGTCGACGCCCGTCGCCACCGTCGCCCCCTCATCCTCCTCATCCACCTCCTCTTCATCCACCTCCTCCTCGACCTCCTCTTCATCATCCTCCTCCTCCTCCTCCTCCCGCCCCTCCTCGCGCGCACACCCCTCGAGCAGCAGCCACGCAGCATACTACGCAGGCTACCCCGAGACGTTCTACCTCGACTACGGCCGCTTCGGCACGCTGCACACGGACGCGGCGGACTTCACCGCGCTCTACATGCTGCTCATGATGTACCGCCAGCTCGTGCACTCGCCGCTCGCGCGCGCGCCGCACGCGCGCGCGGACGCCGTCGCGCAGGACACCCTCGCGCGCCTCAAGAAGGAGATCTGGGAGATCGGGCCCGCGCATCCGGGCTTGTGCTTCATGCAGGGCCGCCGGCCGGGGGCGTGTAGTTTGGGCAGCAGCAGGACGCCTCCTCCCGCCGCTCCTGCAGCATCATCATCTGCACCAGCACCGGCAACGGCAGCGGCAACTGCACCTGTGGCGAGCTCGGGCTCGTCGTCGTCGAGCAGGCACGAGCGCGACCGCGAAGCAGAGCTGCGCAGGTGGCGCGCGGAGATCGAGGACGTCGCGCTGCAGGTCGCCATGCACGCGTCCGAGCCGCGCGGCGCATCCCTCGCCGCGACGAAGGCCTCGGTGGAAGCCTCGGCAGAGCGCACGCTGCACGCGCCGGACATGCAGGTCGTGAAGTTCGCGCTGGGGTGGACGGCGGCGAACCTGCGGCACGGGTCGCCGTTCAGCGTGCTCTGCAGGCGGCGTCTGCGGGAGCGCGTCGAGGAGGCTGTTCTTGCTATCGTCCTCGCTCAGCAGCAGCAGGCCGCCCCAGCTGCGGATTCGGCGGGCGCGCCCGTACCTGCGCCTGCGTCTGCGCCGGTTCCTGCGACGCCGACAAAAGACGCGTCCCAGGCGTCGAGCGGGCTCGAGCCGCTGGGCGCGGAGATCAAGCACATCTCGCAGCGCGCGGCGAAGATGGTGGAGATCCACATGAACGTGTATGGCGAGCTGTACGCGCACCCTGCGTTCCTCGACAAGGACGTCCTCCCCAGCGCCGCCGCCGTTTCAAGTTCTGGTGCAAGTTCAGGCCAGATGAGTGTGCCGGTGTCATAGCATCGTCGCCCACGCCCACGCCCCCCACGCCTCCGCCCACGCTCGCCGGAAGGCCGTGCGCAGTACGCCGTATACCCATTCGTGTATATGCATATCCCTGCGGGGCTTTGAGCCCTCTCCCCTGCGTTTCGCTCGCCGACCCGCGCAGCGCTGCTTGGCGCTGTGGCGACTCAACGCTCCCTCCCCACCCTTAGACATTCCTCCCCCTCCCTCGGACCCTGCGTATGCGGCCGCCGAGGCACCCGCCCTCGAGAACCCACCACCACCGACCGCGCACGAAGCAGCACTGGGCCGATACCTGTCTCGCCCGCCCTCGCTGCTGGTGCCCACCCGCCCCGTCTCCCGTCTCGTCCTCGTTCCCCGTCTCGTCCGCCCTTACACTGGACACACGACACACGACACACGACCCATGACACCCGACGCGCCTCTCCTCGTCCTCCCTCCCGTCCGCCCTCTTACGCTCTCCGCTGCTGTTGCTGTTGACGACGTGGTAATGTTTTCCGTGCCGTGAAGTTCAAGTTTGAAGTCTGAAGTTTTCCCCCGGCCCGCGTGTGCGGCGCCGCAATGTACATACATAATTCGCGCATTCGCGTTAGGACCGGACTGCGTAGTGCTCTAGTGCTAGTGTGCGGTGGTCGGTGGTCGGTATAATGAATGAATCGAATCGAAGAAGTTTAGCTTTTTTCTAGACAATCTTTTTCTGGCGTGGTGTGGGGGCTGATGCGTGGTGGTGCCACTTGGTACCGGTGGTGCAAATTTGCGGCACTGGCAGGACGAATATTTGATCGTTCGAACTTCGATGGGACTAGTTCCCAATGCTATTTCGGATTCGGAAAAGTTGTGCGTTGTGCGTTAACGTTAGGTGTAAAGTATCTTCCGGCGAGCCTACTGGCAAATCCTACAGGCTAGCAGCATGCATATGCTGACGATGTTCTTGCGGTCCGCCGCGGGACCGTCAATCAAAGTTCGGCGACTCCGTGAGTGCATGGTAGCCATACATTGCAGCTTCGAGCACAATCGATGTATGCGTGCGCATGGAGACGTGTGGCCGCGAAGGACGGCGCGGCGGCCTCGACGCGGACGCGCGGCCGGCTACAAGGTCTGTTTTACTGTTTAGACGTCCTTTGGGTGTGCCTCGCAGCCTTGCGCGGGGGTCCAGGCGTCCGCGAGGCTCGCGGGGCCGGCGCGAAGCGTTCTGATCGTGTGGGCTGAAGGACACGGTCGAAGAGGACGCGTACGAGTCCCACCGGTACCCTCTGTGTCACTCAGTACTGCAGCGCAGGCTGCTCGATGGGCCTACACGCTGCTCTCTCACCGTGGCGTACTGCAGCAGCAGCAGCAGCCGCTCACTGCGGAGGTTGTGGGAGAAGAAGAGAAGGGGCGAGCGACTGGACCCGCACCACGCGTTCGTACCGCGACGCCAGCACCTGACCGTGTCGATCGTCCGCATTGGCTGGGACGGGGAGGGCGTCGCGCTAGTCCGTAGTAGCGGAGGGCCTTCGTGCCCCGGACCCTACTCGTGGGCTCCGCATGTAGCGCGTACGCACGCACGCAGCGCAGCGCAGGTAGGGACAATAGGCGTGGTGGTTGTGCGCCCATGTCCTGCGTCACAGAGTCCGCCAGACGTTCGTTTGTGCATGGGACCCAGGTCGGCCTCCGCTTCTGCGCGGAATTGTATGGCGACGGCATAGCATGGGCGCGGGCCGCGCGAGTACCCCCAGAAGGGAGACTCGCGTGCTGGGACTTCGGCCGAAGCACGCTGTGGCCTGCGCAGATCCGGGCGAACTTGGCTGCATATGCATGGTGTGCCGCCAGCACTTCTGCGTCTGGGATCACCTGGGCGATGTTGTGGAGCCACGCGCGAGTACACGCATCCCCGAGCGCGTTCTCTCCGAAAAGGAGGCGAAACTGGGCGGACGCAGTTGCGCTGCGCGTGCGCTCGCGGGATTCTCGTTCGACCAGTGACAGTGATGAGCAGATGAGCAGTCGCGCGAGGTTCACGAATAGATAGCGGGGGGCGCACGCCTGGCGCTGTCATAGCATCGGTGTGCGCTGGCACCGTCGTGGCAGAGCCTGGAAGAGCAAGTGCTGAAGACATCGTGCTCGCCGTCGTGGGGAGCGGAGAGAAGAGCTGGGCGTGCGAGCAGCGAAGAGGCCGGGTTGCCCGGGCGCCTATGGGGTGCTGAATGCGAGAGCACTGCATGAGGGTGCGCCCCGGAGATGCAGCGGTCCCCGCCCCGCGACCTCTCTTCGTCCCGCACTTCCACCATGGCTTCAACGTCGGGGTCGTCGTCGGCCACCTCCTCTCTATCCCCGTCGGCGACCAATTCTAGCACCCCATTGCCCTCTGGGTCAAGCTCCATCGGCGATGGCAGCCCGACCAGCAGTAACACCTCTGCGTTCTTTGCCTCGGCTACCTCCAGCGGCGCGTCGTCTACGAGCACTGGCGACCCGGGCCCCGGGCCCCCCTCCTCCTCACTCTACCTGTACGTATAATCCACATCTCGTGTACGACAGCGCTGGGCGGTGTTAGCGCATCGCGGCTGGCGTCTGCGTACGTCTGTTACTGCAAGATTGGTACGCGCTCAGACTGCGCACGTCCATCCGCTGTCGGATGATTACCCCTTCAAAGCTTCACCGCATGCCTGGACGCTTGTCTGCACTCTTCGCAACGTAACCCCACATACCCCCACTTGCTTGGCATCCGCTCCCTCTCGGCGTACTCTACCTGCCCGTTCTAATGCGTTCTTCGCTCTTCAGGTTCACCTTCCTCGCGACCCTCTTCCTGCTCCTTGCGATCTCCTCCGCGATCATCATGCGGGGCATCTTCCTGCGCCGTCGTTTCCGGCGACGCATCGAGGAGGCGATCGCAGCCGGCGTGCTCCTCTCCCCCTCTGACGAGGGCCCCGGTGGCTTCGGCCGAAGCGGAGGACGGCGCAAGCTCAAGCGACCCGTCCTCTTCGACGTCAGCGTCCTGCCCCCGTACTTCTCCACCGCTAACCCGCAGGACGGCAAATGGGAGCGCACGATGGTACGTGATCCTCACACTTCCTCTGCTCTCGAACCGTGTCGAACCGCACGCCCTTCCGCTTCCCCGCGCAGCCCGTCGTAGCCAGCGTCGCCTCCGAAAAACCAGGGCTGGAGCCCCTGCCCGCGGCCGACACCCCGCCGCCGTCCCACCCCCGCACGAACCTGGCGTCCGCGCTCGAGCGCGCCGGGTACCTCTTCCCGCGCGCGCGCCTCCACCGCGCGACACCGCCCCCGCCCCGCAACGAGCCGGCGCCGCCCGCCGTCCCGCTGTCGCCGGAGCAGAACGACCCGGTGCTGCGCGCGGCGGAGGTGCAGGTGACGGTCCTCATCGCGATGCCGGATCCGCACCGCACGGCGTACGTGCCCCCGCGCGCGGCGGGCGTGCGCCTCAGCGACCCGGCGAAGGGCAAGGCGCGGGGGAGCGGTGCGTGGGATGATGGCGAGGAGGAGGGCGTGCCGGATGTCGTGCTGGGATCTGCGACGGTGTCGGTGGGCTGCGGCGCGGATGCAGCGGGCGCGCGCGAGGCGTCATGACCGGATACCGATGTGTTTCGGCGGCCGCCGTGTCCCTCGTCGTCCCGCTGTCTTGCTGTGCGGATTATATTGAGCGGTCTGGAGCTTGTGGGGGACGCGCGTGTCAGCCAAACAGCCTACCGCCGGCCTGACCAACCTTTTTATGACTGAGCGCACCCCGGGCGCTGGAACGTGTAACATCGTTACGTCGATGGACCACCGCCGAGGTTATTTGCGCGCTGTTTGTGTGTTTTTTGTTGATGTAGTAGAACTGTATACTGTACTCTAGCACACGGCCTAATGTGTAAACATGTATCGCTGGAAGCCTGCTGTGGGACTATCTTGGATACGTATTATGATATAAACTTTTGCTTCTGCGCACTTCTCCCCAGCATTCAATACTCAACACCCAACACCCGACGCTCAGCATCCGGCCCTGCAGCATCCCCCAACATCCCCCGCGCTCAAGGATGATGGAACCAAGTGGGCGGCTCATACTCGTCAATCTCAAAGTCCTCGTGCACCTCATAGTCAAAGTCCTCGTCCTCATCCTCGTCCTCCCAGTCCCCGTCCGCGTCGTCCTCGAACACCTCCAGGTCGTCCTCCTCGTCCGAGCCCTCGAAGAACTCGAAGCGCTCGACGTGCGCGTCCAGCCACGCGCCGTCCGCCGAGTCCACGTCGTCGTCCTGGTTCATCAGCAGCGCGCGCAGCGGCACCCCGCGCGCCTGCCGCGCCGCAACGAGCGCGCGCATCTGCCCGCCCGACACGCCCGTCGTCGTCAGCGTCTCGAGGCGCGGCAGCAGCAGCTCGCCTGTCGCCGGCGCTGGCGTCGCGGTCGCGGTCGTGCTGCCGGCAGAGGGTGGCGCGGCTTCGGGCGGGAAGAGGAGGTCGACCCAGTACGGGTCGAGGAAGTGCGCGTTCAGGTTGAGCGCGGTGAGCGCCTGCAGCTGGCGGTACGCCTCGCGCACGGCGGCCTCGCTCGCGGGCACGCTCGCGATCTTGAGCGCGGTGAGCTGCGAGAGGAGCGAGCGGCTCGTGGTGCGCGACTGGGGAGGCTGGGGCGCGCCTGCGACGCCGGGTCCACGCAGTGCTGACGCGGAGGGAGCCCAGAATGGAGCGGAAGGGGGCGCGCCGATGGAGCGCGGCGAGGAGAGGTACGCGAGGACCTCTGAGAAGTCGTCGTCCTCGAGGTCGAGCGCGAGCGATGTGAGTGCGGGGAGGGCGAGGCGCGGGAGGAGCGCGAGGAGGTATGCGGGCTCGTGGTACGCGAGGACGAGGTCTGTGAGGTTCTCGAGTGCGAGCGGCGCGGCCGCGTCCGCGTCGAATGTGCCCTCCGTAGGGATTGTCTCGGGAAGCCCTGCGGGCCAGTCGGCGGGCGAACCTGCGGGGCCTGAGAGGCAGAGGGTGAGCGTACGGAGACCGGGCGAGGCGCGGAGGATGCGCGCAAACTCGGTGAGACTCGGGCGCACGTCGCGCGCGTGGTACGCGAGCTCGAGATCGACGAGCCCGGTGAGGAAGGGCGAGCCTTCGCGAGTCCAAGGGAGGTGCACGCCCCAGAGCGCGACGTGCGTCAGGCGCGGGGCGACGCCACCGAACAGGCAGAACGGCTGCTCGCGCAGCTCGGGGAGCGCGAATGTGAGGTGCTCGTCCGTGTCCTCGTGGTGGTACAGCTGCAGCACCTCGAGCATCGGCGCGGGGCCTGCGGCACCGAGCGCCTGCAGCGCGCAGTGCATGTGGCGGTAGAACGAGACCATGAGCCGGAAGGACTGCCAGTGCGGGACGTGCGGGATGATGAGCTCCATGATGCTCTCGATGATGACCAGGTCGACGTCGTCGTCTTCGGGCTCGTACGAGTCGTCGGACATGGGGTAGTCGTCCTCGTCGTCGAGGCCGCGGTCCACAGTTATGTGCAGGGGTGCCGCCTTGGCGCGCTCGAGGTAGGTCTTTGCACGGTCGTATGGCGGGAGGCCGACAAAGCGGATGTGCGACCAGAGGAGGGGGTTGTCGACGGCGATGGCGCGCCATCGCGCGCAGACGTGCGAGACCAGGACGTTGAACGGCAGCTTGCGCTCTTTTTCATCCGCGTCTTCTTCCGATGGTGAGCTGCGATCGGAGGAGACGGTAGAGTAGCTTCCATCCTCGGAGTCGACGTCTTCGAAGTCGTCCTCATCTGGCTCCTCGTCGCGTTCTGGGGTCCACCCGAGGGAGAAGATGTGAGCGAGGAGCTCCGAGGGAAGGTCGTTGATGAGACAGCGTCCGTCCTTCGGAGCGACGAACGGGTTGGATGAGAGGTCTATGACATCGGCCATTCTCGTCTATCGGTGTATGAAGGAGGTGGCGGTCACGACTTGTCAAGCAGGTGGCTTTCTCTGATTTTCTGTTGCGTCGGGGAAGTGAGCGGAGGAATGTTGTGAGGTCTTGACAGTGGTTGGTGAGTACTGTATACAGCGGCTAGAAACGCGTGCAACATACCGATAATTCTATCCTAGCTGATATGTGTTGAGGAGTCTGTTCCAAGCAACACAGCTAGTGATCACAGGGAATGACGTTCATGAGGGTGGGATGGTGGTGGTCAGAGTCAAAAGGCCATTTTGACGGCTCAAAACAATTATCGCCGCTTAGACGGAATAGGCGCCGTGACATCACGCGCATCGATTTCTATCGAGTTGGTAAAGTTAGTATTTCTAGCGTGTCTCTGGGATTTGCGTTTCATAATATAAGAACATCAGTGCTATTAGGTTCATCTGGGAGCCGCGACAGCACCGATATGTATTTTCTAGAATGCTGAGAGAATATTATATGGGAAAGGGACGCGATGCGCAAAAATCGACGCCACAACGCCAGATCCCATCGAGCATCGATCATAAATGGATAGACGCCTATTTGCCTCCGCCCATCGAGGCAAGTGAAAGTCCCGATAGGGACTGATATTGGCCATTTCAGGCTGATATCGCACCCTTCGTCAACTATCGGGGAAGACTGGCTGTCCATGTCAGTACTTCAGTAAGTATTCTCATTTTGAAACGCCGGCTCTGACATACTATATTGACAGCCGCTCAACTCATATGCACTCACCGTCCTAGTGTCACCCGGGCTCACGCCTCCTTGCTGTAGATCCGCGGGTGGCAAATCCCCGAACCCCGCCGACGATACTTGAAACAACGCCCGCTCAAACGTCACTGGAACGCCTCCAGCAGCACCTTATCAGCTGCAGAAACCCGCGGACCGCACCAGCTCCTCATTACAGCTTCGGTTATTGTGGCGGCATGCTAGAAGCCCGGAGGAGAGACGGGCGAGCGAGGGACCCCGAAGATCCTTGAAGTGATTGACCAGAAACTCTGGGTGGCGTTCACGATTTGTCATGAGGGCGATATGCCAGCCTGCTGAATCGGGACGTTATCTTTCGGCACGCCATGTCCGGACATATGCAGAAGTTTGACGAGGTCAGATTTCAGAGCTCTGAATATACGACACTCAGGGACACAACACATCGAGTAAGCATCTTCGTAGCTACCTTGCAAAGTGCAATGTTACCCGGACACGCCCCCCTTCAATTCTGACGCACTCTTCGACCAGCGCGCACTGGCACGCCTCGTTGGCGCCGGCAACCAATATGGCGGAGCAAACGGGCTCTGGCATGTGAGGCAAAGATTATCAAGAGATATAAAGGGCGCACGGACATTGTAGCTATTTTATAATCCGTTTTAACACCAAAAATTGTTTGGCATAGCAAAACTGAGCTATAAGACGCGTTGGAGTTGAGCTCGGGCGTGTTAGCGCCCAACGCCTATGCAAGTGAAGTGCTGAGTTGCTCGCGTTTCCCGTTCAAGCTCCTCCTCGGAGTCTTCTCCGCCTGTATGTACCATTTCGTTTACGATAGATGGACCGCACAAAAGCTCTGTTGTTTGAACGCCCCCAGTCGTTTCCTGTAAATGCTCACTCCAGTTCGTTCGTCGTACCCAGTGTTGCCGAGTGGAAGCGCGCAAAGTCAGAGCCGCCAGCCGAGGCGACACTTTCCCTCGTACAAACTTGCTACAGCTCACATATCTCTGCCTGTCACCGCAACCTCAAGCTTCAAGACATGGTGACTCTGAAGTAGAGTTCGCCTGCTTACCTGTATTTATACAGAGTGTTTGCTGTAACTTCAAATTGTTGAACTGCTGGAAATTCTGGACGTAGCTGGCGCGAAGATAGAACAATGTAGCTGGTCCAGTCAGGCCAAATTGTTTGAACGACGTCGACGAACAGAAGGCTGAATTTCAGGCGCTCACTGACCTCATATAGGGATCTTCGGGGTCCTGTGAGCGAGCGGTTGAGCATGGGAGAAAAGCGGAGATCACCGCGAGAAAGGCCGATCGAGTGCCTCAACGGCGACCCTGGGAATCGGCTCCCCGGGAATAGCCTCATTCGCATCCTCGAGGCTGCATAGAAAGCCGAGTGTCCCAGGCGAGCTGGAGGTCGGCCTCGCGAGGAGGGGTCGGGGAGCGAGGACGCCACCATCGGGGCGGTCGAGGAAGGTTCGGTGAGCAGGCATGATGATCCCAGAAATAATAAACTGATGAAGGGCCCTGACAAGAGGATCCGGGACGGGTGACATGAACTGAAGAAGCAGAGCTACGACGTCCCGCACGTGGCCTTGAATGGAAGGTTCGTATAATTATTAGTATTAGTCGGTCGGGCACATCCTGCGGCGACTCGAGCGTCCGCTCCTCTCCTCCTGCCCGTATGTTCTCCCCCCTCCATGTCTTCCCGCCCGCTCCCCCCCTCCTCCGCTAGCAAGCCGCCACCCTCGACCCCGAAGACCGCCCACCTCCGTCCCAAGGGCCTCCTCTCTCTTCCGCACAGGCTCACTCACCCACCCCCGCCCCACCCAAAGGAGTCGTCTTGGGGCATCACGCCCCATTTTCGCATCCCGTTAGACGAGATTCTCGACCGCAAGCATCTCCCCCCGCTGGGCCTGAAGGATTTTGAAGAGTGGCTGCTCTTCATTGATCGTGCACCCGAGAACTTGTACGTCATCTGTTTCATCAGCTGCAGCTTGACATGCCAACAGATCCGCGCAGGTACTTCATCCTCTGGCTGCGGGAGTATACCGTGCGCTACTCCGCCTGGGCTCGTCAATCGCGGCCACTACCGCAGTCGCGGCCCTCGTCATCTCAACAGGCCCGCGCATATCGCTCTCTCTCCACGCCGCACCCGCCACCAAACCCCGCCCTCGCCCTCTTCTATCTCCGTGCAAAAGAGACGTTCCTTACGCTTAACGGTCCTTACGCTCTACGACTCCCGCAAGATGTCCTCGCCCCGTTCCAATCCGCGTCCCTCGGTGCAGGCGTAGGTGGCCCAGCCGGCGGCAGCTGGCCCCACGCGTTTGCATCGGATTCGCTGCTCGCGTCTCCCCCTCCCCCTCCCCCGCCGGACCCCGCAGTCTTTGCCGAGGTCGCCGACCGAGTGCGAGCGAGTCTCACAGACAGTCTAGACCGGTTCGTCGTCGCGACGTTCCACAACGTCGGGATGCCTCGCGCATACTGTGGGTGTGCAGGTGGGACAGTCATTGGTCTCACGGGAAGGTACGCGGCTCCATTTCCGCTCCCCGGCATGTGCACATGCGCTACATCGACATCTTCTTCCCCGAGTCGGTGTTTTTTCGCTCTGCGCAAGCTCGGGCATTTAAGCCTCTTTAGGCAACCGGTTTGCCTTTTATGGCGGCTGGGAACTGCCAGCTCGAACAAATCTCGCCCCGCATTCATTCGACTGCGGACGGAGGTCGTGTCGTGCTAGTGCGTATGCTCACACGTCCTTCACAGTGCGCCGATTCTCCTCGCCAACTTCCTCACTGGCGGCTCCCGGTGGTGGCGCTTCACGGCCATTCCGGGCATGTGGCTTGGCCTCACCATCGTGCTGTCTGCCATGTACGGCGTACGTCTCTCTTCAGATTTGTCATGGCGGACGTTCGTTCACAGGCCGTGACAGGTCTGCATGATGATATACGTCTTCGGCGACCTTCGCCAACTGCGCTCCTTCGAGCTCGCACGCTTCCCTGACACGGAGCCTTCGAAGGCGAAGACGCCACCGCCCAAGCCGAAGCTCAACATAAGGCTATTCAGCAGGCCCGATCAACTCGCGAATGTTTCGGACGTGGTCATCCCAAGTCCCCAGGCACTCACTGGTCCACCCCCGCCATTGGTGCAGAACGCGCCCTCACCGGTCTCCTCTTTCCCCGCACAATCCCCGAGTGAGACACAACAGTGTCGTCGTCCATCCTTGCCCAAACTTCAGATCGTTCCTCCACAACCGGCCCATGTACACACTCCCATCCGGACATCATATCATGCATACCCCGACCTCGCTCGTATGCAGTCCGTCTCCATTTCGCATTCGGTACGGTCCGGCCGACGGAATATCCATCAACCGTGCTTTGCCCCCGTCAGCGACCAGGAATGCGACACCGATTCTGACCCTGACAGTGCATCCGGGTCGGACTACGAGTCTGACGACAGCAGCAGTATTGGGACGGACGCGGGCTCAGAAGCATCCCATGCTTCGGTCACAGACGAGGGAGTCAGTATAAATGCACAGGGAGCGCCTAAACCACAACGCAGGCGAAGGAGGGCGCATCGCAAGCGCGGGCAGGAGCCCGAGATACATATCTCTGACGCGTTCTATGATGAGCACCCATGTCCAGAGGGCCCGGCCACTGCGGATCCTCAAGAGCGCACGGGGCGTACGTCAATATGGGGCGACGGCAGTGAAGAGGATGTCGGCATGGGCGCGACATTTATCCACCCCTACCACTGGACGGAGGACAGGTGGGCGTGTTTTCGTGTAGGGGAGTCGCTATATGCTGATGGATATTTCAACAAGCCAAATGTGCACGCATGACATTGAGTCCCAGGCACATCGCGCGGCGGAGCTACAACGCATGGATTCGTTTGACTTTGACGGCCTGCCTCCTCCTCGCCAACGCCGCTCCTCACGCGCTGACGTTTCGCCTCTCGCGCCGTCGCCGATGACCGCTAATTATGGCGTGCCGTCACCCATCACACCCGCCCCCATCGCTGCAGAGTCCGAGAAGCCAACCCGCGTTCATTTTGCCGACACGGAGGCAAACTTCGAGCACTCCGGCGCTCACAGAACGCAGCCGAACGGAGACCCTCAACCTACTCGCCTCTGCAAGGTCATCGCGTTCATCCAAGAGAAGTGCGGGCCCAAAAACGTCGTAATGCAGGGTTTCGGATCGCGGTCGTCAAGACCGCCGTCCTTCAGCGAGAAAGAGCGGCTCCCGGAGCCGCGCTCGCCCGCGACCACCGCCGGCCCGTTCTCGCCCTCGTCCACGCTCAACCCGCCGTCGCCTACCTGGCCTGCGCAGACGACGAGCCAGATCCCGGGTTCACCAACGTCGTCGATCACGATGACTGCGACCTCGACGCTCGTGGGTGTTACAGTCGGGTGCGCAAAGGCGAGGGCGTCGTGGCAGGTGCGCATGCGGCGCATGCTGCAGGTCCCCGCGTTCGCGTCGCCGCTCACGCCGGTGCTCAACCCGGTCGTGACGCGCGGGCAGTGGGAGATCGTCGTACGGAGCGCGGCCATTGCGTTCGTGACGAGCGTGACTGTTGTCGGCGCATTGGTCGCGGTGCCGGAAACCAGCGTCGTGCGGTGAGGTGCGCGCGAGGGTGGTGTGTATGTTTTTGTGTCCGTGTGTGTGTTGTTCGCTCGTCGAGATTCTGTCTTCTGTTGTTTTCCTTGTTGTTTTCATCGTCGCATTAAGTCTGTTTTCATTCTCACGCTCTTTGTTCTTCCTCCTCCACGCAGTGTACTCTTCCGCATCACCTTTCATTTTTCTCCCAAGTCTTCATCTGGAGTCCGCCCGCACCCCTTATTGTCATCCCCCTCCCCTCGCTTCGTCTGTGCGAGGGCCTTTGCATTTTATGTTTATGTTTCCGGCCCACAGCAGCAGCGGCGTGAACATAAAACGCTTCCATACCGAGACCGGCCGCGCCTCGCTCACGTCTAAATACTGTACTCTGTAGTTGTCCCGTCCCGGTTGCCTCAATAACGCCTGTCTCGTAGACATTGATGACCTCGCCTCTGCCCCGACGTCGCGTGCCGTTGTGCGAAATTGTCGTGTTGCGACTTCGGTGGAGGGGCTCGATATTGGAGCGATATCATCGTTTCCCGGGGTCTGACGAGGACGCTTCGAGTGCGTCTGTTCCCTATACATACGCACGTATAGCGCTAGCACGCATATCCCTTACAATGCCTTATACGCAAACTTGCATCGGCGGCAGCCCAGCTATGACGCAGGCACGCACAACTGCACCCGCGGAGTCTGCCCCCGCTTCATTGCGCATGACCGCGTCCCGGGGGCTGGGCTCGATCCGTGGGACGAGTCGGGACCGCCTGAGACTGGGAGAGCTGGGGCTTCTAAGCTTGGCGTGCGGCGGGTGTGCTATATCGTAAGGCGGCGTCGTGTGCGTGTGCGTGGGATCAGGAGAGCGCGGGAGGCCGCGGGATGAGGATAGGCTCAGGTCTATGGTTGGCACGGGATGATGGAAGTACGATGCGCGATAGAACGTCTGGGGGACGTACAGGTGTCGGGACGAGCACCGTTGTGTTGGACCTCGAGCGTATTTCGAACGTGACAAGTGTCAGGGGGTTGTTGCTAGACCACTGTCACGTTGAGCACTCAGGCTGTTTTTCAAAGGTGTTGTAGTAGCAGCCCCCCAAACGTTTGTGGATGGCTCACGTCAGATGTGCTGAGTTAGTATTAGTAGCGCAGCCCGCAAGCCTCCCATGCGGAATCCCGCAACCCATGCAGAATCCCGCACCGGTGGACAAAGAATCGGCGGACTGCCTGTGTGCCTATAGATAGTAAGGAGGACAGCATGCGCTGGTCCGACGTCTTTTGGACTTCGGAGAAGAACCCAGTTGCAAGGGATGCTTCATTTATTGCACATCATGATGTACAACGCGCCGTCCCGATAGCTTGTTCTTGCCACCGCTGATAGGATTTACCGCATGGGGCACGCAGATATTCATCGAATGGGAGCAGCGCGATACTGACATAGCTGGGCTGCGCTTCGAGGTATCAGTTGCTGTTCGCTGAGGTGGAGTTGTTGATGTTCCTCTTGGCGTGTTCAACTATTCTTGCTGCAGGAACCAACCTTGTTTACGACGAGGTTGAACTGGGCAAGGTGCATGACTCGGAGTCAAGGTGTTCTTTACCGATGGCCCTGGCGCTGCTTGCTTTCTCCCGCTCAGGAACGCATGTGGGGTCGCTTATATCAAGCACCTGCAAGATCGCGAAGTTGTCAGAAGCGCTATCTGTGCCTGGTAAATGGTAAGAGAATTTGACCTGGAAGGGGGAAACCATGCTGGTTACATCGAGAAGTATGGCTGTAGGCCATCGCGGCGGTGCCCGTGCGAGACAGTGATCTTTGGACAGTGATGAGAGGCCATGCCGTGCGGCGCCTGGTCAGTCACTACTGAATGCGAACTCTCTCGTGCATGGCCGTGCATTCATCCCTCGACGTGCGAGGACCGGAGAGCGCTGTAAAAGTAGTCAAATAAATTGCCATATTTGCGATGTTGTAGAACACACCTGTCAATATTGGGCGCAGGTCATCGTCCCGTAAAAGTACGAAAGTCCTGCTCATGGCGTGGTAAGACAGCAAGGTATGGCGCTTCATGCACGGCGGGCATTGCAAGTACACCTTCTATTTTCATACCGCCGTCACGGTGTTCCGATCTGTAACTGAGAGTTCCCTTGTGACGCCTGTGGGTGTATAAGAGCAGGATGAGAGCGAGCGGAATGTTCAGCACCAAGCATTCGCTCTAAATCTCCAAAGCAATCGACAAACCACCCATCCTCTTTCCAACAACCCAACCCACCTATCAGTACGTCGCATCTACCCCTCTCCACACAATATCCTTACCGCAGTACTCACCTCCAGTCTCAATAGCTCTCATCATGCAGTTCAAGCTCGCTATCGTCGCTACCCTTGTGGTTGCCATCGTCACCCTCGTCCCTTCCGCGTTCGCCGCGCCGCCTTCCCCCATGGACGGGGGCGAAGCGCGCACGGTATCCTCTCCAGTGGCCGCTCCGATAAGATCCAGCATGCTTGTTCCGATCGCTCCGACAAGATCCAGCATGCTTGTTCCGATCGCTCCGGTAACATCCAGCTTGCGTATTCCGACGGTTTCGAGAGCATAGTCGAGGCCTGCTAAGGCATGGAGGACGACGGCGTGTACACGTACAGCTACAACGGCAATGACGCCCGCCTCAACGTCGACTTCTGCACCTGCGAATGGTCAGCATGGTCTTGGGATATAGCGAGGGTGAGACGTGGAGATACGGTTGGATGGAAACGGGGCGACGGGTGTGATATTTACGGGTGTTCCTCGGGTATTGAAGGCGAGTTAGATCCGGGGCAGGAGCGGGTGGATGTTTATGCCTACTTTTTGGTGTTTAGGTGGAATCTACGTATTCGTTGGGATGTTGTGAGCAGTAACTTGTGTCTGACATATGGCTATCTAAGCAAGAGGATAAAGGGCTGCTTGCCTGCTTAATCAATGTTTCGACAGCGGCCGATGTGCTCCAAGCATTGGTCAAAAACATACGAGTACCCCTTGTGCTTACTGAGCCAGAGAGTGAGAAAGCTCAGTCAGGATAGATGGACTGCGAAAGTGGAAAGTCCCACTTTCACAATCAGGGTGGTCTTCCGGTGTATACCAAGACTCCGAGTCTGTAGCGGAGCAGGCTTTCAATATAACTGTCGACTGGGTCAATATGACCTTCGACCCAAGAGGGCAAATGATGCACCAAAGATTCACAAGCTTGCGGCGCGTTAGCACTCGGGCCAACCTGATGGCGGATCAGCGACGCAAGGCGACGCCGCACTAGTCAATTGCAAAGGAACCTCCGGCGAGGAACAGCACAGCTCAGGCTGGCGCGGCGAACGATGCAAGGTGCTCGATAGACTCCGAGCCATCGCAAGTACCAGGATTCGAGAGATGACACCGTTTGAACAGCTGCAAGTACGTGCAGCCTTGAATGGAATCGAGGGTCTTCAAAGGTCAGTGAACGGCCGGCAGTACTTAGGCGCTGCCACATGATGGGCGTCCTATAGTAGTACTAGCAATCTTCCGAATATGGCAGGTGACGTGGTTGCAGAAGCTAGTGAACTTTCTAACAAATAATTTGATGCGTCAATTTATGGGGACCGGAAACAACGGTCGGGATATGAATCCCTTGATCCTGTCATGGTCGTACATATACGTATTTCAGGATACACCCTACGTTGGTCGATACGAGTCATACATCACGGTACTTCATCCTACTAGCCTCGCCATCATAGTCATACATTGTGTATCAAACGGCGGCCAGGCCGCACAGTGCCATCATTAAGCTCGATGCATGTCCGAGTCATAGAACTGGTCGACCATGAACATGCCCTTGCCAGACGCGTACCAGCAAATTGTCGGGCCTGTTAAAGTGTGTAACAAATAAGCCTAGGTCTGGCATCATTCAACCGTGTACTTACCGACATACTACAACACCACGGTTTGAGTGGGATAGAAACGCATGCATGAGTTACTATACGCAAACTGTGCGACGAATATAAATGTTGGTTGAACTGACCACGGCGAACTTGACGTTCTCAGAATTGTAGAAGATGATGATCAAGAATCTCAGGCTGTCGCCCCCCGGGCCGCCAACCTGAATGGTGACGCCATCTTCTGCGTAGAACCGCGCTTCCGACGAGTGGGAGTCATTGATCAAATAAATAACTCCGGGAGAAGAGGTCCCGTTCCAGTTGTCTGACAGGATGGATATGGGCCTGCACTTTCTCGGAATTGGAGGATAGGAAACGTACAGGAACTGGTTCCGGTGAAGATGTTGGCCGGACCTTGTATTCTGTCCATGACGTCGGGCGGGAAAGGTAGTTTGCCTACTACACTCCTAATAACGGCTTCGCAACCTGCAGTGTCGGTGGTACCCGTCGCATGCGATGTTCGGAACACGGCCTCGACCGGTTATGATGTCGGTAAGAAGGTATATGGCGATGTTCTTGTAGGTCAGCTCCTCAGCGGGACGGTCAGAGAGGCCGTGAAGAAGGGACGCGAGCTGTTTCTCGAAGTCCTCCTGTGAGCGGGGGATGGAGGTGGTGCCGACGGTGCAGGACTTGGTGCTGGCAGTGAAGGACATGGTGGGGGTTAGTGCGATGAGGGCTCGGTGAGCTGGGGTTATTTGGGACAGCCTGGGCTCGTACATATACTCGTATGTCGGTCGCCTTGTGTGTTTATGTTGTGTCGACCATCGTCCACCAAACAGTTGCAAGCTTGTGCTGTGAGGCAGTCAGATGAGCAGGTCACTGGCAGCATCTAGAACGTCTTGACATGCACGGCACGACTAATGTTAGCTAAGTTTAGGGAGACGGCTGCCGCAACCGCCATGAGGCTCCGTACAAGGTTCGGCCTCATTGAACTGAACATAGAAGGTGACAATTGTGGTTGCGCCACAGGCTTCGTTGAACAAGGAGTGAGAGTGCGCGGCGATACATCACGATTAGCGCACATTTCCCCTGCAGGGGTAGTATGGGCTGCGGGTACACCGGGTGTGCTTGGTCGTCCAGAGAGGACTAGTGCAGCCCGAGAGAACATCACATGTCGCCGCCGCGTCGGCAGCACGAAACGACAGCACACTACTTGAGAACTCAAAACATCCTGCTGGATCGATGCAGATCCTTCTGAACTGAATCCAATGCGATAAATAAGTAGGGTGATCTTCAACTTCAAGGGAACATTAACCTGCCAAGCACTAGCGATACAGCCTTTCCTAGGCAGGGACTTGCACTCGCTGCAAAGGATATTTTTCAACAATTTCAAAGCGATGATTGAGGTAGATTTTTCCGTACAATCTCTCGTGCCGATCGCATGCTTGAGAGGTCAATAAAATACTGCCTCGCCCGAGTGCTGAATATTGTTGAGCAGGTAAAGCAGCACTCACTAGTATCGGGATATTCCTAGAAACCATTCTAGCGGATTACTAGCAAGGAGATGCACGGAAATAGTCCTGAAACATACAGTGCTGAAGTGCGCCGTGCAGCAGACCCTCATCCGAGACGAACGGTGCAAGCTGAACGTCGAGGTTGAACTAGTCAGAACCCGATTCGGCCCGGAGTAGTCATTGGATTAAGTTTATCCCAGAATGGTAATTATCGCCAATGCTGGCGGCCTCGAGCGTCTGTCTGTGTCTGCATGCTTGAATCACTAGGCTTCCTTACTACTCGCTGTATTACTCTCACAAACATTGCTTACTCCCATCTTAAGGTATGTGGTTAAGGAGGTGCATCATATTTCGGCTCGTGGCTGATAGATATCTGCCAAGTATGCCGCCTAATACGAACAGAACTGCTACGCCGTTTGAGTCGCGTTCAGCTGTGACTAGTATCGCAGTCCCGCCGGCCGCAATTGAAACTTTTACTAGTCCATAAAACTTTACCCAACGCCTGATCGTTATATGATATCAGCCACGACTGCTTTGATGAAGTTATACTGTGGCCTATCAGGCCCAGAAACTTGCACGCCAAAAGCTCTCACAGTACAGCGTCTTTGACCATATTCTCCGATTGTTGGACACTTATGAGGACAGAATATCCCACAGGATCATGCGGAGACACGCAGCGCTCAGTCATGTGTCGTCAACAGTATACGACCACTATCTCAGACCGAGCAGCTTCGACATCAAGCATCTCAACGGGCCGGTATAAAGGCAGTGCTGTGAGCGTTGAACTTGCGCGACCGTGGATTGTCACTTGCAACCATGGCCTTACCTTCGCTACCTGTTGCGCCGCCCGGGTGGACATATACGTCTGAGGATGTTCTCAGGCTCACCAAAGAAGCAATTGCCGAGTACAAGGCCGTCGTAGACAGGGTTGCCGCCCTCAAACCCGAGGAGTGCAATTTTGATTCTGTGCGCATTCGAAAGCTTTACCCATGTGTATTACGCGTAATGACATTCTCCTCTATAGGTTTTCGTGAGTTTCACGCATATACGCATACTTTTATTTTGCGTGGATTTACCCCCGCTTCTATGCGACAGGTTGTGCTCGCGCACGCCCAGGCGACGCGCCTCGCCGTCATACAACCGCTTACATTCCTAGAAAGTGTATCTCCGTCCGAGGATATTCGCGCCGCAGCCACCACCGCGGAGGGCCTCATACAGGAGTTTTTAGTCGACTCATCTATGCGCATCGACGTCTTCCGCGCGAAACAGGCGGCACAGCATAATATCGTCGCGTCCGGTCAAGCTCTCGACCCAGAGGAAAAGCTCCTGGTTGAGAAGGAACTGCTAGATGGGATCAGGGCAGGGCTCGCGTTGTCTGATGAAGACAGGAAGAAACCAATTGAGTTGAAGAAGGAGCTCTCGCAGACATGCATCGAGTTCATGGTATGCTATCAGCACATCAGGAAGATTAAGTCATAGATGCTAATGGTCATTTCCACCAGAAAAAACTTCAACGAAGAGAAAGTTGGTTTCGCTTTCAACAGCACTTAGACCTTTATACTAACGTCATCATAGGGTTTCATGTCTTTCACTCTCGATGAGCTCGAGGGCGTTCCCGCTGATACAATCGCTGGATACAAGAAGCGCACTGAAGGGGACAAGAAGTTGTACGACATCACCTTTAAGGAGCCGGACTGGGGGTCCATCGTATGTGCCCGTTTAACTTATGGTTTCCATCTTAAGGTCTTCATCTCAATTCACGTACTGTTAGCCTCGATTCGCAGTGAAGCCGGACACGCGCCGACGTGCGTACGCGGAACACGAAGCTCGCCTCGCTATCAATGCGCCTGTCCTGAGCAGGATGCTCGACCTTCGTCGGCAGATCGCACGCCTATTGGGATACGAGAGCTGGGCGGATTATGTTACCGAGGTCAAGATGGTCAAGACGGGTAAACGCGTTGAAGAGGTAATCATATCGTTTCGACATGTTTATAACACTATTGTCGATATCGCTGACAACGTCACACCCACCTTACAGTTCCTCGACGACCTAGAGCGCCAGCTACACCCAGTAGGAGAGCAGGATTGCGCAACGCTCCTCGCACTGAAGAAAGCCGAGCACACCGAGCGGGGCCTCCCGTTCGACGGGGAACTCTACGCCTGGGACTCGAACTACTACGACCGGCGGCTGCTCGAAACGCGTCTCAACCTCGACGTCCAGCGTCTCAAAGAGCATTTCCCCGTCGAACACGTGGTGCCCGCGATTCTCGACATCTACAGGGAACTATTCGAACTCGAATTCGTCCAAGGCGATGGGGAGACGTGGCATCCTGGTAACTTGAGAGCGCGTTCTGGCGACATGTGCACATTGCTTACAGTAATCCCGGTGCTAGATGTGAAGCAATACGCGGTGTGGGAGAAGGGTGCGACGGACCAGTCAGGCTTCATCGGGTTCTTCTATGTTGACCTCTATCCACGAGGTGCGAATCTTCGCTGCCTTTCGGTTTTCTTCTAATGTGACTGCCAATGATGTAGAATCCAAGTACTCGAACGCCTCGTGCTGGCCACTTATACCAGGATACACGACCTCCTCCGGGACACGGCGCCACCCCGTCGCTGCGATAGTCGCAAGCCTCGCGCGGCCAGGGGTCGGGGGACGACCCGCGCTGATGGGCCACTTTGACGTAAAGATGCTGTTCCACGAGTTTGGGCACGTCTTCCATGAGCTACTGAGTCGGACGCGCTTTGCACGTTTCCATGGCACGACGGGCGCGCTTGACTTCGCCGAAGCCCCGTCGCAGATGCTTGAGAACTGGTGCGTGAATTTCCACTCACGAGGAATTTACATTTGGACGTAACCACTGAAATCGGTCGGGTGTGTAGGTGTTACGAACCGAAGGTGTTGCGGCGTATGTCGAAGCACTACGAGACGGGACAACCCCTTGATGACGATTTCATCGACAAGGTACTCAAGAGGTCAGGCTCATGTTTTCTTGCGCGTTGTTACCCACTGACAGAAGTGTCTGAAGCCGTTACACCAATGTCGGAATGTTCTACTTGCGCCAGGTCTCCTTCGCAGCGTACGATCTGAGGGTTCATCTCTCCTTGGGTTAGTGTTGGGAGTCGCTCGGTCGTGATGTCTGCTTACCATTGCACCCCATTCCAGAGCCCGCCGGGGCGGACTATACCCAACTGTGGAGCGACCTCCGCGAGTCTATCGCCCTGCTCAAGACCGATAAGCCGCGCCCCGGACAGGCGGCGTTCACCCACCTCGCAGGCGACTACAGCGTCGGCTACTATGGGTGCGCGTCATAAAGCTTCCTCCCGCGTACGAACTACATACTAACGGACGGACGGCTGTTAGGTACACATACTCGCAGGTGTTTGCCGCGGACATGTACGAGACCGTATTCAAGGCGGACCCGTTGGACCCCGCGCGCGGGCGGCTGTACCGGGAGAAGATTCTTGCCCCGGGGAGCAGCAAGGACGAGATGGACCTCTTAAAGGTACTTACAAGTAGTGCGCATTGGGTGGGACGATCCTTGCTGATCAGAGGGATACATGCGTCCATAGGACTTTCTCGGGAGGGAGCCGAACTCGGTTGCCTTCGTGCAACAGTTGTTTGGCCCCTAGACTCTGCCATCTTAGAATGGCTCGGCTGTAGACTAACTTGGCACTGCTCCCCGGGTGGCGAAGCATCAACCCGACACTTCTGAGAATCAGTTGGCGCGCGGAAGGCTGGCGCTTGTGCCCCCGCCGACTTTGCAGTGTACTGACGTAGACGACCGACGAATTTAACTCTATTCAGATCAATATGCAAAGGACATACCAGGGGCGGAATTCTACGTAGATGAAGCCATCTGCGTGCATGTACCAGTGGTCCTCCAGTACCACATAAAAAAAGCACAGTGAGCGGCCTTGTAGGAATATTCGCGTCGTGGTACCAGGTTGGGCAAGTCACAAATGCCATGGCCGCTGGGTCGGGGAAGTGGTTGGAAAACTTCTTGAATTCTGGCTGTAGCGTACAACGCTTGCTATTGTCGTGGTACCGCAGTGTACACCGATGGAGGCAGCATGCCTGGTACGCGAAGTATACTGAACGCTTCGGAAAGGGCCGGTAAGTAGGCGCTCACTCACTCAAAATCGAAAATCTCCCCTTAATGCAAGCTTCGACCGTATACGCACATTAATGATATGGAGCACCGTTTGCAGTCCATGCAATGAGTAGGAAGTCTGCAAGGATATATAGCCCCGATTCTGTGGCCAATCATAAGCCTGGTTTTTGATTGCGGCTCTCGGACCCGTTCCGTTCGGGCTCGGGTTTAGAGGAAGGTTGGAAAAGATCAGTAAATATGCAGACAGGGGCTACAGGGGCCCGTAGACAGATACCAATGTGATTTCCACGGGTGCATTTGTTGCCCCTGGGCCTGCAGGTGGCATGTAGACACACTCATACGACTCGCAGAGGATGCGTGAGGAGTCGGAGCAAGCCCGATCGTCTTGGCGGGGGACGAGCGGAATGTCCAGGGATATAATCGGCCGGACTGCAATCGATGGCGTCGTTCACCTTTCGCTCCGTCCATCACGTTGTGCATCTGCGAGACTCGTATATCTCACCGGCTTGGTCTAGCTTCACAGACTACGCGCTCTAGCTGCTGCACTCGCTCCTACTCATGGCGTCGTACTCGGTTGAAGACGTGGCGCAGCTGCAAGAGCTGGGCATTGACGAGAGCACAGCGAGGCTTGCACTTGAGGTGGCTATCTCCGCGTCCTGCCCTGGGTGCTGCACGATGGCTGATGGAGGAGCAGAAGAAGCGCGGGCGGGTGGAGGACGCGGCAGAGTTTGTGAGTGATCCTATTCAACGCGTGTAGTAGCAGCCGAAGTTCTTGGCAGCACCGCTTGCCCCGCCCTAGACTCGTGCTGTCCCACACTCCCTCTCCTCCGCTCATCCACTCCGCCTTGCGCAGGTCCTCTCGGGCGACGCGAGCAAGGCTGAGGTGAGCCTCCCTCTTACCCACATCTCCCTCCCATCTCTCCCCCGCGCACACGATGAGCGACCGCGGCAAGGATCGCGCAGACGGCTCTCGCAACAAACGCAGCTGGATTGGCAAGTACGGCGCGTCCAGAGACAAGGACAGAGAACACGCCCTCCCCACCCCCCTCGAGGGCAAGGAGCAGACATACGACCGCGTCCCCAGCTCCCCTCTCCCGCCCGCTGCAGGCTCTGGTTCCAGCTCTGGCTCTGGCACCAGCATCCTGCCCTTCAAGCGCACGAACTCCGGCCAATCCCTCTCGTCCATGCCGCCCCCGGGCGCACCTCTCTCCTCCAAGAAACGCTCGAATTCATCCACCTCGCTGACCCATGACGATTCCAATCCACAGAATGCGCTCGAACGCACCATCTCCACCCAGTCCCAGCCCGCCTCCACACTCAAGCCGCCGCAGCCCGATGACTCGCGTGCCTCCGGCTCGTTCTCCAAGATCTCCCTGGCCTCCATGCTCTCCTCCCTGACTCTCAACCGCAACAGCAGCGCAACCGGTGGTGATGACGAGCGACGCGGACGCTCCGAGCGTAAAGACAAGGATAAGGATCCCAAGTACCGTTCCGCGTCCTTTTCCGGCTCCCAGGCGGACCGCGATAGCTCTGGTTCACGGGCACGCAGCCAGTCGCCATTCCACCTCCGGCGCATCCGCACCCGCGACCGCGACCCGTCGCCGACCGTCGAGGCGCTGTCGCAGTCCGACGCAGAGTCCGAGACGGAAGTGTCGCGGATCCGGCCGCGCAACGCGTTCTCGCTCTCCGCGCAGTCCGACGACGAGTCTGGGGAAGAGACCGGCGAGGGCGAGGACGACAGCGGCTCGGAAGAATCCTGGAGCTCGGCCGAGCAGGAGCTGGACGACATCACGGAGCTCAATACGGAGCAGAACGCGCTCATACCCGCCAACGCTGTCGAGCAGGACATGCCGGACTACCTCGGAGAAGGTGTAAACGTGATCATGCCCCCCGAACCATACTTCCCCTCCACTCTCAATGGCGGACACGGCCGCAATCCGCGCCGACGGAAGTCCACGAAGCCGCACGATGCCATGTCCATCGTCACGTCCCGCCCGATATTCCAACGCGATCGGTGTACGTTGACGGTCACACACGGAAACCCCGCACAGATTCGAGAGGAGTCGGGTAGGCCCGGAAAACGATATGTGCTCGCGAGCGATCTTAGCGAGGAGTCGCGGTATGCATTGGAGTGGGGTATTGGCACGGTTTTGCGAGACGGCGATGATCTGTGAGTGCTGCGAATTCCTATCGCCGCATAGGTGGAGACTGAGTAGTTGTCGCGCAGGATCATCGTGACAGTGGTGGAAAACGAGAGCAAGAGTGAGGCATCATCCACCCCGCACTCTCGTTCAACCTCTTATATATCATCTCTCTCTAGTTGATCCTCAAATTCCCAACCCAGCCGATCGCGCCACGAAACTCCGCGCCCAGCAAGAGGTAAGCGTTCTCGTCCGGGGGCTCCTCTAAAGAGCCCCGCATTCGCGCACCGCACTGTGCCTGACCCCGCATTCGTATCCAGCGCCAGGCCTTGGCGTATATCCTCGTCCGCCAAGCCACTGGCCTTCTCCAGCGCACCCAACTCAATGTCTCGATCCAATGTCAGGCTTGGCATGCTAAGAACAGCCGGCATATGCTCTTAGGTACGTCACGTGCTCTGTATGCGCACCCCTATGGCCCACTACTGACCGTGTTGTGGCTTATAGACATCGTCGACTACTACGAGCCCGTGATGCTGATCGTCGGCTCGCGAGGTCTCGGAAACCTCAAAGGGTACGGCATCCTCGTTTCCTTACGCATACACGAACTCACCCATGTGCCCACAGCATCCTCCTCGGCTCGACCTCGCACTACCTCATCCAGAAATGCTCAGTGCCCGTCATGGTCGCCCGCCGCCGCCTCAAACGCCCTCCGCGCCGCGCCGCGCACCTCAAGGCGCATCGTGCGCGCGTCTCACTCGCGCAGGCCGCGATCGACCGTGTCGCATCGAAGGTCGACCAGGACGTCGCGAACATGCGGAGCGAGATCGCACGCGACGACGAGCGCCGGAGCGACGGAGGGCACACGGACGTCGAGGACGACGATCCGGAGGGCGATGACCCCGAGGGTGATGGCGACGGCGGGGATGGGGAGGGAGAGGGCAGTCGCGATATCCCGCGTACAGCAAGTCCGTCGCAGGATGTGAGCTTGGGGGTGAAAGTCGCGGGAGATTGAGATGATGATTGGGCGTTATGCATTGGTGGTCGGCCGCGGTATGTATGTGCGCCGGCGGGAATGATATGAGGGGAGTTTTTTGTAGGTTTTCAGGTTGGTTGCGTACGCAGCTCTGGGCTTAGCAGCCTTACTCTAAGTGTATATTAAGTTCTGCGCGTTGACCGTAGTCCAGTACAACTCCCCTTACAATGGTGAATTTTCTTCGTATTTTGTGATAGCGAATTCTCGTTCATGCACAACGCACATGATACGGGTCCCGCCTCGAGGCTCTCATTCTACGCGGATGCCACAAAGACCTTTGGCATTAGATCAGGGCGGTAGTAGTAAGTATATGTAACTTTGAAAGCCGGAAGCGAGAAAATGGGCGCCTATCAGCGCATGAGCGAACTTCCCGACCTTGGATTGTGGCGGCTACGCCGAGCAGAGGACCACGTTTGCTGCTGACCATCATGTCTCTTCGCCTCGCTGCACGACTCTCATTGCCTTGTCCCTCTCTGGTGCGCACGCTCGTGAACCGCGCTGCCCAGCGGCCTGTGCCGCCGTCTCGTGGTACGCCCGCTGCCCCGTCATAGGAACTTTTCCGCGGACAGCTTGTTGAAGCGTGTCCGTGCACTTGCGCCTTTAGGAAACATCGCGACGCCCGAGGCGTTCCTCAAGGCGATCGGCCGCTCTGCGGAGACGAAGATCTCGCCCGCGTCGTGGGAGGAGCTGTTCCACACCGACGGGCCCCAGCTGAGGAAGGCGGGGCTGAGCGTGGAGGACCGGAGGTGCGTTCCGCTTTGCGCGCATATAGTATCGCAGGTCGCGTGCTGTGATGCTGAACGTGTTTGCGCCTTCTTTGTATCCGGTATCCTACCCCGCCACGCTGCGTTGCGTCGCGCACAGGTACATCCTTTGGAGTGTAGAGAAGTTCCGCCAGGGCCTCGAGCCGTCCGAGTTCGCGCACCCGCCCAAGCCGGCGAAGAAGATTCGGGGGTGAGCACAGTGTATTCCTGTGCAATGTCGCTTTGGCCGCTGATGAGAACCCTTCTAGACGTGGACCGTCTGTGCAAAACGGCAAGAAGCTCCGGTCTAGAAGACATCGGTAGACATAGCATCTCATGGTCATATTGCTGTCGAGTACTTGTATATTCTTCACCCTAATTACGCATGAGCACTGCCTGCCTCGAGGTATAGTTTCCTAACGCATGACAGTATGATCAGCTGGAAGATGTAGGTGAATTCGAAGTCTGATACATGTGTACGCGGACAACATGAGGTAGGATGCGGTGATGCTTCCCGCGTTGGTATACAATTTAGAATCTAGAGTATAACTTAGAATCCACAGTACAAGTCAGACTAGAGTACAGGTTATAATCCACAGGTAGAGGGACTAGTGTGTTGCAAAAAGCTCCGATACGGGGAATCGAACCCCGAGCTACCGCGTGAAAGGCGGTAATGTTAGCCGTTACACCATATCGGATTGTAGGTGAGGCGGCATTTACTTACTATAATGTGTACCGCTGGGTAGCTTCGGCTATTTAATACATTGCACTTCCGACTTGCGCCATGCAGTACAACACGTTTCTGTTCATTTCCACGGTGCACGATCGAGTGGCACCCAAGTATAAACCACCCCGCGCTCCGTGGAAACCACAGTATATCATGGAAGACGTTATCAGACATGTAGACAGGCCGAAACAAAGCAACAAGCCTCGCGCCTTGGTCACCGGTACAATAAAGGAAAGTCAGTAAGATGTAGGCACCCGCGCGCGGAGATCTGCAGATCCGACGCCTTGTTTCTGGGCCAGCTTTCCATTGACAATAGCTTTGACCCCCGCTCGTGGCTTGGACCGCCCCGCCGTTGGCATAGCCCGTTATGCGCTTTCACCTCTTTGTCCTGGTGCTCCTTCTGCACCTTATAAGTCTTCCAGCCATGCACGCCCTTCGATTACCCACTTTCCCATCCTCCTTGTCACCCGCTACCATCCAAGATGCAGCCGAACCAGTCCATTGAGCAGGTCGACGTTGATATGCAGTGGCTGGCGCGCGAGGCACCCCAGTTCCACACTTCCACCGAGGTCTCTCGCCCCTCTTCCTCGTACCCCAAACCGCGCGACTCCGACGACGCCTCGTCCTCGAGCGACAATGAATCTTGCGGTGGGTCCGACTCAGACGACGACCCGTACCACCCGTACAATTACCAGGACCCCTCCAAGAAGTGGGTCCGCAACGGCAACTATGTCTACGCTGCGGAGGATCTGGAGGACAGCTTGTAAGTGCATCATCGCATGTCTCACGTCTTTGTCCCGCATCACTCACCGGACGCCCTGACTTTGTAGTCTTGCGGAAGACAACCGCGCGGCGCACGACGCGCCGTACGTCCCGCCCAGCGTCGAACAGCCGAAGGACAAAGAGGCGACCGCGCTGTTCCTGGCCCCCGACGACGACGAGGCGGAGATCCCCTACGAGCGCTATGTCTACCACGAGCCCGCACCCCAGCGCCAGCCGCAGACACTCTCCCCGCTCGAGCTCACCGCGTCGCTCCCGTCCTCACCCGCGTCAGCATCCCCCGCCCACCAAGGCACCCGCGCGCGCCGCGCACGATCCCCTTCACACCGAGGCGACCTTCATAACATCTACTCCCCCGGCTCCGACGACGACGCCGACGCCTCCAGCGGCGACGACGCGTCGGAAGACGAGTACATCCCCTCCCCGCGCATCTCCTCCCGCAAGCTCCCCTCCTCGTCTCGTTCCCAGCCCCAGAGCCGCACAAAGACCCGCCCAACCGCACGCCTCTCCTACTCGCCCTACCCCTCCTCGTCGACGTCGACGTCCGCCGCAGAGTCGAGCTCCGCGGCGAGCACGCGCCGGCCGGGCTCGCGCAACGTCCAGATCATCGACCAGGCCCCGCCGCCGCGCGGGACGTGGGCGAAGACCGGGCCCGACGCGTACAAGTGTCCGTACTGCGACCACGTGCAGAAGAACAAGCGGTCCCCGGACATGGAGCGCCACATCCGCTCGCACTTCCGGCGCACGGCGCACGCGCAGTGGGTGTGCTGCGGGCTGCCCGTGGACGAGGCGAGGCGGCAAGGCTTGCGCCCCGAGGACGGCGCCTGGGAGTTCAACGGGATGCTCATGGTCGGCGGGTGCCGCGAGGACTTCAGCCGGATGGACGCGCTGAAGCGGCACTGGCGAAATAACAACAACTCGTGCGTTGGGGATGTCAGGTATGCACGGGTCCAGGACGCGCCCCAGTGAGGCGTTGGCGCGGCCGTATTCACGACATGACATGAGTGAGTCCACTTCGTCTCCGGTGTCGGAGCCCACGCTGATTGCCCGCCGACAGCATAGACATATGCATTCCCTCCATACCCGCACATGCAGCGCTGCATGCGAGCCCGCTCGCGCAGGACCTTTACGCACTCCACTTGTATCCGCACTTATTTCCGGCGCACTGTAGCACCTACCTCGTAATCATAGCGCTCCAATCGGAAGGGTTTTCTTCCTTCACACACCACCGGGTGAGAGAGCAAGAGCGGGCGCACGATGCCAGGCGGCACTATGATACAAGTAAGCACGGACGTACGGTGGCCCCAACGGCCCGCTGCAGACCACAGAGATCAGCGCACTCGAACTGGCGCTCTCACGCCGCGTCTTCACTGAGAAGAACGTATTCACGGGCAGATTCACCAAACTTAATCACTGGGGCCGAGTTCAGTGTCCGTTCCCACAGAACGAAGAAGATCGTACGCACCGTCGCCGAGCATCAGCTCGTAGTACCTGGATGTCGGGATGGGCTTGTCGTTTACGATAGTCCCATTGGTAGACTCAAGGTCTATGATGAACGGCCTGTGAACATACACTGTCAGCGCACGCTATCGGTGTTCTGGTACGGGCCCAACTCACTTCACAGCAGTCTTCACGTCGCCGAACTCGTTCTTTTCCCGAACTTGCCGATCTGCGCAGAGACGCGGAGAAGGTCCAGCGCGACGTAATAGCGCGGTTCTAGGGAGCGACGCACATTGTATCACGGCATGCTGTTTGGAACACGAAGGGTGCTCCACGGGGATATCCACGACAGCCCGGTCCCTCCCAACTAGGTACGCGCTCTGCCGCTGTACGTGCAGCAAATCTGCGCGGCCGGAAGAACGCGGTGATATGAGGGCTCGAACGCAGAAAGTAGACAAAGTGGCACACGCACCGACTTGCTCCTTCCCCTTGAACACGTACAGCCGCCACCCGACGCTGGGCTTGCGCGCCTCGGGGGGCTCGTGGTACTTCAGGACGGTGCCCGTCCCGTCGGCGTGTTTCACCGTCTTCGTTTCCGCAGCGAGAAGCCCGGACGGCGCGAAGTTTGGCTTCGTCTTGTCCTCTGCGGCCTCAGAAGGCGAGCGCGATCGAGACTCTGGCTTGATGGACCGGGGCGGCGGCGACGCAGAGCGACGAGACGGCCCCGGGCGCCGAGCGTCGCGCTCCCTGTCGTCTTCGCGGTCGCGTCCTTGCCCCCGTTCCCGTTCTCGCTCTCGCTCGCGGTCGCCGTACCTGCCGTTGCCTCGACCGCGGTAGGAGTCCCTGTCGTTCCTGTTCTCATAGCCTCTATCAGGCCGCCTTCTGTCGCGGTCTTCGTCTTCTCGACGAGGTGGGTCGCGGTGGGATCCGCGAAAGCCACCGCGGTCGCCCTCACGGTAGCGATCGCGTGGAGGGCGGGACGCCCCTTCGTCGTTTTGGCGTTCTCGGTAGCTAGGGCGTGGAGACTCGCGAGGCATCTTGGGGCAAGGAATAGCGAAGTGGACGAGCGCACGGGTTGTGGCTGAAGGCAAGTACCTGTGCTCGCTTCGAGCGAGTGAGGCGCGCGTGAGGGCGACTCTGCCTTAGCGCCCGTCAACGACCTGTATTATCCGACAAGTTGTAATGACAGCTTATAATCAAACTGCTCTCAAATCACGCGTACCGAGCCTTTCAAAAATCACACTTGTTCTGTAATAATTTGGTATGTGGCTCTTGAGTGGATCAACCTACGAAAGAGTGTGTATTGGTCGTGAATTTGAACTTTGATTGAAATGACAACGACAACATCGATATCCCAGTGTACATTATAGTACCTAGATCTCACTACTCCCATTAGTCAATATTAGTACAGCAGTCGTAAAGCTACTTGAAATCCAGCAGCGCTCAGGTGCAGAAGATGGTGCCGATAGAAATGCCCTCGTACGGCCCCAAATGGTTGAGGATATTCCCAAAGAAAATGTTCGACACCGTCTTGTCCGAGCACGTCTTGTCGTCCCCGTCGTCGTCCCCCGCGCACGACACTGCGCTCCCGGGCGCGGTGATGTGGATCTCGCCGTGTGGGTGCTCGAACCCGAGGAACCGCCCGGGCACGATGGGGATCAGGTCCTTCTCGTTGTTGATCCGCACGAAGTCGGGGACCTGTTTCAAGTCGGGGCTGTCAGCCAACGTCTCGAGGCAAACGGGCGGCGGACGCAGGGGGGCGCACCTTGTCGTCGATCAGGCTCGCGAACGCCTTGTTCCCGACGCGGGGCGTCCCGTATGTCACGCCTTTGACGTGGACGGTGGACGGCAGCTGCAGCGAGAAGAAGAGCGAGTCGAGCTCGGCGAGCGCGCCTCCGAGCGAGTGTCCGATCTGCGTGTGATGGGGAGCGGTGCCGCGGCGGTAAGCGTCGCTCCGAGCTGGGGCGGGGGAAAGATCGGCAGCTTACCACCATGACCTGGTTCGCGCCCTTGTCGGAGATGAGCTTGTTCACCTCGTCGAGGATGGTGGACGCCGTCTTGTTGTGCTCCTCCGCGAAGCCGTTGTGGACCTGCGGGTCGCTGCCCTGGCCCGGGAAGAGCTGCGAGTCCAGGTCTTGCAGGAAGAAATTGATGTCGGTCAGGTCGGATTTGCTACGAGACGTGTCAGCCCCGCGTTCGGCTTCTATTCATAGGAGGCTGGACGCACAATTGAATCGGATCGGTCCCCTCGTGTGAGACGACGACCGAATTCTGGTCCGGCCAATACCCGACGAAGACTAGAAAAAGAATGAGTGCACGGTTAGAGCCGCAGCATATTTGTGGACGTACACCGCTGGACCGCATCCCCGTCACCGCCGGTCAAAGTGGGCTGGAAGCCTGGGAGGGCGTCGCAGGCCTGCCCGCACTGCCAGTTCGCTATCTTGTCCGACGGACAGTATGCCGCCCGTGCGAACTGCGTGAAAGGCGCGAAAGACGCCAGTTGGTCGCTTGAGAGTGCACTGACCGAACGCTTGGACGTCGGTGCCGCAAGAGCGGCAGTCGCAGCCGAAAGCACGTAAATAGGTGCGAAGGTGAAACGCATGATGATATTAGGCGTGACGGGAGGTCGTGCTTAGGTTCGTGAGGGCGTATGTTGAGGATTTCAAGAGCGGGCCTGCGCTGAAGGAAAACTGCGACGAAGAAATGTACCAGCGGTCGCCTGCGGCCGTTAAATAGCAGGAAAAAGGGAGCCTCGGCGGGAAAGCTAAGGACGATCGCGAGAAGAGCCGGATGGTGAAGGGGAAGAGCTAGCTCGCGGCGGAGACGCAGAAAGGGCTCGAGAGGACATTGCCTACGTGCGCCTACGTGCGGCAAAGTCCCGAAAGATCCGGCGTATCCAATCCACCCCCTGAGGCGGAGGTAAGCCCCAAACTGAATGCATCACCGTGTCGCAGCATGGTACCAGCACGACGCCAGGGTCGGTATCCATCTGACGCTGCGCTCTGTCACAGTGCCGATCTCTGGGCAGCGGCGATGCGAGCTAGTCGGCGATGCGATGCCACCGCTTGCAATGTTGGGAAGGGATCTGCACTCTAGATTTTGGTGAGCAAGGAACGTTGACAAGCTGCAGTGCACCAGTGGAGTTCGTGTCTCACCTGTAGTCAAAATTATACGATGCAAAAAGAAGGAACATGGTGCCCGCCGTGATGTCTCCAGACTACTGGTGGGATTGGTACGCATTGCGATGTAGGTCGCATGATGCTAATACTGATGCATGGCGTCAAATATTGATTGTCGCTGGATGATCCCAACATTGTCGATGTTACAATCCTCCTAACAAGGTACGACCTATATATGGCAAGTCAGACGCGTCGCGCGCGATCAGGTGATCGAGTCCGGCCGCCGACGCTATGGAGTGTCGTTCCCGCGGACACTAGGCGGAGGAACTTGTTCTCGTCCGCGGTCATAAGTAGCGTGCTGTCGCAGAGATCCTTCTAGTGGCGTCAAGCGACATAGAGAATGAGATGAGGTGCTCGGCGGATCGATTAACAGCGCGGGCCCGCTCTATGTGCATGAGGTCTAGCCGCAAGGACGCCCAGAAGAAACGCTTGCATGGCAGCCTTCCGCAGTGCAGGTAGACGTCTACTTGAAAGCTCGGTGTCCATCGAGCTGACCGCAGACAGAGCGTCTCTTACGGAGCATGACGGGATTATTGGGTCCACTGACAATTTCCCCAGATCATCAGTGGTGATAACATCAAGCAGAGTGTTTCTTTACGTACCCAGCACCCGTCCTCGTCGTCTTCCTGCGCCTAGAACTCCAGAGGTCCCTATAGAGCCATCGGCCGCCATCGCGCGAGGGCGTCCGTATAAAGCGAGGATAGCGCACCGGCAGCGGTTGCAATTAACCCGCGGGGTCGACGTCAAGAGGTCGTCGCCCGACATGGCGGATCCTGTTCATTAAGACAGGGGTAAGTACTGTACTGCACCCGCGCCGGGGCTACTGGGAGTTGTGGGCGTCGGTGTCGATCTTGCGATGCCCAAGCGTGCACGCTTGATCGCGGCGGACGCACACAGGAGAGAGCGGGTGCGAGGCCTCGCCCCCCGCATCAACGCATCTGGGGGCGTATTTACCGCACACGTCGTACATTGGCGTCAATGCCCCATGTGCCCGACCTCTCCGACGCTGAACGGGGCAAGCCCTGGCGTCCAGATGCCTGATAGGACGCGCTCGGTGGCGGCTGACGGCGGCCGTGATGTGACCGGTGGAGAGCGTGCGTACGGGGTATTCTCCCGGGTCTCCCGCGATACATCCTCCGGGATGTATTGCGCCGCGCGCCGGCGACGCGCAATAAAGACATACATGTCGCGAAGGGCTCCAGGCGACGGGCGGTCAACCACGACGCTTCGCACGCCGGTTCTGCGCACACACGTTCCAGTGCGTGGTATCCGCGCAGAACCCCCCATCGCAATCGCGCCATCGCTGTCGCCCCGCCTGGAGCCGGCAGCGCCGCACTCGCAGACGAGCGACGTCTCGGCGCGCTGCCTCTTTGTTTCCCGGAGTCAGCATCCGACTCCCACACAACATCCGGCCGTCCGGTACTCACCAATTTACACACTTGGAATCTTGATCGCCGATGCTGGCCTGGGGCCGCTCTCTTCCCGCGGACGTTCGACGGCACGCGCGATGCGATCCCCGGCAAACAGCCTAGTGCGTCCGCGCAGTGACAGGTTCTGCGAAGCCTTCCCCACACATTAAGATTGGATAAGACTCATTCCAGCCGTGTTCCAGAACGCCGGCGCGTTGTGCCCCATAATCTTCACTGGTCGCGAGCCGGTGCAGCGTGATATGCTAGAGCCACCCAGACGGGCGAGATTGGGCGCGAAGGCGAGGTAGGGTGACAGAGGACAGCAGGGGCGAGATCCCTTCGCCACTTGTATGGACTGGAGATTCAGGGTGAAGACGAGCATATCACAACGGCGAAGAGACCAAATGGTGTAGACGCGGTAAACGAACCTGATAACCATGATTTGACAGGGGATGGTATGGACGAATCTCCTTCGATCTCCTTTGGCACGGTAGACAACGGGGGTTGCCTACAACCGTTTTGAAACTGAACGTTGAACTGTGTTCGACGTTCGAATGCAGTTCGTTCATTGCCTTGTTATAGGTACTGAAGTTTGAAGAATCTGTCCCTTCAACTGCCCCATGAGGCCCCTTCATGCTACATCGAGGTAAAACTAGGAACCACGCACCTTGAACGATAGGTTGACTCCCAGCGCCGCAAGCAACACCAGGCAAAGTTGATCATCAGGGTGTCATAAACAGAGCAGAATCGTAGCAGCTAGTAAGTACCTGACTGACAGCGTTATGATCCTCCAATGCGCGATTGAGGACGCCTGGGATTCCGACATGCCCAAAGAGGTCCGGTGACGAGATACCGGGCGCGAACAGTGAGAAAAACATGCGCTGTATGACCATATGTCAGTGACAGGATGGCGGAGCGCCAACGTGACACGGCCCACAGCATGGAACACGAAGATCCTGCCTGTAGTAGGAATACAGTAGCAGTTTTGCGTTTGATGACGAAGTATCGTCTGGCTCAAGATGAACATGGGCGGTTTCTTACCATGCCGAGAGGCAGGAAGGGCGTGGTGTTTGACAGGTCTGGAGCGCAGTCCGCACTTGACCATCCTGAGCACCGCAGGGGATCAGGGTAGAGCCGCCGTCTCCCACCGGTGAATGATCCACGATAGCGACGTTTTGCCGGGGGCGAATGAGAGGCGAGCGGGAGGCCGGGCAGAATGCGCGAGGGGTGGTGGGCGCGAGAAGGGTGCCGTGACGGCACACCAATGATAGCAGTCCAGCTGCGAGATGGGCAACGACGAACCTTGCACGACTGGGCCAAGTGACAGATAGCAAGGTGGCGCGAGAAGGTAGGCGCAGAGAACATTCGAATCGGGGAGCGGGGGCGTGAAGGTGAGGCGGGGGCTTTAGAGAGGTTGACACGACAAGCAGCGCGGGATATATCAAGCCGAGCTGCAGAGCTTCGGAGAGGCGAGGTCCTTGCAGGGCGTGGGTGAGCATAGGTGAGCATGCTGTGCGAGAAGACGCGTATTGGAGGTCCACATGTGCGGGCAAGGTCGAGATGGGAGCTCTAGAGGTCGAGGAGCATATGCACCGGAGGGATTGCCAGGAAGAAGAGGGCTGTGAATAGACAAGTGCAGATTGAGAGGAATGAGTGAGAGAAGCGAGGGAAAAGCGTTCTGCCTGGGAGTCTGTACAGAAGCCGGAAAATGAATTCGAAGAATCTCCAATTTCGTTCGTCTCTCGGCTCGGCCCGGCCGCTGAACTCACTCCGCGCCCACTCAAATCTGGGGATCACTCGTTCGCGGCGCAGCACCTCCCGCCGTGCCGCCACCCCGCCCATTCCCCGGCCACGAAGGAGGCCATGGATCGCGGGCGGGGACGTCGGAGAAGTGGACGGAGAGGTCGAGAGCCAAACTGAATGTTGCCGCGGGCGGGCAGAGGGAGGAGGAAGTGGAGGGAGAAGCTTCGCTAAGCTTCCCTGCCGCTTCGGTGGGTTAATTGCTGGTTACATAATTGAAAGTGGAAAATGAACAAACTATTCCGAAAGGAGCTCCTTGTGTATTCAAATATGCCCACCTTCTTCCTGCCGGCTGCCAGATGATATTTATCCAGCGTCCTCCTGCGCAAGTCGCCTTCCCTTCGCCCTCTCTGTCGCTCGCTCAACTCTTCTCTCGTTCAGTCTCTCAGTACTCGTCTTGTTCACCTGTTATAGCCTCTTGACTCACCTCCCTGGCTGCACGCGCCACACTGACCTCTTCCTACAGCAGCCGGCGCGCCGAGAACCCCCACCGCACCCTGCGACATCATACCCTCCTCCCCGGGTGCAGTCAAGTCTAGATCTATTACAGCACCCAGGACTCAAATTCATTGTCTATATACACCATGTCGAACGCGCACCCGTTCCCGCTTTCCAACAACCGCGCCTCCTACTCAGCCCAGGAGGTCCCCCACTCGTATCCCTCGGGTCCGGCCACCCCGGCGTACCCGTACCCTTCCTTTCCCTCACGTAACGCTCCCTTCGATCCGAACCATGGAAGGGTTGATCCTGCGACTGCGGCATCCATCTCGGGTATGTTCCACCACCATGAAGAAGACGACCCGCAGCAGCAATATTCCCGTCCAACATATCCTGGCGACGCGTTTTCTCACCCTCAAGCGCACCATGAGCCACGGGAGCACCTCTGGCAATATTCCACGTCCTCCGCGGAGACCTTCCGACCGCGTCTTGACCACACAGATCACGACGTAGGCGTATCCTCCGAGTACCCGCATCCCATGTCGCATGGGCCGCCCACTGCCGGGCCCTCTCACGGCCAGGACATGGCCCACCCCGTTCCGTCTTCTCAGATGCGCTCTCCTGCGCCAGGTCCGTCGGGGGGCCGCTCGCGCAGGGAAAAGCCACGGCTCGAATTGTCCCCCGACCAGCCTCTGACCACCCAGGGAAAGCCACGCACCCGTGTGTACGTAGCGTGTGTGCAATGGTGAGCAAATCGCATCCCACCTTGTGAAACGCTTCACGCTAATCTCCAGGCACGGTTAGCCGGGGTCGGAAAATACGTTGCGATGGCGCGAAACCCATCTGCCACAATTGCAGTCGTCGGGCGGAGAATCCCCAGCTGTGCTCGTATGATACGGCGCCGAAGCGGCGTGGCCCTGATAGGGTTCCCGGAGCGCGCCAGCGCTCTGCCGGAGGGCCCAACGAGAAGCCGCGCAGGCGCAGGCGGCTCCCTCCCATCGATGCGGCGGGAAACACGTTCGAGTCGTCGCAGAGCGCGAGCGCGAGCCCCGTCGAGTACAAGACGGTGTCCTTCAGCCCGACGAGCCACGCGTTTCTCTCCGAGGCGGGGCCCGCCCACCACGAGGGCCTGACGATAATCCAGGAGGTCGGGCCCGCGCAATATCAGCGACACCGCCAGGAGCCATCTCCCGTTCCCGGTGGACTGGGTACGCATTATGCCCAGAGCCACGACCGCACCATCCTCGCTGGCGGTACGCTCCATTCGCACGTAGGTCCATCAGGTTCCCTAGCCGACATCAATGTTGCCGCTCACCCTGCCCACATAGACCCCAGCGGTCGCTTATGAAGCGAATCCGCTCGGGTCGCCTCTGTCCGACGTACCTGTCGCCACCGGGTACGCCATGGATGCACACCTGTACCGCGTGCATCCGTTCGGTCATGGGAGTGGCGAGCAAGGGCAGTACCACCCCGGCGAAGACCGCGCGCCGGAGGGACGCAGTGGGGAGCAGAAGGACACGATCGCGGCGGACCCAGGCGTGCAATTCACGCGCGAGACATGGTGGGATGCCCTGCTCGCACTCTATGCGACCGAGGGCGACACGGCCTCCGCCACGCCCCACGCGGGCGCCGATAATGTGCTAGCGATGCCTGCCGGGGTGCGCGAACATACGACGCAGAACATCACCGCCGATCTCCGGGCCATCTTTCGCGCCTCTCCGTACTGGCTCAACTTCATTAACCTGCCACGCTTCTTCGGGACGCTCCTCGACCCTCGGGCGCGCCATGGGATCCAGCCGAGCCTGATACTCGGTGCCCTCGCCCTCGCCACATTTTTCCGGAGCCACGAGGGCGAGCTGGGGGCCCGCGGGCGGGCACGGGCGCTGAAGCTGCGGGACCAGGCGCAGAGTGCGCTCGAGGCGAGCCTGAGCTCGCGGTGGGTGGACCCGATCCTCGTCCAAGCCGCCTGGGTGAGTCCCGCCCGCAAAATAAACCTCGGAGAATTATTTGCTGACGGTGACGGTGGCGACGTCGACGGCGGCTGGGGCGTGATTGGCGGGACAGCTCATCGCGTTCTTCGAGATCTGTGCGCATCCGCTGCACTCGACCGCGCGCGTGCGCTCCTCGATGGGCATGCTCGATGCGCTCCTCCGCAGCATGGGCCTGCTCGCGATAGACGCGGAGGACCCGCGTGCGTCCATTTTTACCACGAGCGTGCCGGCTGTCTCGGGTGCGTCTCTGCGCCCGCCCCGGGTGCCCACCCATGAGGACGCCCGAGGGAGGAGCGGCGGCCTACCGCGCGTCGACGGACAGCCGCAGGCCATTCAGCAGTGGCACCCCGTCCAGCCCGTGGAGACTGTGGCGGGGCAGGCGGCCGCCTTGCATCCGACACAGCAGCTATATTATCAGCCGCAAAATATTGATTTTCAGCCCGCATCGTTGGGCCATCAAGACCCGGGGCAGCCGCCTGGCGGGCACATACACGCGTTCCCGGAGCAGCAGCAGCAGCAGCCGGCGCGAGGGTCTCCGGCAGGCACAGGAGCTCCGTGCAGCTGCATGGCGTACACGCTGGGACAGTCGTGGCCGATGGTGCGCGAGTTCGCGCCGTTGTGGGACATGACGCCGACTTGGCAGAGCCAATGGACGGAGAGCGAGATCCGGAAGGAGGAGTGTAGGCGGCTGGTCTGGAGCAGCGTGGTGATGACCGCGGGCCACAGCTCGTATACGGCGGCCAGCTCAGAGATGGAGGTGCAGCAGCTGTTCTTGATGGATCCGCGGAATGTAAGTGCCGTTCTCCTTCCCTGTCTCTCGTGCGTCGATTTTTCTTCGCACGGAAGGACTGATAGCGGTTTATGTGGCCAGTACGCGCTTCTCTTCCCTGGCGAGTCGCTCACAGCGAACGTCGATGGCCCCGGGGATCAGCCCGCTCAACCGTCGCCGGACAAGGACTCGGTATGGGCGTTGTACGCGCGCGCGATGCTGATGTGGAACAGCTGCATCCGGATGCGCACGGACAGCACGCTGCCCGACACGGAGAAGGCGGCGTTTGCGGTGGCGGCATGGAAGGAGATCGACGCGATTGAGGAGGCGCTCAAGCAGCACACCTGCGGCATCGAGCGCTCCTTCCTCTTCCAAGGCCGCGAGCTGCTCTTCAAGTGAGTCCCTGCGCGCAGCCCGCCGTTTGGCGTTGTGTCCGTCCGTCCGCTGATCGTCGTCGCTCCTTGAATTTGCTGATCGGACTTGGGCTTGGCCGACTGCGCTCGCGTGCGGGGTGCGGGGTGCGCTGCGCTGCCTGTCTCGCAACTGGCGTGCGCTCGCGTGGGTCGGCCGGCACGATCAGCTCGCGCATGTGCATCGCGTACGAGTTCCAGCGGTGCCTGCCGCAACCGACTGCGTACGTAAACTTCCCTCGAGGTCGGCGCATGGCTGTCGCCGCGCGATCGAGCGGGTTGTGGGTGGTCGTGTACTGATGCCTGTGTTGATCGTTGTAGGACCGCGAACATGCTCTTCTATCGGCGGAAGGCGGATGAATGGCGTACGTCCCGCTCCCTGCGCGATTCCTGTATCTCATCTGCGCGTCGCTGATTGAGGCTTTGCCCTGCTCGTCGTCTTTCTTTTCCCCTTGCGCTGTAATTTCCGGTGAACAGTCGCGCACCTGGCGTCCCTGGCGAAGCGTGTCCTCAACTCGGGCCTGCCGTCCGTCACGGGTCTGCCTGCGGCCAGCCTCGCCAAGCGGCCTTTCTTGCTGTTCTGGTTCATGTCCCAGATAGAGAGGTGCGTCCTCTGCGTGTACGCGCAACGCTTTCGTGTGCCTGACCGAGTCGCTCGATTACACCTTCCTGCGCCCCGTGCGGACTTTCGCCGTGACCTTGCCCCTGCCCCTGACACCCTGCGACGTTGCGCATCCCACGCACCTTCGCGTCGGAAATTCAGGGCCTTGACACTCTGGGCGTATGACCAGACGCTATCCTTGGCCCTCGACGTCGCGCGGGCCCTCTCACGCCCGGTGGAGTACCTGATGGGCCTATGGCCGTGTCCTGGTCGGTGCCGCAATTGTTATCACGGTTAACGCTAATAGGCTCACGTCGGAATACGCGCTGCAGAGCAGAGACGGCGGTGGGAAGATCTCCACACGAAGCTCGTCAGCTCCTGCTATGCCGCCGGAGTCCCCTTGTCCCTGTCACCCCCATCCGTAACCCCGCTGGCAGCCCAACCGATCCCGGAGCAGCCCGTGATGTCCGCGCAGC